>JANHMN010000019.1:23494621-23551907 GCA_030674055.1 Rhabdomys pumilio
TTCAGGAAATTTATGCTTCACATTATCATGGTTTTTTGTTTCTTGGGCAAAAACAGTATCAAAAATATCATAAAAGTGAAATGGAGAAAAAAACACAAAATTCAAAGGAAAAATGGGCTTGCAATCCTCTAAGAGATTATGGACTTTCTCTACTACTCCATAGCAAATATTATAGCTAATATTGTCTTAATGTTGGAGATGGCATTCCGTACTGTAAATAATAAGGCAGAAATGATTTATGGTGATGCATTTTATGCTATTACATTTGGGCACCTATAAAAGATGTACGGAATTTGTATAATGCATCAATTTGCCTGTACTGTGAAAAAGTAGAGTACCCATTTCTTTTGGCAGACTATGTACTTGCACTGTATAAAACATTATTTTAAGCCATTGTCTAAACGAAATATCCTAAGGTCACATTGAAATATCAGTACCACCTGGAAAAATTACTGCATTTAATTTTGTTTAATGGAGCAGAGCTTCTGATATAAAACCGTGCTTCAGAGAAACCTTTAATAAACATATTAACATTAAAGGAGGCATCTGTTTGTGTAGAAGGCTGTGGAGTGATTAGTAACCAATTAGTACTTCCTTCTTAAATCATTACTTTATTAATTTTCATAGTACAATTTAAAACTTACTTCAAAGATGACTTGATGGGAGAGTTTATACAAAGTATAATAAAAACCTAGTTTATTTCTTATGATTGACTATCATATGCCAGTGTGTATAACTATACAATTATGTGATACATCTAACATATAGCCCAAATATTATGTCATTAATCAAAAATCCAATGCTAATGATTGCTAAAATAAATTATTAATATAAGTATATTTTGTTATGTGATATATTAATATGCATATACAATATCTATAATATCTCTTAATAATGCATATAAATATATTATAAAGGGGTTTTATTATTTAAATTAGAAATTGACATAATGAACAAGCATCTAGCAATATTAACATTTTTCAATGTCAAAGCTTTTTTTTGTAAAAGATAAAAAAGCATTTATTTTCATGTATTCTGTGAGAATGTTGGGGATTTCCCACCAGGGAAAAGAATAGTGCTTAATAGTGCTGTGAATATTCAGGACTCAAAGTCCTCATTGCTCATAGTTAACAATGAAGAACAGATGAAAATCAGTTTCCCCATCAGCAAAGTTCACAAATTTGCAAGGTAAAAAATGTAGTTTTGAATTTATATATGTCTTGATTAGTTATTGATTCAGGTATGCTATCAGTTTCTTGATGTAGAAACATTTGTTTGAAAATGTATTATTATGTGTTTGGAGTGCTGCATTTAATTTTCTTCCAGACAACAGTTTGTTTTCTTAAATTTATTATTGTCACTATTAGGTGCTGTATTTGTCAATAACTATCAAAGAAACTGTTACAGTTTCCCCATGCTGCCTCTCTGAAACTATATAGTCTATTTTTCCTCCATTAAGAGATCCTCCTCTCCCAGCTAGTCCTTTACTCCATATCTAACCTCTGTGGCTATAAGGACTGTAGCGTGCCTATCAAGGACTTAAAAACCAGCATCCACATAACATTAAAAGAGAAACAAAATATTTATCTTGGTGAGTCTGGGTGACAGAACTCAGGGTGATTTTATCTTCTACCATTCATGATGAACTCATAAAGACTGTGGCAATTCGCAATGCACCTGCACAGGTTTAAGCTAGACTAGGTTCTAGGTCTGAGATGGGGAAGTGAACAGAAGTCCCCATCTATAAGCAAGGAGCTATCTCTAATTCACAGCTGCCTGAAAAGAAAAAAATTAGTTTTCTTCAACAGATTTTACTAAACATATCACCTTATTTAAACTTAAACCCCATTCCCATTGATTTTGGGAAGCAATTTTTATCTTACTGGCCTTATGCCTCTATATTATAATTTCTGTGTTTGCTTTTAAGGGTTTTGCTCGTATGTATGTGTGTGTGTGTGTGTGTGTGTGTGTGTGTGTGTGTGTGTACATATGCATGTGTTTGTGTGTGTATATTTTTCTTCAGCCTCTTCTTCTTCTTCCTGCACTTCTTTTTCTTTTGTCTGTTTGCTTTCTAAAGAGAGCGAAAGAAACCACGGAGTTAAATGGGAGGGAGGTTGGCAGGACCTGCCAGGAGATCAGAAAGGAGAAAACACTGTCAGAATGTATTGAATGGAAAACTATTTGCAATTAAAAACAAAAATGAAAATATATAGGCTTAGAAAATCTACAAATTAGACATAATTTTATATATAGTCATAACTTTAAATTTTAAATTATAGTTATTTTCAGTAATTATTAATATGCCCTTACCCTGTAGAAAGGATTACTTAATGTTCTATGTAAACAAATGCTAATATTATATGTTGGTAGCTGATTCTTATTATAAGTGGAAAAATCAATATATTCATTATCTGAATATTCAAACAAAAATGATGAAATAATTACTATCTGTCATTGGGTTTCAATTGTATCAGTAGAGATGACATTTCATAGAATGCCAAACAATTGTACAAAGCCTATTGTAATTTTCTATTCATACATGCTAGCTTGGCAATTTTTATGACTTAATTTCAAATTCATTTTAATGTTTAATAATTACTACAAATCCATAATGAATGAACATAAAAATGAGATTGAGTTATAATAAAAATCTATAGAATTTTCTTTAAAATGTAATTATTTTTAGAAAGGGTTTCTCTGTCTAATGGCCCTGGCTATTCTGGAATTCACTGTGTAGAGTGGGGTAGCCTCAAACTCACAGGGATCCACCTGCCTTTGCCTTCAAAGTGCTAGGATTAGAAGCATGCACCATGATGGCCTGACTTTAAAATGTAAGTTTAAATTTTTTTACTAATTTTTAAAAATTATAACCATATAAAACATAATAAAGTAACACATACACAAAGAAATCAATATGAAGTTGTACAAGGCAAACCAACAAAAGAAAAAGAGCCTAAAAGAAGCCACAAGAGCCAGAGATCCACCCAGTAACATACTTAGAACTTCCATAAAAATACTAAATAAAAAGCTACAATGTATACAAAGGGGACCTATTCCGGGCCTGTGCTTGCTGCATCAGTCTCTATAAGTTCATATAGCTTTACTGAGTTGACTTAGAGACTCTTGTTTGCCAGGTGTCCTCCATTGTCCCTTGCTCTTATACTCTTTCTGCCCCCTCTTCTACAGGGCACCCTGAGCTCTGGAGGTAGTTATTTGTTGAGAATATCCTATTTAGAGCTCTGTGTTCTAAGTTTCCTCCAGATCTGGGTCTTCTTCAACAGGGTTCTCTGAATTCTGATGGTAGGACTTGGATGGGGACATCCCATTTAGAGGTGTATGGTCCAATTTCTTTCTGTGTATATATGTAATTTCTGACTTGGGCCTCTGAATTTGTTCTCATCTGCTGTTGGAGTAAGCTTCTGTGATGATGAATGAATTAGGGGTTATTTTACCCTTGTGGTTTTTTTTTAATATATTAGTAGTGTTTGATTTTACACTAGGTCTCTGGACAATCTAGCATCAGGTTCTCGGTCACCCAAGCAGTATATAGTATAGGTGTCCATTTCAGGGAGAGGCTGTTATGTCAAATTAAAAACACAACACTACTTAAAAAGGAAGTATGGTCTTGTTGGAGGAAGTGTAATCTTGTTGGAGGCATTGTGTCACTGGGTGTGGGCTTTGAAATTTCAATAGCCTGAGTCAGGCCCAGTCGCTGTCCCTATTCCTGCTGCCTGTGAATCTTGAAACATAGCTCTCAACTTCCACAGTGCCATGCATGCATTAAGTCAAAATTAAATGTGTTTTAAAATAAAAGTTGCTGTAATCATGATTCTTTCTGTATCCATAGAACACTGATTAAGGCAAAGTAGATTTATAAATTTTGAAAGTAATAAAGTAAATAGTTACTGGGATAAACAGGTAGCGACAGAATTAAGTAAGAGTGTTCTATTCTCAGCCTGGCTTACAAAGCTGTATTAGAGTGATAGGCTGGAGTTTTTGTGAATTACAAATGAACTACAAGGATAGAATCACAGGGAGTGACAGAAAGGGGAAATGAATAATTACCTTTTAAAAATTTATTGTTATCCTGACCTCAGCAGAGGCCTGAAGCTTGTATCCTGGTGAGATGCATAGTTGAGCTTCCTACTCTGTATGGGGAGCTTTGAGTAAATGATCCAAACCTTTGCCTAAATTGGGAAACCTTATGTATCACTATTGGCACTGTATATCAAACATTCAATATTATCTGTTGAAAAATTTTTTTTAACTGTGAAGGGAATTTGCATTTAGTCAGTTGTCAGACATATCTGATCAAAAATGTGTCTTGGCCTACTCTTTCTGGGCACATAGTAAGTTTGATTAAAAATTCATAAGTACCAATAACTTGAAGTTTCTACAGCCTGAAAAAATGTCCTGAATAGCTACAGCATAGGCAAAAAGTATAACTGTGATATGGAAATGAATTTAAACAGGAGAACTTGCTAGGTGACTGAATACAGGAAATATTAATAAATTTCTTAGCTGTTTTAGCTAAGTCTATACAATAGTGCTATATTTACTGAAAGTTCAGCACAAACAATAATGTTTCTGATGAAAGACTTTGATAATTATTATTCATAAATTGTCTTAATCACTTTTAGAAGGATGAATAAATGTCCTTTTAATTTCAACTGATCATTTGAAGGCATAAGGTTATTGTGCACCGTGTGAAGATTCAAGTTTTGACTTCTGTCTCCCCTATATCTGGTTGAAATTCTTACTCAGAGAATCTCCTTTCTCAGTCCTGTGTAAACATCAGCTTCTCAAACGTTGCCTGACTTGTCAATAAAGAGAGCTCAACAACCAATGATTAAGCAAGTGAAAAAATGGATCTGGACTTCCTGCCAGCCAGGGGAAGGGATTGGAGAAAGAAAGTAGGGAGTTAGCCATGGGGAGAGAGTTCAGAAGCCAGGATGAAAAAATAGCAAGAGCAGAGAAACCCCCAAAATGCAAATATACAGAGAATTTTGGCTGGGAGGTAGCCAGATTATTTTACAAGATTAGAATAGAGTAATAACCGCTCAGTATTGTGCCTTAAACTTGTTAAGTAAGTAACATAATCCAATTTCAATTATTTGGTAGCTAGCTGAACAAAAAGAAAACTGTAACACACATTAAAGAGCCAATAATAATATTCATATTTTAAGACTTCTTGATAATACATTGAACTTTTCAAAATAATTCTGGATCTTAATTCTTCCACCTCCTCTTCCTCCTCATTGTCTCATCCTCCTCATACTTGTCCTCATCCTCTTCATCCTCATTCTCCTACTGCACCTCCTCTTCATCCTCCTTTTTTTCTTCTCTTCCTTCTTCTTCTTGTTTACTTTTCTATTTCTATGACGTAAACACCATGACTGTGTTGGCATATGAAGGAAAATGTTTACTTGGCTAATGGTCCTGTAGGGATGAGGGTCTATCCTGACAAGGGATAATGGCAGCAAATGTGCCAGCTGGAGAAGAAAGCTGAGAAGTTACATCTTAAAGCACAAGCAAAAGGCAAAGAAAATAATCTGTTGCTTTAAAATAGTAAAGTCTTTCCCCACTAACAAACCTACTTCTGCAAAACTGCTCTTCCTAATCATACACAAAGAGTATCATTGTGTGAAGACAAAATATTCAAACATCTGAAACTACGAGCAAAGTTCTCATTTAAATCACCATACCATTATTACAAGGCTTGTTTATATTTGTGAAAAGAATTACATACACATCACATACATACACAAATGCATATGAATACTTGCAAATCAGAATAACTTTTATAGGATAACTTTAGTCTTTTTTAAATGCTTAATTATTCTAAAATTTACACATCTTGACTTGATCAAAATTTAAAATATTTGTTTGTCTAAGGTGAGAGAAAGATAATGATGGAAGTCTGAAGACTTGGTTAGAGATTATCAGCAATTATAAGAGCAAATAAGAATATAATATAATATACAAGTAAAACAGAATCCAGTAAAAACAAACAAACAAACATACATACATACATACATACAAAAAACCCACATCTATTTGTATATAAACCAAATAGGTTTGCAAGCTAATTGTTCCTAAAATATCTACCAATTATAGATTCCAATCACACAGAATAAAATACATCATAAATTCTATTCATTTTTTATATAGTACACATATACATGGGCACATACATACATACATACATACATACATACATTCACCAAATTTATTCTTAGACATAAGTAGTTCAAAGAAGAGAAGGCTTGGATAAAGACATCTGGCTTACAACTTGTTAGTGGCAGTATTTATTACAATAATAAGATGTAAAATACAAAACAAGTTGGTTAGAAAAAAAGCAAGATTTCTGTTTCATTCATGCAAAGCTTGTGTTGTGTGAATTTCTGTCTTTGGGAGACATCTGATAGAAGATGGCAGATAGTAATTGGTGCTTGGGGAAAGGCTTAGGCTAAAGACACAAATTTTGAAGATTTCTACCTAAAGATGCCATTTAAATGTTTCAGAGCTTATGACATTCATTAGTGAGATTTGAAGAAAAATTATGATCCCAAGATAGCTCCTAAAAAAATCCAGCATTTTCAAGGAATGTCAAGAAAAGACACTCAGAATGTCATAAAGTAGAAAAAAAATCATTGTATCTGACATAAATATGAGGCACCATTTCTGAGCCAATATTATCGAATATAATTTCTTTATTATCTTGTTTGAAGTGAACTTTTAAAAATATCAAACACTTGTTAAACAAATTCCAGTGAAAATCATAATTTAAAAAGAATTCTGAGCTAGCTAGAAGGCTTGCAGCAGACAGTACTTCACTCCAAGGCTGGAGTGAAGGCTCAGCAGTTAAGAACACATACTCTTCTTCAAGAGACACATTTTCAATTTCCATAGCAAAGTGAACAGCAAAAATTTGTTTAAAAGGCAAGCTGGTAAATACCAGGAAAATTACGATTTAGTCCAAGCTGAGGAAGTATTCACTCATCCAGGTTATCTAGATGCTGGTGTCTTCAGTATGTAAAACTCCACATATTGTCTAATTGTTTTGTCTGTTTATATTAGCCTGGAAAACTCTACAGAGAAAACTGATTAGATTGCTCAGGGAGGCAAGAAAAGATGGCTGCAATCATCCCAGGCAGAATCTATCATATGACATCATCAATATCTAGGTTAGGTGTATGACAAATACTTCTCTCAAATCATTAATGATGATGCATATGTCAAAGCTGTTGTGGAAGACAATCTGACAGTGTCTTATAAAAGTCCACTTATTCATTTTTATTAGGTATTATTACACATATACATAAGTTTATATATATATATATATATATATAATATATATTACACACATATAAATATATATGTATATATATATATATATATATATATATATATATATATATATATATACAAATAGGCATATATTTGAATATATACATATATATTACATATATACACAACTTGTATATATGTGGTATGTATGTGAACATATATACATGTATATATGCGCATTTATTCCTAGATAAGTACAAGCTACTCAACTGATATGTTACTTGTATATAAAGGTTTTAAGAGGTGACCATTTGGTATTGAATAAAAATCCATTGGTATGATGTTGCCTGGGGAGGACTAATTCTCTACCTCTCAGCATTACTTAGTTTTATGTAGCTTTTTGTACAGGGTCAAGGCCTCTCCTTTACCATGTTAGTATGTTTATTGTCCTACTTTAGTTCATCTTTAGGCAGTCAACTTTCAGAGAATTTATGTGTGCAGCATGGAAAAAGCAAAAGAGATATGTAAGAGAATTTAGAGAGAGAAAAGGGGTGGGAGAAATTATGTAATTATAAATCACAAAAATTAAAGAAATAATTTTTAAATGTACACTTCCTCTTGCCATGCTTTCTGTAAGTATGCTCATTTGTATTTCTACATTAAAACTGTTTATAAAGACTATAGCAACAATATTTATAAGTGTAGAACATGGAAGTAACAAGCAACTTTAATTAAATATTATTATAGGTATTGTTTTATTACAAATAAATATTGCATGAAGATGAGAGAGTATTATTTAGCACCAAAAAGAAATGAACATCAAAGCTATGATATAGATGGAAAAACATTCAGTGATTGAATTCAATCTGAAATAACTACTTTTGTAATATCTAATATAGCTTGGGCTGTATTTGGTGTGTGTGTGTGCTTTTATGCGTGTGTGTGTGTGTGTGTGTGTGTGTGTGTGTGTGTGTTATATGGGTACATTTGTGTGTGCATACAATAGTTAGAGAAGTAAGTCCTATTTCTGACTATTAGTGTCCTCATTATTTCCCTGAGAGTGTCTAAGCTCTATTGGTAGCCAGCAGTGCACAGTTCTCATAGCTGCTGCTAATAGCACTTGAGTTGTAGGCATACACAAGGCAGTGCCTCTGTACTTGTTGAAATCAAAAATCAAGTCTTAATTAGTTATCATAAGGATATTTTATTCAAAATATAACACTGTAAAAAAGAGTTCTAAGTGAGGTATCAAACATGGGTATATAATGCTGCTTTAACAAGACATGCAAGTCATAATACATAGCCGGAGATACCTCCTTTTGTGTTTTTGCACACGTAATTTTTAATTGTTACATGGTTACCATATATGTAAACCCTTGGTTACTACAGAAATTATATAATTCCTGGATGAGCAAAACATTATACACTTTGCCTACACGACATAGAGAATGTAATCTCAAATGACCAAGAAACTCTTCCTATTGGCTAGCTTTCATAGTGCCAAGAAGTGCTATATGGGGTTCTAGAGGGGAAAAAAATGCAGCAATTGTTTTTCTCATCACTGAATCATGCTTGGTAAATTATGGACCTGAACTGCCAGACAAGATTGTGTTCACTGATACAGTAGTGGCATGCTTGTAATGGAATAGCTAAATGCTTTCTGATTGGACTTGAGACTAAGTCCACAGCAGTAATTTCATATGTTTTATTGAAATCCTGGTCAAAAGCTTATCAGTGAAGAGGCAATAGACTCTAGAGTAGAAACTGCTACATTATTTTGCACACTGATTATGCTGTCAAAATGCCTTACAAACTAGTATGTTTGTGCCTTATGGGTAAACTGCCTTCAACTTCGGTCATAGAAACTTCTTTTGTAGTAAGAAGCAATGATGAGAAGCATGACTCATCAATATGATGAGATTAAGAGACTGTAAGTAATTAGCCCTTAATGGGACATGTTTTTCAAGCTCCTATACTCATCAAGGTTTAAGAGATGTCAAAGTAAAAGAGGAATGAAGCATTTAAGTGTTGGAGAATGGGGGTGAGTGTTGGTGAAATTCTATATTTTGCATTTGACCTGGCTGTTTTACACATGGACTCTCAGAAGCTGTGATTAGTTGTGTAAGATCTGCACAAGTTCAAGCAAACCAAATTCTGGCATAAGGGATCAGTCAGGGATGAATGTTAACCAGGCCTCACTCCTTACTGAGGTACTAAGTTAATAACTGCTGAGGAGAAAAAAAATTATTCTTCTTTGAGGGTATCATCCACAGTAGTTTCCTTCTAATAAGATGGATGGCTTCCGGGCAATGATAAGTTACACAGCTCCAAATGGTGGGTTCTTGGAAAAAAGAGAAACAATACATGAAGTTAGGGAGTGGGTATGTGTGAAGATACAAGGTTGTTGGAGGTGGAAGTATGTGTTGACATAGTTTGTTATATACATGTATTAACTTCTCAAAGACTAAAACTGATACATAAAAAAATAACTCATTTTTTTTATGTTTGCACTGTGTGATATTTAATGGTAATTGTCAACCTCAGGAGGTTCAGAATCACTAATGACAGATGCCTCTAGGCATAGATTTGAAGGATTATCTAAATTAGATTAGCCTCTGGACTTTTCTGTAAAGGATTTTCTTCGTTGGGTTTATTGAATTGGGACAAACTGCCCTAAATATGATTAGTACCTCTCAAAGGCCCAGATGGAAGGAGTTCCTGTAGGTGATGTAGGGACAAAAGTTCCTGCCTTTTGTCTTTATGTCTTTTTGTTGAGTTCATTAACTCTGTTGCTGAGACTTCCCTTACCACTGTCATTGCTGATGCTTTCATCATCAACTAACAGTAGAACTCATTATGTTCTTGTTTTCTACTATTGATTGAAAGCCATGTCTTGCCAAGACTCATCCAAATTTCAGCACCAGATTGGAACTGTTGAGGACACAGTTTAATGAGCTGAATAGCTACCATTTCTCTGACTCTCCAGGATGAGCCGGTCATTGTTGATATGGCTGCCAGCCTACAGGTGGATCTAACAAATCCTCTTTTGGTATGTATTCCTCGTACAAATCCTGTTCCTCTAGAGAACACTGAATAAGGCTTGCAACATATAGTCCTGCCCACTGAGCCATCTCTCCATTGCCTTTATTTTTAAGAACATATTCCTGTAAAGGTCAAATTATGGCAGCAAAAAAAGCTTAATAACTGTATGGATTTGAAAAAGGAAAGAACGTTAATTGCAACATGGTAAGATGATCTGACATGTTTTCTTATACATACATATACATACTAACAGCATGGGCTAACATTTTCATGCATATATGTCGTATATATTGATTATATTTACCCCAGCCTCCCTCTTTGCAGTTAGCAGTTAGTGTTTTACTTTCATGTCTTTTTTTTTTTTTTTTGCATAGTTGAGAGGTGACTCCCATGACTTATTTAATGCTCCTGTTAACACAGAATAAGAAGCTGACCAATGGCTATACCACTGAAAAAGATATATCTCCCCTTCTACCATTAAATATTTTTGCCAATAGTTCCACAGGGAGTGACAGAGCCTAATAAGAATCCTTTATCTAGAGAATGTTGACATTACCAATCCTGGGTGTACTGTGTTCAGGTAAACAAGTTTATATGAGTACATTAGAACAAAGATCATGTCACTCACAAAAGACACTTTTAACCTTCCTATTGGGTTAACATTCTTTAGATTCATAGTTTTCTCTGTTCAAGGAGCTCAGCTGGGATCATATAGAACTCCCCTTTTTATCCCATTTGTGCAGAATATTTGATCATACTGTGAATCCCAAGATTGTATTTATTTACAGAATAACCTTCTTGTGGTTTGCTCTAGCCCTAGAACACACCTTTAACTCAAGAGCTGAATAAAGTCAACCATGGGTCAAGATGCAGAACAAGCAACCAATCTGACAGGAAGTGAATGTAAGAAAGCACAAAAGCTGGTCTTTGAGTTGAAGGGATTTCAGACAAGGTGGGGAAGGAGGTTTTCCTTCTGGGATGTAAGTGGAGTACGAAGGTCAGCTGGATACTTTCTCTGCCTCTCTGAGTTAGAAGTTTAACCCAGTATTTGGCATCTGATGTTTCATTGGTGAAATCAAATGGCTGGAATTCTTTGTTGTTGTTGTTGTTGTTTTGACAATACCTTATTATAAATTTGTTTATAAGTTTCTTCTACATTACTCTATTGAGAATTTTTTTTTTTTTGGTTTGGTTTGGTTTTTGGTTGGTTTTGGTTTCTGGAGACAGGGTTTTTTTGTGTAACCCTGGATGTCCTGGTCCTAGCCTATAGAGAAGACCGGCCTCAAACTCACAGAGATCGACTGCCTCTGTCTCCCAAGTGCTGGGATTAAAGGCCTGCACCACCACAGCTGGGTGAGGTTTTCTTTTTATTATATTTTCTATTACTTTAAACAATATTTAAATTTGAATATATTTTGATCAGTTTCTTCTCTCCTCTCTGTCCCCTCCCGACTTCTTAGTTCTTTGTCAAGAAACAAAAACTCAATATAACAAAAAACCTCTTAAAACTAAAAATGCAATATAAAGCAACAGTAAAACCAAGCAACAACAGCAAAATCGATAACAACAAAAACCCATCACACTGTAAACCAAATCAAAGCACACAACAAAAACTGTGATGTCCATAATATTTTGATCAACTATTTCTGAATATGAAACTTACCTTGTGTTAATGATATACCCAGCATTAATTGGAGAAAACTAAATTTTTTTTTCTCAGCAGGTATAAGTGACAATCATCTCTATCTTTTTATGTATGGTAAATAAACAGAAAGGAAGGAGGACATGACTGTATCTAACATGTGAAGGAAATTTATTATAGATATGTGTGAGAGCATAGAGGAAGAGGCGTCTTTAAGAGCGCTGACTGGACATTGGTGGCAGACTGAGCCCACAGGCCATGAGGAGAGAGGCATAAGGTAAAACAGAAGAGGTGGATGGCCAAGAGGCCAGGAAACCAAGAGAGGATACAGAAACAGGAATCAAGAGAACAAGACACTAAGGGATTGATGAACCCAAAATGCTGGAGTTATATAGGGACCAGAGGAGCTGGGAGGAGAAAGTCCAGACCTGTACCTGGGATACAAAACTGAGAATAAGAGGGTGAGGTACATTAGGTATTACCAGTGCTGAGAAAATTGCAGCCAGCATCTGCATCAATATGTTAGTAAACACTTTAGCCTTATTTGAAACTACACATATATATTTTAAGAAATTTCTATTAATTTAGGTTTTATTACTACACTTAAAATGTCACATAATTTTATTTATTTATTCCTATATTCCTTCCCACAACCCTCTCTGTCAAGGTGATCCTTGTGTTCTAGTACCCATCTCATCCACTCCTGTCTGTCTCTTCTATTCCCATTTCCTAATAAAATCTATCTGCTCTTTTGCGTCCCTTACTTCATGCCTACTATCTATTGTTTTATTATAGCTTGGTTATCATTGTACTTGACAGGTAATATCCACATATAAGTGAATACATACTAATTGTTTTTCTTTCTGGCTCTGGGATCCATCACTTAGGATGAATTGTTGCACTTCCATCCATTAACCTGCAAATTTCATGATGTCAGGGGTTTTTTTGATGGCTGAGTGATATTCCATTATATAAATGTACCATATTTTCTTCATCCATTTTCAATTGAAGGATAATGATGTTATTTTCAATTTCTGGTTATTATAAGTAAAACAGCAATGAACATGGTTGAGCAAATGTCCTTGTGGTAAGATGAAACATTCTTTGCCTATATGTTTAATGACATAGTTGTATATTGAAGCAGATCAATTTGAATATTGATCAATTGATCAATACTGAAGTAGAGAAACCACTGAATTCCCAAAAGAAGGAACTCAAATTGCTGTGAAACATTTAAAGAAATATTCAATTTCCTTCAGCATCAAAGAAATGCAACTACTTTGAGATCTTGTCTTACACATCTCAGAATGACTAAGATCATCAAAACAAATGGCAGTTCATACTGGTGAGGGTGTATAATGTAAGATGAGTACTCATACATTTCTGTTGGAGGGGAGGCTAACTCATATAGCCACTCTATAGATTGAAAGGAAGTAGACTCAGATGGAAGAGGAAATAAAGAGGTACTTAAAAGATACAGGGAGTGCAAACTAAATTTAAATATTATTTGAGAGAAGAGTTTATGTTTAATTAAAAAGAACAAATGAAATAAAAATAAAGTATTTTATATGTATGTGTGTTTAATCAGCAAAGATGGCTGTTTACCAACTGCCCTCCGGGTGCTCAAAGATGCCAGAACCTGGCAAAGATACCAGTGTGTAAGATGAATCCCCTGAAACTAAAGTCACCAATGGTTGTGAGCCACCATTTGGGTGCTGGAAATCAAGCATACATCTTCTGAAAGAGCAGGCAGTGGTCATAACTGCTGATTCACCTCTACAGCTCCACTTATGCAGTCAATATTTTTCCATTGTTTTGTTTTCTATATGTGAGAAATCTAAAATGTAGATGGTGTGACACTTTATTGAACATTTGTTAATCTTTAAGGTTTCTTCAGTTCTGTCTCACATTTTGTCACAAATCTCTCTGGAATGTCAATGTTTTTGTAATGCGTATATTAGCTTTCATTTTGTAACTTTGTGTCTTTTCAGTTACATTTCAACACTGCTCATTACAACCTTTGCCATTTCACAAAATCAGCAATCATATTTTCTGTTCCTCATTTGCCATCTGTGTGCCGGGAAACACAGGCCACTAAGCTATTTATTCACTCTGCACCACCCCCAACCATTTATGTTCAGGTGGATTTATGAACTACATGCGTTTCTGTTCACAGAAAGTAAAACTGAACCTGACATTAGTAGAGACATCTCTGCACAAGGATCTGCCATGCTATTTTTCACGATTGTTTAACTGCTTAGCCATAAGCTTCCCTGTGGTGACTGAGCCAGGCAGTTTTACAACAAAGTTTCTGGCCTCTGTTTTTAAGACTCTGCTTCCCTGAATAGACTTATTTCCAGAAGAGTTCCTGGCCCTGAGTGTTATAAAAAAATAATAATAAAGGATGCATTGATACAGCCTAAATACTATCCTACAAGTGATTTCTTTTCCAGAGATCTCAAAACTCTGTAGATTTGGAGTCACCTCCTTGGTGATTCATTATTAAACTGTATGGATCTACATTTTTGCAAACTAATTCTTCTGTTCAGAAATGAAAAATCATGTTTATATGCCTACCCCCTTTTTTAACTTCTCATGTAATATAGATCAGACTAAGAAATAATTTGAGTCATTAGTTTTAAATTTCATTATTTTTATCCTATTAAGTACATGAAGTTTATGATTAAAAACTGTTGAAAATACAATTTTTTAAATGTTAATCAAGGGCTTTGTAAGTATGGTAATGCTCAATCAGAAGTGTAACCTAAGGGGGCACGGGATAGAAGTTTTCTGGGGAAGGGAAATGGGGAAAGGGATTGGCATCTGAAATGTAAATAAAATATCCAATAAAAAAAAACCTGTTGAAAAGCATTAATTTTGGATGATAATGACATTAAATTATAATCTTAATGAGTTATGATTTATAATAAAAATATTTATGTTTTATTTATTCATTTATTTTTTGTTAGTATTCACTAATCCATAGCATTGTCTCTCAAAATGTGTTGGACTGCATTAAACATTCTCCAACTGATAGCATTTCTTTTCTCAACATTGATATTTCTAAAGCAAATAATTCATTTTAAGAAAAATTCTGCACTTACTTCTGAAAAACAATGATTAAACTATCTAAAATGCACAAATAATATTATGAAAAACAATGCGTCCTGTCTCTCACTTTAGAAAAAAAAATTCTCCTAGGATTCTGAGAATGAGTTGCTCTAGCAAATATATGAACCACAAATCACTTAAGTATTTGTTGGATAATTCTTTGATAAAATTTAATATCTAGACTGGAGAGATAAGTCACCAGTTGAAATTGTTTGCTGCTCCTGGAAGGACTAGTGTTCATCCTGCTGAGTCACCCAAACCAGGCAACTCACAATCACCTTAACTTCAGCTCCAGAGGATCCAATGCTCCTTCTGGACTCCAGGACTATCTGCATACACGCGTGCATATGCACACACACACACACACACACACACACACACACGCACGCACAAATAAATATCTAAAATACAATTCAATATTCATTAATGATTAATGTTCCTATCTTTTAGGACATTAATAAACATTTTATTGTATAATGTATTTATGTATTGTATAAAATACATTGAGTACATTTCCATAACAGAAATATCTTATTTTATAAAAATTAAAATAAATCTTTATGTATTTATAAATTATTATGTAAAATAATATTTTCAAAAAATCAGTGAAATGGAGTTTTAAATTATATATATTTTATATAAAACCAATAACGGATACTGGAATATATTCTCTTTATGTCGTCAACCAGTCATGCTTAACAGGGTTTTGAAGTCTTCATCTCCAATTGACTTTTGTTCTAAAGCCCAGTGATGTACTTGAATTTCTTGTGCTATCATAAAAAAAGAAACTGCCTATGTATGTTATACACTTCAATATAAACAAGTGTAAAATGGTTTTATTCTTTAATTTTATTAAATGATAAATTGTTAAGTTGTTAACTAACATATGATGTGTGTCTCAGGGTGATATTTTCAATGAATGCATATATTATACATCTGAGACCCCTTCCTTTTTTCCCTTCACTGGATAGCAGTGCAATTTAAACTCCTTAGTCACCAATCTTTTACTTTTATGACTTCTGTTTTACTTTCCACAACTGTGTTTCTTTTCTTTTAGATCAGGTAGGTCTGGTTTCTTTTGCATAATATGGTATGCTATATTTCTACCCATTTGTCTGCCGACAGAAGGATTTCCTTTTTGTTCTGGGAATAAATGATACTCTGTTATGCAAACGGACAACATTCTCTTTGTCCTTCACCTGTTCACCGGCACTGATACTAACTCCATATTTTAGATAGTGTGAATTAAAATAAACACGAACACATTGTAACTCTTGTATGCTGACCTCACTTCCTTTAGGAATATATTGTAGAAGCATGTCATCTATATTTGTCTTCAGTATTTTCAGAGGAACTCCCACACTATTTTTCACAGAGGTCACTCTATGTTGCGTGTAATTCTATAAACACAATAACTCCTTCCTCAGGGCTGAGCTCCCGACTTCTCTCTGAGTTCAGATGCCGCCAAAACCCTCTTACTCAGCTCTGTCAAACCGCCAGCTCTGATGCTTTTACCATGATTTCAGGGATCTGTGCTCCCTCTCCACCAGCCAAACAACCACCCCAAGGCTAGCTCTGCCAAGCCTCTAACAACCATTCAGGCTGTGCCCTTTCTCTTGCCCACCTGAGGCTCTGCTGATGGAAAACACCAGACAGTTCTAAGACTTTAAAACCAGTCAGATAACACAACTGCTAGATGCAGAATCTATTGCTCTAAACTCTTAAGCTATCCTGTATCAGAATTCTGCAAGAGGTGGAGGCTGCCACTCGTTCTAGTTGCCCCCGGCCTTACATGGTGTCCATGCTCTCCCCAAAGCCTGCTGTAAAGACCTCTCTTTCTGTCTCGCCCCTTCCTCTTTCTCCTGGGCTCTAGAAATCCCACCTTATTTTTCTTCATGCAGTGATTGGCTTCTTCCATTTTTATTGACATAATCAAGAAACAATTAGGGAACCGTATTTTAGTATCAGCTCCTCCCCCTATAACACTTACATTTCCATTTCCACCATCAGTATGCAATAATACCTGTTATTCACTTGTTTGTGAACACTTTTTTTTTCAAATGTGAGATTGCAACATTTAAATGTATTTATGGCCAGGACTCCATAATATATCATATTCTCCCTCTCTCATATCATCTATCTATTTATCTATCTATTTATAATCTATCAATTATCCATCCATCCATCCATCCATCCATCCGTCTGTCAGTCTTTAAAACAGGTTCATGTCTTATACAATACATCCCAACCACAGATTTTCCTCTCTCCACTCCATCTAGCTCTTGCCAACATACTCTCTCTCTCAGATCTCTCCCTTAAATTTCCTTTAAGAAAAAAATGAAAGCCTCCAAGCAACAGCTACAAAAATACAACAAAACAAAATATAAGACAAGGCAAAAACTCTCATACAAAGACTGGACAAGGCAAACCAACAGAGAGGAGAGTCCCAAGTGCAGGCAAAAAAAAAAAAAAAAAAAAAAAAAAGTCAAGGACACACCCACATCCCCACATTCATAGTTAGAAGACTTACAGAAACACTAAGCTAATAGTCACAATGTATATGCAGAAGCCTTGATACAGATTCCTGTAGGCCCTTTGCTTCCTGTTTTAGTCCTTGTGAGCTCATGTATGAGCCCTGCTTACTTAGCTTATTGGGCTGTGTTCCTGAATACTACAATCTTTCTGTTCTTTCTTTGATTCCACAGGGTTCCATGAGCACTGAGGAGAGGAACCTGATGGAGACCTCCAGTTTATACTGTCTCTCTACATAATGTCTGGCTATGGGTTTTTATATCTGCTCTCTTCTGCTGAAGGAGAAACTCTCTCTGAGAACTGCTGGACAAGGTACCTACTATGACTATAATCACAGAATCATTAGAAATCATTTCATTGTTATTATTTTCTTAGAGTAGTCCTGTATGGTTCTCTCACAGGTCTCTGGGCTATCTATTCTATAGTTTCTGGCCATCTAAGCACAGTTGTGCATGGTCTTCCTTTTTTAAGTAGGCCTCAAGTTAAATTAGATATAGGTTGAATGCTACTACAAGTTCTGTTTCAGCATTGTCTCAGCATACCTTGCAGGTAGAACAAATTGTAGTTCAAAGGTTTTGTGGGCTATTTAATATCCAAGTTCCTCTTTCAGTAGCCTGCAGAGTACCTGCAGCCATCAAAGAACCTAGAAATTGCAGGTGAAGACCCCATGCACACACCAGCTCTAGCACTATGAATTCAAAGAACTGTGTGTTGTTCTTGGCAATGCAGTCGTACTATCAATTTGATAAGATGAATTTGATAATGTTCTTTCTGTTTCAATTTTCTGGAATAATTTGAAGAATATTGGGATGCTGCCAGTAGTGAGGAGAGAGAGGAAAGAAAGGAATAGTCTGTGAGATCCACAGGAGACATGGACAAGGGGGAAGGGAGGCTACAGCTGCACTTCTGTTGCAGCCTTTGGGATGAGCCTAAGTGACTGTGTATGAGGAGGAAGTGGAAAGCTTTTTTTTTTTTTTTTGTCTATTTTATAACTTGATTACTTGTCACTTTTCTGATAGTGATTTGAGTACTTTATATATTATGGATGCTGATGTCAATGACTACCAAAGGGCTTATTTTTGTTGTTATTTTCTTTTCCCCCATTCTAATTGCTGTCTTTTCACTTTGAATACCGTCTCCTATGCTAAGCAGAGAAATTTTAGTTTAATATAATTACACTGGTCTATTTTTTATTTTGTTTTCTGTGTTTCTGAAGACCTATCCAGAAACTCATTGACCAAACAAATATATTAAATTATACACCTTACATTTTTTCTTTTCTCAATTCAAAATAAGGAGTTTGATCCATTTTTTGGTTTTTTGATTTGTTTGTTTTTTGTTTACTTGTTTTTTGTGTGGGGATAGTAAGCTATGTGGTCAAGTTTCTATCTTTTAAGCAAATGCAATGTGTTAACATTGGCTATTGTTTCTCCCATGATGATTTTGACAGATGCATAGATTTACTGTTATTCTTTTTCTTTTTTTACATATTTATGTTTATATGTCAATATAATATTTTTAGTACTATGGCTCTCTCATATGTCTTAGAATTTGGCATTTTGATAGCTATAACTTTAGTGTTGTAGCTCAACATTGTTTTAATTACTTGAATATACATCTTGGGGTTTTGCTTTCTAGTTCTGCAAAGAATGGAGTTGGTATTGTATTGAACTTACAGTAGAATGGACATTTTAGATATAGAAATCCTTCCAGTTCAGGAATGACAGAGATCTTTAAACCTTACAATGTTTTACTTTGTGTGTATCTGTGTGTGTGTGTGTGTGTGTATTCAGCATGTAATTTTATTGGATTGCTTTTATTTTTACTTCCTTAACTGAGACTATGACAAATAATTTTTTAATTGAGCCTTTTCAAGTGTGAGATTGATTTTATTTTATTTTATTGGACAATATTTTTGTTGTCTTGAAAAAAATTGCTGTTTGTATTTTATTAAAATTGTGCCTCTTTATTATGTTCTTTTGATTCTAGAAGTGTTTTTGGTGAGGTTCATAGGTTTTCTACATTGAGAATCTTTTATTTCATTAATTAATTTGTTAATTTACTTTGCATCCCAGTCACAGTTTCCCATCCCTTCTTTCCTCCCAGTCTCTCTCCCTCTCTGTTACCTACATTAACCCACACATCTTCTCTTCAGAGAACAGGAAGCCTCTCCTGTATATCAACCCACCTCTGAATATCAAGTTGCAGTTGGCATAGGTGTATCTTCTTTTACAAAGGCTAAGGGCAGCCCTGGTAGGTGAAATGAATCCAAAGGCAAGCAGCATAATCAGAGACAGCCCCTGTTCCTGCTGTAAGGGGTCCAACATAAGATCAAGCTGCATATCTGTTACATATGTGTAGAGGGCCTTGGTCCGTCCCATGTATGCTCTCTGGTTGTTGGTTCACTATCTGTGAGTTCCAGCCTAATGTTTCTCTGTGGACCTTTGCATATGTTTTCATCAACTGCTGGATGAAGCCTCTCAGAGGACATTTATGCTAGACTTCTATTCTGCAAGTATAGCAGAATGTCATCAACAGTGACAATAGTGGCCTTTCTCCCATGGTCTAGGTCTTAAGGAAGGCCAGTCATTGGTTGGCTAGTTCCTCAATTTCTGCTCCCCCCCTTTTTTTTTTAAAATCACTGTACAACTTTTAGACAGGACAAATTGTGGATCAATAATTTTATGGATAAGTTAGTGTTCTCATCGCTGTATTGGAAATCTTGCCTGGTTATAAGAGGTGGCAGTTTCATGTTCCATATCCCTTGTTCCTAGGAGTCTTAGCTAGAGTGTCCCTCATAGATTACTGGATGTTTCTATTGTCACAAGTTTCTAGATAGTCCCAAGGATGTCCCTCCCAGTTTTCATTACCAATTCTCTCTCCTCTCTCCTGCTGACACATGATTTCTCCTGTTACCCTATCTAGAGAGTTTTCCATTCACTTCCCTACTTCAACCCACCTCCAATGTCTATCTTATTTTCCCTTCTCAGAGAAATTCAAGCATTCTCACTTGGGCCCTTGTCCAGATATGGAGAGAGTGGCCCAACTTTGCCTTGTTCTTGATTTTAGTAGAATTACTTCAGGTTTTCCTCCATTTAATTTGATGATGATATTGACCTGATGTATTTTGCCTTTATTGTATTTATGTATAGTCATTATATCCATGATTTCTCCATGACTTTTATCGAGAAAGAGTGTGAGATTTTGTTAAAGGCTTCGGCAGACTTTAGTAAGATGATCATGTGTTTTGCTTTCTTTGTTTATATGGTAGAATACATTATGGATTTTTTTATGTTGAATCACCCCTGCAACCCTGGGATGAAGCCTACTTGATGATGTGGATGATATTTTTCATGTGTTCTTTCATATGCACTCAGTTTCTGAGTATTTTATTAAATATTTTTGCATCTGTATTCATAATGGAAATTGGTCTGATATTATTTCTTTGTTGAGTCTTTGTGTGGTTTAGGTATTAGTGTGAATATGGGCTCTAAGAATGAGTTTGGCAATGACCCTTCTGTTTATATTATGTGTGATAGTTTCAGAAGTATTAGTATTTGTTCTTCCTTAAAAGTTTGAGCTAAAACCATGTGCTCCTAGTTTGTTTGTTTGTTTGTTTTATGACTTGGAGACTTTCAGTGACTGTTTCTATGTAAGTCTACATAAATTGTTTACTGGGTCTTGATTTAACTTTGGTAAGTGGTATCTATCTAAAAAATTATGCCTTTTATTTAAATTTTTCAACTTTGTGGAGTAATTTTTTTGTAGTAGGACCTAATGATATATTGGATTTCCTCAGTGTCTGATGTTATGTCTCCCTTTTTATTTCTGATTTTGTTATTTAGAGTTATTCTATCTGCCTTTTAGGTTGTTTGGCTACGAGTTTGTCTACCTCATTGATTTTCTCAAAAAAACAAAAACAAACAAACAAACAAACAAACAAAAAACCAGCTCTTAGTTTGGTTGATTCTTTGCATTGTTCTCTTTGTTTCTCATTTGTTGATTCAGCCCTGAATTTACTTTTTGTTGTCTATTCACCCTGGGTGGTTTGTTCTTTGTGTCTGTCAAGTTTGCTTGTAAGGTGCTAGAATGAAATCTCTTCAGTTTCCTCATGAGGGCCCTTAATGCTATTAGCTTTCCTCTTAGCATTGCTTTCACTATGTTCTATAAGTTTGGGTATGTTGTGGTTTAATTTTCATTGGATTCTAGAAAGCCTTTAATTTCTTTATTTATTTCTTGACCCAGGGGTTATTTAGTAGAGATTTTTTTTGTGTTTCCACAAATTTGTAGATTTCTGTTATTCTTGAAATCTAGCTTTAATTCATGGTGATTTGATAAAATGCAGGGATTTGTTTTAAATTTCTTTTTTCTGTTGAGACTTGCTTTGTGACTGAGTATATGGTCATTTTTGATGAAGGTTCTATGAGATGATGAAAAACTATATTCTTTTGTGTTTGGGTTAAGTGTTCTGTGGATGTATGTTAGGTTTATTTGAGCTATAACATCAGCTAGTTTGATTATTTCTCTGTTTAGTTTCTTTCTAGTTGACCTGTAAGTTAATAAAAGGGAGATGATCAAATTTCCTCTTATTAATATGTGTAGTTTGATGTGTGATTTGATTTAAGCTTTAGTAATGTTTGTTTTATAAGTGTGGACTCTCTTACTTTGGGGGCATAGATATGCAAAATTGCAACTTCATCTTGGTGGATTTTTTTTTAATAAGTATAAAGTGTCTTTCCCTGTCTCTTGTGATTAATTTTGGTTGAAAATCTATTTTATTTGATAGTAGAATGGGTACTCCAACTTGTGTCTTGGGTCCATTTGCATGGAAAAATATTTTTATAGCACTTTGCTCCCAGGTAATATTTGTATGCAGCAGAATTATGGATACTGTTTTAACAGCCATTCTTTTAGCCTGTGACTTTTTATTAGGAAATTGAGTCCATTTCTCAAGCTGAGAAATATTAATGACCAATGAATGTTAATTCCTGGTATTATGTTTGTAGTGGTTATGTGTATACTTGTTCTTTTGGTTTCAGTGGTGGAAAGTTATTTATTTCCTGTGTTTTCTTAGGTGTAGTTAACCTGCATTGTTTGGAGTTTTCCTTCTAGTATCTTTTGTAGGTTTGGATGTGATTATCCATATTATTTAAATGTGGTCCTACCATAATATATCTTGTTTTCTACATCTATGTATACTGAACATTTTGCTAGATATAGTAGTCTTGGGTGGCATCTGTGGTCTCTTAGAGACTGCACAGTCCCTTCTGGCTTTTAGAGTCTCTGTTGAGAAGTTGTGTATACTTCTAATAGGTCTGCCTTTATATGTTGCTTGTCCTTTTCCCTTGCAGCTTTTAATATTCTTTCATTGTCTATACATTTTGTGTTTTGAATATTATGTTTTGAAAGGACTTTTCTTTTGTGGTCCTATCTATTTGGTGTTCTATAAGCTTCTTGTATGTTTATTAACATCTCTCTCTTTATGGGAAATTTTCTTCTATGATTTTGTTGAAAATATTTTCTGGGCCATGGAGTTGGGAGTCTTCCTCTTTTTCTATTCCTATTATTTTTTGGTTGGATCTTTTCATAATGTCCCCTATTTTCTGGATGTTTTGTGTCAGGAACTTTTTAGATTTAGCATTTCTCTAAACAATGTATTGATTTCTTTTATTATACCTCCAATGCCTGAAATTCTTTTTTACATCTCTTATATTCTGTTGGTGATCTGTAGTTCCTGTTCTCTTACCTAGGCTTTCCATCTCAAGGATTTCTTCAGTTTGTGATTTCTTCATTGCTTCTACTTCCATTTTTAGGTCTTTAACTATTTATTGATTTCATTTATATTTTCATTGTATTTTCTTGTATTTCTTTAATGAATTAATTTATTTCCCCTTTAAAGACTTCTATCATTTTTATAAGTTTGGATTTAGTGTCCTTTTCTTGTGTTTCAGCTGTGTTTGGATATCCAAGACTTTCTGTAGTAAAATAATTTGGATTTGGTGGTATCATATTGCCCTGGCTCATGTTGATAGTGTTCTTAAGCTGTCCTTTAACTATCTGATTTTTCCTGCCACAAGCAGACATCTGAAGATGCAGCCAGAGATGTGTGGGCCACAAAATGGGTAGAGTAGACAGAGCTCTCTACTGCTGGATGTGCTCTATAGTGGCCTGGTAAATAGGGAACATGGCCAACTTTCTGTTGGGCTTGCAGCACGGGAACCCAGAAGGCACTGGATTGGGAGCAAGGTTCCAGGACCTTCCTAGCCTGGAGCAGGTTGAAAAGAGACATAGAGTAGGACTCTGGTGTGTCTTTAAAGATTGATAATCCCTGGACTTTCTAGCTCTCTACCTGAATGCTGATGATAACTTTTTTAAAGTCCTTAAAACTTTCTTCCTCATTTTGAGGGTTAAAAGCTTCTGAATTAGGCAATTAGCAACCTAATGTA
Source organism: Rhabdomys pumilio (assembly GCA_030674055.1). NCBI lineage: Eukaryota > Metazoa > Chordata > Mammalia > Rodentia > Muridae > Rhabdomys > Rhabdomys pumilio. The sequence continues at coordinate 23,518,685 of JANHMN010000019.1, forward strand.
GGGGATTAAGTAATGTAGCCTTTGTTTTATCTCTACAGGAATTTGGTGGCTTTAACATTCAGTCTGATAGTTGAAGTCACAGGAAGAAAAATGATCTTAGCTTTTTTTTTTTTCTAAGTTGTAAAATATTTCCCGGGAAAATTTTCTAAGAAAAAGGAAAAAGCAGAATGATCTTAAGCAAGATGAAGGGTGTTTAAAAGTGATTGGTGGGGGAGGGACAAGGAGAAAAATGATAAGAAAGCAGGGACAAGGAGAATGAGTATGGGGGTGGGCTCTTCTCTTTGTCCTCAGCATCTATACATCTTTCAGGATACTGATTATATGATAAAAAGTTCATCACAAGTTTACACATAAATTCAAACCTTAAATCAAATAAAAAGTTTACAACAGTGAATGGTTACCTGAATATCCGTCCATTAGGAGTAATTATCTGGCTAAGTATTCATCACCTGTCACAGTCCCACAGGTCCATGAGGAGTTAAAACACATAACTTAGTTATTAGTGAATTTTTATATAGATAAACACAGTCAATATTTTATCTTCTGTCCTATAACTAACTTATGATAAATTGTTCCCTTTTTATAACCTTTGGTTAATGGTTTTACAGCCTCTTGGAATCTGCTCTGAGTAAAAGAATGTCTACTTAGTATTGAAGAGGCAATTAACTGGTGACACATTGGGGACTGGCAGAATTCTCATTGCAGTTTGACTATCAGAAAGAATATAGTAGCAATTCCACTATATAAGAGCTAAATAAACACAGATATAATTTTAGGAACTATTATAGGATCATCATTAAGAATTAAAAAGTAATCTGTTTGTCTATATAGCATCACTTCAAGACAATACATCTTCTTGTTCTGCAGAGATCTGTTCAAAAGGGTGAACTAATACTAAGTGACTGTTATATATGTTTTATAATAACAAGAAAAGCCTATTAGTAGCAGAAATCTTTCCTAAAATGATTTTTTCTTCTGAGCCTTGTCTATGAGAGATTCATGATAGCTTTTTAATCCAAGACGAAGTCATCTCAGGAAGATCAGGTACTAGTTATTAGCTTGTCCTATGATGGCTCCTGACAGCAAGGTTCTCACTTGGTCATACCTACCTAGTGTCAGCAGGTCTATGGCAATGTAGACAGAGTTGAGGATCAGAAAATGGGGATTGCATGGAATAGGGCACATCTCATAGCTCCTGAGTATCCTCCAGGAGGAACTGGTTGTCCCTCTTTTTTAAAAAAAGAATATTTATTTATTTATTTATTTATTTATTTATTTATTTATTTTTGATGTTTTCAGATAGGATCTCACTTGGTATATATTTTAGGCCAATTTAGATCAGCTTGGCCTTACTCACATATGTCTTACTGTCTCTTTCCTAAGTCTTGGAATTAAAAATTTGTGCTATGAAAGCTAGATGAGAATTTTATCTTAAAGAGTGATCACTAGCCATTCTTCATTTTCATTTAATTTATCCTCCTGTCAAGTTGCTCTAGATAAAATTGTGGTTACATGTTAACCAAAAAGGGAAGAAGAGACACTCTTATAGCGATGTCTTAAATTTTTCTGCTTTATTGATGCTGGATGAGGGCTGATTATATATGGCATTTAGCTCAGTGAGTTATAATTCTGCATCCATAATCAGCTCAGTGATTTTAATTATGAAAATGATACATTTTAACAAGTTTTCTGCATCAGAAATTGTCATGTAATTCTATTCTTCTCTTTTACTTATATATTGTATCAATTTACATACAGTGGAATCACATTTTCATAGAAGATCACAACTTGATTGTAGTGTATGATAGATTTTACCAACTTTTAAATTAATTCTTCAATTACTAATGTTAATTAATTTCACATCTACATGACTTGAGATTAATCAACAAATTCTTCTTCTTTTCTACAATTTAATCTTTTAGTAATTGAATAATGCTAACAATTTAAAAATGTGATTTTAAGAAATCAATGAACTAAATGCAGTATCTTAGACCACTTGTCCATCATTACTTCCTATTAATAAAAATGAAGTTATGAAAATTTTAAGTAATTGGATGGAGTTAGAACAATATGATTGAGGTAAACTATTCTAGTAACTATTCTATTGCTATAATGAAACACAATGGCCAAAAAAACAAAACAAACAGAAACCTTTTAAGAATGAAAAATTATTAATTGAGGGTCTTATAGTTTCAGAAGTTTAGTATATTATCAGAGCAAGGACCACAGGCAGCATGCATATTACTAGAGTAGTAGCTAAGAGTTACATAGTGAGAGAAAGAGAGAGAGAGAGAGAGAGAGAGAGAGAGAGAGAGAGAGAGAGAGACAAAGACAAAGAGAGACTACAACTGTTAAGGGAAATCAAAATCTCAAAACCTATTCTTCCTTCAGCAAAGTCACACTTCTTACCTAATCCTTCTAATCCTTTCAAATAGTGTGGCCTGGTAAGTAATTATTCAAATACATATGCATATGGGGATCATTCTTGTTCAAACAACAGCATAACAGAAAACCCAAAAGACAGATATTGGATAAATTGTTTTATATGTGAATATTTTATTTAATTCTTTAATCAGTATGCTACACTCCATATAATCATACAGGTGAAATATACAGTAAGGAACTACGGTAGAATGTGTGTTTTCCAAAGAAGGGTAAGTAGAGGTAGAGAGAAAGGAGGGAAAAGAAACTGAAAAAGGGAAATTTAGTGGAGATAGAACAGGGATGAGAGTACAAGAGAGGGAATATAGGAAGAGACAACTAATATTTAGGACCATTTGAGAGGACATATGAAAGCTTCTGTAAAACAAACTTCTATTATACATATATTATTTGAATATATATATATATATATATATATATATATATATATATATATATATTGGAGTCACCAAATAACTGGGAAGTCAATGTCTTAAATAAACATCTTTCAACACGGTGTGAACCAACAGTACCAGGAATGGGTTACAGCTCCAAAAAGTTCCCTATGAAAATCCCAAACAACGCAGGCTATTGCTTGTGAACCCTAAATGAGATGTCTTCATCAAACTTTTTCTCTTAAGATGCTAGAAACCATGTGGAAGAGTAACCAGAAAAATTATGAGGGCCAGTGGAAATGAAAGGCACCATGGAAACAGGTTTCCATACACACCAGGACTGAGGCATTTCTCAATTTATTGAGACTACACCAGTATGCAAAAGTCTTACATAGGTCTAATATAGATGGGGTATAAGCACATAAAGGTGTACTGGACACAATCCCATATATCCCAGAATATATCTTCAATTAGCAACTATTTGCAAAGGAAATTAGTTTCTCTAATGGAATCTCAGTGGATATATGAATAATGCTTAAGTTTAGGCCACAAACCCAGAAGGATTGTTTATTTGGTTTTTGTTTGTTTGCTTTTGTTTTTGTCTCATATTGCTGTCTTTCTTTGTGAAAATTTTATTCTAATAGTGTATTACTTGTTCATAATGGTTTCTGACTTTGTGATTTTATGAGTTTTATTTGTATGTATTTCTTGTACTTTTTTATTGTTTTGTTTTATTTTTTAAATTTTTGATTTGTTTGGGATTTTCATTTGACTGATTATCTTATCAGTAAAGAAAGAAACAATGAAGTTGGGTGGATTAGGAGATAGTTATATTCTATGAGAAGGTAGAAAGAAAAAATATGATCAAAATATATTGTATTATTTTTTTTTTAAAGTCAATACTCTTATTCCATGTGATTGATGCATGGAAAACAAGATTGAAAGCAGTTTAATTAGTTATAAAATATTCATTAACAGATTTTATTTTAAAATGGAACATGAAACAACATATCACTATATTAAGATCTTATTAAAATATTTAAAGCTTTCACTCAGAAAAGCATAAAAGTTTTTTTAAGGAAAGAACCTATATACACAACAGTACTTAACATAGATTTGATTTGAGTAGAGTTGTGAAAAACAGATTTTTAATTGATATATAATGTACATAAATGAATTAAGCCAAAAAAGTGAAGATTGATAAATTTTTACAAAGTTAACAAATGCACATAATCATCATTCAAGTTATCACTAGCATACTAGAGACAAAGTCTAGTGTTTCTGTCAAACAATATCTACCCTACTGCCCAAAGTAAAAAAATCTTACTGCCTTCTGAGACGGCAATGTGGTTTAAATTGTTTTAAAAGAAGTTAAATTGTCTGACCTTTTCTTTCATATATGAATTCCATTAAATTAACATTGTGTTAGAAACCATGATTTTTTTTTCATTTGTTTTAGGGTCCCACTGCTGTGAAGAAACAACATGACCAATGTAATGCTTTAAAAAAACAACATTTAATTGGGATTGGCTTACAGTTTCAGAGGTTCAGTTCATTATCATCATGGTGTAAATAATGGCATCATTCACACAATCTTGTTTCTGGAGAAGAAGCTGAGGGTTCTATATTTTGATCCAAAGGCTCTCACAAAGAGACTCTTCTGCAAAGTGAGGAGGGGCTCGTCCATACTGGGTAGAGCATGAGCATAGGAGGAGACCTCAGAATTTACCTATACAATGACACATTCCTCAAACAAGGTCACACCTATTCCAACAAAGCCACACCTTCTACTACTGCCATTTCCCAAGTGCCAGGAATATTCAAACCAAAAAAAAAAAAATCATTCAAAATCTTTAATCCCTGTGGCTTGAATGCAGACACACGCCTCTAATTCTTCTGGCTGAAATATAGGTGTACCCTTAATATACACCATTAATTTTAAACAATGACATCTAATTGAGGGGCAAACAAGGTGACTAATCAGAGAAAGATTTGACAGAGTAAATCCAGAGTTAAGATATGCCCAACTCCTTGGCCAATGTCATATTCCTGTCAAGCAGCCCCTGTCCTTGTCCTTGGCCCATGTCAGCTTCTTGCCAAGCAGCCTCAAAAGCTCTCTACCTCTCCCCCTTTTTTATTTAGTTAACAAGACTGAGCCTGTCTTAGGTCATTCTGACAATAATGCCTTACTTACCTATCATGAAATATGCATTATCAAAAGCAATGCATTTCTTTCTTAGGTTGGTCAGGCTCTGTGCAGAATCTTACCTGTCCTTGGCTTGCCAGTCTGTTAATTTAATAACTTTGTCTGGGGGTCCATTTTTTAGGATTAAGCCATGTACTTTGGCTGCCAACATTTTGTTGTTGTTAAAGATGAGCTTCAACATGATGGGCAGGAATAAAAGTATTCCCAGGACAAGAAGGGCTAGCCTGATCAAACTATGTATGCCATTCCTGAGGTTTGTCCAAATGGAAATACTGAGCTTAGGACATGGATAATTGTATCAGGATTATCTATAGCATCAAAGGTCAACAGAAGTAGGCTTCAAGCAGGAATCTGACATTAGACTAGAACAAAGAAGTGATTTTAGGTAGGAGTCTAAATTGTAGGCTACAACAAAGAAGTAATCTCAGGCATGAATCTAAATATTAGGCCAGAACAAAGAAGTAATTTCATACAGGATTCTATATTTTAGAACAGAATAAGGAAATAGGTTTCAGACATGAAAATGACCTTGGAATAGGGAAGTAGGCTCAGATACTTTGGTCATCCTGATAAACCTTTATAAACAGTGATCATGGGAGCGTTCATGTAACTGGGTTTAATGCCTTGCTTTTTCTTTGATTATTTGTGTTTATTGTATTGTTTATTCCTCAACTATTTGCATCTATTGTATTGCTAGACCCTCAACCTAGAACTGACCTCATTACATGCATGTAATCAAAATGGTACAAAAGCATAAAGAAAGAGGGGGTATAAAATAGGGAGTTGTAGGGTGGGGAAATGAGGAAAGGGGATGACATCTGTACTGTAAATAAATAAAATATCCAATAAAGAAAACCAAAAAACAAAACAAATAACAACAACAAAAAAAAGATATGTCCAAGTCTCATGAAAACAGACAGGAAAGAGGGCTACTTAAATGCAGTACAGGGAGAGTTCAGTTGGGTTCAGTTCAGTTTAGTTCAATTCAAAATAGTTCAGTTCTGTGCAGTTAAACAGAGTGAATTGAAGTTAGTAGACTTTGTGTAGTTCAGTTCAGTTCCTTCAATTCAGGAATGTAATGCAGTAAAGTTCAGGTAGTAGAGTTCAGAGTTGTTTTTTTATCCAAGTTGATAAATTTAGTCAGAAGCCAAAAGAAGTCAATTTAAATCAGTAAGCCTGGAGAGGAGTTTGAGTCATAAAACAAGCCAGTCAGAATTTAGAAAAAACTAGAAGGGATGAGCTTATTCAGCAGTAAGTCTCAGGAAGCTGAAACCACTTAGGCTTAGATTAACAGACAGAAGCTGGAAGCTGAGCCTTCCAGGTCTAGGATTGCAGAAGATTAGATAATATAGAGACTAAAAGATCCCAGGTTTAGACCTAGAGATAAATGATAGATAGATAGATAGATAGATAGATAGATAGATAGATAGACAAATAGATAGATATCCTCTGTAATTAGCCAAAGCCATATATTTCTAAAGCATTGGTACAGCTCTTATCTAATCACTTTTTCAGAGGAAATAGTAGTTAGATTTACATTAATGTAATATGTTTATTACACTATATATATGTACATACTAATATTAATATAATCCTCTCAGAGTTTCATACAAGGTATTTTGATCACAGTCACACTCTATAAAACTCTTCCAACTCCTCCCACTTCTATTGCTCATCCTCCTATTATCTTTTTTCTTTTTAACTATTGTTATTGCACATATACATGTACAAATGTATAAAACAGCCTGATGAGCCCATTTATGGTTGTTCCTATATATATATGTTTTCAGGGTGACCACTCTGTATTGGATAATCAATTAGGGGATTTATCCCTGGGGAAGATTGATTCTCTGATTTTTCAATAGATATTAACTGTAGATATCCCTTCATCTAGGATAAAATGATATAAAATTTATCTGATAAATGTTGACATATCTTCTGCCATTATCTTTGTTCAGAACTTATTTGTGTGACCAGGTAGTTTATATATATATATGACAAAAGTCTTTTAGCACACAACCTAATTGAATTTTGTGGCAGGAATTTTCCTGTCCAATCTATTTGCTGCATGCACCCTGTGATTGGACAGGGAAAAAGGAGGCAGAGCAAAGAGTTGCAGAGAGAGGACTCAAGGAGAGAGAGGAGAAATGAAAATGGAGGCGGATATAAACCAGCATGCCTTTAAGTAGCCTTGGGTAGTTCTAGATATCAAAATGTTAAGATTATTGAGATAAATTGTCAAATTGTGTGGACATCTTGTGTACTGAGATTTTATTGATATATAAATCTAAGTGGTTAACTATAAGCTCCTAGAGTTTTGTTTTACTGGGTTACTGGGTATTGTGGTATTTAACCATGACATTGGCAGTTATTGCTTGGGACTAGGCATAGTGCAGTAGAGGCAGCGGAATTGGCCTAGGGGCCAGGCCTAGAGCCTTAGAGGCAGTGGAGTTGGTGGGTGGAGGCAGAGACCATGCCAACATCTCTGGGGCTCCAGGCTGGTGTGACTCAGATGGCCAGATGGTGCTGGGCTTAGAACTTGAACTTGGTTGGAGGCAGAGCCAAGAAGCCTGTTGATCTTTCTTTTTCTAATACCTCCAGTAGATTTATTAGATTTGTTTCTGCAGTGTAGATGAAATACTTTAGCAGATATCCTTGTTAAATTTATGTAGTATTGTTTTTACTTAAGAGAAATTTATTTTAAATTTCCATTCCACCAGAGTAAAAAAAGTGTTACACTGTGTCTCTCAATGATTTACTTCTACAACCACTGATTTATGGTGGTGGAGACTTTCAGGATATTGTTATCAGGAAATATAGAACAAAGACTAGCTATTATAGGAAATAATATAAAGACTTCCTAATGATGCTCCATGTCAGATGTCAAGGTACAATTGGTAACAAACATGAATGGCACCTGATTTACATATTGCTCTATTAAAACAAAACTAACTATATGTTATAAAATATTTTAAAGGGACTTATAATACTAAAACTCCTCTAACAGAACTACATTTGTGGATTTCAATATGATCCTACTTTCTATATAGTTTTAAAAGTAAGTTAGAACGTTTTCTACATAAAAGTTTATGAATCTAAAGAAGCAAATAACTACTTTAAGGAAATTTGTTAAGGTAAAACTGTCAAGTCAGGTTTTAAGGGAGAATTTGCATATTAATTTTCACCTTTGCAATTTGTTTTATAATGGATCCTTCAACAGCTTATTTGCTCCATGACCACCTGTTCTGTTCTGCCACGTTGCCTCTGAACATTGAGAGTGGTCGTGTTAAATTATCTGTAGAATTGTCTCAAATGGAATACATCTGATGAAGAAAACAAAGATTGGGAAAGCAAATGGTCTAATTGCTGCTTTGGGTGTGTTAGATTAACTTTCTTATTTTAATTTACTTTGTAAGTGAAAATCAGATAATTTTGAATTATTCCCCACATTCTCTTCCAATGTGAATCTCTTTTTTATTGTGATTAGACTTTTACATTAAGTGTTAATGCCTTTCCCTAAGAAGCAGGTTAATTGTACCATCTATTTTCAATTAGCCATAATAGAGTGCATGTATAGCAATAGAATCCATTGTGCGTGTCCTTATAGAAGTGAGGAAATGAGGTAAAAGCTATTATTTTGATGTTCTGATAAATTATATCCCATATTACTTCAGGCAAACTAGATGAATGAGTAATGTTCCATGTGTAGCTCTATGGCAGCAGTTTTGATTCTTAATAAATTTCAGTACTCAATGAAGTCCAATCTTTATGAGATATGCCATTTGAATCTAGATTATTCATTATCATAAGTAGCTGAATTTTAAGATGTGAATAATGAATATGGGTATATACAGTACATAAAGATTCATTTTTTACTTTTAGCAATAAACAAGCAATTTCTAAAATATTACAGTCCTTTATTACCTTATAAAATCATGTATACCATGCCTAAAAGGAGCTGCTAATTTAAATTGAAATTATTACAAAGTAAATATATATTTAAAATATGTCTATAAAATTGTTAAACAATAATAAAGAAAGCACTAAATTTAATAGATGATAAATGCAGATTTTAATAACTTAGGAAACACATACATAGGCTTTTAACATGTCAGTTTTGTGCTTGCCATACTTTACAGGCATTTCTAAACTTAAGAACAACAGTATATCTAAAAAGTTTATAAGGACAATATTAAGAAAGATGACTATATTTAACTGATAGTTGTGACTACTGAGGGGGTTGATTTTTGGTTTTCTTATGAATATTTATATTATTTTTAAAAGTAAAATCCACTCAGGTATTTTTACCTCTAGTGCTATATTCTGAAACATACAAAGAAAAACTAGTATCTGAAATGTAAATAAAATATCCAATAAAAATTTCATTAAATTAAAAAAATCTTGAATGAACAAATGGCAGAAAGATATTAGAAGACAATTACCCTGAAGAATATTAACTGCTGACAGTGATCTCCAAAAACACAATTTACAACATGTTACACAAATGAAATACAAATAAAAAATACTGATGTGATGTGAATGCACACTTATTACAGTAACCTCAATCCTGAATACTGACATTACCAGGGAACAAAGAGAAGTCACAGGACATGTGGCTCCATTGGGGTGAAAGTATAAAAAGTTTTGGAAAAAGTCTGCAGGTTCTTTCAAAACTAAAATACCCTTAATTCAAGCAAATGAAATATGTAAGGATTAGATTAATATAAATTTTACAGTATAGTTTATACTTCTGTGAAGAATATCACTGCCAATTTCAGATAGACTGTATGAAATATACTTATTGCTTTAAATAATATAGCAATTATAATAATGTCTGTTATTTCAATCCATAAGCCTTTGTTACTTAATCATTTATTTGCTTTCCTTCATTTTGTTTTATATTGATTTATAATTTTTACTAAACAAACATTTTACATACTTAATAACTTCAAGTATATTACTTTTGTGGTTATTTTAAGGAAATTTTGTAGATACCTTTTTCCAGATAATTTCAAATCTACTAATGTTCACATTAATTTTCTTTGTAGCAGCTTTTAAAAATTAATTATTAACGATAGTCCATCTGTTTGTAAGATCATTTTTGTAACTTTAAAATGTATAATGCTTTCTAATCTGCTTTTTAAATTAAAATTACCAAGCACTGTTAAAGTTTAAAAGTGTTTTTTTTACTATTGATATTTCCTGCTAATTATATCTTTTGAAAATTTTAATTCTCTTGTACTTTTCATTGTTCTATAATTGTCTGAATTTAGTACTTTTTTTCTCATACTAAATATGTTCACTTTTCTTAATATAACTTTGTTTATTGGTAATACAACTACTGGTTTATATGTATTCACACTTCTCAAGGCTATTATAGTTTTTATATTCTTTTCATTCAGTAATGCTCTTACTGTCTTTTTATATACCATTGTTTTCTAGCTCAAAAGAACACTCTTTCTTCCTGCAATGTAACTTTTGTTCATGTTATTTAATTCTCTCCTATCTTGATACTTTGCCCCAATGGGCCTAAACAAACTCTCAAGGGTCATTACTCAGGGCTTCTTTATTCTAGCTTTCATCCACAAAGACAAGATTTGCAAGCTGTTCTACTGCAATGTTGAATCAACAGACTTGAATGACAATTTTCCAATAATTTCATAGTTATAATTATTATGTAGATATTTATGATTCCCATTCAAAAAGCACTCACAAATAAAGCATGTATATATTAAGAGCTAAACATCTGCTATTGTCTTAAGTGTAAAGTAATCCCACTACCACATTAGTATTTAATGGTTTTTTTGTTTATGAAAGTTGAATTTAGTTGCTTGTTATGTCTTTCATTTTTAATGATCCTCTAACATTTATTTATATTTATGTCTATTTTTGTTAACTTAATCTCACCATGAGAAGCATTGGTTTCTTAGGCTTGAAATAAGGTCTGATTTAAACTATGACTTTGCTAACTATGAAAACAGTGGACTAAGTAAATGATAAAAATTGAATCATATATACCTTCTGTGGTAGTGTGAATAGGTACTGTCCCCATAGACTCATGTGCTTGAAATTTTGGTCCATGCAGAGTGGCACTATTATGAGGTGTGGCTTTGTTGGGATAGATGTGGCCATGTTGGAGGAAGTGTTTTACTGTAGGGGTGGGCTTTGAGATCTCCTAACTCAAGCTCTGCCCAGTGTGGAATTTTTTTGTTGCCTCCAGCACCATGTCTGCCTGAGTGATGCTATGCTTCTCATCATAACAGTAATAGACTAAACATTTGAGACTATAAGCCAGCACCTATTAAATATTTGCTTTTATAAGAGCTGTCTTGGTCACAGTGTTTTTTCAAAGCAATATAACCTTAACTAAAAAAATAGTTTGTGCTAGGGACTGTAATATTCCTGTGATAGTCCTAAGCATACGTTTGTTTGAAGGAACGTGTATTCTGAGACTTTGGATTAGCGAAGCAGTGGAATAGTTTAAGTAATCAGTCATACTATTAGAAACACAGAAGACAGTGGTACTGTGCGTGATTTGAACTGTAGAGGTGCGGCTCAAGTGGTATCAGAAAATAAGAATTGTTGTATGTTGCCTAGAGATTGTTCTTGTGATATTTTGGTAAAGGATGTGGCTTCTTTTTTTCCTTTGTCTGAAGATTCTGCCTGAAGCTAAATGAAAAGATTTAGATTAATTGCACTGACAAAGAATATCGCAAAACAGGCTAGCATAGAATATGCCCTGTGGTTTGCTCTTATGTAGAATGATCAAACATGGCAAGCTGAGAAAGGAAAATACAAACTGTAAGGTTTAAGCATAAATGTGAAACAAGGAAGTGTGTTCAAGTGTTCAAGGAGATAAACAGATTAAGGATATTAAATAGAATTAAGTAAGTGTTGAACAAAAGATAAGATCTTTCACATTGTGAAAAGGGTGTTTCTCAAATGATATTGCAACCTATTCTAAATTTAAAATGTTTTTCTGGTTGTACAACAGATAGTTAAATTATATTAGGCATTATTATGACCTGATTAATTTTTTTTCATTTGCCCATGAGGAGATATGATTGTGTATCAGCTTGACAAGGAGTAAATTACGATGGCTATTTTTAGTTGCCAACTTGGGTATATTTGAAATGAAGTATAATCAAGAAACGGAGGGTATCTGTGATTCGGTTCTTGAGGCAGGAAGACAACATGCCTTTGATATGAATCTTGTGTCTGGAAGATATAAGATCTTGGTTGGGGTAGACACACACCTTTAATCCAGATGTTAAAAACATAGTGATAATGCTTATAAAAGTAGATAATGAAAGAAATTTTAAAAAGTTTAGGTCCAAGATTGGTAGTATATTCCAGTCCTCAGGAGAAAGAGGCATTCAGATTTCTGAGTTTAAGGATAGCCTGGCCTACAAAGCAAGTTCCAGAAAGCCAAGCTTAGGCAGTGGACCATTGAAAACAAAAGGCTGGTGAAGATGTAAAATGCTGTGGTCCATCCCTTGCCATGGTGATGTCCTGCAGAGGAGATTAGGAGTTAGGGAGGGAAAAGTGAGTCAGGTATGGGAGGCAGTGGAGGAAGGGGGAGCGAGGGGAAGTCTTGTAGTCTGACAGGTCAGCAGTCAGAGTGCTTCTTTCTTTATACAAACCTCTATAGGTAATGCTAGTCTTTTAATTAATTAAGTAAGTGAGTAAGTAATTATTTAATCTGTTTTTACAGTCCAATCTTCATCCCACTCTTGATTCTGTCCCCCTGACTGCTCCTCATTCCATACCTCTAATTTTGTTCTCAACCCGCTTATCTTTTGTATTTAGTCGAACTACTGATTTATTTGATTTAATTTTATATTCAGCCACTTTGCTGATGCTGTTTATCAGCTGTAGAAGTTCTGTGGTAGAATTTTTGAGGTTGCTTATGTATACTTCCTTATTATCTGCAAACAGTGATACTTTTACTACTACTTTGCCGATTTGTATCTCCTTGATCTCCTTTTGTTGCATTATTGCTCTAGCTAGAACTTCCAGCACTATATTGAATAGACATGGGTAGAGTGGGCATCCTTGTCTTGTCCCTGACTTTAGTGAGATTGCTTCAAGTATTTCTCCATTTAATTTAATAATGGCTGTTGGTTTGCTGTATATTGCTTTTATTAAGTTTAAGTTTGGGCCTCGAATTCCGAATATTTCTAATACTTTTAACATGAAAAGGTGTTGTATTGTGTTGGATGCTTTTTTTTGCATCCAATGAGATGTTCATATAATTTTTTTTGAATTTGTTTATATAGCAGATTAGGTTCATGGATTTTCATATAGTGAACCAACCTTGCATCCCTGGGATGAAGCCTATTTGATCTTGGTGAATGATGGTTTTAATTTGTTCTTGGGTTCAGTTTACAAGAATTTTACTGAGTATTTTTGCATTGATATTCATAAGAGAAACTGGTCTGAAGTTCTTTTTTTTGTTGGGTGCTTTTGTCGTTTTAGGTATCAGAGTAATTGTGGCTTCATAGAATAAATTATGTAGTGTTCCTTCTGTTTCTATTTTATGGAATAATTTGAGGCATATTAGTATTATGTCTTCTTTGAAGATCTAGTAGAATTCTTCAATAAAGACTTCTGGTCTTTGGCTTTTTACTTGGTTTTGAGGCTTTTAACGACTTCTGCTATTTTCTTAGTAGGTATGAGCCTGTTTAGATAGTCTATAAGCTCTAGATTTAACTTTGGTATATGCTATCTATTAAGAAAATCATCTTTTTCATCTAGATTTTCTAGTTTTCTTGAGTATAGGCTTTTGTAGTAAGATCTGATGACTTTTTGAATTTCCTTTGTTTCTGTTGTTATGTCTCCCTTTCATTTCTGATATTGTTGATTTGAATACCACCTCTGTTCCCTTTAGTTAGTTTGAATAGGTGTTTATGTGTTTTATTGATTTTTTCTTTCAGCTCTTGAGTTTGACTATTTCCTGCAATATACGCCTCTTGGGTGTCTTTGCTTGTTTTTGTTCTAAAGCTCTCAGGTGTGCTGTTAAGTTGCTAATATAGGATCTCTCCAATTTCTTTACCGTGGAATTTAGCACTATGAATTTTCGACTTAGAACTGCTTTCATTGTGTTCCACAGTTTGGGTATGCTGTGTCATCATTTTTATTGAATTTCAGGAAGTCTTTAGTTTTTGGCTTTATTTATTCCCTGACTTAGTTATCATTGAGAGTTGTTCCGTTTCCATATATATGTGGATTTTCTGTTGCTTTTGTTGTTACTGAAGATCAGCCTTAGTCCATGGTGATCTGATAGGATGCATAGTGTTTTTTCAATCTTCTTGTATAGGTTGAGCCCTGTTTTGTGACCAATTATATGGTTGATTTTGGAGAAAGTACCATGAGGTGCTGGGAAGAAGGTATATTATTTTGTTTTAGGATGAAATGTTCTGTAAATATCTGTTAAATCCATTTGGATCATAATCTCTATTAGTTTAACTGTGTGTCTGTTTAGTTTCCGATGGATGTCCTGTTTATTACTGAGACTGGGTGTTGAAGTCTTCCATTATTATTATCTTTTTTTCAATGTGTGTTTTGAGCTTTAGCAAAGTTTCTTTTATGAATGTGGATGTACTTGCATTTGAGGCATGGATGTTCAGAATTGAGACTATTTTAATGGATTTTTTCTTTGATAAGCATGAAGAGTACTTCCCCATCTTGCTTAATAACTTTTGTTGAAAGTCTGTTTTATTGGATATTAGGATAGGCAAGTCTATCTTGTTTCTTAGGACCATTTGCTTGGAAGAATTTTTCCAGCCTTTTACTCGGAGGTAGTGTCTATTTTTGTCATTGAGATGAGTTTCTTGGATGCACCAAAATTCTGGATCCTATTTGTGCATCCAGTCTGTTAATTTATGTCTTTTTATTAGGGAATTGAATCTGTTGATATTAGGAGATATTTTAAAAAGATGGTTCTTAGTTCCTATGATGTTTGTTGTTGTAGGTGGCATTATGTGCATGTGATTCTTTCCTTTGTCTTTGTTGTGAAGTAATTAATATCTTGTTTTTTCTTTGATTACGTTACCCTAATTGTGTTGGAGTTTTCCTTTTAGAATCCTCTGTAGGGCTGTATTGATAGATTGATACTGTTTGAATTTGCTTTTGTCCTGGGATCTTTTTTTTCCATATATGTTGATTGAGAGTATAGTATAGTTGATTGCTGGGTATAGTAGCCTGGGCTGGCAGTTTTGTTCTCTCAGGGTCTACATGACTTTTGTCCAGGTTTTTCTGATTTTTAGAGTCTCTGTTGGGAATCTGGTGTAATTCTCATAGGTCTGCCTTTATATGTTACTTGGCCTTTTTCCTTTGCAGCTTTTAACATTCTTTCTTTGTTCTGTGCATTTAGCATTTTGACTATTATGTGATGAGAGGGTTTTCTTTTCTGGTTTAATTTATTTGGTGTTCTATAGGCTTCTTGTATATTTAATGCCATCTCTTTCTTTTGATCAGGGAAGTTCTGTTCTATAATTTTGTTGAAGACATTTTCAGGTTCTTTGAGCTAGAAATCTTTGCTCTCCTCCAATTCTATTATTCTTAGATTTGGTCTTTTCATTGCATCCTTGATTTCCTGGATGTTTTGGGTTAGGAAGGTTTTTTGTTTTGTTTTGTTTTGTTTTGTTTGTTTTTTGTTTTGAATTCCCTTTGACAGTTGTGTCAATATCTTCTAAGGTATCTTCATACCCTAGATTTTCTCTTCTATCTCTTGTATTCTGTTTGTGATGCTTATATCTGTAATTCCTGACCTTTTTCTTAGATTTTCCTTTTTCAGTGTTGCCTTCATTTGTGTTTTCTTTATTTTTTTTTTCACTTCCACTTTTATGTCTTGGACTACTTTGTTTCTAATTACTTTACCTGTTTTATTGTGTTTTCCTTTATTTCTTAAAGAAATTTATTTGTTTCCTCTTTAAGGGCTTCTACCTGTTTACCTGTGGTTTCCTGTGTTTCTTTCAGTCAGTTATTTATATCTTCCTTAAAGGACTCTATTATCTTCATGAGTTAAAATTTTAGGTTAGCTCCCTGATTTTCATGAGTGTTGGTATATTCAGGGCTTGCTGTGGTGGGAGAACAGAGTTCTGATGATGCTGAAGTATATTGCCTTTTGTTGTTTATGGCCTTTTGCTTACCTCTCGCCATCTAGTTATCCCTGGTGTTAGCTGGTCTGGGTGTCTCTCGTGCCTGCCTCTTGTGTCCCTGTATTGCTGCAGGTCTACTGGTAGGCCTATGGTCCTGTCTATAGCAGACCTTCTGTGAAAACTTCTGACTTGGGTTTTTCAGAGGGTCATGATCACTAGTCACCTGTTGCCCTGGCTAGAGTGGCTCTTCTGGGATTCCTTCAGACTGCAGGGTTGTCAAAGAATGCAAACAAGCTGCTGATCTGTTGCTTTGGTTGCAGCAGATCTCCTGGGAGGTTTTCAGACAGTTAGTTCTTTAGAGGAACAGGCAAGCTATTGCCCTGAATGTAGCTGTTCTCCTGGGAGACCTTTAGACAGTGGGGGTCTGTTGTTCTGTTTGCAACAGAACTACAGGGAGGCTTTCAGACTGTTGATTCAATTGCCGAATTGCCATGAGTACAACAGATGTCCTGAGAGAAAACTTAACAAAGAAAAAAAGCAAACAATATTCATTTGTGTGCCACCATTTTTTGAAGGCATGGTTGCAGGGTGTTTATGATTTTACTTAAATTTTTATGTCTAACAATTGAATTTACTTATTAAACCACACTAGGTATCATTTCTTTAAACCTAAAATAACCTATTTTTATTTAATTTTTTAAGAATTGTATATATGAGTACAGTATTTAAACCATTTTCCCAGTACCTCTTCACTGAAATCCTCTAGTTCTTTTCATTTCCACTGAAGTACATGGCCTTTTATTTTTTATTCTTTTGTTATTGTTTTACATACACACACACACTTATAAATATACTACAAAATTTTATAAAAATCAACCTGCTGAGTATATTTAGTGTTGTTTATTTGCATATGTGAAGAAGGCTTATGAAACTTCCTCCATTCATTTTAGCTTGTCATCTGGTGTTGCCATTTTTCATGTATTATTTAGATATCCATATCTAGATTCCCTCAGATCAGTTTCCATATCATATATAAAAAATTACTTTCTTGAAGCAGCAGCACACATATTGGTACTCTGTCTCTTGTAGTTTATCTTAGGATTTCTATTGCTGTAAA
Source organism: Rhabdomys pumilio (assembly GCA_030674055.1). Classification (NCBI taxonomy): domain Eukaryota; kingdom Metazoa; phylum Chordata; class Mammalia; order Rodentia; family Muridae; genus Rhabdomys; species Rhabdomys pumilio. The sequence continues at coordinate 23,535,926 of JANHMN010000019.1, forward strand.
AGTATACCATGATCATAGCAACTCTTAAAAAAAAATGAACATTTAATTGTGGCTGAATTACAGTTTCTGAGGTTATGTTCATTACCATCATGGTCAGAAGCATGGTATCATGCAGACACCCATATTGAAGAAGTAACTGAGAGTTACTGATCAGGCCGGTGTTACTGAAACCTCAAATTCTACTCCCAAGTTACATAATTCCTCCAATAAAACCACACCCATTCCATCAAAGCTATATGTCTTCGTGGTATTATTCTCTATAGAGTTTAAGAGGCATTTTTTTTCAAAATCACCACATTCCACTCCTTGGCCTGATGGGCTTGTATCCATATTATAATACAAAGTGCACTCAATCCAACTTCAAAGTCCACATAGTCTATAACCGACTTGCTTAAAATTCAAAAGCTCAAGGCCTCTTCCTATATTCATATAGTATCTTAGCTATAATTCCCTATGAAATCAAAATAAAAGGGCAGATGACATTCTGGACAAACGCCAAGCTCTGAACTTCCATGGCTAATGCCAAGGTTCTTTTCATATTTACATTTCCTTAACTTCTTTCTCCTGGGCTGGTTCCCTCCCTTTTAGAATCTTTCCCCTGCAGGTCTCCTTTGGCTCTAGCATCTTCAACATTTTGTGGTTTATAGGCTTCATTTTCACAGTTTTACACAGTTGGCCTCTCTAGGCCTTACTGCAGGGACACCCCTGACATATACATAGCCTCATCAGCTTTCCTCAGTGGTGCAAAGAGATTCCATTATCCATTTCTTATTTTCTTGACTCTAAAGCCAGAACCACATAGGCAAATCTGCCAAGTTCTGCTACTTGCTCGGTCTGGTCCTCTCATTCAAACACATTTTCATCAGCTTTCTGTTATCTGTAGATTTCTTGATTGCCTAAGCTTTGTTGTCATGGTTCTCACTCAGTAAATAAGGCTAGATTTGCTTGCCTCTGTCTTTTGAGTGTTGGGATTAAAGGCCTGCATCATTATACCTGGCCCTTTAATTTAATTCATTTTTTCAAGTAGGAAGCTTGGCTGGGAAGGTCTTGCTGTGATGTCACCACCCCCTTTATTCCATTTAACATCAGGATTCTTTGTAATATGCCAACCTTCTTGAACATAGGTCTTAGATCTATTTCACTTCCTGGTGCCCACTTTCTACTTTGCTGCACATTTTGTGTTTCTCTTTGCCCAGATTGCTCCTGATTATTGTAGATCTTCATAAGAGTAAACACTAATAACCATATAACAAAGTTAATGCTAGGCTTCTTGACATTTTTTTCTGCCTGTACAACTAATCCAAAGCTCTTCAATTTAGCCTCAGGCAGACTTTTCAAGCAAGAGCTAAAAGCATTCATGTTCTTTTGCCAAAATATCACAAGAGCATTCTTTAGGCTACATACTAAAATACTTCTCCTCTGAAACTTCTTGTGCTTGGCCCAAACAACTCAAATCACTCTCATCAACTGTCTTCCATGTCTCTACTATATTGGCCCATTAAGCCCCAGTTAAAGCATTTAACTGATTTCTTTCTTTCTTTTTTATTTTTAATAATAATTTTGTTTTTACTCAAGAGTGACTGATACAGCCCAGTGACAGAACATTTGCTTAACATGAAAAAGGCCATAGCTTCAAGCCCTAACGTTGAAAATAACAACAACCATCTGGATTCTAAAACTTCACACTAACATTGTAATTAAGAGTTTGAAAAGACAGAAGATAGTTTTTAATTCCTCAATTGTTGACCCTAGTATAAAAAAAAGGTGTGGGTAAAGGCAACTGGTGCCTTTGTTTTATTTTGTTCTTTAAGCTGTTTTTTATGACAATCTTCCTTTGGCCTATGGTGGCCCAGAACTCACTGTATGATCCATGCTAGTTTCAAACCTGAATCCTCCTGCCTCAGCCTCCTGAGTGATGGAACTCCAGCTACTTAAGATTTTAACAATTTGTAAAATTAATATATTAGATTTATATTCCAATGCACTAGGCTTAAACTAGTAACTTTCCAATCTAAAACAACCAAAACAATGCATAAGTAAGTACTCCAATAGTTCAACAACTGTCGATCTGGGTTGGTAATGGGCTCTGTGTGATGCACATCTAAGCTCCTCCCCAGGCATGGTAGTAATTCAGAAGCTTTAGGGTGAGTCCTGAGAATGCATCTCTAACACGTTTCTCAGTGACACTGATGGTCCACAGACTACATCTTAAGAACCACTGGAATTGTCTGTTCTCCACTACAAAATGTATTGTAGAATGATAAGAACTGGTGAATGGACAATGTAGTATCTCCTACAAGGAAACAACAAAAAGAAACAAAATACAGCTGTATCTAGCAAGGAGCATTGGGTGCCCCACACTATCATTTTTCTGCTATATTCCTTTGAGTTAGGTTTTCTCACTGAGCCTGGAGATAGACTGGTGGCCAGCAAGTTCCAGCAATCCCCCTATCTTCACCCCTTAACTGATTTTCTAATCCAAAGACTAAAAGTTCACATTCTTTTAAACAAAATCATGGGCTGGCATATCACAGAAAGACCCCAGTTTCTACTAAGAGTTTCTGTCTTATTTTGGGTATCTATTGCTGTGAAGAGACACCATGTCCATGGCAACTCTTATAAAGCAGAAGAATTAATTAAGGTTCACTTACACTTTCAGAGATTTACTTCATTATCATTGTAGGAAACATGGCATCATGTAGGCAGACATGATTCTTGGGAGGTAGCTGAGAGTTACTAGCCAGGCTTGAGTTTCTAAGACGTCAAACACCCCTAATGACACAATGGTGCCACACAAAGCCATACCTACTCCAACAAGACTACTCCTCCTCATGGTGCTATTTCCTGTAGACATATTGGGGGTAGGGACATTTTATTGAGACAACCATGCAGCCTTTTTGTCTCCTCTGCAGCATTGTTTCCTATGCCTTCAGTATAGGATATGCAGATGGGACAATTGAGCCAGGGCATTCTATAGTGGGTTTAAAATATGTCTTAACTGCTGTTAGGTTTGGGAAAAATCAGAAGTGTATTTTATGTACAAATATTTTATAGAAACATACATTTTGAATGTAGTTAGATATATGGTTAAACCTTGTACTTCTTTCTCTGTGATGTCTACTTATATAGAAACTTTCTATCATAATTACCAACCATTAATATCATCATTCAAATTATCTCTCTTCTATAATTTCATGATTTATTCCAATTTTTTCTATAGTTTGACAAAATATTGCCAATTTCTTTTTGCAGCCATAAAAGATTCTCTATTAAATGTGACCATTAAGTAAAGCTGCTCATTTTAAAAATATGGAAAGATTCTGCCTTCTGAATCCCTGTGAACTTCATATTGTCATAGTGTGTCCACTTGTGGGACTATAATAGACCAGGGTTATAGATGTGAGACTATAATAGACCAGGGTTATAGAGTTAAGAAAGTTTCAATCTAGGATATCTCAAACATGAGGATGCAGGAGTTGGCTACCTTTCCTGTCTCTTCCCAATCTGGTATCATAAAGCCTGGTCCCCCCATTATCAAACCTAGCAGGAATTTATTACCCTGGAAGTTATCAGGATTCCATCCTTGTTTCACCTTAAAATGTATTCTCCCCTGGACCTTCCAGCCCCTGAGTCTATAGATGAAGTATCTTCAAACAACCCTGGCCTGGACATGATCACATAAACTTTGCCCCAGTGACCTTGGCCATTTTTCCAGGGGCATAAACACCCATTTCTTCCTACCAATCATCTAAAAAATGAACCAGTTCTCCAAAGCTGTTTCTATGTGTATTCTTTGCCATTGTACTCACCACTTAGTAGATTCTGCACTGCACCCACCCACGCTATGCTAAATTTTCCTTCTTCCAGTTCAGTTTGGTACACAGTGGGCCTGGCTACCCCAAAGAGGAAGTGGACATGAGGTGACACCCAATGATACTACTCAGACATTTACTTCTACAGCAAATGGTCTAGAAAGAGAATCTAAGCCAAAATTTTTAAAGTACAAACATGATGACCTACCTGTTGTTGTCCCAGCAAATATATGCAAAATTTAGGTGTGGTGATGAGTATCTCTAATCCCAGCACTAGAAAGAAACACATACAAACAACTAAACAAACAAATAAACTCTAAAAATGTTTTAAAATAAAGGAAAGGAAACCCATTTATATTTTTCAGAACTTTTAACTAACATGAAAATGAAAGGAAATGAAATCTTTGGAAAACAATTTGGGATTATTTCAGTGTTTGTTTTATATGAGGGAAATTACATTCTGAGTATATTTATCAAACAATGGTATACTTTATGTTTTATCATTTTAATTATGTCATAATAAAGTAAAAAAAAAATGTAAGTGAATCATCAAAACAAGCTGCACACTAACGAAACCATGATTATTGTGGTAATTTCTTAACTGTTTTGTAGTATCTGGATTCAAAGTACAGTTCACCTACATTTATAACAGAATCTACATTTTCAAGTTATGCAGTTTATTTTTGGCTTCTGAATTAGCTCATGTCATCCTCACTGTCAACTGTCTTCATATACAAAGCAAGGAAAAAGAACTACCCTATGTTTAGGACCTCAATAGAAATAGAAAAAGGCAACTATTTGGCATTTGATTTAAATTTTCATACTAAATATAAAAGTCTTAGTTTGTTTTGTTCCTGAGATAAAATATACTAAATGAAGCAACTTGACAATAAAAGGACTTATTTTATCTCATAATCCCAGATTATGGTCCATTAGATAAGCAAAGTCAAGGTGGCAGGAATTTGAAGCTAGTTGGTACCATCACTCAAGCTTAGCTAGTACCTATCTTAGTACCTATCTTAGTACGTATTTAGGGAATAGATCCACCCAAAGTAGATGGATAATTTCATGTCAAACCATCAAGACATTTCCTCACAAACACATTCTTGTTCAAGACAATACATTCAGATTCAATTTCCAGATATTTCTACATTGTGTCAAACTGGTAATTAAAAGTCCTAACAATGTTTATCCTCTAATTTATTGATTTAGTACAATATTTTACACATTTTTGTTTTGTAGTAATTTTACAACTCAAAACAGCTTTTTAAATGGTAATAAAGTTAGAATTCTTAGGTACAACAATAATATAATAGGTCTTCAGAGAAAATGTGTGTTTATCTAATTAGATAAACTTTGTTCAGGTGTCAGATTTTGTGGTTTTGATTGTGAAAATAATATTAACAAGTAAATGATCAATATGAATTAATAATTAGAAATTAGAATTAAAGAGAAAAATATAGAGAAAAATAAATGAGTAGAAGAGGACACATTTTAGGGAGGATATTTAGCACTAAATGACATTGAAGGCCTTCACAAAACAATATGGAAACTTGGCAATATAGAAGTAGTATCATTTTAGTTAGAAGAAAAAAGAACATTTTTCAGGTTATAAAATGTCTGTCCTCAAAATAAATATAAAAATCACCTCTATAAACTGTGTCAATGTGACAAAAGCATTCAGTGACTAGTCATGTGTATTTCCTATTGTACTAATAGGAAAAGGCATTAAGAAGTCCAACTTTCAAAATTATTGGCTCAAAACAAACACATGTTGAATAATTTAGAAATGCAAAACATAGTTCCTACAACTCTGATACACCAAAATTTAATTTAAAATGTCCACCATATAGTATGAACAAAAATGACTGAGTTGTCACAATATCAAGGAAATAACATTCTATCCTGTTTCATGACCCATGAACCTCTTGGCCTCTACTCTGTCCTTCAGCACCTAATGTTCCTCTATTTTCGTCTCTTTCTTAGGTTTAGATCATTCCTTTTATCATTCTTTATACATAAGCATGGATACATTGTAGGCTAGATCTGAATGTGAAGGAGGTGATGTGGTTTTTCTTTTGGAGTTGGGTATCTTGCATAATACTATCATTTCTAGGTTCATTCTAAAAATATTACTAACTTTACTTGAAACTGGGCTTCTATAAACTTTGCAAAATAATTTCACAAAATCACAGTGCACTCCGCACACAGAACTTTTAATTGTCAGCATCTTACCATAGTTCTTCTAATAGTCTCTTCTAATTTTATTACTGGGTATATTAATATTTTTCACAGCATTTCAGAACCTAGACTAGTAACTGACAGCCATTAAAATCCTTCTCTGATTAGATTATAAATACAAAGTCTTTGTTTTTATAATTAAATAACCATTCTCAAAGGAAAAAAATACATTGATAAAGCCTTTCCTCTGTAAAAGACCTAACACCTTTCTTGAAGAAGTTAAGTTCAAATCACACATATGGCATTTGGATACCATACTTTAGTCTCCTTGTATCCAAATTGTTCCTCTGTCTTTGTTGTTTTAAAATTTTTTCTAATTTGGAAAGATAACATGGTAAATAGGTTATAGAATATTCTTTATATTTCATTATTAATATTCATATATGATTATGTTCAGCTTGTGAAGTTGGGACAGGAATACCACAGGCACTGTATACTCACACTTTGGTTAGCACAGAATAAGGTTCTCAGTGTGTGTTTTTCCTGTGACCATCATGGAAGTTTGTCATTAATCAATATAATATTTAATATGTATACATTTTAAAGTTAACTACATAATAAAAATGTTTTTGTAAGTTTATACATCAATTTTTATAAGAATTATTATTTCTAAAAATACAAATACAAATCATGTAGGAAATTACTTTTAACTCTGCCGTAATGAGATTTTTTCCAATGTTTGTTGTCTGTTGCTATACATTATACTCAATTTTTATCTTTTAATATTTTATCAGTTAAGATTCTATTTTCAAAAGTACTGGCTTCCACACAACATGTTTTATTTGTCATTGATATAAATATTGAATTCTGACTACCTTAATATACAGCCTACAATACTTTCAATACATTTTGTTTTATTGAGTTTTAATTAGATAAAATATGATTGCATCTCTCTCCTCCCTCAATCCCTTGCCATGGTCATCTTGCTTCCTTTTACATCAATGGCTTCTTATTTCTTAATTACAATTGGTGTGTGTGTGTGTGTGTGTGTGTGTGTGTGTGTGTGTGTGTATAAATAAACATGTAAATGTAAGTTTTGAATTCAGTTATTAAAGCTGGAAGTTTCTCAGTTCTAGCTTGTTTTCCTACTTTTTCATCATTTTAAAATAAATTTTTATTTTTTATTACTTTTTTCATTTTGGCACAATAATTTGTTATATAGAGTTTTATGTTACTGTTGCCTCTGCAGTTCCATCATGATTAAGGATCCTTGATTCTTGCTGCTAAGAATTAACCCAAAAAGAATTAACTACTTTTATTAATATTGATTTATTACTTATAGATCCTCAATAAATTCTGATGAAGTTAAAAATGTTGCATCACTATTTTACATTTATGATAACTTGAATTATTTTAAATGTCTGTAAGTTATTATGATATTATAAATATATTATTCAAACAAATGTTTTAATTTTACCTAGAAATTTTATAATGTTTATAATGTATAAGTGTGTGTGTGTTTGTGTATAAAAATAATTCAAAACTTAAGTCTTTTCAGGTCATATTAGGTTAGAAATTTTATGAAGGAGACCTATTACAATTAATCCACATAGCCAACAGAATAGTTTAAAAGAAACATGTGCTTTCATTTGCTAAGCTATAACCTTTTCTGTATTAGAAAAATACTTTGACACAAACACTTTACAAATGTCAGCAGAAAATCTATATTCCATTTCTTCACATTGGTTTTGTGACATTGTGTTTGCTGATATTCGACAAGGGATAAGTTGGCATTGATTTCCTTTGGCACTGCTCTTTTCTGTTGTATGATGGGAAATTAAAAGACTGAAATGAACTGAGTCTCTTACAACCCCAAAGTCACTCATGTGAGCAAAGCTACCATAGGTAAACCAGAATTCTTTTTGGGTATTAAAGGTCAACTGAAATTGTAACAATAGCACATTCTTGTGAATTGGAAAATTTATAAAAATATTAAAATCTGTATAAGTTATAAAAATGACTTAAAATTAAAACTTGATTTTGGTTCTGTGTATTATTTTATAAACTGACCCTAACACTTTCTTTAAATATATATATATTATATAATATATATATAATTGAATATTGATTTCCATCCCTCATGGATCTCAAATTGCAAACAGTTGAGGGGACATCATAGAAGATGAGACCATGTTTAAGTTGACAGGAAAATCATGTACTTACTACATGGAAACATGGAAACAAAAAGCACCTTAGATATTATAGAAAATAATAAAACCTATTGCATCACAATAATCTGAATGGTGTAAATTTTTTATGAAAATGTGAATAGCATGAATATTTTATCAAGTAAAATTTAGTTAAGTCTTCCAAATAAAAGAATATTTAGTTTAATGACTCAGACCTTAAGTTAAATGGTTAGAAAACGTACCACCTGTGTGTAATTTCCAACCTGTGACATTATTGTTTTGTACTACTTATGAAAATATTTTCTAACTAGCAAAATATTAAATTTTACATTGTAGCAATCTTAATACAAATTTACATCCATATAAATACAATAAGTAGCATTAATAACATTTTATAGCTCAGAAAGAAAAATTTCAAAATAAATCAATACTGGGGCTACATTTGAAAGATACTTTGGGATCAGGGTGTAGAATAAGTACCTTTTCGAATTGAGTAAACATTATTTTAAAACATTTTATGTAAATTGAAATCATAGAACAATTTTCTTGATGTTGAATAAGTTTAAAGGAATTGATAAATAATGTCAGTCTTCCAATACAGAAGCATCTGATTCAAATTTCAATATTTAGAAACACGATATCATAATTGAAGTCCACTTAAAAAAATAAGCTTCCTCTACTTTGTTCATTGACCATCTGTACATATAAAACAGAAACAAAATTTACATTTGTCTTTTCAGGTATTTAAGTCTCATTAGATTCATAGGCCACAGCTGAAAATAGACCTGTGCTCACTTACTCACAGATTTCTATTAGTTTCTTTCATGAACATAAATACATTGTTTACTTCTATTTAAGGTCAAAAATAGTGAACTTACTGAAAAAAGCAAATAATTCTATTTACAATACAGTCATGATATATAGATGATGGAAAACTTACCCAGTATTTAAGAGCACTTGTTATTTTTCTAGATGATTAGATATCAGTACCCAGTATCCACATCATCACCCACAAAAGTTCAGAAACTCTAATTCCAGGGGACCTGAACCCTCATTTGTCCTATATATACATAAAAGAAAAATCCATAAATCTTTATAAACATAATATAAACTACAAAATGCAAATGAATACTTCATATAGAAATAACATATATATATGAGAATATATATGTATATATATATATATATACTTTCACATTCTATTGATCAAGGTTTTAGTTGTATGCTACATGCCCTTACTTATTGTCAACATATCATATGCATTCAATATTACATCAAGAAAAAGTTTCCTGGAATTTATATATTCAAAATGTATTGTTACATTTTCAAGGGAAATCCCTTTTATAGTTTTCTTATTTTAATATGGAGGTTGTTTCTTTATGAGACTCATTTATTCAATGAGTTAAAGGTCCAACCTTTACAAGGGAAAAAAGCAAAAAAAAAAACCAAAAAAACAAAAAAACAAGCTTCCATTTTCCAGCAGAATGCCTAAGGACATCTTTTTTTTTTTAAAATAGATTATTCTCTCACACAATACAACCTGAACACAGTTTCCCCTTCCCTCAATCCTTTGAGACCAATCCTTACTAGCTCTCCCACAGATCCATTCGCTCTTTATTTTTCTTCTGAAAGAGCAGTTATCCCAGAAACAACAGCCAAACAAGACAAAGCAATATACAATAAGAGAAGGCAAAATCCATCACACAGAGGATGGACAAGGCAACAAAACAGGAGGAATAAAAATCCCAAGAATAGGTAAAAGAGTCAGAGACACATCCACTCACACTGTTAGGAGTCCCACAAAAGCACTAAGCTAACAACATAGCATGTATGTACAGAGCCTGGTCCAGACCTTTGAAGGCTCCCATGCTTGCTGCTCTATAGGAGCCATGTTTAGATGATTTAGTAGGCCATGTTTTCCTGGTCTCCTCCATCCCCTATGACTCCTGTGGTCTTTGCTCCCCCTTTTCTGTCAGTTTTCCTGAGCTTCAAGGGAAGGGATCTAATGCAGACCTCTAATTTAGTCTCTTTTACTACATGAGCTCATGTACTTCATGAGTACAAGCCAAAAACTTTTATAATTTCCAACCACAGTAATTGAAGCACTGTTTAACATTATTTTTCATATCATTGAATTATGTTCCTATGGATTAGGCCTAAGGAATCATAGAACATGATACTGGTTGAATAAAATAATGAGGTAATTATTTGTTTATATTTATATCACGGAATTGATTTTCTCTGCTTACAAATAATCTTTGTTTCTTTGTGTGTATGTGCACACACATTCATACATTGTGTTGGTTATTAAATCTAGTCTATTGCTTGAATTCACTAAGTGCTTAAACATAGATCTTCATCATGTATGTTTTCTCCTGGCAGTGGAAAACTACATATATGTTTAGCTTTTGAACTCAGTCATTTTATTCTTCTAAATCTGTAGGACAATAGATGTCAAAAGCACTGATCTGAAGACTAAATCTTTATAATTTTTTTGAGAGTTTGAAATATGTATATGAAAGTCCCCAAACTTGAGAGACCCTTACTCAAGTCTCGGGGAAACCACGGCCACCCAAAAATCACAAGACACAGTACTTGGATGCAATCAGCAGAGGTTTATTAGGGAGGAGAGTTGGCTAGCCAAGATCAAATTGCATGTTCATGTAGGAGCAAAATTTGACCCAGAGTGGCGGGCTAAGGGGCTTTTTATAGCAAGGGGTAGGGAAAGGAAGGAAGTTTTGCGCGGTTACACATGATTGGTTGCTTTACAAATTTTGAACATCAGCAGGCTGTAACACTGAGAAGACCTCAAGGAGGGGGAGGGGTAACCAAGATCAGTGGAAAGTTAGCTAGTTCTTGGAACCACCCAGATGACTTGCATCTTTCTTTGTCGTCAAGAATGTGTCTTTCTGCTTTGGGATTTCCCCAGCCACAGGTGGGTTCTCTTCCGTGAGGCTTGAGGAATGTTAATCCTGTAAGTGTCCTCTGACTCAGGGATAATGTACTCCTCCCGGAGTGTATCCCGGGCATTGAAGGCTTGAAATCTTACATTCAGTTCTGGTTTCTTGGAACTAGTGAGCCTGTATATATTATATAAAATGGTCTTTATAATTTTTCACTCTACAGTAGGTCACTCCCCACTTTTACTGCTCCCAGATTCTACTCCTCCCAATCTCTTATTTTATTCTTTGAATATATATATATATATATATATATATATATATATATATATATATAGCCTGTAAGGGTGGGGTTGTGGTAGAGATTTCCCATTTATATTTCAACACTATCTAGTTACTTATTCTATGTACAGTCTAAACAATGGTGGATCTTTATATTAACAATTATGTATTACATAGAGAAGTTGCCTATAAGGAGTGAGAATGACTGTAATCTGTGGCTAAACTAATAACTATTTAGGAGCCAGGATGATACTCTAGCAATTTAGAGACATACCAGTGATAAGTTCTTGACTAGGGCTTATAGCAATTACATTCATGAAGTCTTGGCCTATTTTACAGTGCAGGACTTAAGCAGGCCTTAAATTCAATCAGAGAGTTATTGATGACCATTGTCATTCATGCAATGTTTCAATAAGCATATTTTTCATGGTCATTCATTACTATGACTTTTGACTTTCAGACCTGCGTACATGGATGATAACTTACTTCCAGAAGCCTGTAGAGCACCTTCTCAAAGTATGAAAACAAACCAGAAGGCAAAAGTTTTTCAGTTTCCTGCCAGCTAAAATTCTTCATGTCCTGTTAAATAAATGTTTATAGTGTAAAGATTAAAACTTTTATATGAGTCTTAGACATGCATAAGGCATAAAACACACAAAATTATGCAGAGTATCCAAGTATCAAAGATTATTATGTATGACAGAGTGGGGAAAGAAAGAGAGAGAGAGAGAGAGAGAGAGAGAGAGAGAAAGAGGAGAGAGAGAGAGGAGAGAGAGAGACTTCATTAACCTTACAAATCATGGGTTTTATGGAAGTTTTTTTTGTTTGTTTGTTTCAAATTTCAAGATCTTGATAAAATTTCTACATTCCTTTGGATTCTGTCACCAAAAGTCTATGTCACCTTTTTACCCTATCTATAAATAATTGTGACCTAATTAAATAATTACCTCAAAACATGCTTAATGAATGTTTACTAGTCTCAGATTTTTATGTTTATAAAATTAGTTCACAACACTAAAAATGAAAGATTATGTAGATTTTATACATTTTAAGTTTACATTTTTTTTATTGATTGTAAGAAACAACAATTTTGGGATTACATATTGATATTAATTTTTAAATGATACGAGTCAATGACAAAAACATTTATGTATGCACATCCTTAGATATGAATTATCCTATTGCTTAGCTGATGTCAATGACACAATAGTCACACCTTTCTGATTAAATTCCTGTTGAACTTTAAACAGCAATAATCAAAAGACCATTGAATTTAAATTTTAGATTATTTAAGAAGTCTTCAGCGAAAAAGAAATTATAATATGTGTTGATTACTGTAGATGTTATGAAAAGTGCTGTTAAATCCAGTGGGAATGTTCATCAGGGTACTGTAATCAGCAACGGTAGAGAATGCTTAATTACAGCTATTTGGATGACAAGTTGATGTTATAGTGGCATTGAAGACTGAAAATGATGCCTGCATGAACACTCGCATCATGCAAGAGGATGTGAAAATGTATCTGATTCAATGATCATGTCTCATTACAGGACTGTTTATATTAATTTATCTCACTCTAAAATTCCAAATGCAATCATATCAATACTTAGCTAAAATTTTTATCAAACAGAAATACTGTATGTGGTAGGAGAGATATACCATTAGAGGTAAAAGAAGGTTTATTTTATTCAATTGTTTGTACTTTTATTTTAATGAGTTATCTAGTTATTAGTTACAATGTTGATTTGAATCCTATATTACTTCAAATTCTTGATAGTATAGATTACAGATAGTGATTTGGGGATTTATTAAAACAAACATATTATAATTTAAAAGATAATCTGAAATCAATCTTTTTAAAAGTAGACCTCTATATAAGCTATCATTCATATGTTTATAAAATATTATCTTGATAAAAATAATTTTTATTTTATTTGTTTTTAATTTCATTGATTGTACACATGTTAAAATATATAAATTGCATATACAGGTCAATAATGTTGGTAAGACTTGAATCAGTAATAAAAATTTGCTTTAAAAGTAAAATCCCAGGACCAAGTAGATTCACTGCTGAATTCTGTCAGACATTTAAAGTAAAAATGGTCAAAACTTTGTTCTGATATACTAAAATAATAGGAGTAGGGATTTCTTCTAAATGTGTTTCTTATGGCTAGGGAGAGTAATTTAAATGTTGGCACAATATCTTCTAATATCTCTAAAAGCAGATACTGAAGTTAGGGTAGAGGTAGATAACACTAAATACTTTTTGGAAGTTTGTAAAGGACTCTACTACTTTAAAACCTTCATAAAATATGAGTACATTTATATAGAAACGGATAATATGGAGTTATCTTATAACAAGGCAAGAATATCCCCATTGTGTACTAGAGAGTAACAAATTAAAAGGCCACTATCAGGTTTTGGTTTCTTCTTTTAAATGTTTTGTCCTGCCTTGTCCCATAGAACTCAAACATTACAGGTTATTGCCATTGTGTATACCTCCCTCAGGCAGACTGCTGAAGACAGTACATACTTGAGTCATAGAACATGGAGAAAGCAAGTATACACTAATCATGTATTATTATACCTATAGATCAAAGTATCTCTGTACACAACTTTGAGATTCTTTTACTGGCAGTAGATGGTGATTAAAAAAAAAAGGACATTAACTAAAATATATAACAAATGGGAGATAGAATTTGTAGAGACTATATCCAGTAGATAAGCCTGCCCCCACCCTCAAGGTGAAGGATGGGGTCACACATACACCTCAAAAATATTAATTCAGAATTTTTCCTGTCAAAGAAAATGCAGCGACAAAGAGACTGAAGGCCATCCAGAGACTGCCACACTTAGGTATCTATCCCATCTGCAGACACCAAACCATGACACTGTTACTGATGCCAAGAAGCGCTTGCTGACAGGAGCTTGATATATCCTCTGAGAGGTTCTTCCAGAGCCTGACCAACACAGATACAGATGCACGGGGTCCCCAATGAAGAAGTTAGGGTAAGGATTGAAGGAGCTGAAGGTGTTTGCAACCCCACAGGAAGAACAATAATATCAACCAAGCATACACCCCAAAGCTCTGCAGACCCTAACCAATGAGTACACATGGGGGGTGGGGACACATGGCTATAACTAGATATGTGGCAGAAAATTGCCTTATGGAACATCACTGAGAGGGGATCCCCTTGGTCCTGTGGAGATTTGATGACAGTGCTGAGGCAGAAGTGGATTGGTGGTTGAGGGAGGACCCTCATAGAGGCAGGGAGAAGAGAGAGGGCATAGGAGGGTTGTGGAGGGGAAATGGGGAAGGGGTATCACATTTGAAATGTCAATAAATGAAATAAAAAAAATGAAAAAATTATAGAGTTCCACAAGTGGTTATGGTGAAGAGAATAAGAATCTGTAAAATGATACACCTGAAACAGGAACATATATTTTACAAACCTCTTTGCAAGGCTCCAGGGTCATCCTGGAAAAGAGGGCAGAAAGAGTCTAAGGGCCAGAAGTAATATACTACAGTTAAACTCTCTTCTGGACATAGCAGGACAGTTGCACAAAGTAAATTACAATGGTTGTGCCAACATATAGAAAACCTGTGCAGGCCCAAGCCAAACAAAATGCCATGGAGATGGGAGTATTACATGAATCTCACCACTAGATATAGAGTTGTTAGCAATTGTTTTCTTTAGGAATTGGGAGAGGGGAGCCTCTGAAATGTGCTCAATGCTTTGGGGAAAATCAGATATGAATATTTGGTAAATAACATACAAAGTCAGGTAGATATGAAAGGGGTCTTATTTGGAATGTAGTAAAAGGGATGACTATGATCAGAACACAAAAAACTAATTTTAATATGGGTTTGTAATATATATATATATATATATATATATATATATATATATATATCTGCATATATGCATATGCATATACATATACATATATATACACATATATATGATGGTAGTGGTGGTGATGGTGGTGGTAGTGGTGATGGTGGTGGTGGCGGTGATGGTGGTGGTGATGATGATGGTAGTGGTGATGGTGGTGGTGGTGAAGATGTCTGTGTGTGTGTGTACACATACATACATTCCCAAGACTTTTGGAAAGGGACCATTTGTTCTGGTCTGAGATGTCAGCATTCTTGGACTTTAGTTTGAAGTGCCCCATTTTTTGACTCTGATTACTACCTTTCCATTCCACTTGTCTGCATCTCTCTGTTGTATCATTATAGGACACATTTTTAAAGTAATTATTTTTTATTATTGCATCCAAAATGTTACCCCCTTCCAGTCCCCCCTTGTAGAGTTCTCCCTCCCTGCCCCTCCCCTTCTCCTTTGTGAAAGTGGCCCCTTCCCTTTTCCCCCTTCTCTGGGGCATCAAGTCTTTACAGGATAGTTAACAGTAAAATTAAGGGCCACTGTATTAACCCAAAAGTACTTTCTCACTCTTGTTGGTTTAATCAGCCCAGACCTCTTGTTTTTATTTGTTTGTTTGTTTGTTTGTTTGTTTTGTTTCTTTATATATAAGCCAACAATTATAAGAGGTTCCCTTTTTCTGCCTCTCTTTCTTCTTCTTCTTCTTCTTCTTCTTCTTCTTCTTCTTCTTCTTCTT
>JANHMN010000019.1:23551917-23612761 GCA_030674055.1 Rhabdomys pumilio
TCCTCCTCCTCCTCCTCCTCCTCCTCCTCCTCCTCCTCCTCCTCCTCCTCCTCCTCCTCTGTCTCCTCTTCCTCCTTCTTCTTTTTGTTTTCCTCCTCCTCCTTCTCCTTATTCTTCTCCTTCTTTTAGATTTGGAAACATCTTTCTGCACATTACAATCTCTTCTTTTTCATTGGTTGCACACTCCTACAATTTAAGTGTTGCATTTACCCAAGCACATTTTGCAGACAGAGTAAATTGAGGTCAAAGGTTTTGTGGCCTGCAGGGTATCCCAATACCTCCACTGAAATTTAGCATGGTTAAAGGAGATGACCATTTCAGGTTCCATATCCCCCATTAATAGGAGTCTTACCCAGTGTCATCTTTGTAGATTTTTGTGAATTTGCATTGCACTAGATTTTTCCTCACTCCAGAAATTTTTCACAGCTCCAATCAACTCTCCCACTATTCCATCCACCTGATCCTTCCTGGTTCTATCTGCCCCCAGCATGCCCTCAGTCTACCTGCAATAGCTCTTCTATAGTTCGTTTTTCAGAAGATTCATGTATCTCCTTTGAGCCTTTTTTTTTTAATTTGGCCTTTCGGAATCTATGGGTTGTATGATGATTGTTCTTTACAGATATTATCCACTTACAGGTGAGTACATACTGTTTTATCTTTCTTGTTCTAAGTTACCTCACTCAGGATGCTTTTTGTCTAGTTCTGTATATTTGCCTTCAATTTCATTATGTTGTTGGTTGTTTTAATATCTGAGTAATAAGCCATTGTGCAAACATACCACATTTTCTTTATCAACTTTTTGGTTGAGGGACATCTAGTTTATTTCCAGTTTCTGGTTATTAAGAATAAAAAATGTTACAAACATAGTTGAACAAGTGTCTTTGTGTTATGGTGTTGCATTCTTTAGATATATTCTCAGGAGTGGTATAACTTGGTCTTGAGATAGACTTATTCCCAATTTTCTAAAAAAAAAAACCCACTATATTGATTTATAAAGTGGCTGTACAAGTTGCACTCCTATCAGCTATGAAAGTGTGTTCTCATACCACATCTTTGTCAGCATGAACTGTCACATGTGTTATTGACAGTAGCCATTCTGAGAGGTGTGAAACAAAATCTAGTAGTCATTTTCATTTGCATTTCACTGGTGGTTAAAGATCTTGAACATTTCTTTGTCCAATGATCAATAGGACAAAATGGCAACCTTCAGTTGGGAAAGTATCTTTATCACACAGATATACTAGAGAGGGCTAACACCCAAAATACATAAAGAACTCAAGAAATGAAATATAACCAAATAACCAAATTTAAAAATGGGGTAAGAAACTAAACAGAATTCTCAACAGAGGTATGCAAAATTTTTGAGAAGCATTTTAAGAAAAATTCACCTTTGCTGGGGCTCAGGAAAATGCAAATCAAAATGACCCTAAGAATTTATCTTACACCTATCAGAATGGCTAAGATCAAAAACACAAGTGAAGGAGGCTAGTGAGATGGCTCAGTAGTTAAGAGCACTAACTGCCCTTCTGTAGGTCCTGAGTTCAAATCCCAGCAACCACATGGTTGCTCACAACCCTCTGTAATTAGATCTGATGCCCTCTTATCAGGTGTCTTAAGACAGCAACAATGTGCTTACATATAATAAATAAATAAACATTTGGGGTAGAGTGAGTGGGGCCTGAGGGAGAGGGAGAAGGGAAGGGAAAGAAGTGGAGCAAGGGGAACACTCCTTCATTGCTGGTGAGAGTAGTGTGAATTTGTAAAACCAATTTGAAAATCAATTTGGTGGTTTTTCAGTAAATGACATTTTACTTGACAACAAAATAGCAAGATGAGAAACAAGAAAAGCTCTATTTATATGTATGTATCTTCAAAACTGGACATTCTTACTTTGTAGAATGCTTGTATCAATTTTAGATAATTTCATAAATTTATTGCACAGCATACTTTCAATTAGATATCATAAGGCAGGTCTATAATCAGAGTACCACATCAATAGATATGGCATGACTACAAATAGTCTTTGAAAATTGTTATGGAAGGTTAGAAGTCAGATTCAAAACATTTCTAGGAAAATAGGAACTGTATCAGTCCTATGCTACATGAAACCCTTGTCTCCAAAGGAAAGAAGAAAAAGAAAAATATATTTTTTTAAAATAGGCAAAATATACATCCTATAATGTTATTAATAATAAGTTAACACTAAGTGATCTATGATTGTCTCCTTAAAGGTAAAAAAGGAAATAAAGGTGGAAATTGTGGCCATTTCTTTACATTGAGAACTGTGATCGTTTCAGAGTGTGCTGTATGATTGTGTTGCTGTAGTATGGTTAGCAGAACATGGAGCACAGTTCTGTGCTATTCATATTGATCCACCTCATTACCTTTTTTTACTTACTTGATACTTTACTTTCAAACACTCAGTATTGCAATAATTTTTAATATTCTATAAATCTTGCTTATGTAGCTGAGATTCAATGTCTTTCAAAATAATACTGGTAAGGTACATTCTCATGAGAGTCTCCAGTCATCTGGATCTTACCATCTTTCTGGTTCCTCTATGACATTGTTCTTTATTTGACAATTTTAGATGTAAGAGTTGTGTTGTAGATGTAGCAATTGTTTCTGAGTAACCAAAACAATAAAAAAAGAAATAAAAGCCTTTTCTATGAACTTTGATGACTTCAGTCTCCTAGAAATAATAGAAGCTTCACACATATTCTGTCAAAAATATGGAAGAACAAACAAGACCTGAATATATATAAAACACCAAAAATCATGCAGACATGAAATGGGGATATTTTGTAAGATCACATGACAGAAAAGATTTACAGGAAACCAATGAATACTGATAGCTGAAGAAATGCTCTTCTCCATGGTTATCAAACACTAAAAAGTCAGTCTTGAAATCATATACATATAAGTAACACTTACCAAACTGAACAGGTTATATTTATTTATTTTAGCATTACAATTTAAGACAAAGAGTAGAAACTTGGAACAGTAGTACCTTCTAAAATATATACTTACATGAAAGAAATCTAAATATAAACATCAAGTAACAGGGGAGACAAGTCCAAAATAGACATCTCTCATCACCAAATGCAACTTCAATTTCCTGAAATAGGTTGCATATAATCAAGCTTTAAGCAAAATGGTCTCCATAGAAAGTCCCAAGGAAACAATGCTCTTTGTTGCTCTCTATAAACTGATGGTAAGACTCTGTTGCTGAAGACAATACCTAAATAAATAACTGAACACAGAAAGGTTGAAATGATGCCTATTTGGAGTCTTCATTCTTACTAAGTAGGTTCATGGTACTAGAAACTACTATGCACTATACCAGAGGAAAAAGGTAATGCTCAATCCAGCTATAGCAGTTGAATCTACAAAAATAATTTGCCTGTAGGATACATTATGGGTGTAACAAACCACTCTTTGCTTGCATTTCCTGAACTTAAATTTATACTTCACACTTCTCTGCTGGTTAATAACATGAGACTACATAGGCCATGGGCTTGGGGAAAAACTAAGTACTGCTCTGTAAACTGGGAGCAATAAATTGACTCAGTGACATTCTACTATATACACAGATCAATGCCTTACTCAGCCATTATCAAAGAAGCTTTCTTTAGTAGTAGATATAAACTATTATAGAGAACCACAACTGGACAATATGCAGAAACTGAGAGACATTGGAATACTCAATTCTCAAATGAATGTCTTCATCAAATGTCTACCCTCAGGACTCAGGATCCTATGTGGAAAAGAAGCATGTAGATTATAAGTCTGAAGTTACAGATGCCAACACAACACTGAGTTCCTAACACAACAGTAGTGATATACATGTGAACTCAAAAGAGACTGCGGTAGCATGCACAGGGTCTGCACAGGTCTAAACTTGATGGGTCCTAGTGCTGAGAAGACAAATTGACACATGCTCTTACTCTTAACCTAGAAGTGATCTCCAATTGATAACTGGCAAGTGAAAAATTAGATTCCTCCAAGAAAATTTTACTGGGTATATAAAACACTCTTACGGACAGGGCCCATCCTCTGCAATAGATGTTTAACACAAAACAAACAAAATAGTAAGGTTTTTTTTTTCCCTTGAATCATAATTGTTCTTTTTCTGGGCCTTAGTCTTCCTTCCTTCCTTCCTTCCTTCCTTCCTTCCTTCCTTCCTTCCTTCCTTCCTTCCTTCCTTCTCTCCTTCCTTCTTTCTTCCTACCCTCAACCCTTCCTTTAATCTTCTCTCTCTCTCTTTCTTTCTTTCTTCTTTCTTTTTTTCTTCTGTATTTTCTGTCATTTTTACATTATAGACCCTTTGTTTGTACATTTTGATTTTCTATCTTTATAAGATTTCTGTGCTTGAATGTATGTATTCTGTATCTTTATGTATCTCTTGTGTTTTCTTTTGCCCCTTTAGCTCTTGTTATTTTTCCTCTGTTTGTTTCCTTCTATTAATGTGTGATTTTTATTTTGTCTTATTTATTTTATTGTTATTAATTATTAGATGTCTGTTTTCTAATGGGAAAGAATGAGAAAATGCTGTGGAACTGAGTAGGTGAGAGGTAGGGAAATACTAGAAAAGTTAAGAGAGAAAAACTTGTAATCATAATATAGACTATAAAAAATCCATATTCAATGAAAAAGAAAAATAAACTAGGAGAAAAAGAAGGAGGAGGAGCCCAGGATTTTGACAGGAACCAAGATGCTGAACAAATGGGAGGGATCATAGAGGATAAGGAAAATGATATAATTATGGTTTAATTAAAAATATCTATTAGTGTACATTTGTTTTCAGAATTCAGAAACAAATTTATTGATACTGGTAAAGGGGCATTATAAACAGACAGAAACTATACAACCTGCTTGAAAAAATCTGATAAACAGTAGTGAAGACCATTATAGACAAAACAATGGAAAAATAACAGAATGTAAGAGAATAAAAATGTCCCTACCAAATAGATTTTCAAGCTGCTGAAAGGCTGCTGTGCAACCCTTAAATTAAAAACTGTTTAATAGAGTGATATGACTTAAGCAATCAAAATATATATATATATATATATATATATGTATATATATATATATGTTGCTTGTCCCATATTTATATATGTGTGTATATATATATCAGAATATACATATATATACATATATATATGTGTGTGTCTTGAATCAGAATATATATATATATATATATATATGTGTGTGTGTGTGTGTGTGTCTTGTCCCATATTTATATATATATATATATATATATATATGTGTGTGTGTGTGTGTGCATATATATATATATATATATATATAAATATGGGACAAGACACAAGATAACTTTTATTCTATATGTATACATTGTTAAAATAAGTAAAAGTATTGTGAATATGTGTGGTTATACAAAGTATGCTATTTAAGAAATATAATTATCAGTTTTAAACATTCAGAGTCACAAATTTAAGTAATGTTTCCCTGTGTAGAACCGCTAGACTTCCATACACTTTACACTTGATTACCCAGGCTGAGGTTCTAAATGCTGTTGGAAAGCTATTTTGAAAATTATCAATAAATTAAGGCTAGACAGCTCTCATCTGGATAATTAGGTATTGCTTAGGAGACTACTTCCTCAGAGTGGGAGAGAAGAGGTTTAAATTGTGGGAACATGAAAAGATAGCTTGGTTTCTGATGGAGCACT
Organism: Rhabdomys pumilio; assembly: GCA_030674055.1. Lineage (NCBI taxonomy): Eukaryota > Metazoa > Chordata > Mammalia > Rodentia > Muridae > Rhabdomys > Rhabdomys pumilio. The sequence goes on from JANHMN010000019.1 coordinate 23,557,610, forward strand.
GGCTCGAGATTGCCAGAGACCTTGCAAGGGATGGCATACATTTTGCCACACTCCCAGACTACAGGCTTGTGACATGTGGCCAAAGACCTCCATTGATCGGCACCTTTCAGTCACATAGGGCAATGCCCCTTCCAGCCCCTCCGCAGGTAGAAGGCATGACTACAGATCCCTTAAGAGATCTCATATTAATGAGATACCTAAAGGCCAGAGGGCATAGCCAATTAAGCATTCCTTCCCAGACCGTCCTCTCTCCCTATTTAACTCAGATGTGCCCTGAGGTCCAGGTGGATACAGCTCATCCACTTTCCACCTTGACAATAAACCTTTTAAAACTATGGATTTCCTCGTGTCTTTGGGGCTCCTGCCTTGGGGAACTGTGAAGAAGGCCTTTGACTACCCAGCCACTATTTAATCTCCCACTAGAAGACTTCTCTAGAGGCCTGCCAACTCAAGCAAGCTAGCTGACCCAGCCAAGCACGTGTTGTAAGCAAGAGTCTCTACCCTTCTGCAGCTCCCAGCAGCATCTGGGAGCCCAAAGAAAGAGACCCCCAGTCTTCTGGTCAGCCGCTTCTGCCCAGAGACACCCACTCAGGAGCTCTGCCCCCATAGGACTTGAGACCTCTCCACATCTGGGTGGAGACCTATGGCTTCTCATAGTCCAACATTCACAAATTCCCACACTTCTGCCTCCCTGAGCAATTAAAGACATGCGAGAACCACAACACATCCCAACAAGACCCATGCCCACGTGTTGTGACAGTCACGCAACAAATGAAATGTTTCTTGAGAACACGGCAGCAGAAATACACCTCAGATGATTCTTAGTGAGTTCCTTGGTCATCCACAGGAGACTGGAAAACATCCTTTTTCCCTGCTCCCACTGTGATACTATTTATGAGCTTCACTGATTCTGGCCTTCTTCATTGGAAATAAGCTATATCAGTCTTAGCTATGGAGACTTTAACTTCTCTACTCAGGCAATAATACTGCATCTGTGGCCATAATCTTTTTAATTGTTTATATAAGAAATAAAATTTATACATTAATTTAAAAAATAGCAATGCTATTATTTTAATATAATATTAAAATGCAAATTAAAATAATTTAATCAAGCTAATTAATATTAGTAACTCTTCAAACAATTGTTTTATGGTGGAAAATCTAAAGTATACTTTCTTAGTGATTTTGAAATGTATATTATGAGATACTCTGCTAAATATGCTCTGCCGTATCTCGAGATGGAAAAAAAAAAAAAAAAACCTTAATTAAAGTGTTTACTCATGGACCATAAAGTCTCCATTTCTCCTACCCAGAATCCCTAATATTCTTTCTTCTAATTCTTTGATTTTTGTCTTAGAATTTACCTAAAATTTTATGCCCAAAGACTTGGAATTATGTAAATAAGTCAGTAGGCTTGAAGGAAAATATGAACACATCACCCTAATCTTTAGTCAACTGTAGGAAGAAGATTATTGAGGACTTGAGTTTCATACACAGAACCAAATGCCAGAGGGGGAGAATTAACTTTTTAAATTTTTCCTCTGACATACGTATGTATATTATTGTACACACACACAAGCTCACTCACACATACATACAATCAATAATTATAAAAATAAAATTTTAGGGGCTAGAGAAATTGGTTAGTGGTTAGGAGCATTGGGTGATCTTGGCAGAGGGCTCACTTTCTATTCCCAGCACCCACATGTATGCACAGAATCCTCTGCAACTTCATTGGCAAGACATATGCTATCTTTTGTGACTTCTTTGACTACCAGGCATACACAGGGAACACTTACAAATAGACAAACAAAACATTCATATGCATGAACTAAAATAAAAAGTCTTTAAAAAATAAATTAAAATTTACTTAAAAGTTTCAAAAAGCACATAGAATTCATTTTGTAGTAAAACCTTATTCACATTAGAAAAATAATAGCTTCAAGAGCTAATTAATTCTTTTTTATATGTGGAGATGAAGCTAATGAACAATAAGGAAAACCTTTTTCCTTACGACACTTATTACATCTCTCAGCTGTTGGTCAGCTTGAAAAGGAACAGAACATTGTAGATAATCTGCATAGATCTGATTAGAAGCAAAGATGAGCAATAGAATTCACATTGAATCTTGTTAGGCTTGTTAGGTTAATCCAACATAGACGTAGCCATGTTTCCACATTTGAAAACTCATGTGTGCTTATCAAACCCTCTACATTTTGCAAACAAACAAAAAACAAAATCATATAAGAACTATATAGTTGTGATGAATTTGTGGTATTTACTTAATATTCATTTTCAAGAGGATAAAAATTTCCTTGGTTTTTAAATCAATTTGTATGTTTGTCAGTAAACACAACTGGATGCTCAAACTTAATGTATCAAAATAAGCTTTTTGTGGATATATATATATATATATGAAATTTTCTTAAAGATTTACTATCAAAATAATAGCAAAATTAGTATACTATCTTAAAATCTAAATACCTTTGACAGACTATGGTATGCATTCATTTCAAAATGTAAAAACAAATAATGTTTAATAATAAGCTGTTATATTAAGCTGATAATAAAAAGCCAAATATGTTGCCATGGAACTTCCTTATTTATATATACCATAAACATTTTAATTTTTATTAGATATGTGGCATAAAATTAAAAATATATTTTTATTTTATATTATACTTAAATACCTAATTATTCCGTCAGTCACCACATTATATACTTCTCACAATATGAAAAATTACTTTTGTCTATAATTTTCTACCAAACTATTTCTGTGAGAAACAGGAAATTATTCTACATCTATACACGTTTACTCTGTAACAAGGTCTCATTTAAAGAACAAATTATTTCTTCATTGTAAGCAATTAAAAATATTTAATTCACATTCGTGAGTTTCAAAAAGGAAAACCCTGATTGTCAAATATTAAGAAAACTGAAGCCAGTCCCCCTCAGGCATACATCTCATTCTCTTATTCATAATCACACTCAAGACCTGAGCACCATCCCTCAGTCTTGGTCTCACTATGATCCCCTCACTTTTGTGTTTTTTCTCTCCTGGTTACTCTGCAATTTCTAGTTCTATCTACAAATCCTTCATTTTACATCTTATGTCGTGGCTTCTATCACCTATTTCTTTAAGTCCAGCTTTGAAAATTTGCTTCCATTTGACTAAATCCATTATGCACATGTAAAATAAATTAGTAAATAATAATCAAAGTGGTTGCTCTCTATGTAGACACTTTCATGGAAATGAGACAAAGCATCTGTCATGTATCCTATCATCTACCTTCCAGAAGATTAAATCATAACTGCCGATAATTAGCAAATAAACTATAGTATCACATGATACAGTCATTGCATTGAGTATATTGAAAACATTATTCTTAATATTATTACATATACCCTATACTTGCAATTATAAATTCAAATATAATTTTATACATGACTGTGCATATTAGTTCATGTGATTACTTCTTCATGTATTTATGAAAAAATAAATACTTTAACTAATGATGACTACAATATGAAAAGCAACTTACATCCAGTATTTTAACATTAGATGCAGAAACCTTCAGGAGAATTGTTAGAGGATGATTTTTCCTACTCTATAGATGTTTTAATGCTAGACAGGAGAGGAGTTTGTGTGGGAATGGGTATTTTTATTAATGGATTGAAATTTGTTTCAGAATATTCTTATAGAATATTGTGAAGTAATCATAGCACTTACAGCTCAGATTCCACTTTTATTCAGCACTTAGAAACAACATTCTCTGTGAAGCATTCCATGGGGAAGGTTAAATAAGGACACTGTATTTCAGACTTAAATGACCTTGATAAGGAGCAAAGAAGAAAACAAAATATTTATTCCATGGCATTCCATTCCACTCCACCTTTGTTTCTTACTGTGATGAAAATAAAATTTGACAATAGAGAAAGGTAGGAAAGGCTATAAATATCAAAAAACAACTCTGGAAAAAGTTTCCATAATAGTTTTCATCTCTGTCCTGAATTCTTGCCCTTCTATTAAAAATTACTTTCTACCAAAGATCTTCACATCACAAAACCCAATCCTGGTTTTTTGTTTGTTTGTTTGTTTGTTTGCTTATTTGTTTTTTGGTTTTGGTTTTTTTTTTGTGAATTTTCTACAAGGAGTGATAATATGTATCTAGGCAGTTTCAGGCAACAAAAACTTAGGGTTTGTGTGTCTGGAATGTACAGAAGAATGATTTTAGGAGATATCAGTGTTGGAGCAGGTGAGGAATAGGTGACCCTCAGTGGACAGTCAAATAAACAGTGTTGTGGGCCTATGTTCTACATAATCATAACCTCATGTGGAAGAGCTCAACCAAGATTTTAAAAAATGAATAAATAGAGAGAGAAAAAAGAAAGACATGAACCTCCAGATCCATGTCTGAAGTCTTCGATAAACTATAAAGCATGTAGTATACACTGAAATCATGAGATTAAGTGTTACCATAGTTATGTTAGCTCACAGGATTCATAGCTGAATAAGACAGCTAATGACTTTTCTCTTCCACAAACTACACACTTTTCAGTATTATAATAACTAGCTAGTAAAGAGGAAGCTCCTTGGTCAACAAACTTGATTTCTCTATATCGTACTACTCGGGTATATAGAGCTTCAGCAAGAGTGTTTTACTATTAAACTGTGACAGGAAACTAAGAACAACACCAACAACCTAGAGGGTAGAGTCCAGGTTTCCCAGGACAGGCTGACCAACAATTTGAGTGGGACACATTCTTCAGTGTGCTCAATGAACAGTTGTTATTTTTGCATGCTCTATAGTTACTGTAGTAGGAACATTCGGATCATTTTTTAAGACTTTGCAAGGAGAAATTTTAGTTCCTTTCTAGTTTTTTTTATATATTATTCAACAACCAGTTGAAAACATGGCCTATGGGCTCTTTCCTGTTTGAGTTTTGTTGTTGTAGTAAATTCTCTATTTCTGGCTGAAGGGCGTTGAATTGCATCTGTCTCAGGCCCTGCTCCTACAAACTTTTCAATGGTTCTCTGAGATTTTTGGCACTCTGTGTTAAAGAGAATCATAAACGTTGTATGAATCTACTCTCCTTACCTTTGAGGATGTTTAGGAATTTCTTGCTTTGGTGTATCTTTCAGAAATATCAAGACTGAAAATACAAAATGCTATATTGTCACACTATATAATGAAGTTACCTCATATTTATTTTAATGTTTTCTTCTTTGTGATTCATTTTTAGCATTAAGAAGTATGATTTATTAATCTAGAAATGCCCACATAATTTGTGAGCTTTCTTCTAAAATATTATTTAGAATGTCTTGTTCAAAACTTATCCAGAACTACAAAATGCCTATTATATACGTCAAAGCTTAAACCAGCGCAGGATCTTTCTCAAGGAGGAACTCAGTAACTATTCATGTACTCGAGAAATTCATGTTTTCACATATCAAACATTTATGGAAAATTTAAAATTTCTACTTTATTTTGTATCATATAGTAACTTAATTTATAGTTTTAATTTAGTAAATTTCAGTGATCTGTTCAAGGATCCAGTCAGGGTCAATGTTTCCATTCAAAGTGGTCCTTATTAAGCCTTCTTTTCTCCATTTTGACACACTAAATGCTCAGCTTAGACACGAGTATCCATGTTTATAAATAAATTGATATACATTTTATAATGTCTAGCAGGCACCCATTTATGTGAATCTGCCATGCTGATGTTACATAATCTTTTTGAAGTATTGTTTAACTTCTTATGACAAACATTGATGGCAATCTAAGTGTCTGCTTTTTGCGGTGCACTGCTCTAGAACTGTGTTTCATTTAAGTTTGGCATTTCTTTAGCAATTCTATTTATTTGTTGAATTCTACTTTCATGTCTTGAATTGGCCTAGTATTTCATTCAACTGTTTGTGTTGTGACACTTTTCATTAATGCATTCTTAGGTCTTTAGACACATAATTCTATTTTGGATATATTGTCATATTTTAGTTAAATGGCTTTTTTTCGGGTCCAATTACAATAGGATAGTGGACTTCTGTAAAAGGCATATTGTCTTCTTTGTTTATGTTTGGCTTTTGCTCTGTAATTTGGTATCTGGAATTATGATATTTTCACATGTCTTCTAGTTTAGATACTTGGTATCACATTTGTTGAATGTGTGTTCAGTATTTGGTAGCTATTGTTCCAGTATAGGTCTTAGATGTGTATAGTAGGAAGTATTTCTATAGGTTGGTGGGGAGTTGCCTCAATATAGGATCTAGCTGTGTATGGTAGAAAACAGTTCTGCTGATCAGTTGTGAATCACTAAAGATAGATATGGACTGAGAGGAAAGACTGAATTTTATTGTGGTGAATGTAGGCTCATTGTAGAGATTAGTTCTGCATGTAGGTGGAGATTTACAAAGAGGCTGTCTGTTCTTAGTACAACTCATTATTTTATATAATTAATGGATGCTAATAAAATTATTTTAATTTACATGAATATAATATTATTCATATAATAGTTCATTTCATTTGGTGTTTACAGATAGTTAACAGAAACAATTTGTGCTAGAACAATTTGAATTTTCTGGGTAGTTTAAATTGTAATACATTTGGTTATAATGGAAGAATAACTGAATATTGTGTCAACTTGATTTGCACTAAAATTGTCTTTTAAAATGCTTCTCTGTTAGTGGCCATTTATCCTTACATAACATTGAAGTGGAGATGATCTGCATATGAATTGATCCATTTAATATTTTTTGGAACAAATGAGCAAAACAACTTCTCTTAATTTTCATTATTGTCCTCACTGAACAAAATGAAGTAATTAAAAGAATGCTAAATTTAGTCTCACAATCATATTTCAGTGAGTTAGTTTGCAATTGGTCAAAATTATATTTTCACTTTCAAGAATATGTGAAACACTTAAAATTGCTATATTCACTTTTAACATGAAACTTCACAAAATTATAGCTTTAATATCTTTCCAGGAAGTAAGATTTATTCTTGAAGAACATTACTGAATCAATTAGATCAAATAAAGTTTAAATTAACATTTCATATTTTATTTAAATTAAACTACATTTCAGTATCATTATTGTTTTATTTGTGTAAAGGACAAAATTGTATATATGGCAACATTACTTAACATTAAAACGGCGTGAAAAATTACAACATTTTTATGTTCAAGATTTACACTGAGATCATTTTTCATGGCTATAATGGAGTTTGTTTATAATATTTGCAAGTATAAAAAGTGATGAGTAAAAATGCAGCTCTGTCTTAGGGTTTTATTGCTGTGAACAGTGACCAAGGCAACTCTTATAAGGAGAACATTTAATTAGGGCTGGCTTATGGGTTCAAAGGTTCAGTTCATCATCATCAAGGAAGAAACATAGCAGCCTCCAGGCAGGCATGATCTAGGAGGAGCTGAGAGTTCTACATCCTCATTTGAAAGCTTCTAACAGAATACTGGGTTTCCAGGCAGCTAGAATGAGGCTCTTAAAGCCCACTCCCACAGTTACACACCTACTCAAAAAAGCCCACACCTACTCGAACATGGTCACACCTTCTGATAGTGCCGCTCCCTGGGCTGAGAATACACAAACCATCACAAGGTGTCATGCAACTATAAATTGTTACTCAGTACTCAGGTAATTACATTATTTACCTATGAAATATTGTTAAAAATGGTTTATATTTATTTTATATGACATCATAACACATGACAACATATCATTTTATTGGAATCATTTTAACATGAAAATAGAAATATTCCAAATTAATCTAATGAGTTTATATGTTTACTTGGAAAAAATGCTGGAATCATTGGTCTAAATATCTACTTAAGTGCTCACCTTTGGTACTTTCTACCTGTGTGATGTAAAGAGTAAGCATTTTGAAATGGTTAGACTTTATTAAATACAGGAAAACTTTAGCAGAAATGTTCAGTAAATGTTTTATTTCATCTTTTATCTTACAATAGGTAACAAATCATTAGAATTGTATGTGCTAAACATATGTATTATTTTAAATGTATTTCCAGGCTCTGTCAGAAATACAGTCATACCCCACTTAATTCTCAAAGGATCAGTATTGAAATGTGAGAATCTCTGAGGAGATATACAAATATTTTGATGTAAACAGAACACAGTATGTGAGAATCATGGAGTAGACTATCTACTTTGGGTTATTGTGAATTTTTTTCAGAGATCATGGAAGTATGTTAGGAGAAGATTAAAGCAAAAAATATTTGATGCAGGTTTAAGAAGGCTTGGGGCTATGTGTGTAGTTAATGGAGCAGAAACTAAAGTACAAAACAGTATGTGTGATTAGTAAAATAAAGATAATTTTAAAAGTAGCGTTATATTAAAATTTCAGAATTTGTGAATGCTTTTAATGTATTTTTGGTGAAAACATTACACAGTTCTCAACTATATCAATATTTTTGTATAGATTTTTATCTCACTAACACCTAAGTACTCTTGATAGTGAAATTTTAATGATTTCCAGCATAAGATTTGCATTAAATAATTTGGGAAGTAAGTTAGTAAAAAGAATTTGCACTAAGTACACTATGTTTACAAAAATCATAGTGCTTCTGAATATTTAAATATATTTTGGTCCTCAAAATATGAAATTAAAGATATACTACATATAATATTGAATTTTCACTAGAAAAATAGAGTAGGGGGCAGAAGATATGGTTTGGTGGTTAAGACCATTGGCTAAGAACTCAAACTTAAGTTTGAGCATCCACATGGTAGCTCACAATTGTCTGAAACATCAGTTACAGATAATACAAGATCCCTTTATGAACTCTGTGGACACCTCGCATGTACATGGTACACAGACAAAATCCTATATACATAAAATGAAATAATAGTGATAAAAGAAATTAGAAAATGGAATAATACTGAACATTAATTTTTCTGAATTCAAAGTGTTGATTTTGTTAATACTATCAAAGTTTGCAGTAAAATGTGTCAGTTGTTTTTTACAACATTCTGAAAATGCAATGAGGATTAGAGTATCAGATAAAAAAGACATATGCTTTAATTTCTAATAATTCTATGAAAACATGTATAGTGAACAGTGCCTTAGGTGAAGGAGGTGAGTTTTCACTCATATTTAATGTATCCTTGTGATGACAGCCGGGTTCATTGGGCAGAGAGATGTCTAACATGTATTTTTCTAAGAGTACAAATGATGCAGCAGGGGTATGATTAAATTACAGAATACTCTATTAATGGATTTCAAATGTCAAAATTAAGAGGTTGAGGAACAGGCAGAACTAAAAAATAGAACTTGCAGAGAAAATGATTTTATGGGTTTGTGTCTTTGACGAGTTTGTGGTATCTTGTCATATGCCACTTTTTCTCCAGTTTCTCTTTGTCTACTATAAGCTAAGCAGCTTCTGCCACATGGAAACATCTCTGTGGTATTCTTTTGCATTTCAAGACCTAGAAGTTTATCTGACAGATCTTAGAACAAAATTATGAACCCCAAATAATTGTTAGTTTATTTAATTTATATTAAATAAATATAAATTTATTCTCTCTCTCTCTGTCTGTCTCTCTCTGTCTCTCTCTCTGTGTGTGTGTGTGTGTGTGTGTGTGTGTGTGTGTATCAGTGCTATGCTTATATACACATGCCCACCCACCGTTGTGGAGGACAGAGAAAGAATTGGATTCCTGTAGATGGAATTAAAGCAGCTGTGAAGCCATCAGATGTGGATGCTGGGAACCAGACACTGGCTCTCTTCAAAAGCAGCGCATGTATTATTTCCCTCTGAGTCATATCTCCATTGTTTTATTCTATAAACTGTTTCTCTCAGATATTTTCAGTGTGCTAGAATGCTCAGCCATCTAATGTGTTTGAGAAAGAATTATAACATGCTGAACAAAGAAGAAATATCTAGACACAGATTAAATATCAGATTTAAGAAGTTATTTTCCTTAACACAGTCAAATTGTTGAGTGTGGTAACACCTGATGCTTTATAATTAGTGTCTCAGGCAGCAGCATTTGACATATGTAACATTTAGTAGAACCTCAAAAAGTGGCAATGAGCCAAACTAACAGAGAAAAGTATAACGAGGAAGATGGTTTTATAATATGAATATTGAATGAAAGAGTTTCTGTAAACTACTTAAATGCAATCACATCATGAAATTTTTCATGACCTGGAGAATCTGAGAATTTCGAGCTTCATAAACTAGGTGCCAATGTAATTATGTCCAGTGTTTACTGAAGTTTTTACTAAAATTCAGGAGCAAAACAAATATTTTAGATTTAGGCATTCAAAAGACAAGTGAGTAGAGTAGATAGAAGATGCGGATTTATAAAGAAGATGAGTAGCCAGATTTTTCCCTAATTGATTGATTAGGTAATAAAGATGACAAGAAGCCAATCACTGGGTGAGGAGGAGTTGGGCCTTCCAGGTCTGAGAGAGGAAGAGATTACAAAGGAGAAAGGAACTTCCTTTTGGACAGAGGTGGGAGCAAAGCAGACATGATGTAGGCCAGAAATCTGGTGGCAGAATCCACCAGGATCTGCCACTGAAAGATTTCAAACATAGAATAGTTAATGAATTTAGTATAATAGATTCTGCACCCAGGTGATTGTGTTATCTGTTGATTCTAAACTAAGATTTTTTTGGTGTTTTCCATTTTGCAGCAACTCAACTGAGCTATAGGGGAAGGGAAGCCACAGCAGCGCATGGGTTGGCAAAAGTTTGCCCCCAGCGAGCCACAGAAATGTGGAATTGCTGAGCGGTTTTCCAGAAGCTAGCTTCTCAGGTTGGATGACTGGGGACAGAGGTTCAGTGGTAAGGGAACCATGGGAAGTTCGGCAGACAACCACATGGGGATAGCCATGGTGGTGGGGTGACCACCAGAGCCAGAAAGTAGGCCCCAATAGTGTGGAATATTTTTTTAATTATTACACACTACAAAGGTGGATATTCAAGCTTGCATTATTTCATAAATATGATTAGTCACAAAAATGCAAATAATAGTCTTAAGAGCTAACACAAATAAATGATTGTAATAATCTTTATCTTGATCCAATATGGCATAAAACTATATATTTATTGTTAGAGATCTATATTAGTTAAAATCACATCTGCCCCTTTTAGTCTCCTACAGAGCAAACACACCGCGATGAGAGAGAATGCATGGTTCCTTATCTTAAAAGAAACTTTTTCCACCCCTCTACTGACTGCATTTTGGAGAAATATCATTAACATCAGGATGTCTTAGGATTGATGATCCTACCTTTCATAGTTTTTCTCTTTCTTTTTAAAGGATTATTCACCAAATTTGTTCTTTGACAGTTTTACACGTTTATAATTCATCCTCCTTACTTTCACAAGCCACTGTTTGACCCGCCCACCACTGGTATCTCACTTTCTTCCCCAAATTCCATTTTCCACTTTCTCTTTTTGTTTGTCTGTTTAAGAAACACCCCTCCCTTATTTACACAAGGTCATTTTAATTAGCCCTCATTATGTTTTAAATTTTAATGAATTAATTAATTTACTTGTTCACTTTATATCCTGCTCACTGCTCTCCCCCTAGTCACTCTCCACACACAATTCTTCCCACATCCTTGCTTCCCCTTCCCCTTTTCCTCTGAGCAGTTAAGGGGCCTGCTGGGTAACTCACCACCGTGGTTTTTCATATCTCTGCAAGGCTAGGTGCATATTCCCCCACTGAAGCCAGAAAAGGCAGCCCAGCTAGAAGAACATATCCCACAGACAGCCAACAACTTTTGGGATAGTCTAACCCCCTGCTCCAGTTGTTCAGGACCCACATGAAGACCAAGCTGCATATCTCCTACATATGTCCGGAAAGGCCTATTTCCAGGTTCTGTATGTACTTTTCTTGGTGGTTCAGTCTCTGAGAGCCCCGAAGGTCCAGGCTAGTAACTCTGCTGGTCTTCCTGTGGAATTCCTATCTCCTTCAGGGCCCACAATCCTTCCTCCTATTCTTCCATGAGAGTCCCCTAGGTCCATCCATTATTTGAATGTGGGTGCCTGTATCTGTCTGACTCAGTTGCTCGGTGGAGCCTCTCAGAGGACCATTATGCTACGCTCCTGTCTGGAAGCATAAACGAGTATCATTAATAGTATTAGAGATGGGTGTGCTGTATGTTCCCAGGATTGGAACAACAAATTGGAGCCTGCCGTACTCATCATTGGGTACATACAGGTGAAAATCAATATGGTTTCTCCAAAATTGATCTAAAGGAAATCTGCAATGATGGAAAGTCTCCATAAATATTTCCCTAATCCATGACTGAACTGTTGATAGGCAATATATATATATATATATATATATATATATATATATATATATACAGTCTCAACACAGGTAATCTCAGTAGCTGTGAGAAAATACTTAGAATGTCTATCATGCCTCAGATGTTACTTTCTTTTTTCTCCTTTTTGCACAATATTTGCTTACCATTACAGGATGTGGGATAAATGACTAGTTTAGTGCAGAACAGTCATTCTTCATTCATTTTCAGCTCCTTGAATGGCCATGAGTGTCTACAATTGACAATGTTCTCTTCATGAATAAGTTTTCTGATTAACATTGACTGTAGCATTTGTTTATGGATATAAATATAACTATTTAGGAGACACATTGATGCAAATTACCAAAATAACAGTAGTATACTGCTCCTGTAGCCTATATCGTCCCAAACTACAGGTTCTTCATAAGATTACAGTAGTAGACTCATATATCACTGTCCAGATAAAGAGGGTATGCAAACTCTATGGGTCAGAATTTGACTCTAGGTTTGTCCCCTAGAGTCTCTGAATTTGAACACTCATAAATTTGGGGATGTTTAAAAGTTGTAGCCTTATTGGAGAAAGTATGTCAGTGGAGACAGGATTTTAGAGTTGAGAGATCTGAATTATTTTGTTCACTCTCCCTGTTTTGTGCTTGCTTTTCAAGATGTGCGCTTTAATCTTGCTTCTTGAGGTGCCATGCCTACCACTGTATCTTGTGCTTCCCTGACGTGATGCACTTATCCCTATGAAAATATAAACCCAAATAAAGTGTTTAAGAAAGATATATAAATTGCCTTTGTTGTGGAGTTTTTACCAATGCAATAGAAAAGTAACTAAGCCTGTGGGTTGCAAGTATCTTGGCTTCCCTAAATAGGATTATATGCATCTGTATAAGTACACATGCTCCAGGTGAGAAATCTGGTTGCTTATCTTTGATTTCAGTAACTAAGATATACATGAGGTACAGCTTCAGAAGAGAGAGGCTCAGAGATCCCTATCATGGTTAGAATGCTGAGCACTAAGAGTGATCTTCAGAGGCATAAGGGTCAGGAAGCTCTATCCGTCTGACATGTGCACAAGTGATGGAAGTGTGTGCAGGAAGTAGAAGTTCCAGGGACATTTTACCTGTGTCACTGGGATTCCTTAACAAAGCAGAATTGTGTGTGAGAAGAATGATTCTATCCTGACTTGCCCAGGTATAAGGAAGTGGGTGAAAGTATATGAAACAAGGAAGGTCCAGGACTGTAACCTTTCTTGATGGAACGCAAGTGGAATAGGACAACTGTAGAATGAAGTAGAATGAAGAAGGAACATCTGGGGACCCCTGTGAAGAATGCACACAGGGTAGATGAGGTGCTTTCAGTAGTTTCTAAAGGGTACAAATAGGAGTGTTGAAGAAAAATATAAAATTAGCTTGCAATATTTTAAAACTGTGATTCTTATCTACATTGTTGACAGGAAAGAAAAAAAAGATGGATTTTAACAATTATTTACTTCTTTCTCTAGATAATGAACATCTGGATCTCTATAGACTTTTACAGTAGTTATGTTTCCATTTAATCATTTTTATTATAGTCTTCAATATAGTATCCACTAAGAGTAGACACATCCAGAAAGCAAGAAAAATAAAGGAAAGGAGGAAGGAAGGGAATAAGGGAGGGAAGAAGAGAGGAAGGGAGGAAGAAAGACAAAAGAAGGAAAAGAAGGAAGGATTGTTGAAAAGAAAGAATGTAAATGGGAGTAGGAGAAACAAAAAGAAGAAGAAATGAGATTTTCAGATTACAGGCAAACAAAGATGGAAAGGAGAATTTAAGTAGAAAATTATGAAGAGAAAATAATTCACATCTTTCATATCTGATACTCACAGTTAGAATATGAAAATGGTCATAAAATTAGAAATAGTGGTTTGTTTTCTTCCTGTGATGAAAAATGACATATCTTGGAGTACCCAGGCAAGGACTCAACTACTTAGATACAAACATATCCTTGTCTTTCAATATTTTTATAAATTCAAAGTTATGAAATTGATTATTGATTAGCTATTATTGTCTAAATTTATAAGATTTGGCATGACAGATTCCTTCCAGTTTTCTGCACCCTTGAGCAGGAACAAAAATAATTAATAGAGAAATATTGTAGAAAAAAATTATTTTCAATAAAAACATAATCAGACATTTCAAAGTATTTTGTTACAAATTATTTTTATATTTCTCTGTGTGTGTGTGTGTGTGTGTGTGTGTGTGTGTGTGTGTATAGGATTGCCGGAATGTATATCTGTGTAGCTGATGCATGCCTAGTAAACATACATGTCAGAAAGTGTATGCAATCTTAACCACTGAGCAATCTTGTCATCACTCTATCTTATATTTTCTTTCACTTATATTCATAGATGTATTGTAAACTCTTTAAACATGCTTGTTAATATCTGTTTTCAATCTTATACTTGAAATTTGATCTCATCATTCATAAAACATGTTCTTTTCATTTTTCTTTCAAAATAATCTTCAGTTCCTAAAAGAATGGTAGTGATAAATTTATTGCATTTGCTTCTTCATGTATGTAGCTATCTATAGTCATCTTGTAAGAAAAGCTGTGTGATATATTCATGCAAGTGGATTTGCATGTGTATGTGTGTCTCTATGTGAGTAGCAAGCTGAGCCTTTGAATAAAACTAAGTAATTGATCCAAAAAGTGTTTGTCTGTCCATGTAAAGGATACACTGCATATTCACTATATAATACGTTTGATACACACATATAATACATAGGCTAGTATGTAAATATTGTTTCAAATATAAATTCAAATAAGTCTTGAACATGGCTTCTATACACCAAATAAACATATTTTCTTAGTTGGCTATTTGAGGTGGAATACAAAAAAGGAAAAGTGCAATGCTATAAAAACAAAAATTGTCTATTTTATTTTAAATTGTAAGTGATTATATGTGCACTTCAGGTGAATGATAATCATGTGTTGAAAATGTAAAGAAAACAAGCCATAAGGACATTTGAAGGATAAGTAACTAAGAGTTTTTTAATTTGAGTTAGCTCATATAGTTTGTCTTATAGCTCATGAATATACAGAATATTGAACTTTATTCTTAGACTAGCACTTACTTTGATTTTATTTTTTCTGGCTCTAGATGCATTGATTTTATAGGTCGAAAAAGTGATTACAAGGAAGAGCCAAAACAATACTTAGAAAGCCATTTGTATTGCTGCTAAGATTGCAACATTGCTTTATTTTATATTCTTATTAGATTTTTTTTTAAAACCTCAAGAAAAATATCTTTCAACTTCCAGACTATCCAGGTCAAGGTCAAAGCAGTTCCACAGACTTTTCTGCTTGTATCAACATTTTTAAATTTCCAAATTCAATAACAGATTCCGCTCATTACAGAAAAAAAAATATATCTTGTTCTTCCCTTCACATTTACATGATGACAGACCTTAATATAACCTGTCTACAGGGTTGTCATACTTCCTATAAGATCTTCTTTGATTCTTCATGCCAGACTGTCAGTTGGTGATTCTCAACTGCTACTCTTGGCTTACAATCTTTAAAATATCACTTGATTGTAGAGTTCGTTTTAACTCATTACCACCATTCTTCATGAAAATTTTAAATGAAATACTGACAGATTTCATATTCATTTAGAATATATGCACCTTCTGCAGTTCTTCATAATTTTGCATGAAATAGATTTAAACATAGTGATACAAAATGCTGCAGATGATTCTGATGAGTCTTAGCTATCCCTGACAACCTATTAATTTTAGAAATATTTTACTCAGTTCTATGATATACTGTCATAGAAGAAATAGGATTTTGTGGGTAATTGTGGCTGGAGAATCGTAGGGTTCCTCCCGCCAGGCTGCGGGTAGTTGGTTGGGAATGCTCTGTGTTCCTCCAGCTGGAAGTTAGGCCTGGCTGCTGTGGTTTCATGATTCCTCATGGCACAGCCCCAAAAAGTCCATGGGTTTTTACAGGCTTTAATGTCATGGAGGATGGTGGATGGATCTAGATGCACCTCCGCCAAAACCCAGGGCAGACCTAAGTTAAATAGGTAGGAAAAGGGAGGGGGAAAGGCTGGGGAGGAATGCTTAATTGGCTCCATCCTCTGGCCTTCAGGCACCTCATTAGTATGTAAATCTCTCTAGGGCCTGGGGCCTGTTAATCACACACTCTACCTGTGCCCTATGTGACTGAAGGGTGCAGGTTGAATGGAGATTAGACCTCATGTCAGGATCCTTGGTTTTGGGGGCGTGGCCAAACACCCACAACCCAAGAACCAGGATACTCTTCCACAGCCCAACAGGATTTTCAATTTATTAGGTCCAAAATAGAGCATTACCATATTAAAATACTCAAATTATTCATAAATGTCACCCATGTAAGCTCCAATTGGGTCATCACAAAAATTAGTCCCTAAAGGTTGTCACTGCTCTGAAGTCATTCGTCAGACTTGGGTATGGATCAATGTATTGTTCTATCTTCATTTTAGTAATTGTACTCATCAGAATTTTACCTACTTAAGTATTTAAAATCATTTTGCAAGGAAGGACCAAAATATTGACAAGTTAAATGTATAGCTATGACATTACTTACAGATATTTTAAATATATAACTCATAATAAATAATTTAATTATTTTGTCCATAATTTTGATTTTAGTAAGAATATCTATGAATTGCTTGATGCATTGCTGAATTGGATGAATACAATAAAAATATTTTAATTTGTTTCTCTTTTATACTCCTAGCACTTAGAATTGTTTATATGGAAGCACAATACATAGATATTTAAAAAATAAAAACTAGATTACATGCATTTGTTTTAGCTTAGTTACAATGTTATCTGACCAAGTTTTCAATTAATTTGTTCCATGATATTCATAAGTAATCATATTTTTGTGGATTTTAATGTCCCTTATGTATGTTACTAGAATGACTTGTTTATAAGTTTCCAAGACATCACTCAAAATATTTATTCATTTCCAATTTAATAGATTCTAGCAAGAGTATAGCTAATAATCTTGATTTCAAATATAACTGTATGTTTTTCTGTTTTTTTAAATCTTAATCCATTGTTAATTAAAACACTGTGCTTAGTAATAGGACTCTAGTTTCCTTGTTTTGAACAATTTTTCAAACAGTAGATTTAGATATATATTATCCACTCAGTCTCTAGCTCTGAAAGATAGAATCTACAGATTGTGAGA
Organism: Rhabdomys pumilio; assembly: GCA_030674055.1. Taxonomy (NCBI): domain Eukaryota; kingdom Metazoa; phylum Chordata; class Mammalia; order Rodentia; family Muridae; genus Rhabdomys; species Rhabdomys pumilio. The sequence goes on from JANHMN010000019.1 coordinate 23,575,123, forward strand.
ATAAAATTTGAAAGCAGCTTGAAACAGATATGAAATAATAACAAAAATTCATAGTCAGCAAAGACCACCAACAACTTGTTAAAATTAGCCATAATAAAAATATTGAGCCCCTCCAGGGGCAAGGTGGCCAAAAGAAAAATAAAAAGACATGCCCCAGACAAGTCCAAACAAGCCCAAGTGAGTAATGGGCCATCCAGTGTTTACTTCTCTCTCCCTCCCTTTCTGCGAGGTCCGGGGTTTCACTGTCAAAATAACTAGTCATCCTGCCAGGTCACATGTACCCGCCTCTGCAAGTTGCTGACATTTGAAATAACCAATCGTGTGTAACCATGCCAAAATTTCCTGCCTTTCTCTACCCCTACCCATAAATAGCCCAAGCCTCTGGGGCTGGGGGTTGAAATCCCTTATCTCCTGTGTGAGGCGGGTTTCGATCCAAGGGCCCTTGCATTAAACTACCTTTTGCTATTGCATCAAGCAGGTCTCTCGTGTGTCTTTGGGTGCATGCTAATCCGGATTTGAGTGAGGGTCTCTCTTTGGAGACCTTTCACAGATAAATATATGTATGAACAAAACAGTAAAATTAGCTGACTAAATTATGGTAGAAAAGGACTAAATAGAAAGATATTAATAGTGAGAATAAATTTAGAATTCTTTAAAATAAAATTCCACATTTCAATTTCAGGAACAAACCTTAAAGGCCAGGTGAAAAAAGCAAAAATGAACAATTGGGGTTATACCAACCCAAAAGTTTTCTCTGTGGAAAAGAAAATAATAGAAAGAAAATTTGTTTAATCAATAAAAGAAAATGTTTCCAGCTATACATCTAATCAGAGAGCAAGTGAGCAAATATGTCAGGAAATAAAATAACCAAATAATATCAAAACAAATAACTTGATAAAAATTAGTGAAAAAAGAAAGTCAGATGACTTTTATACCTATTAGATATCAGATTGGTCAACAGGTCTTTTGAAAAAAATGATCAAAGTCACTGTAAAAATAAATACAAGTCAATCTGAAACAAAATATCTCTTTACATGTGTTAGGACCTCTATTATCCAAATGATGAACAACAAAATCGAAAGAGTAGTAGAGTAGGTTGACCATTATCTTAATAAAAACAAAAAGCAGTACTACTATTTGAAGTGATAATCTGACTATTATGGCATTTATCCATAGAGAATAAAATTGATGTAATAAAGAAAATTTGCATAGGTTTCTTTTCCAGAAGCATTCATAGTTGTCAGAAAATGACATTAGTGTAAGTGTTCATAATTGAATGAAAGAATACAGAAAATGTAATATATGTACAAAATGTGATGAAGTGCTATTCAACCATAAAACAGAAACTTGACTATTTAAAGCAACAGGGATGCTCACCACATTTACTGCAATAGGTGATTAAAACAAAACACAGATAGTACCACCATATATCAATTGTCCATGGAAACTAAAAGGTTATTCTCATATGTGTCTTAGAAATATAATGTTGAAAGTTTGGGAAAATGATTAGGGAGATGTTCAAACATTTGTTACAAATGAGTAAGTTCAACTGATGCATAACATGGTTACTGTGTTTTCCAAAAATATGAAGATAATGTATGTTCTTACATTGAAATGGTAACTGTCCAATGTTATGTGTGAATTATCTGGTTGTAACAATTTTACAGGGTTAGTATTCTTCATAAGAATCATATTATACATTTTAAGCACACCAAAATTTCCTTTTGGTTTAAAATTATAAGGTAATCCATTGAGGTGGTTCAGTGGGTAAAAAGCTCTTGATGCACAAGATGGGTGCTCTGAATTAACCCCTAGACCCATTTTAAGGTGGAAGGAAATAGTGAGTTCACAACACTGTGCTTTGATCTATAGGTACGCACCATGGAATGTACACCCACACATACATTATACATCTGCATGTGATGATGATAATAAATTATAATCAAATAAATTAACATAACAAAGTGAAGTAAAATACAGTTTAACAAGCTTTGGTAAATGTTTTTCAGTAGCCATTAAAAGTTAAGTGGGAGTAATACTGGATCTTAAACAACTTAATGATATCATCTATGTTCATTTTTTTAAGCTACTAACTTACTAATATTTTAAGTTTGACAATTTTCATATTTAAAATCAAAATATAATTATATCACTTTCCTTTTCTGTTCCACTCTTTAATTTTTCCCATATACTACTCCTTGGTTTCCCTCAAATTTTAGCTCCCCTTTATAAATTTAATTTTACATGCACACTCACATAGTGACTTAATATTTTTTAAAAATTGCTTACTTTATTTTCTGAATGCGTGTCAGTTTGTATGTGCATTTGTGCATGAATGTCAGAAGAAGCATTGGATCATCTAGAACTAGAATTGCAGTTGTTCCTGAGCCCACATGTGGGTGAAGGGATCAGAACCCAGGCCCTCTAGAAGAGTAGCCAGTTCTCTAACTGCTTAGGTGTCACTCCACCACCACTGACTTTAATTTTTATTTAAAAGTATGCACACAAATAGACTATTAAATGCAAATCCATTTCTCTTTTTAGAGGTAATCAGTTGGATTTGTTTACTTTATAATTTATCAGATTTATACATGTATTTAAAACATGTAAAAGGTTGAAAAATAGGCATTTCCATGTATACATAGTTATTAGTGTATGTGTACACACACACATATAAGAACCATGCTAAACTTACTATTCTTATTTCCTCTACTAACACATTATGTCTATTTTTATTAATTTAATTTGTTCTTAGATAATTTCATTTGTGTATCTAGTACATTCTGATTAATCTTCATTCCTCTTTTATCTGTTCTCATACATACCACATATTTCTTATCTCTGATAGTATGATTTCAAAATTCTTGTCTTTGGTTTTGTTTTGAGACCCATTTAGATTAACTGGGACCATCTATATGGTAATTGTGCTGGGGTTACTCATGGGACCCTTGTGGAATTAGCAGTGGGCATCAAATTGAAGACAATGATTCCTCTCCACAAATTCATTAATAGCAATAGTTCTGTATTGGTGTTGGAGGTTTTGAGCCATTCTTCCACCTATATTCATTTGTTTGCTTGCTTATCATCCCATTCTTGCAAAGATCCAGTCTAATAATTCACAATTTCTATGAGTTTTTGATTGCAATAACATTCTCTTGCCTAGGAAGATTGAATTTTGCAGTTCTCCCAGTCTTTCATCTTTTATATTCTTTCCTTCCCATCTCATTCAATCATCCCGGAGCCTTAGTAATGATGATATAAGTAAAATGTTTAGAACAGAGCATGCATTTTCAAGTTATCACTTATTCTCAAGAGGTTGAATATCAGTGAATTTTTGCATTTAGTAGAGAGAGGTTTCTGTAATTACAGTAGCATTTTTCCATTAGTATAAACATAAACTGTAATAAGAAAGTTTGAAGGTGTGTCGATTTAGCTAAATAACAGTAGTAACTTTATGGTAGTCAAGTTAGTTAATTAACTGTAGTAACTTCACAGCTAGAGTCAATCTCTTCCCAAGTCATGTGCTTTTGATCAGCTTACAATCCTGGACCATTTCTTGATCCTGGACTCACTATCAATGTGATAGTGGTTACTTAAACCCTTAACTGTTGCACAGGTATTACACAGTGAGAGTATTTTGTTTGTCAAGCTGGCTTGTTAGGGTTAGTGGTAGGTGAGACTATTTATGACTTTTCTTCCCCAATAGCCTGAAATTAAACATTCTGTGAATGAATGAAGTCATCTTGTGTGTGTGTGTGTGTATGTGTATATATATGTGTGTGTGTGTGTGTGTGTGTGTGTGTGTGTGCGTGTGTATATATGTATACACACATATATAATCACCATAGTTTTATTATTCATTTATGGATATATAGGCTAATTACATATTTTTCTAATATAAATGAAATGCCCAAAATATGTGGATTGGTAACAAGAATTCAATTATTGAACTATTCCTGCCTCTTTAAGTTCATTCTAATGTTTATTCATGTTTTGGGAAGAAAAACTTGTTATTGTTCATTGAAATTATTGTGCATGTTTATAGTTGTTCTTTTGAATTCTGTGTGTTAAGTTTTATTTATGTTGTTATTCTTCTATAAGATTGGTGACTTTTGAAATTGGTCAGGTGCATGTTTTCTTGATTTTTTGATACTGTTTGTTAATAGTTAATAGTTAGATTGTTAGTTGTTTTTTTTTTTCCTATTTTGGAAGTTTTCAGTTTTTGTTTTGTTTTGTTTCTTTGTTTATTTGCAACAAAATCTATATGTAATACAATCTGGCCTGAAATTTTCTCTTCAGAATATCCTGTTCACAGGTTTTACACAGTGAAACAATTTTGTCTGTCAAGCTGGCTTGTTATGTCAGTGGTAGATGAGACTATTTATGACTATTTATGAGATCAATGTGTCTCAGCTGCCCAAGTACTGAAATTAAAGGCATGCCTGGATCTGTTTCATCTTTTGACAGTAGGTTTTATCCCATAGTGCCAAAACCCTGGAGATCAGATATGTTGAAAATTTTTAATATGCACCCATATAATATTAGTGATGTGTTCCAGTCTCTTACTAGATCCATTTGTGCCACTAAGGTATCTTCAGCCATGATGATGGGCTATCCCTTGTATAGTTTCTTTCTTTTCTTTTTTTTTTTTTTTTTTGGTTTTTGGAGACAGGGTTTCTCTGTGTAGCCTGGCTGTCCTGGAACTCACTCTGTAGACCAGGCTGGCCTCGAACTCAGAAATCCGCCTGCCTCTGCCTCTCAAGCGCTGGGATTAAAGGCATGCGCCACCACCGCCCGGCCGGCCCTTGTATAGTTTCTAGCAGGTAGAGCTAGAGAAAATTTTCTCTTGCTGTGACAGCCATATTATTTGGATAATCAGAGTAAAAAATTTGGGTCTAGGAAGCACCAGACAGAGCTCAGACAGAAGTCAATATGCAGCAGAGGGATGGATACACTAAAGGGTGTTGGGTTAAAGAGAATACAGATGAATAGGAAAGCAGAGTCTCTTTCTGGGTAATAATTGCATGGGCTGAGATTTTATAGGATATATTGAAGTCTAGCTCTAGTGCATTGATACATGGCCTCAATATCTAGGAAGGGTCCTAGTGCTGAGGAGTAAGAAAAGAGAGAGGAAATAGTCCCTGCCCTATACAAACTCTTCATGAACTATCTGCTTAGAGAGGGTCAGATTTATATACTTTGTTAATGCTAATTTCATATGATAACATTAGCACTTTTATATTAACATATTTTTAATAACTTGAAAATATTAATAATTATTTGGTTTTACAAAAGAACATGTTAAGCTAAAATTATTTCATAATTTGCTTTGAAAGAAATTATAAAATAAAATGGAAATATTCTTCTTTAATCAACTTTTCTAATTTATAACAATTAAAATTGTCTTTCAAAAAATTGACTTCAGAGACTTCAAATTAAGAGGAAATTCATTTAAAACTGCTAAATGCATAAACTGTCTTGATTCAGGTAGTTTAAAATGACATACCTAAGCACAAATAGTTAGGTACTACATTCAGCCATTGATTATATATTCTGGTAATATCTTTTTGATTAAACAATTTTAAAAAACTGTATAGCCATTTGCTTGGTATATTCCTCATTAGTAGAACATTTGTCTAGATTATATATGGCATTGTGTTCCACTCAATAGAACCAGCAAGAAACATCAACCTTATCAATCAATGAAAACAATAGTCCAAGATATGCCTCATAGAATTTAGAGAAGTCATTCAAAAATTTTATTTGTTTATTCATTTGGTAAGATTATTTTTATAATGTACAGAAATAAATGTATACTGTAGGATGGCCAAGTTAAGCTTAGTGATGTGTTGCTTCAGGTGCTTCCTTTTATGCCCAGAGTGTTTAAATCTCACTTGATAGCAGTCTCCTAAAATATCAGACATTTCTAAAAGCTGAGTAGTTTGTTTTGTACAATCTCCCTCTAGAATTTATTTCTCCTCTTTGTAGCACTTCTTGCCTCTAGTCATGGCAAACATCATTCTCTTTCTTTCAAAATTTAATTACTTAGCATTTTACATATCAGTGAGTTTGTGAATACTTGTCTGACTGTGTGAGTGAGTACAACAGTCCATAACTTAGTCAACAAATGGACACTTACAATACATTTGATCTCTTAATAATTATGATTCATGCAGCAACAAATGCATATTGAATATTTTCATTTTATTTTTTTTTTTTACAAATGAACACTACAGGAGCATTAATCCACCTCATGATTTCTACTTTCAGTTCTTTTAAGTAATCTCCATACTACTTTTTAACGTCTATGCTACCTTAATTCTAATTTTTGTTATTTAACATAATCATTTTTTTTATTATTTTTAACTGTTTTTCCCCATGGAATAACCAATTTTATTCAGAGTCTCAGATAAAGTATACATTGAGGGTTAAGAAAGGTCAGCTGAGTAAGGTTCTCAATAGATCAAACTGTATACCATCACAGAAATAAGCTACACATGACAAAATAATGGTTTTCCATAAAGTCATTGTTATGGTTATTCCTGATTGTCAACTTGACTACATCTGGAATGAACTACAAACCAGAAATGGAAGGCACATGTGATCCAGATTTTGAGGCTGAAGACACCAGCTTCTGACCAGGATCCTGACCTGGAGATCTTGAGGCATAGTGGCTTAGGCCCAAACAAGGTAGTGTATCCTTTTAATCCCAGGAGACTGTGCCAAGCAGATCTCTGAGTTCAATGTCAATCTGTTACAAAGCAAGTTTCAGATCCAGGTGGAATGGTACACACCTTTAATCTGAGTCACATCTTTTGCTGAAGGCCTATATAAGCACAGTAGAAGAAGGAAGACTCTTCTCTGTCTGCTTGCACTTACTTGCCTGCACATTGGTTGGAACCTACCTCTTCAGAATTCCAGAATTTATACAGAAGACCAGGTGAGACAACTAGCTTTGTGAACTGAGCAACTACTGGATTCTGTGACTTCACATTCACAGCTGCTCGTTGTTGTTGGGTTAGTTAGATTACAGGTTGTAAGTCATAATAAATTGTATTATTATATAAAGACATTCTATAAATTCTGTGACTATAGAGACCCCTGACTGGTACAGAAGTTTGTTCCAAGATTTGTTCTAGAAGAGCAGAAGTAGTGGGATGAGTCTTAAGAATCTGAAATTGGCTTAATTTGCCAGCACCTTCTAATTCATGAGCAACTTCAACTACTGAAACCTGTCCAGACATTCTCTCTCCTGAAAACTCATAGAATATGGAAGACCTGTTGTGGTAACAGTTTCAAGGCAAATAGGAAAATGATTTTGCTAGCTTGCTGCTCTTAGTATCTCTGGACAAATTGACAAAGGGAAAAAAATGAGCTTTGTGACAAACTGAACAACTCCAGATGCAAATAATACCATCAGCCCCACCTCTTGAAATAATGTCATTTTTACCTGAGGAAATAAATCCTTCATTGTCTGATAAGCCAGCAGTGACTTTCTCCGAAGAAAATGATGGGCAAGACAATTTATTTTAGTTTTTTATTTTATTTTTAAGTTTTTGTGAGACAATAAATCCCATTCCTCCTTTCCTGTCTCTAAGAGGATGTCCCCATGCACCCACAACACCAGGCTTCCCTACTCCCTGGGACCTCAAATCACTTGAGGGTTAGGTACATCTCTCACTGAGGACATATACATGCTCTGCTGTATATTTTTCAGGGAGCTCTTATCAGCTAGTATATGCTGCCTGGTTGGTGGTTCAGTGTGTGAGAGATCTCAGGGGTCCAGGGAACTTGAGACTGAGGTTGTCCTCTCTCAGCTTCTTCCACCGTTTCCCTAATTCAATCACAGGGGTCCCCTGCATCTATCTACTGGTTGGGTGTAAGTATCTGTTTCTGGCACTTTCAACTACTTGTTGGGCCTCTCAAGGGTTAGCCAGGCTAGGTTCCTGTCTGTAAGCACAACACAGCATCAGTAATAGTGTCAGGGCTTGGAGCCTCCTTTTGAGATGAATCCCAATTTGGGACAGTCATTGGACCTCCTTTCCCTCAGTCTCTTCTTTGTTTTTGTCCCTGAAGTTCTTTTAGACAGGAACAATTCTGGGTTAGAGTTTCTGACTGTGGGATGGCAACCCCATCATCCCCCCACTCAGTGCCACGTCTTTCTAATGGAGATAAACTCTACAAGTTCTTTCTCCTAACAGTTGGGCATGTCATAAACACCCCCCACCTTGAGTCCTGAGTGTCTCTCACCTCTTAGGTCTCTAGTACATTCTAGAGGGTACCCCCATCTCCTACCTCCCAACGTTGCCTGTTTTCATTCTTCCTGCTGTTGCTATTTTTATCAAACTCTTTACCTCTCCTTTTTCCTAATCACTTAACTTGAAGTTCTTTAAAAAACAAAAACAAAAACAAAAAAACCCCTAAATCCAACACATCAAAATGCACAAAAGCTAGATATAAAATGCATCATGATCCCACCAAAACAATAACAGCACATCATACCACTACAACCAAAGTTTGATTTGTCCACTGTCATTCTTTGTAGAAAACTGATTTTCCCTCTCTCAGCTTGTATATATGGCAGTTAAGTTGTTAACGTTACACCACTAGCAAGGTTTACATTTACTCATTCTTAAAATAATTTTAAAAAAATATAACCAATAAAATAAATCAAATAAAACAAAAACAATCATATCAAAGTCATATAAGACAGACTAACAGGAAAAGAACTCAAATTGGGCAACAAGAGTCAGAAACCTGCTCATGTGTGCTCAGTAATCCCATAAAAACACTAAACTGAAAGTCACAATCATGTGGGGACCTGGAACAGGCCTGTGTAGGCAATATACAAGCTGCTTCAGTTCTTTTGAGTTTGTATGAGCTTTATTCATCTTTATTTTTAGAGGGTTTTGATTTATTGGTGTCTGTATTAGTCAGGCTTCTCTAAAGTCACAGAACTTATAGAATGTCTCTCTATATTGAGGGTATCTATTGTGATGACTTAGAGTCTGTAGTCCAACTAACCCAACTGTGGATGTCCCAGCTGTGCATGGGAAGTTCAAGAATCTAATAGTTGTTCAGTCCCACAAGACTAGTTGTTTCCAGCTGGTCTACTGTGTAAGCTGGAATCCAGAAGAAGTAGGTTCGAACAGATGTGCTGAAAAGTAAGTGCAAGCAGTAAAAGAAGAGTGAATCTTCCTTCTTCCAATGTAAACCTCCAGCAGAAGGTGTGGCCCATATTAAAGGTGTGTACCACCCCACCTGGATCTGGGACTTACTTTGTACCAGACCAACCTTGAACTCAGATCTGCTTGCCTCAGTCTTCTGGGATTAAAAGCATGTACTTGCTTGGACCTACGCTTTTAATGGCCACTAAGCCAGAAGATCTCCATGCCAAAATCCAGGTCAGAAACTTGTGTCTTCCAGCTTCAAGATTTGGATCAAAGGTGAGCCCTACAATCCTGGATTGTAGTTTATTCTAGATATAGTCAGTTGACAACCAGGAATAGCCATTAGAGTGTTCCACTTTGTACCTACTCTTTTACAAGGTTCACTTTGTTCTGAGGTAAGTGATTTAATGGATATATCCCATTTAGGGCTGAGTGTTTGACAGGTGGTTTAATGACAGGCTTGTATCTCTGTATTTGTTTCCATCTGTTAATCTCTGATGATGGTTGAACAAGGCACTAATCTATGACTGTAGCAGAATAAAGCTAGGAATATTATGTATCTTTTCTTTCTTTTCTTTGTTTCTCTCATTCTCTCACTCTTTTGCTCTTTCATTCTTTCTTTGTAAACCAGCATTATTTTATTTCACTATTTGTCCCTGGGCTAAATAGTTTCAAATTCTTGGTTCCGTCTCAGGATGTTGGTATTAGTCAGATCAATTACTGATTGGTTGCTCCAACAATGTTTGTGCCACCATTGCCCTAGCATATCTTTGTAGATAAATTGTATGTGTCTGACTTTGTGTTGACATTTCTCTTTTGAATATTCTCAGAATACCTTCTTGTAATGAAGATGCTGGAACTCAGGGGAGAGAAAAAACTATGTAGGCACCAGCTTGGTATCTTCGTGTTCAATGAGTTGTATAGATGTTTTGTTCATGCAATGGGGCCTTGCTGTCACTTTGTGTAGAACAATCTATAGTCATGGCAGTAGTCTGTGTTGTTTGGGGATTCTTTTCAGGGTTCTATTGAAAAGCAAAACAATTAATTGTAACACAAAACCAGAATTGCCTGCTTTTTTTGGTGACACGAGAGATCCAGTTGGGTTTCTGTATCCCTTTTATATGGCAATTTATTTCAGATTAGAATATTTCTACTGTACTAAGTTTCCATGTTATCTCTCAAATGCTCCATGATTTTAGCTGTCTTTTTTCATATATCCTTCTACTAGACCCTTTCTTATTTCTATGCCAACTTGACCGTCCAATGTCAGACCCTCCATCCATTCACAAATATTCATTTTATTTCTCTTTCTTAAAGAGATCTGTTTATTTCTACTTCACTTTTTTTAACCTATCTTCTGTCATTCTATGTATTGCACCTTGGTTATCATTGATTTAACAGCTAATATCTACATATAAGTTAATATATACAATATTTATCTTTTTGGACCTGGTATACCTCACTCAGTATGATTTTTTTTTTCTTATGGTATCTGCCTCCAAATTTCATGATGTAGCTTTTTTCGTGGTTGAGTGATAGTGTGTTGTGTGAATATAATACATTTTCTTTCTCCAGTTTTATGATATAGAGCATCTAGTCTGTTTCCAATATATGGCTATTATGAGAAAGCAGCATTGAACATGGTTGGGCAAGTGTTCTTGTAGTAGGATGAAGCAAGGTTTGGGTATATGCTAAAAAATGCTACAACTGAATCTTGGGTTAGATTGAGTCTCATCTTTCTGATAAACAAGCACAATTATTTCCATACTGGATGCATGAGTCTGCACACGTAACAGCAATGGATGAGTGTTCTCCTTGCCATACAGCCTCACCAGCATGATCTGGCACTTGTTTTGTTGATGTTATCCCTTTTGAAAGTTGTAAGATAGAATTGCAAAATTGTTTTGATTTGCTTTTCTCCAATGGGTTAGAAATATTCTTCACCACTTGAATTTCCTTTATTTAGTTTTTAATTTAAATATTTTTTCTTGATATTTAATTTCTTGTAATTTTTTATATATATTATGGATATTAGAACTCCTTCAGATGTGAAGGTGGTAAAAATCTTTTTCCATTTTGTGAGATACTGCTCAAATTACATTGATCTTTGCCTCACTGAAGCTTTTCAGTATCATGAGGTACTGTATATTAACTTTAGGTATTATATATTACCTTTGCTAACAGTGTTCTATTCAGGGAGTTTTTTTCTGCACCAATAAGTCCAACGCTATTTCTTAATCTCTCTTCTGTTGGATTCAGCACATCTGGGCTTATGTTGAGGTACTTGATACATTTGAAATTCAGTTTTGTGTACAGTGATAGGTATGAATCTAGTTGGATTCTTCTGCAAGAGGCCAGCCAGTTATATAAGCAGAATTTGTCAAAGATGCTGTTTGTTTTTCCCAGTTTGTAATTTTAGCTTCTTTATATGAAAAAAAAAAGTCTGTACGTTAGTGGGATTATATCTTGATCTTCAATTTCATTGCATTGATCAACATACACATTTTTGTGATACTATCATTCTGATTGTTATTATAATAGCTTAATAGTACAACTTGAAATATCTCCAATAGATCCTTTAGCTATCATGTTTCTTGTTTCTTAGTTTTGTTTTGTTTCACCATTTGAAGTTGAAAAGTTCCCTTCAATATCTGTGAAGAATTGTGTTAGAAATTTGGTGGTGTTGCAAGGAATCTGTAGCATGCTTTTAGTAGAATGGCCATTTTTACTATTAATCCTACCAATTCAAGAGCATGAGAAATCTTTCCATATTATACCTTGTTTTTTGAGGACAGAGATATATGATGCAAGTTTTTCATTTGCCTGGTAAAAGATATATATCCCAAGGTATATTATATTTATGGGGACTAACGTGAAAGTTATTACTTTTCTGATTTTTTTTTTCTTAGACCATTTGTTATTTGTATATAGGGGGCTCTACTGAGTTAGTTCTGTGAGTAAGTTTTGTATACTACTGCTTTGTTGGAAGTTTGTTATCATCTGAAGAAATTACTTACTCTTTAGTCTTTACATAGCTTGGGTGTTAGGGTGTTAATTCATAACATGAGATGGACAATGATTTTTATGTTTCTATGTTGTAGACTGGTTTGAAGAGTATTGATATTAAATTTTCATTGTAAGTCTAGTTAAAAACACCTATATTTTAGGTTGGAAGATTCTAACAATTGCTTTTATTTAACTAGAGTTTACAGTTTTGTTAAAATTGCTTATGTGATCTTGATTTACCTTTGGTGAGGTGTATTTATAAAGAAATTTATCCAGTTATTTCAGATTTTCTGATTTGGTAGAGTCCAGGATTTTATTTATTTACTTTTATTGTATATTTAATTCATTTACATTTCAGATATCATCCCCTTTACCCATTTCCCATGGATAGAACTGCCCTATCCCATCCCTCTCTTCCTTTTTGCTTTTATACCATTTTAATTATATGCAAATATTAGGGTCAGTTGTAGTTTGAGGGACTAGCGATACAATAGATGCAAATAGTCAAGGAACAAGCAGGAAAATAAACACAAACAGTCAAAAAAGAAGAAAGGCAATAAACAAAATTCCATGAACAACCCTGTGATCACTGTTTCTGAGGGCTTATCAGGATGACCAAAATATCCGAGCCAACTTCCCTGTCCTAGCCCAAAGTCATTTTCATGTCTGAAGCCTACTTCCTTGTTCTAGCCTAAAATATTCCTGCCTGAAATTACTTCTTTGTTCTAGTATGTTGTCAGATTCCTGCCTGAAGCCTACTTCCTTGTACTTGGCCAATGTCAATTTCCTGTCAAGCAGCCCATTTCCTTGTCCTTGGCCCATGTCAGATTATTGGCAAGCAGCCACAAAAGCTCTTCACCTCTCCCCCTTTTATATTTCATTAGCAAGACTGAGCCTGTTTTAGGTCATTCTAACAAGAATGTCTTCCTTATGCTTCATGGAATATGCATTATCAAAAGCAAAACAGTTCTGTCTTAGGTTGGTAAGACTCTGTGCAGAATCTTACCCATCCTTGGCTTGACAGTCTGTTAATTTAATGACTTTGTCTGGGTAACTCTGTCTGGAGGTGTTAGACCTCCATAACTGACATGCTGAATTTCAACACACTAACACAATTAGAAGTGTACAATCAACGCAACTTACATTAAATACTGTAGAAGAAACAACAGTAATTTTAACTTTATAATTAAAAGAGACTTAACACATGTGCTAGCACCTATTTGAAATCTAGATCCTGCCCCATCTTTATCTCTTGCTAACATAACATCACACAGAACCACAGCTAACTTCCAAATATATCTCTGAAAATGTCCAGAACCAGACTTCCAAATGAAGACTGTTGTTTCAAATATTGAATTGATTTCTATACCAGTCCACAATAGAGTTCTAATAACTGGTCACATTTAAGAACAACACAAAAGCCATTATAACTTCTTTTTTTGATTCTCTGTTCCACAAGGTCTAAAAACTTGAGGAAAGACAGCTTGTTCCATCAGTGGTATAGATAAGCAATGGTGGGTCAGGAACATATGTCCAATACAGCATCCTAGTCATCATTGTCAGGGCACTCAGCAATCTCATAGATCAGCATCATTCTTTGTTCTGGCATCAGCATGTCTCACCCTTCACTCTGGCAGACACCATGCTACTTCAGCATCCTGCAGAAAATATATAAAATGTCTTCTTCCCCATATTAAATACATGATCAGGATCATGCCTTATGCCAATAAGTGGATCTTTCCCTTTTACCTATGCATAAGTATGCCTAGTTGTAGAGTGCCATACACACTCAGCAGAAAGTTCCTTGGCATCTATTTTTTTTTATTTAAAAAAAGTATAAGATTTAAATAAATTTGTGGTGTACAAGAATATATCTCTCCCCTTTTTATTTTATGAAGATATTGCTTTAACATTCCAGTCTCTTGTCCTTGATAATTATAATGAATCCCAGTAACATGAGTAATGTTAAATTACTGTCAAAAAGTCTCAAATGTTCAACTGTAATAGCCAGTTCCATTATCTGGGTTTTTTGTTTTGTTTGTTTGTTTATTTTTCCTTTTCTTTTTAAAATATTGGATACATTATTTATCTACAATTCAGATGTTATTAACTTTCCTCATTTCACCCCCCCTCCAGAAACCTCTTATCCCATTCTTTCTCTTCCGTGTTCTATGAGGGTGTGCCCCCACCAATCCACCCACTCCCATATCCCTGCCTTCTAATTCCTCCCACTGGGGAATCCAGCCTTCAAGGGACCAAGGCCCTCCTCTACCACTGATGCCCAAGAAGTCCATCCTCCTTTACATATACAGCTGGAGACATGGGTTCCTTTGTGTTTCCAGGCTAGCTGTTAAGTCTCTGGGTGCTCTGGTTGGTTGGTATTGTTGCTTTCCCCATGGGGCTGCAAGCCCCTTCAATTCTTTCAGTATTCTCTCTAACTCTTCCATTGGGTACGCTGTGATCAGTTTGACAGTTAGCTGTGAGCATCCACCTCTGTATATTTCAGGCTCTGGCAGTGCCTTTCAGGAAACAGTTATATCAGGCTCTTGTCAGCATGAACTTCCAGATATCTACAACAATGTTAGCATATGATTATTGCACCTGGGATAGATCCCTATCTGAATGGTCCCTCCTCCAGTTTCTGCCCCACACATTGTCTCTTGTTTGCTCTTGTGAGAATTTGGCTACTCCTAAGAATGACTGAATCGCCTACACTTTGGTCTTCCTTTTTCTTGGGCTTCATGTGATCTGTGAGTTATATCTTCAGTATTGTCAAGTTTTAGGCTAATATCCATTTATCAATGAATGCATATAATGTGTGTTCTTTTGTGATTGGGTTACCTCACTCAGAATGGTATTTTCTAGATTCATCCATTTGCCTAAGAATTTTATGAATTCATTGTTTTTTAATAGCTGAGTAATACTCTATTGTGTAAATGTACCAAATATTCTGTATCTATTTCTCTGTTGTAGGACATCTAGGTACTTTCAAGCTTCTGGCTAATATAAATAAGGCTGCTATGAACATGTGGAGCATGTGTCTTTGATATATGTTGGAACATCATTTGAGTATATGCCCAGAAATGATATCAGTGGATCCACAGGTAATTCTGTGTCCAATTTTCTGAGAAACCTCCACACTGATTTTCAGAGTGGTTGTATCCACTTATAATCTCACCAAAAATTGAGGAGTGTTCCTTTTTCTCCATATCCTCGCCAGCATCTGCTGTCACCTAAGTTTTTAAATTTAGCCATTCTGACTGTTGTGAGGTGGAATCTGAAGATTGTTTTCATTTGTATTTCCCTGATGACTAAAGATGTTGAAAAAAATTTTAGGTACTTCTTGGTCATTTAGTATTCCTCAGTTGAAAATTTTTTGTTGAGCGCTGTATCCCATTTTTTAATAGAGTTATTTAATTGTCTGGAGTCTAATTTTTTGATTTCTTTGTATATTTTACATAATAACACTCTATCAGATGCAGAATTGTTAAAGATCTTTTCCCAATCTGCTGGTTGCTATTTTGTTCTATTAACAGTGTTCTTTGACTTACTGAAACTTTGCAATTTTAAGAGGTCCCAGTTGTCAATTCTTGACCATAAAGCATAAGCCATCAGTGTCCTGTTCAGGAACTTTTCCCGTGTACCCATGTGTTCAAGGCTCTTCGCCACTTTCTCTTCTATTAGTTTCAGTATATCCAATTTTATATGGAGGTCCTTGATCCACTTGGACTTGAGTTTTGTACAAGAAGATAAGAATTGATCAATTCACATTTTGCTACATGCTGATCTCCAGTTCAACCAGCACCATTTGTTGAAAATGCCTTCTTTTTTTCCATCAAATGGTTTTAGGTCCTTTCTCAAAGATCAAGTGACTATGGGTATGTGGGCTCATTTATGAGTCTTTAATTATATTCCATTGATCTTCTTGCTTATCTCTGTACCAATACCACACAGTTTTTATCACTATTGCTCTATAGTATACCTTGTGATTAGGATGGTGATTTCCCCAGAAGTTCTTTTATTTATTTATTTTTATTGGATATTTTATTTATATTTTAGATGTTACCTACTTACCCCATTTCCTCCTACCCAAGAACCTCCAATCCCACCAACCTCCTGCTGCTTCTATAAGGATGTGCCCATACCCACTATCACTTTCTCACCCTTGAATTTCACCACACTGGGACATCCAGCCTTCACAGGACTAAGGCCCTCTACTCTGACCTATGCTGGACAAGGCCATCCTCACCTATATATACAGTTGGAGCCATGGGGCCCTCCCTATGTGCTCCCAGTCTGGTGGTTTAGACCCTGGGGGCTCTGGTTGGTTGGTATTGTTTCTCTCCTCATGAGGCCAAAAACCCTTTCAGCTCCTTCAGCTCCTTCAGCTCCTTTAGCTCCTTCTCTCTAACTCCTCCATTGGGAACCCCTTAATCAGTTCAATTGTTAGCTGTGAGCATCCACTTCTGAATATGTCAGACTCTGGCAGACCTCTTAGGAAACAGTTATATCAGGCTCCTGTCAGCATGCACTTCCTGACATCCACATCAGTGTCTACCTTTGCTGACTGCACATGGGGTGGATACCCAAGGGGCATTATCTCCAGATGGCCTTTCCTTCAGTTTCTGTCCCACACTTTATCTTCCTATTTGCTCCCTTGGGTATTTTGTTACTCCAAGAAGGACCTAAGCACCCACATTTGGTCTTCCTTCTTCATGAGCTTCATGTGGTCTGTGAGTTAAATCTTGAGTATTGCAAGCTTTGGGGCTAATATCCAATTATCAGTGATTGAATACCATGTGTGTTCTTTTGTGATTGGGTTACCTCACTCAGGATGATAATTTCTAGTTTCATCCATTTGCCAAGAATTTCTCAAATTCGTTGTTTTTAATAGCTGAGTAATACTCCATTGTGTAAATATATCACATTTTTTTTGTATGCATTCCTCTGTTAAAGGACATCTGGGTTCTTTCCAGCTTCTGTCTATTATAAATAAGGCTGCTATGAACATAGTAGAACATATGTCCTTGTTATACGTTGGAACATCTTCTGAGTATATGCCCAGGAATGGTATAGCTGGGTCCTCAGATAATGCTATGTCCAATTTTCTGAGGATCTGCCAGACTGATTTCCAGAGTGGTTGTGCCATCTTGCAATCCCACCAATAATGGAGGAGTGTTCCTCTTCTCTGCATCTGATATCACCTGAATTTCTGATCTTAGCCCTTCTGACTGCTGTTAGGTGGAATCTCAGGGTTGTTTTGATTTGTATTTCCCTAATGTATAAGGATGCTGAACATTTCTTTAGGTGTTTTTCGGCCATTCAAGTTTCCTTAGTTGAGAATTCTTTATTTAGCTCTGTACCCCATTTTAATAGGGTTATTTGGTTGTCTGATGTCTAATTTTTTGAGTTCTTTGTATATATTGGATACTAGCCCTCTATTGGATGTGGGATTGGTAAGTATCTTTTCCCAATCTGTTGGTTGCCATTTTGTCCTATTGACAGTGTTCTTGCCTTACAGAGGCTTTGTAATTTTATAAGGTCCCATTTGTCAATTCTTGATCTTAGAGCATAAGCCATTGGTGTTCTGTTCAGGAACTTTTCCCCTATGTCCAAGTATTCAATGTTCTTCCCCACCTTCTCTTTTATTAGTTTCAGTGTATCTGGTTTTATGTGAAGGTCTTTTTTCTACTTAGACTTGAGCTTTGTATAAGGAGATGAAAATGGATCGATTTGCATCCTTCTACATGTTGTCCTCCAGGTGAATCAGCACCGTTTGTTGAAAATGCAGTTTAGATTCTTTGTCAAAGATCAAGTGACCATAAGTGTGTGAGTTCATTTCTGGGTCTTCAATTCTATTCTGTTGATTTTCCTGCGGGTCTCTATACAAATATCATGCCATTTTTTAACACTTTTTTTCTGTAGTACAGTTTGAGGTCAGGGTTGGTGATACCTCCAGAAGTTCTTTTATTGTTGAGAATAGTTTTTGCTATCCTGGGTTTTGTGTTATTCCAAATGAATTTGAGAATTTTTCTTTCTACCTCTGTGAAGAATTGAGCTGGGATTTTAATGGAAATTGCATTGAATCTGTAGATTGCTTTCAGCAAGATGGCCATTTTTATCATATTAATCCTGCCATGAGTATGGGAGAACTTTCCATCTTCTGAGCTCTTTTAAATTTCTTTCTTCAGAGACTTGAAGTACTTTTTATATAGATCTTTCACTTTCTTGGTTAGATTTACACTGAGGTATTTTATATTATTTGTGACTATTGTGAAAGGTGTCATTTTCCTAATTTATTTCTCAGCCTGTTTTTCCTTTGAGTAGAGAAGGGCTACTGAATTTTTGAGGTAATTTTTTTATTCAGCCACTTTGCTGGTGCTGTTTATCAGGTTAGGAAGTTCTCTGGTGGAAGTTTTGGGGTCATTTAAGTATACTATCATATCGCCTGCAAATAATGGTATTTTGACTTCTTCCTTTCCAGTTTGTAGCCCTTTGATCTCCTTTCATTGTCTAATTATTGTGCCTAGGACTTCAAGAACTATATTGAATAGGTAGGGAGAGAATAGGCAACCTTGTCTAGTACCTGATTTTAGTGATATTGCTTCAAGTTTCTCTACATTTAATTTGACGTTTGCTATTGGTTTGCTATATAGTGCTTTTACTATGCTTAGGTATGGGCCTTGAATTTCTGTTCTTTCAAAGACTTTTACCATGAAAGGGTTTTGAGTTTTGTCAAAGGTTTTCTCAGCATCTAGTGAAATGGGCATGTGATTTTTTTCCCTTTAAGTTTGCTTATATAGAGAATTATGTTGATGGATTTACAAATATTGAACCATCCTTGCATTCCTGGGATAAAGCTAACTTGATCATGATAAATGATAGTTTTGATGTGTTCTTGGATTTGGTTTGTGACAATTTTATTGAGTATTTTTACATTGATAATGATAAATGAGATTGGTCTGATGTCCTCATCCATTGTTGGGTCTTTGTGTGGTTTACAAATGAACATAATTGTGGTTTCATACAATGAATTCGGCAGTGTTTCTCTGGTTTCTAATTTTTGGAACAGTTTATAGAGAATTGGTATTAGGTCTTCTTGGAAGGTCTGATAGAATTCTGCACTAAAACCATCTGGTCCTAGGCTTTTCTTTCTTTTATTTTTTAAGTCTTTTAGTGAATACTGCTAATTTTTTTAGGGGTTATAGGACTATTTACATGGTTTAATCTAATCCTGATTTAACTTTGGTTCCTGGTATCTGTCTAGGAAATTGTCCATGTCATTCAAATTTTTCAGTTTGGTTGAATATAGACTTTTGTAGTAGGATCTGATGACTTTTTGAATTTCCTCAGTTTTTGTTGTTATGTCTTCCTTTTCAGTTCTGATTTTATTAATTTGGACACTGTCCCTGTGCCCTCTGGTTGATGTGGCTAAGGGTTTATCTATCTTGTTGATTTTCTCAAAGAACTAGACCTGGTTTGGTTGATACTTTATATTGGTTGATACTTTATATAGGGTTTTGTTTTTTTTTTTTTTTTTTTTTTTTTTTTTTTTGTTCTACTAGGTTGATTTAAACCCTGAGTTTGATTATTTTCTGCTTCTGGGTACTCCTTTTGGGTACATTTGCTTCTTTTTGTTCTAGACCTTTCAGGTGTGCTGTCTAGCTGCTTGTATGTGCTCTCTCCAGTTTCTCTTTTTAGGCACTTAGATCTATGAGTTTTTCTCTTAGCACTGCTTTCATTGTGCTGCGCAAGTTTGGGTTTGATGTTTCCTCAATTTCATTAAGTTCTAAAAAGTCTTTATTTTCTTTTTTTATTTCTTCCTGACCAAGTTATCATTGAGTATGTGGGCTTTCCATTGTTTTTATTGTTATTGAAGACCAGCCTTAGTCCATGATGATCTGAATGAATGCATGGGATTATTTCAATTTTCTTGTATATGTTGAGGCCTGTTTTATGACCAATTATATGGTCAGTTTTAGAGAAGGTACTGTTAGGTGCTGAAAAGAAGGTATATTATTTTGTTTTTAGATGAAATGTTCTACAAATACCTGCTAAATCCATTTGGTTCATAACTTCTCTTAGTTTCACCGTGTATCTGTTTAGTTTCTGTTTCCATGATATGTCCATTGATGAGAGTGGGGTCTTGAAGTTTCCCAATATTATTGTGTGAGGTACAATGTGTGCTTTGAGCTTTAGTAAAGTTTCTTTTAGGAATGTGGGTTCCCATGCATTTGGTACATAGTTGTTCAGAATTGAGATTTTATCTTTGTTGGTTTTTCCTTTGACAAGTATGAAGTGTCCATTCTTATTTTTCTTGGAAACTTCTGGTTGAAAGTCGATTTTATTTGATGTTAGAATGGCTACTTCAACTTGTTTCTTGGAACCATTTGCTTGGAAAATAGTTTTCCAGCCTTTTATTCTGTGGTAGTATCTGTCTTTGTCACTGAGGTACATTTCCTGTATGTAGCAAAATGTTGGGTTCTTTTTATGTATCCAATCTATTAGTTTATGTCTTTTTATTGGGGAATTGAGTCCATTGATGTTAAGAGATATTAAGTAAAAGTTATTGTTGCTTCTTGTTATTTTGTTATTGGAGGTGGAATTATGTTTGTGTGGCTATCTTCTTTTGGGTTTGTTGGAAGATTACTTTCTTGCTTTTTTTATGGTATAATTTCTCTACTGTGTTGGTTGTTTCTATTATCCTTTGGTGTGCTGGATTTGTAAAAAGATATTGTGTAAATTGGTTCTGTCATGAAATATCTTGGTTACTTAATCTATAGTAATTGAGAGTTTTGCTGAGTATAGTAGCCTGGGCTGGCATTTGTGTTCTCTTAAAGTCTGTATGACATCTGTCTAGGATCTTCTGGCTTTTGTAGTCTTTGGTGAGATGTCTAGTATAATTCTGGTAAGTCTGCCTTTATATGTTGACATTTATCCCTTACTGCTTTTAATATTCTTTCTTTGTTTTGTGCATTTGGTGTCTTGATTACTATGTGGTGGATGGAATGTCTTTTCTGATCTAGTTTATTTGGAGTTCTGTAGGCTTCTTGTATATTCATAGGAATCTCTTTCTTTAGGTTAGGGAAGGTTTTTTTTTTTTCTTCTATAATTTTGTTAAGAAGTGATTTAAAATCTGAATCTTGCTTTTCTGGTGCCATGGAGTATTCAAGACTTCCTATGGTGGAACAACTAGGGTTTGATGTTGTCAAACATTTTTTCTCTTGCTCATGTTCTTGTGGTTGCTTTTTACCATTTTGTTATTTCTAGTGCTACCTTCACTCACTGTCTCTGACTGGAACCCATCTGTCCTGTTATCTTGGTTGTGTAAGAACTCCTCAGAGTGTCCAGGTGTCTCTATGATTCTGTCATTTTGACATCCTGGTTGTGGTACCTCTTGGGAGTCAGGCTGCATCTGGGATCCTGAAATCCTGGTGTGCTTAAGCTTCTGAGATCCTGTGATCCTATTGTCCTATGTTCCTGGCCATGTTAAGCTCCTGGGAATCCAACCTTCTCTGGGTTTTGGGGAATTGGGTGCAGAACTGGTGCCCTAGGACTGCTCCTGACACAGGCACAGACTGTAAGAGACCCGAACCACTGGCCTTGAAGGCTGGTCCAGGATTTTAAATCATGTTCTTGTGATTCTCTGTCTTTCCTCTTAGTATATCATACAGCTTATTTCTAATTCTGTAAATTTGTATATTCTAACTCCATTTTTTAGTTAATTTTGAAAAGGGTGTGGTTATCTTAATGATTTGCTCAAAGAACCAACTTTTTTTGTTTCATCAATTCTTTGTATTATGTTTTCCTTTGCTCCTTTCTATTTATTGTTTTAGACATGACTTTCATTATTTTTGATATCTTCTACATTTAACGTGATTTTATTTCTTCTAGAGCTTTCAGTTGTACTCTTTAGTTGATACTATGAGAGTTCTACATTATTTTTTTTAATGTAGACACGTAGTGCTATAAACTTGCCTCTAACAACAACCTTCATTATATCCCATGGTTTTGGGCTTGCTGAATATTCATTTTCATCCAATTCTAGAAAGTATTTTCTCTTTGAATTTCTTTCTTGACCAATTTTTCATTCAGAAAAGAGCTGTTCATCTTATGTGTGTTTATAAGCTTTCAGTTGTTTATATTGATGCTGATATTCAACTTTATTATGTGCTGGTGCAATAGGATTCAGAGTGTTATCTTCATTTTGTTATATCTGTTAAGACTTGCTCTCTGAGTATTTTTGGAGAAAGTCATTTATTTTCTTCCTTTTTAAAGACCTTTGTCATTCTGTCATATTCATAAAATCAGCTTAAGGGTCTTTCATTTGTGCTTCATGTCTTGGAATATTCCAGACCTGCTGTGATAATGTTCCTGAGTTCTAGTAGAGACATATTTTTCTGACTTTTACTGATTGTGTTTTTACACTGGCATAAAGGTATCTGGGATTAAGATTACCAAAAATTGTAATCTTATGTGCTGATACCTAGCTTTTGCTTAGTGGGTGTTTTGTTATTAGTTTCTGTCATCTCTCTGGTTTTTAGAATAGCATGCTGATTATATGTTGCTTGGAGAAAAATCTTCCCAGGTCCTTATAGGAGTTCCATGTAAAATCTTTTCTGGGTATTGCAACCTATGATTTAGGAATGGAGAGGAGCTGGGATTTCCAAGAGGAAGAGACAGAAACTAGGTGTTCCACCAAAATTTTCTTAGTTAATCCCTAGTTGATGAGGGCAGAGAGTGGGGAGTGAATACAGCAGGAGTTTTCCTAAGAGGTTAGGAATGAGAGATTCGTATGGAGAAATGGTGGAAGAGATGAGAGATGAGGATTTGTAGTTAGCCTACTTGCTTCTCTGGTCAAAGTAACCTGTGGGTGCTTAAGGATTGCCTGCTGGAGTTTGGGCCTGTGATAAAATAATGAACTTTAGGAAGCATTAGAAGGGGACAATCTGTGAGATCAGCTGATTATAGAGAGCAACAGGGCAGGGTATAGAGCAGGCTTTCTCTTACAGAGCTGGATGTGAATGAGTGATTTCATTTGGAGGAGTGAAAGGGGTGAAGTTTTGAAATAAGCTTACCTATTTCCATTGCCAGAGTGCCCCAAGTCTTCACTTATTTCTTAGAATTCTCATGTGTCCCCTTCATTTTTTTATAAAATCAATTCAAATATGTTTATAAGAATACTTTGCTGTATTATCTTTAGCATTTCACTTTTAGAAGTGTTAAGCTATTTTTTAATGTGTGTTTCACTCATTTTTATCTTTAGAAACTTCCCTGTTCAGATTGTTTTTCCATTCTCTTTGGGTTATTTGTCCACATAGTATTCTTATTATCACAATATAAGTTTAATTGTGATAGCAAGTACAATAATTACATACATAGTTTGGAACTTTTAATAATTTCTAAGGTTTAGTGCTGAACAGATGGCTCAATGGTTAAGTGCACTCAGTGTTCTTTCAGAGGACCTAAGTTCAATTCCTGATACCCACATTGCCCCTTATAACTATCTATAACTGTAGTCCCATAGGGTCCAATGACCTTTTCAGGTGTGCAGATGTAGCAGGAGGTATTAGAAAATAGGTGTCCAGCTGTGTCCCAGCTTAGCTGCCTTGTTCCCACATTAATGCCATCACCAGCAGGCTGCCTGGCCCCAGCTCAGTGTCCTCATCTCAGTAGACTCTCTATTGGGCCAGAGCTCAAGAGCTCTCTTTGTGACCAGGCTAGCCCCATGCTATCATCATCCACCCTGTGGTTAGCCACCAGACCCATCACCAGGTCAATCAAAACTCTTAATGCTTATAGTTAACCAGTGGATTTATATATCAATAAAATCTCAACACACAGATGCCCACACAATTTAGACAAGCTATCTCAATTATCCTAATCTTTTAATGTGAATAACTACCTGAGACTACTAAAGCCATGCTGGTTCACAGCTGCCTCTATTTTGCCTTCTCTCTCCCCCTCCTCCTGCATATCCTCTCTGCCACTCTTAGCTCTGCCTCCCTTTTCTCTGTCTAATCACAGGCCTCCCACTGCAAATAGAGTTGGACAGGAAAGTTTATGCCACATGCAGAAAAGGTACTTATACATATAAAATAAGTAAATATTGAAAAGAAAAGTTACAAAGTTTAGTTTCTGTAGTCATAAAAACAAGATAATTTCATTTAGTTTTGTTCTAGCTGTATTTCTTTTTTATAGGTTTTATAGTTTTTTTGTTATAAGTGACCTAATTAACTTTATTCATAATTACTTTGTTTCTAACATAATCAGGATTATCTTATTTGATAGAATATTTTGGCATGTTGAAATATTTTTATGTTTAGATTCTAAAATATTACTGTGTTGCTGATAGATTGTGTGCTTAAATTATATAAGTTTGTATTGTCAGCATTTTGGTCTTTTTCCAACATGGAAGCTTGGCTAATAGTGTGGTCTGTAAATCTGGACCATGATAGCCAGCTTTGTACAAGGGCAATTGTGAAGCCTGTAGCTTTGGGTTAGTAAAAATAAAGACCAAGGTATATTGGTTGTATTTTGCTGGAAGTCTGTGATCATGAAGTCCTGCCTAGTTTGTAAACAGTGGTGCCTTTTCAAGATGATAATTTCTTATATTTCACCTAAGTAGATATTATATTTGTCTAAAATATGCAGACCAGGGTTGGATGACAACATCAGTGTAAATATATACTTTCTACATTTGTTAACCTTTTTGGTCCTAACTCTGTACTATACATATGCTATATCTCTCATCTGGATTATTTAGCACTTGAGACAGTGTTTTCATGTTTACATTGTTACTTGCCTTGTTTCTGTAAAAGAACAAACTGTTGAGATTCTTAGTCTCTATCTTTCTGAAGTAACTCCCTTTTCCACATAAAAACTATTTTTAAATATCATTTCCTTAAACTTTGATATGACTTTTTGTCAAAATTTATTTCTACTTTAGCATACAATTTGTTTAATGTCACAAACATATAGCTTCTACAGAAGAAAAAGTGCAACCAGAAAACACAACTAAAAACATCATAAGCATACATGTAGATCCAGTGTATTAATTTTTATTCAAGAGAGCATTGTTTCCTTCTGGTCTGAGCCTGAGCACTGAGCAGATCCTGGATGGCAGCTCTGCCCCCAATCTCTAAGAATCCAGAGGAAGCTGGGGGTGGGGGAAAGGTGCTCTAACCCTGGCATTATCTTAGGTAAGCAGGCAGCAACTGCTGCCCCAAACAGCAAGTAACTGGGACCCACAAGGACCCAGGAAGTCACTCCTGGTGCAGACCACTGGTTCCTTCCTGTCTGGGCTTGAGCACTGAACAGATCCTGGGTGGCAGCTCTACCCCCAATCTCTAAGAATCATGAGTAAACAGGGCACCCAGGTGCTCTTACCCTGGCATTATCTTAGGTAAGCAGACAGTAATGCCTGCCCCAGACAGGGAGTAACTGGAACCTACTAGAATCCAGAAAGTTACTCCTGGCCTGAGCAGATTTTGGGCCTCAGCTCTTACCCCAGTAGCAACGCCCACCCCACATAGTTCTGATAAAACAAAGATAATAGGGAAGACAGGCTCCAGTCAGAGACAGGGCAGGTAGCACTAAGGAGATCCACATGGCAAAAGGCAAGTGCAAGAACAGAAGCATCAGCAACCCAGGGTACTTGGCATCATTAGAACCTAGTTCTCCCATACAAGAAAGTCCTGAATTCCCCATAGAACTAGGAAAGCAAGATTCAGATTTAAAGTCAATTCTAGTGATGATGATAGAGGACTTTGAGAAGGACATAAATAACACTCTCAAAGAATTTGAGGAGAACACAGGTAGACAGTTAGAAGACCTTAAAGTGGAAACACAAAAATCCCTTAAAGAATTACAAGAGAACACAACCAAACAGGTGAAAAAATTTAACAAAACCATTCAGGACATAAAAATGGAAGTGGAAACAATCAAGAAATCACAAAGGTAGAGTACCCTGGAGATAGAAAACATAGGAAAGAAATCAGGAGTCATAGACACAAGCATCACTGACAGAATACAAGAGATAGAAGAGAGAATCTCAGATGCAGAAGATACCATAGAAAATATTGACACAACTATTAAAGAAAATGCAAAATGCAAAAAGTTCTTACCACAAAATATCCAGGAAATCTAGGACACAATGAGGAGACCAAACCTAAGGATAACAGGTATAGATGAGAGTGAAGATTCCCAACTTAAAGGGCCAATAAATATCTTCAACAAAATTATAGAAGAAAACTTCCCTAATCTAAAGAATGAGATGCCCATAAACATATAAGAAGCCTATAGAATGCCAAATAGACTAGACCAGAAAAGAAATACCTCCTGTCACATAATAATCAAAACACCAAGTGTACAAAACAAAGAAAGAATATTAAATGCAATAAGAATAAAAGGCCAAACCTATCAGAATTACACCAGACTTCTCACCAGATACTATAAAATTTAGAAGATGCTGGACAGATGTAATACAGACCCTAAGAGAACACAAATGCCAGCCCAGGCTACTATACCTAGCAAAACTCTCAATTACCATAGTTGGAGAAACCAAGATATTCCATGACAAAACCAAATTTACACAATATCTTTCCACAAACCCAGCATTACAAAGGATAATAGCAGGAAAGTATCAATACAAGGAGGGAAATTATACCCTAGAAAGAACAAAAAAGTAATTCTCTTCCAACAAATCCAAAATAAAATAGCCACGCAAAGATAATTTCACCTCTAATAACAAAAATAACAAGAAGCAACAATCACTGTTCCCTAACATCTCTTAACATCAATGGACTCAATTGTCCAATTAAAAGACATAGGCTAATGGACTGGATATATAAACAGGGCCCAGCATTTTGCTGCATACAGGAAACCCACCTCAGTGACAAAGACAGACTCTACCTTAGAGTAAAAGGCTAGAAAACAATTTTTTTCAAGCAAATAGTCCTAAGAAACAAACTGGAGTAGCCATTACTACAATCTCTAGCCTGAGAACACAAAGAGAGGGATTCATGGCTCCACTTATATAGGTAGTTGAGGGTGGCCTTGCCAGGCATCAGTGGAAGTGGACTGCCTTGATGCCTGAAAGTTTGGATTCCCTAGTATTGGGGAATTTCAAGAGCAGGAGGTGGGAATGGGAAGATGGTGGAAGCACACCCTCATAGTAATTGGAGGAGGGGGAATGGAGTAAGGGGTTAGGTATCAGTGGAAATGGAGGGCCTTGGTGCCTGAAAGTTTGGATTCCCTAGTGTTGGGGAATTTGAGATCATGGAAGGTGGAAATGGGAGGATGGTGGGAGTACACCCTCATAGAAAATCCCAAAATTATATGGATTAGACATGATAGAGGCAGGCCACCAGAAGACTAGATTCCAGAATTCAAACAAAAAATTATCTTGATACTAAAATCTGTTTCGATAACTGTATATTGCAGAATACACAGCCTCAGTGTATCTACTCATCAAGTAAGCTGAGTAGAAGTGCTCAAACCTCTGATGTCCTGGAATTTCAGCTGGATGCAGTGAAGACACAGACGTCAGAGGCTTATCAATTTACTCTTCCCCTTGTCCCTCTTCTAATATATCAACACCCATAATCAGCTTGAAGAAGTTAATGAAGAGTCAGCACCCCTATTCCATGGGCTTGGGGACTGAGGTGGTGAATATTGGGCTGTCTTTCTACAGAAAAATAGTGGTTTTGTTGGAACAGGGTGAATTAGCTAGGAATTATTGTATAGCCATAACCTATTCATAGAAATATGTATAATTGTTATTAAGATGAAGTTATAATTTCTTAAATGGTACAAAATTTATTTTGATTTCTAATTTAAATTTTCATTGGTAGAAGCTTCTTATTGATATAAAGTGAGATTAATAATGTTAGTCTCATAGGCATTGTGCCTATATAACACATTTAGGAATACAAGACTTAGGCCCAGTCCTTCTTTAACTTTTTAAACTGATTTGAGATAGTTAGCTTGTGAGTTAAGGACATATAGCAAATCCATGGCTCTGAGTTTATTGTTAGGGTGTTTTCTGTATTTTATTTAGAAACAGCTGAGAAGGGTTAACAGACAACAGTCCAGATTGCCCTACATGGATAGTTGGTTTTCAAAATGTCAGAAGTCCACAGAATTGACATTACAAACATTTCTGTATTGATGTTCATTTTTATTAGAGACCTGTCTGCTCCTGACATCTTCCTGTCTTGGATTCTTAGAAGAAATTGTGCATCTTTGGAGTTACTCCAGTTTCGGTGAGACAGCCACTAGGCAAGAATTGCCTTTTTTCATTTACAGACAAATCACTGTCCAGAAAAGGACACACTTGTGAAATAGTCGACTGATTATATCTGCCAAGACAGAGGAATCAGTCCTTAATAATTCTGCATGACTTGGTCTGTCAGATGATCCTGGGCCAGAAGACTGAAGATCGAATGCTTCAAAGTTTTGTAGTATAGGGACTGTCTAGGTGCTCAGTGGTCTCTATAATTTGGCTAAGTTTTAGAAGCTATGCTTGTTGCTTCCCATAATTTCAGTTAACTCAATCATTCTGGATTTTTGACGGGGTTGAAGACTTATAGTCTCATAGCCAATCCTGGCTATTTACTTTGAGAGAAAAGGTTTGAGAGGATGGTTTTCAGCTGACATTCATTCTAAAGCCACAAAAAAAAGTCAGGGTCAGAATTAAGTCTTTAGTTAGGAGGGATGACAGAGGTTCTGTTTAGTCAACAAAATGATAGACTGGGTATTAGGTCTATCTTGTACCTTACTGACACAAATTGGTATAGTTATGCTCTAACTGTATTCTAAGAGAAAAGTTTTATTTTAACAGAAGCAGTAATATGGAGGAGGAGCTAAGGTGGGAGGAGTAAGGAGAGGAAGATAAGGAGTAAGGAGAGGAGGAGAAGGAGAGGAGGAGCTAGGTGACAGGGGGGGGGGGGCGACACGGAGGTGGATGTTTGTGTGTCCCCACCAGTCAAAGATAGTTGAAATATCTAGATTGGGTATTGGGTTACACTTCTGATTGATACTGAGCATTACCAAACTTATAAAGCCTTTGATCAACATTAAAAAAATAGTATAAAAGCAAATGTGGGTGGGATAGGGGTTTTCTAGAGAGGAGAAATGGGGAAAGGGAATGGTATCTGAAATGTAAATAAAATATCCAATAAAGATTTTCACATAAAAAAGAATTTATTCAAAATGATTTATTACAACCACGTACATTGTACAAAGCAAGAATATTTTTAAAATATAGATATCTATACATTTAAATGGTTTTAAATATATGTGAGTGATTATGCCAGTTTTGTGACAATAATTCTATAAAGTATGTATTAATGATGTTTAAAACTGTTTAATGACTTTGTATTCTGAGTCCTAATCTTGAAAAAAAAAAGTATCAAGGAAAACTATTAGTATCCAGTAGATGTCTTGTAGAGAAGGAAGCACATTGTGTATTCTATTCAGTGAAGTTATATTAGGAAGTGGCAGAAAGCTGGTCATTTTGTCAGTCATTTTGTGATGAACCTGATTAATTTAAACACAATTTTTAGTTCAGCAAGAGAGATCTGAATGTTAGCTATCTTATAAGAAGTGGACTTGAATGAAGAAGATTTTTGATATTAAAAGCCAAGAAACGAACAAAAATGAAAAAAAAAATCAGTAAAGAAATGAGATATATGAGAGCCCAGATCACCAGAGAATATAAGCCTATTTTATATACTTAAGAACATGCCAAAAACTACGATAATACAAGCACAACAGATCATCTGGAATGCACAGAGACACAATGAACATATGACAATTTAATATTCATCTGTTGGGTTCTATAGCTGCATTTTGAATGATGTATTCTGATAATACTAAATGCCCTTTTCCAGTGTCAATTGCATAACAAATACATTATGTCTTTAATGATTAAAAAATTGTATCTTTGTGAAATAAAAATGTAAACAACTATTATTTTAGTGTGATAAAGTGACTGGCTGCTAAGAAAAACAAAAAAAGAAAATTATTAATTATTAATGTTCTCAGTAGAAATAAAACTCAGGAGAAATGGACACATATGCATCTGTACATGCACACAGTATATCCTTATGTTACTGCTTTTAAGTTTGTGTCACAAAGACAAAGGTGACATCTAAAAAGAGATAGATAAGAAAAAGAGATTTATTTATAAACCTTTACATAGAACACTTTGTTTCTTTGCTTGAGAAATAAATATGGAGTATGCATTTTCTCATTTTATCTTGACAATATGGTTATCAAGTTCATACAATTCACCTTCCTTTAAACAAACAAAATACAAAAAAGTCACTTTATCTGAAAATATATAAAATAAATATATTTTTCTATTTCTATTTTACATTTTAATCTCTTGGTCTTTTTCACAGAGAGAGTGTTTCAGTAGTGTGAATATCACTAGAGCAGTTTTGACATTTGGTTGATAAGATTTGCATTAAAATATATTTACAGAAGTACTTTGTAGAAAGTATACAGCTCTTCACAACCTTTATTATTTTGAACAAAGTTGCTTCATAAATAAAACTTACTGAAATGTCTGCCGAGAAAAGCAATTCTAAATAGGAATTAAAATAAGTAAGAGATACTGTAAATAATTGGTTTCATAGAGCTGAGAGAAAGCAAAGAATCAGAGATGGCATAAAAATTTATATTTTATTAACCTATATTTATTTTGCATAACGTGTCATATGCAAATATCAGCCATTAATATCTTATTTGGTGGCTATTATTTATTTATTTTTGTAGGCATATAAAACATTTGTGTTCGATAATTTTAACCTGTAAGTACACAAGAGCTGATTATATGAGCATTTTATTCTCTCTGAATTGTATTACATCTTAATTTTGAAAAGTGGTGAGACACATAGAAATCATTTACTATGATACCATGTTCTTTCATCTGTTGACACTTCTGAAGTATGATATTTCATGTTAACAAGGAATCAAATTCTAGCTAATATTAAAGGGTTATATTACTTAAATCAGATGGCATCCATTGTATTGCCACTCCTGTGCAATAGGGTTCCTATTAAACTGTAAGACAACTTTTAGAAATTGATTTGATGGTTTTGTATATTTGTTAGGCAGTGCCTCCATATACATACATATATATATATATATTGTGTCCTTTGCCCTCTGGTTACTTTATTTTTATACAGAATAAATTGTTAATGATCTCTTTCAAATCATTATGTAGCCTATGTTTTCCATTCATTCCATGCATTTGTAATCTTCGTGTTTCATCTTTTCAGGATGCCACCAATTCTAGCTTATAGACTGAAATAACAATTAAGCATTTCTACTAATAAATATGTTCATATTTCAACATTTGAATTATAGTATATTAAGAGGAAAATTTGTCATAAAATACTATGTTTAAATAAGTCCAAGTAATTTAAACTGGTTTTGCAATGAATGCTTTTGTTCATAATCACAGTGAACTCTAACTTTTCAATATTGTGTTGTACTTACCAAAATTTTCAAGTTAAGTGGAAAATAAATGGACTCTTTTTTAAAAAATGTATTTGGAGGAAGGAATAATTTTCTATGTGTGAAAACATATTTTTGATAATAGCAAATTTTATGCATGAAATTAACAAAGTTACAAACTCTGGGAACACAGCAAAGTATATGGAATGTAATTCTGTACCAATAATCTGCATAGATTCATCCAATGACTTATCATTTCATTAAAATAACTTCATAAAAGCCGAAGAAGAAGGAAGACTGACTACTGTGTCAGCATAATATGATAAAAGATGGATTTCAGAAGGCATGAAAAGAATGAGTTAACCTTTACTCCACTTTTGCACTTTCAGGAAGTTCAGAATTTCTTTCTTTCTTTTTGTTTCTTTCTTTCTTTCTTTCTTTCTTTCTTTCTTTCTTTTTTTTTCTTTTACTTTTTTTTTTTCGAGACAAGCTTTCTCTGTGTAGCCCTGGCTGTCCTGGAACTTACACTGCAGACCAGGCTGGCCTCAAACTCAGAAATCTGCCTGCCTCTGCCTCCCAAGTGCTGGGATTAAAGACGAGCACCACCAGTGCCTGGATGGAATTACTTTCTTGAGGAACTAAATTGAGACCTTAGCCTTGAAATCAAGTGTTCAGAAAAATTTGTCTTTTATGTAGAAAACTGCAGGGTGAGCCACTGAGGCAGCCACAAGGCAATTGGTTGATCTTCAACTATGCATAAGAGAACAGAAGTGCAGATTCTACTCATTGGGAATCATAAGATGAAGGCTGTAGGAGAACACCATCTCAGACTTCAGCATGTGCCAGCACTTGATTCATAATCAGAGAATACTGCATCAATCCCAACACCATACTCAAAGACAGAACCTATAACTCCAACTTCACCCAACCACTGTGAGGGAGGAACAGAGAAGTTATAACCTGAGTCATTGCTAGTCTCTATTTACCCCTGGATTACCCTTCCACTCAAAGTTACACAGGTCCTTGCAGATGTGAAATGCAGATACATGACATGCTATTACTTAATAAATGTTTATGTTTTTAAAGACCTGTTAAAATGCATGAAAACAAAAATAATAATAAAAGAAAGTACAATTTATACCACTGAATGTTGAAAAAATTGAGACAAGAAGCAATTTTTAATGTCTATATACTTCAAAATTAGAGCATTCAAATACATAAATAAATGAATAAAAGACCTAAGAAGAGATATAAGCTACAAACAATCATTTTAAACAAATTTTTAAGGGGTGGGATAGTGCCAGAAAATTAGAAAAAGTGATTAGACTTGAGAAAGCTAGTTATAATACTTGTTGTTCAGTCTCTACTGAGACTGTTCAGGACTTAACTAAAATTCTGGCTGGGATTATCTGAAAGACTGGATGAACAGAGGTCATTGGAGATCAGCAGTCATTCCTGAAGCTGTTCAGGAAGCAAGTCTCTAGAAACACCATGGGGTGAAGTTGGATCAGGCAGGCAGCTAGAATAGGAGGTTCTTTCAGAATCCCCAAGGGTGAATCTTGCTAGTGCTATATCTTTGGTGTTTCATTCTCTAATATATGACTCTTACAACCAAAGATCTATCAAGATATCTCTATGGATCATACAAGGTGCACAGATCACTTAAGGGTGGATTTGTGTTCTTTTTGTGAGCAGGTGAAAGACGAATGTCTTTTTTATGCATTAGTTTCATCAATAACCAAACTGTAATAACTCATCATTCATACCATATGAAAAAATGGTATAATGAATTTTGAAGATTCTGTAAACAACAGGATTTATTTTCTATGTACAGCTGAAGTTTTGTTTAGAAATATTATGTCTTAGCCAGTTACAGGGCTGTTCACATGTAGAGGTATCAGCAATTCATGTTACCTCTCCTGTTTGGTAACTGACTTTTTTCTTTCCTGTCTGTATCCAAGATCTTCATGGAGCTCTTCTTTATCATGTCTGATACATATTACTTTGGAAGGGGTCCAAAGTCTTTTCTCCCTTCCTGTTCCTAAAAATACAGAGCCTCTTTCCCTAATTGTATGTTCTGGTTTGGCAACTCAAAATACTAAAAAAAATATAGACTGATTAAATGAGCCTCTTTTTTCTTTAGGCATGTTCTACTTTGACATCTCTCACACAGAATTAGTAATACCATAACCACCAAACTTATAGTCACATCCATTTTGATAATTAAAACAACTCAAAGTATTTAAAGTAATTTTAAAAAAATATTACTTATTTATTGAAATAGTCTGAGCTGACCCAAATTTGTTTATAGATTAGAATGACTTCAGAAAACAAAACAAATAAAAAACAAAAATAAAAAAAAAAACAAAACCCTAATTTTGTCCATGCATTTGTCTTCTACACCGAGACCAAAGGCCTGGATTTATTTATTCATCCTTGTATACTTAAAAACATTTAGAGCAATTATTCTTATTTTCCCTTCTATCCTTAAAAACAATTAAAGAAGTTTTTATTTATTCCTCTAAGCTATTGATATTTTTGATATTAGTATCTCTGTGGATATATATATATATGTATATATATATATATATATATATATATATATATACTCCCTTTTCTCTTTATATAAATTGAACTAATATCCTTTCCTATATGTTACCATTATTTCTCCCTTATATCCTTAAAAAAAAAGTAATTTTCTTTTATTCCTCTCTACTATAGAGATTAATATCTCTGTGGAGATATAATTATATCCCCTTAAACTTTATAAAAATTGAGTTGATATCTTTTCCTATGTATTCCACTTTAATTAAATTCCCTTCTATTTACTATATAAGTTCATTCCTAGGCCAACATTTCTCATGTCAACTCCAAGCAGTCCCAGAATCCCCACGGAGCCCACGTTCAAAGAACTCATTTGATTATGACATCATTGACATCTTAAATTTCCGTTAATTTTTCTATTTGTTTCTTGATTAGGCGTGTTCTCTGCATATTCTGTCTTGTTTCCCAACATCTACTCCTTGAGAGGCAGCTAGAACCATTTGAAAAGGCCTTGGCTGTATTTGGAGCCTGCCATCCAGCATACCTGGATCTGCTTTGGTGTCAGCTAAACTAAGAAACCAATTCACCCTACCTCTAGAACTTAAAGGATGGAATTGGGCAGCCATCTGGGCAATGTTCACTTGGTCCTTTGCCCATTGTGACTTGCCTTTTTCCTCCTGCACATTCATCTCTATCCCATGACAGCTTCTTTTTCTCTCTTCTTTTCTCCTCCTTGTTGTCTCAAGTCTGGGAAACCTACATCTCACTTATGTCTCTTCTTTTCAGTTATTGGCTACTGTTATTTTTATTTACCAATCAAACTGGGACATGGTCTATCAATATCTTTTTGTGAACTCTCTCATCTTTAGGAAAGTTTTGGTGGACCCAATTAACATTATAATATAAGCAACATTAGGCCAACCCATTACAGCAGACCGTCAGACAGTCTTTCCTGCACCTGCATATGAGCACATTGTGGTTTTTGCTATTTTAGCCATTATAAGCTGACAGAGAAAGATGTTCAGAGTTGGAGCCTCAGCAAATGAATTTTGAACTATAGGCCTAATCAATCATCCTTAGTGTGTGCAGTAAATAAACCATCCTTATTTGACTGAGATGGTGTTTGTGAGGTCTGTGGGGCAACTCTTGGACCTCAGTAGTAGCAAAATCAAAAATATTCTTGGTGTTTTATGGTAAATGGCACTTTTACTTCCTAAGATGATAGGATGAGATGAAAGCTGTGCCCAAGATGTACAAATACATGGCTTATGCTGTTCCCAGGAAGCCACTAACACTAGGTCAAGGCCTGGAAACTTCTAGGCTCCGTACAGTCTAATCTTCCAAGGTGATGATACAGTCTGGCTTGACTGAATTGCTCTACTTGGTATCATACTAACTTTGGTGATATGTTATAATCATTTGGCTTCTTCTCATGGCTTATTCTGTCCTCTTCTCTTTCTAGCTTGTTCTGTCTGCAACCTGCCTCTGTAAAACTGCCCTCATTAAAACTGCCATAGAACACCTCTCTCTTGCTGCTCTCAAGTATCCTCTCTTTTCTCTGCTGCTCTTGGGAGAGTTGGGCATATTCTATCTCTGACTCATTCTGTCAAATCTTTCTCTGATTCATCACTTTATCTGCACCTCAATTAGATGTCACTTTCAAACCCAGCTGCTTCATTTCACAACCTACTCTTATCTTCATTTTTAGAAAATAAGATTTTATACTAGGAAAGTGTCTGTATGCCAGCTAGATTATACTGTAATCCAGGGTGAGTCTGAATTCCATCTAAATTATATAGAAGTTTTTTAGATATGATCCTTTGCCAAAGCTGCCATGTTACTGGATTAGATTCTATGTTTGATGCCTACATTAACAAATAAGAAATACCAGGATCATACCACATTTTATTGTCAAGGAGGCAGACCAAACCAAGACTGGTAGAAAAAATAAAGATATGAGCAGAAATAAATGAAATGAAGATAAAAGACAAAGAAGTTTATACAATAAAACGTTTGTTTTACAAAATGATAAGCATTCTACCCAGTGACAAACAGACTAAGACTAGAAAAAAAAGAGTAAAGAAGATCCAAATAAACAGAATTGGAAATGAATCCAGACTGACAAAACAGAAATGAAAGGAGACAAGTGAGATTGTTATGAACAGCTGCACATCAGTAAATTTGATATTCTAGAAAATATTTGCATGCAAATATTTTTGGAAAATGAATCATAGATAAATGTAAAAGAGATAAAAAACTAAGAATTAAGTAAATTGGCTAAGTAAATAGAAAGACTCTCATTACTGCAAGATCTAGTATCAAGTTGATATGTAGTTGAATTTTATAAATGATTTAAAGTTATTTTACTGATTTTTAAATTATTCAAAAACCTTCTGAAAAAGAATTATTTTGAAAATTTTCTATGAAACCAGGAAGATCTTGGTACCTATAAAAATTATAATAAAACAAAAAAAGAAAGGTACAATCAATGTCTTTAATGAACACTGATTCAGAACTTGTCAGTGGAATCTGAACAAACAAAATCCAACAGCATAATAAGAGTTTTCCCCAGAGCTATTGGAAGCAATTTGATATAATTCTATTAATTAAATTAAGTCAGTATTGGATTTGTTAGTACTAGGTTTAATAAAGCCATAAATTCCTAAAAACTGATAACATAAATATAGAAGTAACACATCCTGAAGAACAAGTTGGCTAATAGAAAAGAGGAGAGTGGGTGAAGTGTGGGAGGGATACACTCAAAGTTAATCATATAATCCACTTCTGGGAGGTATAAGAAAGGCTGAAAGTGACCCTGTGATATAAGTCAGTAAGCAGGATTCCTCATGGCCTCTGTTTCAGTTCTTGCCTCTAGGTGAGTGCTTTGAATTTCTGCTCTCACTTCTTTTCTTGTTAGCCTATAAGTTGTAAGATGAAATAAATCTCTTTTCTCTCTAAGTGGCTATTGTTCATGGTGATGGCAACAGACATTAAACTAGAAAAACCAATGTTTTATTTTTACTACTATTAAAATTTAAGATAATGTAAAAAAATAAAAGAGAAGGAATAGAAATTATGAGATAGTTAATCAATATTTTGACCCATTCAGGCACTAATGAGATTGCTCATTAGTTAGAACACTTGATTCTCTTAATATTGACTAGTATTTATTTACAGTGCCCATATGGTGGTTTACAAACACTCAAAACTCTCTTTTTAGGGAATCTGATGCCCTCTTCTTGTCTCTGCACTGCACTGCCTAGCTGTTCTTGCAAAGACATTAGAGCAGGCAAAATACCCATATATATAAAATAAACCCAAAACTTAAACAAACACAACAACCCTGCAATTATTTTTATTAATCTACTAGCTGAATAAAATGTCTATGAAATGGCTTTCTGGCATATATATATATATATATATATATATATATATATATATATATATATATA
>JANHMN010000019.1:23612771-23701442 GCA_030674055.1 Rhabdomys pumilio
ATATATATATATATATATATATATATATATATATATATATATATAGAGAGAGAGAGAGAGAGAGAGAGAGAGAGAGAGAGAGAGAGAGAAATTGAATTCCAGAGAGACTGAAAGGATATTGAAGGATGCAGAAGGTGGAATTTTAATGAACTATTATTTGGAATTAATAAAAGCTAGTTTTGAGCCCTGCTCTTGAAAGTACTAAATTTGTAGTTTTAAACAGTTTAGTTAGGATTTCTTAATCTCAACCTCAATAACTATAAAGTGTATAATGACTTTTTATAACCTGCTATAAGATGCAGTGCTCTCTCCAGGAGATAGTGACACATGTCTTTATTCTCAGAACTTAGGAGATAGAAGCAGGTGAATCTCTGTGACTTTGAGACCAACCTGATCTACAGAGAGTTTCCAGGTAGGCACAGAGGGCTACAGGACAAAATTCTATCTCATAAACAACAACAACAACAAAAACAACAACAAGATGTACAACTTTAATGGATAAATTGTGATATGTAGAAGACATTTGTAGGTGATGACACATTCGTGCGACTCCTGAATGCACATATGACCCAGGGACTCAAATTCGTAACACACTTGTTTCACAAAGTACTTTTGACAATATCTGTTTCTAAAACTGATTTTCCTTTCATAGTAGATGTTATTTTGAGTGCATATTATAAGCATGCTTGGATTTATCAAATACAAAGTTAGTCACAACATAATTAATGCCTGTTATCAGGTCTTACGGAGGATATCATGAACACACCCTTAATATATCTGCATACGTTTCGTTATTTCATAACAGGTATCTTAGTATGCCTATTCATGTTCAGCTGAAGCACTCACACTGATGCAAACACTGAGTGATCAATTCACATGTCAACACTTATTGCAATCCTCTCTTAGAAAAACACTCAGTTGTATTAAAAGAGAGTATCTTCCCTGCTTTGTAGCTTGTCCTACCAATCTTGAAATGTCAAATTTTAGGCATATCTCATGGCAACAGTGATAACTTTGTAAAAAAGACACAAAACTACTTTCTATGTAAAGAAGATTTATTATAATTTCAATAAATTAATTTTTTTAAAATTTCAAGAATGAGTTCTCCTTTTCTGTATTTTTTTCATATTCAGATTACAATTCAGGAACAATTTTTCTGTCATATTAACTGTCATACAAAAAAATTGCTCCTACTTTCTTAAAGTACAGAAATTCTTAGTGACAGATTCTTCTGGGAATTACCCTGGAAGTGGGTTACCTGACACTCCTCTGTAGATTGGATTTGACTACTAAGTGCTGCTAAGACTTTTGTTTTTCTTGCAAAGTTTTGAAAGACTTTCTTTTAAATATTCTGTTTCCAAGATATACCATGCCAAATAAATTACAATAATGTTAATGTTTTAACCTCTTAATTTACCAAATATTTATAGAGGAAAAACCTGTGAAGTTAGATTTCATAAAATGTAATGCTTTTAAATACTTAAGTGATTTTCCCTGAAGCCTGCAATACTATTTTGTGAAATGGTGTTTCTTTCAAATTCGTCAGCTATTAGAGTGCAGGATTTCTTAGTTTATTAGTAATACAAATGTTATGACTGAATTAAAGAAGCTTTTCTAATCACTGAAAGGTCTTTGAAAGCTCCAAAGTAATTATACCTTGTAATTATCAGAAAGTAAAGTTCTCCAATCATTTCCAGAGTCAAGCATTTACTGGTTCTCAGCCTGCAGCTATGTGTGGATAAGATTAGCTTCTAATTATAGGAATGGAAAATAATTAAGGTGAAATAAAATTTTCATTTTAACTTGCATATGCTATTTGAAATAAAGAAGTTTTCTCCTTTTATGAAATGTTTCTGAAGTCTTGAAGATCAAATTGTTATTGTAATTTAAGAACCAATGGTCAGAGGTGAACAGCTTTTTTGCATTTATTTTACAAAATAAATAAATATGCAGAATAGTTATACTGTCATGAGTGGTTTAGTTTTATTACACTAATTTATTGAGTTCATTGAATTATGAAAGTGCATAGACTGTCAAATAAACAAATGCAAGTTTTAATGAATAGTTTTTTAAATGAAGGCTGAATTATATAATATTTTTTGTTTTGAATTATCCACTTGTAAATTCTAATATCAGGAAAGCAATAATCCACACAAAGGTTTGCAAAAATACCTTTAATGAAATACAAGCTGTACTAATAAAATTCAGTATTACATTTCTTAAAGGTGTGTGTATTTTGAAAACACCACCACAACTGCCAAACGTTGACTTACAATGCGTTCTACCTGAAAGATATACTATCACAGTAATAGCAAAGATGTTGTTGAAGTACCTAATGTGTGATTTGACTAAAGGCCCATTCCATGACACAGAATTTATACCTGACTCTACTTGGGTGATAAGGAAACAAAGACATCCCAGGGATTAAACCACCAAGCAAAGAGTACACATGGAGAGACCCATGGCTCCACCTGCATATGTTGCAGAGAATGGCCTTATCTGGCATCAATGGAAAGAGAGGCCCTTGGTCCTGTGAAGACATGATGCCCCAGTGTAGGGTAATGCCAGGGCATTGAGGAGGGAGAGGAGGGAGTGGGTGGTTGGGTCTGGAAACACCCTCATAGGAGCAGGGGGGAGGGCATGGGGGAAACATTTGAAATGTAAATAAATGAAATATCCAGTTAAAAAACAACAACAACAACAAGAGAGAAACTAGAATATAAAAAGAAAGAAAAGAGTAGAAAGAAAAGAAATAGAGACTAGATAGGCCAAACACCTTGGTTACAACCAAACAAAACTTGTCTATAAAAAAAAAAAGAAAGAAAATATTTCAATAAAATGACTCTTAAAGATAATCTGGTATGCTCAGGGGTCAGTGGCTTACAAAATTATCATCAGAGAACTTTCTTGACGCAATGGGTGGGAACAGATGCAGAGACCCATAGCTACACATTGCAGAGAGTTTTTTGAAAACACAGCTCTAAATGGAATGGCTCCATCAAATCCCACTGTTAGAGCTCTGGGAACTTAACAGAAGAGGGGGCAAAAAGAGTGCAAGAGCTTGAGAGAATACAGGATATCAAGAGAATGAGGTCCACTGAATAAGCCAACTAAGGCTCATACAAACTTACAGAGAAGGAAGGAACAAGTGAAGAGCATTTACCTACAGGGTCTGCAACAGATCCTCTGAGTATTTATTATAGCTTGGAGCTTAGTATATTTATGAGAGACCGAGTGAGAAAACAAGTAGCCCTCTGAATCTTATGCATGTTCTTGGGATACTTTTCCTTCTTTTGAGTTATCTTGTTCAGCCTCAATGTGTTAATTTTTACTTCATTTTATTTTTTTAATGTTTGTTTGTTATCTCATAGAAACATGTTCTTATCCAATAAGAGACAGAAATTGGCCGGATCTAATAGGGATGAGAGGTGAAGATGAACTGGGAAGAGTAGTGGGCAGATTAACTGTAATCAGAATATATTGCATTAGAAAAACATAATAAAAATAAATAAAAGATAAATGCTCTATAGAAAAGCAAAGTAGTTCACGACAGAAATTTGTATTTATTAATGGAACAATCTGTCGTCATATCTTTACTATGTGTTTTAACTTTTGTGATTTTGTTGTTATACAATACAGAGTTTCATGTTCATTTGTCTAGAAAGCTAGGATTTTCATGGTAACATATTAGATCAGTTATGTGCTTTTTTAGATAAGCAAGCAAAATTCAGTATTTTAAAGTTCCTACCCATTCAGGGTAAAGCGTACCCAAAATTTTATTTGTGTTCTTCACAGTGGTATTTCTCAATCAAGGTATTTTTATTTACCTCTCTCCATAAAAACATATCTTATTTTTTTACATGGCTTTGTTTAAGAATAAAACAAACAAAACAACAGAACCAACATTATTACTGAAATCAATCCTGGTGTTAGATGCGGGCAGGAATTTTCCGTATCTTAATACATAGGAGAAGAAAGAAGATACAAGATGACATTCAGTAGATATTGGCACAGAACTAGTCAGTACTGCTGAGGAAGCCATTTCCAAGCTATGCAGAAGACATTGCTCAGAGTGAACTTTCTCTCATCTACTTCTCTTATATGAGATGCATCATTACCTTCAAGCAGGGACATCTTGTCAGAGATAGCTGTACTGTACTCTTCCACTGTCACTTTATAATAGATATAAAGATATGAGTGGATATAGAGATTGTCAACTGAGAGTACCGAAAAGTGCAGAGCAGTTTCAAATATCATTGCTACCAGGCCTTGTCAACTTTTTCTCTTTCATCAACCTTAGACTTTTGTTGCATTGTCTCCACAGTGGTCTTGTCTGTGTTATTCTTCAAGTGTTTTGGGACAACTGTGTAGTCTGTAGCAAAGTTGTCTCGAAGTGTCTGGCTCTTCATGATCCACCTTATGGTTACTGCCCAGCTTTAGATACTTATCAAAATTCAGACATGTAAAGACAGAAAACTAGGATTAGAGATATTCAAGTTTCCAATCTTCTTATTCAACTATTTTTTTCATAATCTCCTATGGTTTCTAGAACTCTGCCTTGCTCTTCTCCATTTTCTTGTTCTCCTCACTGTTGTGTGTAATTTTAAAATGCATGTTTCACCTTCTCAGGATCAGGCTTTCAGCTCAGCTCTGAGAATAAACATCTACTGGCCGTGCTTCCATCCCACCCATTCCTCCTAGCCAGATGCCTGTAGCTATCTTGCCATGGTTCCTGAGGCTGGCTTGCTAAGCTACCCAAACCAATCCTTCCAACTACCATTCCAGTTTCACAGACTATCTACTCCCATGGCTGGTCTGCAGACTGCCAATGACCACCTAAATTATCGCAAGTGGAAAACACCAGAATCCCTAATATTTAATACCAACCAGATTTGCATCTGTAAGTCTCCAACCCCAATATGCCCTTTTAAAAACACACAACTTATTTATAATATTTATAAGGTACATGCCTGGATTGGGCAGATATACCACTACACTATTCTATTTCCCAGCTATCAAAGAAGCCAAAGAGAGCTTGTTGAGGTATCAAGATCAATATCCTGAGCTTTGAGAAGTATTTGATTGCCAATTTATTTTCTCATAACTGTTGAGGCAATTATAGTATTCTCCTTACTCTTCCCCAATCATGTCATCCTTGGTTTCCTAGTCCAAATTGGCATGATTTTATTTAATTTTTCTATTCAATGTATTTTTTATTTCTTTTATTTATTTTTATTGGATATTTTCTTTATTTACATTTCAAATGTTTTCCCCTTTCCAGGTTTTTACCCCCCCAAACACCCTATCCCATCCCCCTCCTCTTGCTTCCGTGAGGGTGTTCTCCACCTACCTACCCACTCCCACCTCCCTGCCCTGGCATTCCATTACACTGAGGCATTGGCCCTTCACAGGACCCAGGGCCCCTTCTCTCATTGATGTCCAACAAGGCTATCCTCTGCTACATATGCGACTGGGGTCATGGGTCCCTCCATGTATACTCTGCGGTTGGTAGTTTATTCCCTGGGAGCTCTGGGGGCATCTGGTTGGTTGATATCGTTGTTCTTCATATGAGATTGTAAACCCATTCAGCTCCTTTCTCTAACTCCTCCATTGGAGACAACCGTGCTCAGTCCAATTGTTAGATGCAAGCATCCACCTCTGTATTTGTATGACTCTGGCAGAGCCTCTAAGGAGACAGCTATATCAGGTTCCTGTCAGGAAGCACTTCTTGGCATCCACAATAGTGTCTGGGTTTGGTGATTATATAGACTCTTCTTCAGTTGCTGCTCCACACTTTGTCTCCATACTTCCTCTTGGGAATATTTTGTTCCTTCTTCTCAGAAGGACCAAGGCATTCACACTTCAGTCTTCCTTCTTCTTGAGCTTCCTGTGGTCTGTGGATCATATCTTGAGTATTCCAAGTTTTGGGGCTAGTATCCATTTATCAGTGAGTGCATACCATGTTTGTTCTTTTGAGATTGGGTTACCTAACTCAGGATGATATTTTCTAGCTTCATCCATTTGCCTAAGAATTTCATGAAGTCATTGTTTTAGCTGAGTAATACTCCATTGTGTAAGTGTGCCACATTTTCTGTATCCATTCCTTTGGTGAAGGACATCTGGGTTCTTTACAGCTTCTGGTTATTATAAATAAGGCTGCTCTGAACATAATGGAGCATATGTCCTTGTTATATGTTGGAACATCTTTTGGGTATACGCCCAGGAAACCACTGTCATTCACCTCATCTGATTCTATGATTTCAGTCTCAGGATTTTTATTTATTATGTTTACTCCCTCTTATTTCTCATGTTTCTCTTCTTCTAATTTGTCATTACTGATCCATTTCTCTTGTTCTTTCTTTGAACAGAATATATGAACTGGGTGTGATTCAACACTACTTCCCTGAGTCCACTTCCCCTATCCCCTTTCATTTCTTTACATAGTCTATCATGTCTTCTTTGAGGTACATAGGATTATTCTAGTATTTGTCACAGTGGACTTACTGTGGTCTTCAAGTATATTGAAGGTTCAGCAAATATTATAGTGTTTGGAATACTGCTCAACATCATTGTGCTTTGTAATCATAACCATTTTCTCTGCCACCAGACAGGAGAAATAAAATTACACAATACTCTCTAATTATGGAGAGGTCTCTTCCAACCTAAAGCTCTTCCAGTGTTCTTTTAGTGCGAGACTTAGCTGGGATTCCGCAATTATTTATGAGATCAACCTTGATATACCAGTACCTATATCCATCAAAGGGTACTTCTTAAGGGTTGGGAATGGTACTAACTTTCAGCTTTATACACTGTCCAATTAGCAAATCTCTGTTGTCCTCTCATAGTAGATATTGACCAAGGCATCAGAAGCGTTAGAGATCAACTTCTAAAGAAAAATTTCTCTATTAGAATAAACATTATTC
The DNA here is from genome assembly GCA_030674055.1 of Rhabdomys pumilio. Classification (NCBI taxonomy): domain Eukaryota; kingdom Metazoa; phylum Chordata; class Mammalia; order Rodentia; family Muridae; genus Rhabdomys; species Rhabdomys pumilio. Next base: position 23,619,695 of record JANHMN010000019.1, read on the forward strand.
ATGATGAGAGATGTGAGTTTGACAAATTCTTCCAGAAAGGCAAAGTCTGGATCTTCCTAATCTACTAGCATCTTTGAAGGAAGTAGATGAAACAATAAAGAGCAGCATGGTCTTGGACCATGACACTCTTCGATAAAACACCTAAGCTGCATGAGTATGAGTAAATATTTTTTGTAGTTTACATTCATCAGTTTTCACTCATCTTATATAGAAATGCTTAACTTAAAATTACATTTATAATATTGATTGCATTAATAAAAAATAAAAAGTATGTGATATATTACACATATTTGCCAGCTTAACTATTGGGACAATTGTTATAGACCTTAGCCAGAGTCAACTATCAGTGAGTTTCTTCTTCTAAATGTGTATACCTCCAAATCTATGTCATTGATACTGTCATTCTGAATTCTAACAAATATGTCATATAGTTTGGAGTAATCAACAAACACTTGAACTCACATATTACGGTATAGCTTTATTGTGGATATTTTGATGTCTGTAGCAGACTCAAAGCTCTGATATTAATTGCATTTAAAAGTTAAAAATTTGTATCTTTCTACTTTACAGTCAAGAACATCATTTCCCAACTGCTTTTTCTGGGATGGGGCTTGCTTTGTGAAAAGTAATTTATCATTATCTAGAAAATTTAGACTGATTTAAAAATATATTTCAATGAAGATTCCCTATTTATTGGGGACAATATAATGTATTAATGGAAAAGTGTTGACACTCTGTGAGGTCTTAGTTCCATGTCCTAAAGAACCGAGTTTTTGTTTAATTAAAGAATGTTTGTGCCTATTTTTTTTCAGGTACAAATGCATGAAGGTAGAACTGGGATTTTCTGTTCAGGAGACAGCAAATTATGGAATTATTGAAATTATGGAATTCAATTTATTGACTATGACATCACAAAATTTATTAGAAAATAGTAAGTTTCCTACTAACAAACCACATTTTTTTTCAGAATGGTGAAAAGATACATATTTGCTGGTCAAGAATACATTAAAACTCTTTTTAAAATACTGAAGAACAAGCACACTGCACGTGCACAGTTTTTTTTTAAACTAAGTATGAGTATTATTGTAATTTAGATCAAGTTTTTTATGTGCAAATTACTTTTGCTGTACCAAACACATTTGAACCATAATCAGAAATAATATTAATTCTAGTTTACGATAAGATCTATAATATAATCAATACCTGCCAAAACTTCTAATTTTAATATGCATTACAGTGTGTTTTTAATTAGCTTTTTTCCATGTAAATTAATTGTATGAGTGAGCTGACTAGAAACAGAAGATTAAATATGCAGAAACAGAGGGAATGACATGCTAGTAGGTGGTATGATGTCCAGAATGATTTATTAACTCTGACATACACTGTGAAATAGTCATTCCTGATGAAATTTTAGACAAAAGTAATTGTTCTTTTTCCAATCATAATGATTTTTAGTAAACTCGCTGTGGATCTTGTAATTTTAAATCAAAGTTTGACTTCTTTTAATTTTTTCTGTCATATTTTAACAATGTTTAGGAATAAATCTTGTTTTCTTTTCCCCAAATTGTCTATCTTTACAAACTTATTTATATAATACTTTGAGATTGCTGTATTTTAATAGCTCTTTAGTTTCTCTTCTCCTAGACCTGTGACCTTAATTCTTAAGTCTCAAGAGTCTCCTCCTCCATACTAAAAAAGGTATTTCAACTGTCATGCAACAACTTTAGAGCTATTGTGTTTATTTTTCTTCTCTGGTTTTATCACAACAGAATTCATTATGAGTCACTGTTTTGTCAAGGACTCCTGCTGGGTTCAGTTCAGGGGAAAGTAGCATATGGAGAATAAAAGGGGGCTGGAGGAAGGGCACAGATAAGATAAGCAGAGGGACAGCAAGAGAAATTGTAGTCTTCAATTCTTCTTGAGTTCCTGGAAGAAGCTGAGTGTCTACACCCCTGGGTATATACTAATGGATTCTCTTGCATTGCTTCTACTCACAGAAAGCCTCCCTGATGTTTCTCCCATGTTTTTCTCAGTTTCCTAGGTTGCTGCCTGCTTCCTGACACAAATAACACTTTCCACCTTTTCTGCAGATTCATGTTCTAAGATTTCACTTAATCAAGTTCAACTGCTACTAGGAAATATTAGAATGCAGAAAATTCCAGAAATTAATTTTGCATTTGAATATTATTTCTCTTAAAATGTGATGATGTTTAGTAGTTGTCTTCATTAGCAAATCAACTATTGCAAACTGACAATGAATAGATCGAGTAACATCTATGATTTTTCAGAATGGCTCCTGAACACAAGAATATTGTCTCTGGCAACTTAACTGGGCCAAGGAGAAGCTTAAACTATTTTTGTTAAGAGAAAGTTATTGAACTAATGAAAAAAGAGAAAGAGTATGTTGAAGATGCTAAGAATTAGCTTAAGAACAAATTTTGAACATAAAATGTGAAATAAAAAGAACTGCTAATTAGCAATCAAACTAAACTGTGACTATGCCTTCTGTATACTTATAGCCAGAGTACATAATTAGTATGCACTTAAGATGAAAATGGCATTACAAAGAGAAGATAGAATGACAATCAGAAAGTGTATAAAAACCTATGCAAAAATTTTAGCATGGTATATTTGTTACTTTTCCTGTAACTGCAACAAAATGCCAAGTAAAAGCTGTGTTTTCCAAAGATAGAAGAAAAAAAATCACCAACCCAAAACATCAGGGCCAAATTATTTAAAACAGGCAATTAATGAATGCAATCATTTTATTCATGTTCAAGGGCTACAGTCCCCCTAAGTTGGAGTTTATGAGGTCACTATAGGACAAGATCGGGGGTAGGAAGTTTCCTAATGAGGAAAATAGATGGAGTTACAGCAATGACCGTACCAGCTGGTTAAAAGGAGGCAATCACAACAGGAAGTCATTATCAGGTAGGCATAGGTAGTCATATGTGTTTTTTTTTTTGAAACCAAGATTAGGGTTGCAAGATGGTTATAAATGACTTTTTGAAGCACATGCATGGCTTTTGTTCATGGGACAGGCCATAAAAAACCATTTGTAGTTAAGGTTCTAGGTGGGATACAGCCTGCTTCCTTAAAAACAGAGGGTTAATCATAAACAAAATAAACTCAGTTTGTCTTTTATCTTTACAGTTAGTTTCTTAACCCTAAGGTGAGTCAGCCCATTTCTTTATTTCTCCGTTGTCTTATGTATCCCCATCACGTCCTTGATAGCATTCTTTATCTGGGGAAAAAAGTTTTAATGTATCAAAAGTTGTATTGTTCATTCATTATATAATTATATAAATTATATTATATAATTTATATAAATTTATATTAATATAAATATAACTGTTTAGATAGAATAGATAGAATAATACATTTTCTTGGTATGCCAATCGATTCTTTAGGTACTCATTTTCTACACTTTGATGGGATGTTCTCTTGGACCTCATATTTTAGCCTTTTGGTGATGACAAAGGGCTAGGTTTTCTACTCTAGAACTAGGAACTGTTGATACTAGAAAAGTTTGTTAGGGCCCAAGAAGGCTGGAGAGTTAGGCGAAGGTGAGAAGGGTATTAGTGCAATAGGTTATTTATCAGAACCATCTGGTTAACAGACTCAGCTGAAGAGTCATTGACTGGACTGGATTACACCAGCTTTCAGGAAGTCCAGGTCTGTATGATTTTGTAAGGAACACCTTGGACAGGCATCATGTAGATCACCTTTAGCTAGCTAATTTCCGCATAATATTTACCAACTGAGGGAGCTCTGTCAAGACATATACAAATTAGAGGCAAGTTAAATATCTTAAAGTAAAATTTTATATTTCAACTATAATCCAAGTGCAACTAGCACATATCAGCTAGAATAAATACTTTCAATTAGCTATGAATTGTACTTGAATGGTCATCTCTGGTATATTCCTATAACACTGTTAAATTTCAAGCAATGTTGAGTTACAATATCTATATAAGCCTTGTTATACATATGTATGTGTAGCAAAACCAAGTATTTGTAGCCTTTGTTACTATCTAGGCTCTTATAATGGATAAAAATATAGTTAATGTATGCTCAATTAAATTATTTGTATGCATTTTTGCAGGGTTTTATATTAATGCTATGTCTGAAAAAAATTAAAGCATGTGAATGTTGAGGTTTTGTCTTTTATTGTGTATTGAAATGATAAGTGTGGACCCCCAAGACCTGGAATCTGCTTTTAGACCTAAGTGACCCTGACCCCAAGTTATTTATAATTGGTAAATAAAGATGCCAACAGCTAATAACTGGGCAGAAGAGACAAAGATGGGGTTTGGGTTTCCCAGGTTTGAGTGACAAAGAACCATGAGGAGAACAAGATGCAAGGGAAGAAAGGAGAAGCTACATGGGTTAGGTGGGTCATAGAAACATGGCCTTGAGGGTTGGCCAAAGGGAGGTAAGAGCAGCCCAGATGTATGAAAATTTTATACACATAATTTCTCAAATATAAATCAATATATTCACTACTGAACATATTTGTGTTCTTAAGAAACATTAATGCTCTTATTAATGAAGAAAGTATTTAATTTAAGCTGTCTATTTTTACTTTTTAACTGCCAGTAGAAGAAGTATGCTAATCATCAGTTATTCTTGCACAGCAACAGTGAGCTCCTAATTATGGTTAACAATAGATGACATTGCATTTCCTCACCCTTGGTTTGTTTACAGAATGGAATTGTGTTGATTTCTTAGGGTTTCTAAATATATTATATAAAATAATGATAAAAATTGTTCTCACATAATTATGGAACTCAAAAGCCCAAATCAAGTTATCAGCAAAGACACTCCCCTTTCAAGTGATCCCAGAAATTTTGGTTCCTTTTCTCTCTGTGTGTGTCTCTAATTCTCTTTAAGCCCTGACCCTAGACTCCAATCTCTTCTTATCATCATATGGCTTTATTTGCTTTTCTTAAAATAAATCCTTTGATTTAGAGACCATCTTAAATCTGACATGATCTTTCTTTTAACCATACCTTTAAAGATCTGTTTTTCATATAACACCCAAGTCCAGGGTTTGGACTTAGATAACCTCTTTGGGAGATATCATTGTATTATGGAAATGTGTGTGCTTCCAATACAAATAAATGAATGTGCTCTGTGTCTATGTCTTGGTAGGATAGGGCATGGTCTGAAAGCCCCATCACAGTAAAAGAACTGCATGTCAGTTATGATAGCTTCTAGAACAGTGTTTGAGTTTCTTCATTTTCTTCTTGTGCAATTGCAGCTGATTTGCCTTAAATGTATTTTTTCCAATGTTAAAGCTTCTCATCATGTATTCCTTGCAAAAGATCTTGCTACCATTTTGCTTCTTTAAATTAAGAAATTTTCAGATTTTGACTTCAATAAATATCATCAAAATGCAGGTGATTTATCTTGAAATTACAATTTTTCCTTTCTTCTTTATTCACATATATAATAGAGAACATAAACCATAATATTCCAGATTTTCTTCTTCACAACTCCTTGATCTTCAGTAATAATGCTTTATGAAATATTTTTGAAATTTGTAAGTTTTAAAAAGAAAAGACAAAATTGATATATAACCAGTATTTATAGTTTGTTTTATATAAGAATGCTATGAAGACTAGATAATTGTTCTCCAAAGAACCTAATTTGAAAATTAAATTGGTGCTTTTTTCAAGTGGTTTTATTTTTTGAATATGGAATTCAAGAAATGTTCCCAAAAGCCTTTCATATATTTTTAAAATTTTTTTAATCATGCTTCAAATGAATTGATCGTTCACTTGGTTTTAAAATGTTTTAAAATTGTTGTTTGTCATTTACTAGTTCTAACTGAAGAAGTGTGTTTTATTATCTATATTTACATCCTGTGTTCATTTGTGCCAAATCCCTTTATCTGACAACCTTTTTTTTTTGTAATGTGCATCATCATTATCTTAAATTCAGTACGTTTTTTTGATGCCTCCCTTGTTTCTTGGCTTTAAAATCTTCTTAGCAATTAGTGTTCATTATTTCTTTAAATGACACTTAACAGTATTTTTTTTCATTCTTTTTCTATTCTTTTAAAATTTATGAAAGAGCTATTACTTTCACTTATGAGAAAGTATCTTTATTTCTCTTAAGGAATAAAAATAAAAAGTAGAGCTATTCAAATGCATGCATGATACTTTCGAAATGATCTTTGGGACTGAGTTCTCCTTATTCATTGTTATAAAGGATAGCAATTCACAATAAAAATGAAGAAACATATTAGAGTAAAATTATGCAAGACTTACCTTTCCATTGTCACTGGTGTTTAAATTACATTTTCTCTAAAATTCAGAACTGTGGCCAGTAATAGGAACCAGATGAAATTCCTACTATGTGATGTCTATGATAAATTAGTCACTGGAATAATGCTAGACATAAGCAAAACTTTCACACTGTGGGCCATCTCTTTGTTCACTGAAAATATAGGGAAAAAAAAAGAAAGCCAACTATCACAAGCAATTCAATTTAGAGAGAATTACAAAACGTCTGCATGTATGTTTATATGTGTATCACACCACATGTATGACAATAGTGGCTTATATACGTAGTCTACTCAGATTTACAAGTAGTGAACAGATTCTATAATAAACGATATTTGTGAGCAATAAAATATATTTATTAATATATTGAATATAATACTAAATATATTATACTAAAATTTATTCATTGAATGGTTATTCAATTCTTGTCTAAACACTTTGAATAAACATCTCATTGAGATAAAGGAGAAATGAGCTTGACATCCTGATTTCTAGATTGTTTTAGAAAAATACAAATCCTAATATATTGATTTAAGAAATTATATGAGACACAATTACATTAAAATATATTATTTATAAAAGATTTTTAAATGATTTATTGTTTCCAATTGTTTTTCTACATTACCAAATATGTAAGACCTTATTCTGGTTATATTTTTAGTTTTAATATCATTTTATGTTACATGCTTAAAAGTCAATTGTAGCAATACACTAACCATTATTTGTTAATGAAAATAAAATAAAATTCTAGTGAGAAATAATATGATAAGCTGATAGCATATAAGTCATGTAGAAATTAGTGAAATGGCTAAGAATAAAATAATTACCACTGGGTTGAGTTGTCACTGAAGAAAAAGGCCTAGAAACTATCTAATTCAACCAACTTCAACTCTGTCACATTTTGGTTGATATCAGCTGAAGAGCTGAATATTACCTGCAGGGATTTTCAAAATTAACCCAAAACTTTTAACTACTTGAATGTGGGTTAAAAATACATATATTAATATTCAATGTAAAACCTGAACTGAGGATATTAAATATTTGACAGTCATCACCTGAACATAGTAAAGATATTTCTTTCTTTTCAGCTTGATATGTTATTTTCCTCTTTGTTTATTCTTTTCTCTTATATTATATCCTGACTTCTGTTTCTCCTCTTCCCCATAGTTCTTAAATATCCAATATTTTACAGTATTCAAGATTTACTGTAAGTGATTATATCCCAATTTCTGACATCAGATACTTAATGGTTCCATGTTAAAGAAAAGAAAGAAATTTTAAAATGAATTAAGATATTCCTGTTTTGTGTGCTTATTTATATTTATTTCTCCTGTTTAAATTTGTACCTCATTTATTAAGATAATATTAGAGATCACAGAGGTGTAAGAATGGGGTTTATAGTATGAGATGAACTATACTGATATTATGGCATAGAGCTGAAATAAAAAACATAACCATATATTGATAAGGACAACCATTAAGGGACATTAAAGTAAGTAATCAGTATACAAACACATACCTAGTGCTTATGTACTATTCTCATGTCCCTACAAAGTATATAATATTCCTAATGTCAAAATTCAAAAGGTCTTTGATGCTGTGTAGGCTTAGTTTTTTCAAACCCTACTTTTAATAAGGGTTCTTAAATGCCTCACTCTCTTTTCTAGCCCACCACCCACCAGATGTCATGGAAAAAAAGATTAGGATGGGGGGAAATAGACCTGCTTAGAAATAGTTCTTTGGAGCAAATCAAATTTGCTGGATATCAGCAGTTCAGTTCTCATGAATCAGCAGTGGCAGCTCAATCTCCTCGCAAACATCATTCATGAATAAGCAACAGCAGGTAAATCCAGAAGAAGCCATATAGGTCTGCTCTATTGGTATTTAGAAGTAGATCCCTGGGGCAATTTGAATCTCCAATTGCCAGAATACCAGCAGTAATGTAAGGATAGCAAATATAAATCAGCAGCAATGGCACAACCCAGCAGAAACAGTGAGGCCTCTGGTAAATTGGCACAAGTCATAGGGAGCAACCACAGTTCTCTGCTATGCCTCTCTCAACAAAGTGAAGATGAACAAAGATGCAAGGCCAATGAATCCTTGGAACCTATCGATGCCAGACAGCCATCACTGTCCACTAAGTCCTATTTATACTCCCTCTAAACATCATGTCTTCACACAGACCTTGCCTCAGCAAAACTCCCATGGGTTGGTATCAACTGACATATTCAGAGACTTCGACTTCACTTTGCTAATTGACCTAAGTATGAAGAAGCAGCAAGAAGCCACCAGAACACCACCGGGAGATTGGGTGTATTTCTTTTTATGAAGTCATGAAAAATTATGACTAGCAAGGAATGACAAGGCATACCAAAACCATTCAGTGTCGTCCAGTCTGTTGGGTTATATTTACATTCCTTCTTAACATCATGCATCCTTTCAAGTGTTTGCTTTAGGAAACATCTTTTCACATGCTTTTGCTTCAGGAAAACATTTCTTCCTGTGAAGCAATGGACCATGCCACCAGACAAAACTTGGTAAGGTTGAGCAGATTCAGAAACCTCAGGATTTCTCATGATTACGAATGGTAGGCATTTAAATCTACTCTTAACCAGGTTCCTGTCCTCTAACACTTTACCATGATACCTGATGGAAAGGACTGTAACAATAAGTCACATGGGGTCAACCGCTCCACATGCAGATTAAGGCATCCCTAACATCTCAGGCCAAGTCAATAGAAACCACCTGCCTTTAGACACCAACCCACCCCAAAATGTATATATCCACAAAGAATGCAGTGAATGACTTATTTTTTACCAAAGAGTGTCTGAGAGTCCCTGTTTTATGTAGCTGTAACACCCTAAGGGAAGAATATTCCCTAGAGATTTAGTCCCTGAAAAAAGTTGCTCGAGCCTACTGCAGCCGCTTCCTGCTTGATGGCCCAGAGCTCGGCCACTAGAAGTGCCCGCTGCATCCCTACTCCTACCACTGACTCTAGGGAAGCGACTTTGGTTCTTAGCCACCTTCTGCATCCTGATGCCTGCCATGGACTCTGGGGCAGCGGCAGCCACAGAAGCTTGGCTAGAGCTCCGATTTGGAGATCTGCCACTCCAGACTGTCCAGAACCCCACAGATCCCTGGGTATAGTGTCCAATACATGGACTGGAACCTTCATGTATCTACTTTAGCAAAACATTCTTTCACTTATGTCTGCTCCAGGAAAACACTCTTTCATATATCTGCTTTAGCAAAGCATTTTGTCATCTGTGTGCCCCGCCAAAACATTCTTTGACATAACTGACTTTCCAAAGAAACCAGAAGTTTCCACTTCAATATTGTATTTCACTTGATAAGGACAGAGACATAGGCTTAGATATTTTCGTCATCCTGGTAAGTCCTTAGAGATAGTGATCATGGGCGTAATCACGGAACTTTGTTTATTGCCTTGCTTGTTCTTTGACTGTTTGTGTTTATTGTCTTGCTTGTTCCTTGACTATTTGCATCTATTGTATTGCTAGGTCCTCAACCTAGAACTGACCTGAATACATGCACGTAATTAAAATGAGATAAAAGCAAAATGAAGAAGGGAGGATGGGATAGGGGTTTCTGGGGGGAAGGATGGGGAAAGGGGGTGATATCTGAAATGTAAATAAATAAAATATCCAACAAAAAAGAAAAAATTAGATAATCTGTAATTTACATGTAAAATCGATTTTGGAATTATGAATTTATTAGGAAATATTAGAAAATCATTTTATTGTGATTTATGCAAAAAATATAACTAAATACAAGAAATTTACTTAAAAAACACTAAAATCAGAACCACAAATTTTCTGATAATCATTCTTCCACAAACAGGAAATGGACTGATTTCTCTTGTGGATACTGATTAGTGAATGAGTGATCATCCCTCAGAGGTGTAATGCATGGGAAACTGAATCTTTCAAATTCTCCATTTCAATGTGATACATTACATACCTTAAATATCCTATACATGTTCCTTTTGTCACAAGATCTGTTCGGATTTGTTTAATCTTAAGCTCAATAAATATCAATTGAATAATATGTGTAGGTCACTAACTTTGGATATAAAAAATACATATAATTTTTCATAGAACTACACATAAACAACTGTGTTATAATACTTTTTATTTATAACTTTTACTTTTTATCTACTATTTTTTTCTCATCATCATTCTTGCACTAAACATTTCAAACATGTGGCCTGCTTTCAGGAATGTCCTCTGATTTCGAACAACGATGGAGCCTTTCTTTGACTTGTAATCTTAGGAATCTACTCCTAATTTTATTTGGCAGAACATTTTCCCTATTATCCTGTTTCTCTTGAACCTCATTTTATTTGATTATTTTTATTAATATTTTTTTACGAGGAAGGGAATACAGGTTCTCACATATATCACCTGAACCACACACACAAACTTCAATTTTAACTTTTGACAAATTTCTAGCAAATGAGAGGGAAGAGATAAGCTTAATGGCTTCTAAAAAATAAGAAACATGTTGCTAAAATATGGAATATTAATGCAAATTAAGAGCCTGCATGGCTAATCTTTCCAGTTATTTTTTTATTGTGAAGTTTTGATGCCTAAAGTTTTCATGTAACATAAGACCTGAAAACCATAATTTGGAAATATTAGCTTATGAAACTTGAAAGCACCAAGGTGTTTGAAATCATTTCTGGTTAGAGGTTAGGTAGCCTCCTTTTGCATTTGTGTTTATAAAATTTGTTAGTGTCTCTAGTTTAAACCATTATTTTTCAGTATTCTTTTAGTTGCAATTGAGAAGATTCTCAGCATACTAAATGGTAGTGTGCACGTATAGCATATATGTGTGTATTTATCCACATCTCTTTTGAAAAAATAAACACTGAAATTTATAATTAAATAACAGAGTTGGTGTAGTAATTGTTGCAGCATATCACGAAGGAATAAGAGTTACTGGATAGCATATTTTATATCACTATAAATGTTTCATTCTAGTGTGTGTGTGTGTGTGTGTGTGTGTGTGTGTGTGTCTGTCTGTCTGTCTTTCTCCCTGGTTTTGTCACTATTTATCAATCTATCTATTGGCTAGCTGACTGTATAAAAATCAACAAAAATAAACCATGATGTATTAAATCATTAATAGATTTCTGTCTTTATTGTAATATATAACTGTTTCTCTTTAAAAAATAAAACAGACTGCACATTAATGGCTGTGTTATTTGTATAAGTATCAAGGCAGAACAAACTTAGACTTAAACAACAGAGGAAAAAAAATCTTTTACTGGCAAGACTATCATAGCCAAAGAGGAGGGACTATTAAAATTCCTAGAATGAAAAATAATCACTTTCTAGCTAGACATTCCCTAATACTAGTTATTACTAAATACATTTCAGAAGATAGAAGGCATATGACACCTGTTTTTTTCAGACTAAATGAAAGCCTCTAATGGTAATAGATAAGGTATAAACTAAAGACAAAGCAAGTGTCAGTACAATCTAATCCTGATGGAGTTTTGGCATCACTTTTATGTAATATTTATTTTATTTATTATATTGTATATTTTGTTCATAGAAACTAGTCATTATGCCAATGGCACACAAAGCTATGAGCCTGAGATGTCAGGGCACTGGGAGCCATTGGAGAAACTGCTAGTCAAAATGATAATGTTACCACTACCAATTTTACAAATGGAAACATTAGCATTACAGAAGATCCTGGCATGGTATTATTGGCTGATGCATAATTAATAAATGGATACATAAAATAAAATGTAAAAGATTACATGAGGGAAAGTGGTATCTAAGAACCAAATATTTGACTTAGAATTCACTGAAAGGATTCTGTACAGCATGTTATTTCTAACCAGAGTCCATTGAAACATCCATTTTCATATACAATGGGTGTCAAGAGACAAAAATTAAGACAAAGTCAGTTTAGGACAGTTATTTCATGAACTCCTGCTAGAAAAACTTGTTGTGTTTGACAATAATGGTCATGAATAGGATAAACCAGTCAATTTAAATAAACCTTTTATACAGATTTGTTTGGATAAGTATTTATATTTGGATAAGTATTTGTTTGGATAAGTACAGGAGAATAAGAGAAAATGAAATAAATCAGTAATACCTCCATGGCGTTGGTCAAAATCCACAGGTGGAATTAATAGGCTATTTAGTTAAGCAAGAAAGGCACGAATGAGACAGGATTTTCTCTGAGCTTTACTTGTCAATGGTTTTTAATTTGATCAATTACGAGGAATTGATTCTAGCTATGAAGCTAGGTGGAAGACCTGTGTTTAGCAGTATTCATCTGTTGTACAGAAGACAGGAAAAGATTGAGCAAAAAAATGAATTAATTATAGCAATGCAAATGCATCTTGTCAAAAAATTTTGTATTAAGGAAGATATAGAGACTGTTGCCAGCTATACTTGAATGCCCATACACTTTTGTTCCCAAATTGGAAAACTTGTTCTTTCTAAACATCTTCTTTCAGGCCTTAGTGACTTCAACACTGGCTAGACATTCTCTTTATGTATGAGTAAGTAAATGATTAGTTCAAATTGACTGATAACCCACAGAAGACATCTACATAAAGAATAAAATTATTGTCTCATTCTTTTATGACAATATTGTTTGCTCCATTGATGTGAAAATTTGTAGCTTCTAGAGGTTAAACACATAAAAATATGCTTACTTAATTTTAATTTAGAGTGCCATATTCAATTTATGAATACACATTGTTTCTTGACATTAGATTGTGATTTTTAAAAAGCAAATCATAAGCCATAAACATATGAGAACAAAGTTTTCACAATGTAATTTTAATAACAATATAAGCCAGAAAGTAGTAATTTAAAATTGTATGTAATAAAATATAAAATAAAACTAAGACTGATGGCACAGTGTTAAAATCCCATGTATTGGAGAAGCTAAGACAAGAAAATCATAAATTAAAGGTCAACATGAACTTCATAGTATATTCAAAGCCATTCTGGGAAGTTTAGTTGAAGCCTATCACCAAATTTTATTTTTAAAAGGGGAAATTGGCTAGAAATGCAGTTCGATGGTAAAATAGAGCATTTGCTTGAATAGTTAAAATCCTTACTACCATAAAAATAAATTTTACAGAATAGTAGGAGAAAAGTAATTATATTTTAAGTAGTGAATGATTCTATACAGACTTAAATAGCAATGACATTACTAAATTAATTTTAATGGATGATTTATTCCTTAATTTTTTTCAATGTAAAATGATAATTAGACTCACTGACCCCCCACCCCACCCAAGGTACAACAATAGCAAACCAGCAAAGAGTTGCACTTCAAGATATTGTATCTATAAAACCTGAAGGCATGCACTACTGTTAGTATTGGTTGTCTAATTAACAGGATCTAGAATAACCTCAATGAAATTCCATGGCTTTAAGAGATAAGGAACAGATATATTTTTCCCACAATCTCAGGTACTAGAAGAATATGACTAAAGAGTCAACAGATTTGGTTTCTAGATGAACCCTCTAGCTTGCAGCCTTCCACCTCTGGCTATGTGTTCAGATGGCCTTTTCCTTTGCCTGATGGGGAAAAATAATAAGTTTATTATTGTTCTTCATCTTTCCCTTGGGATTTAGTTCTACAAATAGAGCCGAATTTTTGTCAAGTATATGTGTCTACTCAAACTTCACATGTTGAAACCTAATCACCAATCTGATTGATAGTAGAATAAAAGAAATCTTGGAAGGTGATTAGGTCATAAAAGCAGAGACTTTATAAGCGAGAATAGAACCTTTACTAAAAGGTGCTTAAAAGTTATCCCTTGTCCATTAAAGTGATGATAGCCAGAAAGCATCATACTTAAAGCAGAAAACATTCCTTCACTTGAAGCTTAAATCTATCTTTTCTCTATCTTGGACTTTCAGATTCTCAGATTATTGTAAATATATTTCTATCATTTCCATGTTATCCAGTCTATGCTAATTGTTGCAACAATGCCTACAAGATAAGGCAATTCATATCCCTATGATCACATCTAAAATAAAAACACCATGTCTAAATAGAGTCACACCATGGTAGAGCCTCAGATGTAGAGTTGGGTGATGTATAATTTAGTTCATGGCAGCAAATGGAATAATCCACCAGAAAAAGAAACAAAAGCAAACAAACAAACAAACAAAACAGTAAACATTTAGTACAGTTCTCAGTTTTAAAAATTGCATTGAGTACAGCCAAAATTACATTCAAATTGCCATACAAGTTTCTAAATATTTACCCACAATTTTTTTATGTGATATTGGCCTCATATCTTTATTAGTTCAGATAATATATTTTGGAAATATATTTTATGGTTTAATCTATTTGTAGTTATATAGATTTAAAAAATTAAAAATTGCATCTATCTGGTCCAATGGAGAGTACTGGATGCTGGGGTGTTTTGTCAGATCTGCACATGCAGGACTATTTTCATATGTAGACATTTGTATAAAGAGAAAGAGAATACTGGCATGAGTTACATGAGCAATATATTGTATAAATGTATAAACAGCGACAATTTAGAAAAAGTTGTTGATAAAGATATCAAAACTTAGCATACATATTTTAATTGAAAACAGTCTACTACAGAACTGATTTTGTTTGTCTATTGGCAGTGCTATTTTTATTTTTTTAGTCACAATATAGTCACTTCAAAATGTATAATAATATCAAGATCTATCTGCTAAATGGTCTTATCTTTCTTGTTATCACTTCTTGCGAGAATGAAAGGATAGCTTATTAAGGCTAAAACTTAAAAAAAAAATGAGAATTGCTGCCATCAATAGGCATTCAGAAGTATGAATTATCCTCGGCCCTTATAAATGGCTATTTGATATATCCTTAGAGACTCATACTATATGAATGCCTACTTTTTTCCATTTATTTCCTCCAGCACCAATTAGGTTTGATAAAGCATAAAAAACTGAATGTCACATTTGGTATGTTTCTGGATGACTGCATTGATTTTTTGGCTTGTGGATAAATTCAATTACATGCAGCTTTCAGAGATTCCTGTAATTGTAATTTTGTTGGATCTCTTCACTCAATAACTTCCCAATTTCCTAATCTCCTGTAAGGTCGAAGGTGTTAGAATGTAGAATAATTTTTTTAAAGCAGTACATGAGGAAAATCCAATATCTAATAATAGGCAAAGCAAATGCTATTATGCACACAGCATTTGGCCTTTAAAATTCATATTAATTGCAATGTACCATCTGCTCATGTTCCATGGCTCAGTGGTACCTGAAACCCTGAACTTGTCATTTAGGAAATCAAAACTACATGTTTACCCAGATGAATGCTTTGAAATTTATTACACTAAAACTTTCAGTGGATTAATTATTAATTCTTATAAGTTAAGTTTACATTATCAAACTTAAAAGTATTTGATGATATATAATTTAGAATGTTTCATATATCATACATACACCCAAAGTTGAGCAATAAAGGTATTCCTTCTGGTTTTAGAGTTGGGCAGGAAGAAGAAAAGAAGACAAGTAATAAAAGAAAGATAAAAAATAAATAAGAAGAGGTAGAGTTTTGGAAAGAGAAGAAAGAAAGGAAACAAGAAGAGGAGAGGAGAGGAGAGGAAAGGAGAGGAGAGGAGAGGAGAGAGGAGGGGAGGGGAGGGGAGGGGAGGGGAGGGGAAAGGAGGGGAAAGGAGGGGAAAGGAGGGGAGGAGAGGGGAAAGGAGGGGAAAGGAGGGGAAAGGAGGGGAGGGGAAGGGAGGAGTGGAGAGGAGAGGACAGAGGAGGAGAAGATAGAGAAGAGAAGAGAGAAAAATAGAGATAGACAGAAACAGACAGAAAGAGTTTATTAGGAATAGACACATGCATATATCCTATTATATAAGATGCTATAACTGCTTAACTCATTTGCCCTTATTAACTGTAATATACTGCCATGTTGATGTTCTATGCTATATTTGTGTCAATGATACTATACTTTGGAATACATTAATAAGAACATTATTGTCATATTGTTCATGTGTGGGACAAAAGAGGGAGAAAAATTATCATACTCTGTAAAATCAGGTACAAACGTTTATAGAACATGTTACAGCTATCTAAGAATTGCCCCAGAACAAGGTACAGGGATCAAGAGTATGTACAGATGATAGACTTCAATGAGAAGCCACTATATATCATAGTGTCCGAGAACATGGAGACTATCAAAAAGCCTTAGGATAGGCATTCATTCTATTATAATTAGTTTTGTAATGCAGCATCCATTTTCTTGTTAGAATCATTAGAACAACATTGCTGACATGGTACAGGAAAGGTAATAACAGAAGGCCCAGGAATGACAGTGAAAATACTTGCATGTGTAAAGAGACAAATGACTAGGACTCTGATGATGGGGTCTAGAAACCAGAC
This sequence comes from Rhabdomys pumilio, assembly GCA_030674055.1. Taxonomy (NCBI): domain Eukaryota; kingdom Metazoa; phylum Chordata; class Mammalia; order Rodentia; family Muridae; genus Rhabdomys; species Rhabdomys pumilio. Next base: position 23,636,394 of record JANHMN010000019.1, read on the forward strand.
AGTTCTGAAGGGATGTTTACAATGATACTCAACAAAGCAGTAATTTCAGGAGTAAATGCATAACAAAAAGCAGCAGTGTTGTTATGGAGATCTTGGTGTGCAGCTGACAAAGATTTTTTTTTTTTTTTGGTCATGTACACATTTGTTTCTGATGTTTGTCCTTTGTATGTTCTTGAGGACTCATTTTTATTTTTCTTACTCAAGTCCACATTTCATATCCAAGGTTATATGTTTTCAGCATGTAATTTTTAATTTTCATAGATTAGTAATATGAATCAGTATTTAAGGGTTTATCAGATTTCAAAAGCCTAGAGAGATGTGGCTTGTTGTGGGGCAAATGGACAGTGCAGACAGGAGAGATTGAATGAGCTCAGACCTCGTGAATCTCAATAGTGAGAAAAGCAGTTTAGTCATTTGCTCCCTACTTTTTCCTGCTCTAGATCACTGTAGCCATGACACCTCACTGAGAGGAGCATGTCAATCAGTCTTGTATTGAAAACAACTGATGTCCTTATCCATTCAAACCGAGCATCACTAACATCAAGGACTGAGCCAAGAGGAAACATGTAACCCTAAATCCCACCCTACTTCTTAATGTTTGTATAAGCCCTGTCCACATGGAGTAAAATACACAAGTTATTTCACTGAGGGTAGTTTGAGAGTTGTTTTTACTGAGTAGAATACATGGGACAAGTTCACTGTCCTGAAGCATTCATGGATGAACCTTGGACTCACCTAGCAGGCCAGGCTCATGTCACCACCACTCCCACTGCTGGCACTGGGACTGGGACTGGGACTGGCACTGGCACTGGCACTGGCACTGCCCTGGTAGTGGGACCTTGGCTGCCGAAAACTCCTCATTTTTCTTCTAAGAGCTGTAGTAGTTCTGTCTTACCAGCCTCACTAAGACCCAAGAAACCTATTAGTCCTGGTACTGCTTCACCCTTCAGGTGGATAGAGGATGACTAGTAAGTGATTAGACATCTCTGTGATGGTCTCCACATGAATTAATATATAAGTACCTAGAGGAACTGAGGCTTGTATGATTAGAATAGCTAATGTTAGAGAAATGTTTTGGTTCTCTTGTATTTTGCAATAGTTTTCTCCTGTAAACTAGAACATCTCCTAGTGATCTTCTGTGATATAAATGGCCATAACAAAGTCCTGTGCTCCAATTGTTGTCCTGGAGGACAACTTTCTGCATGCACACATGCATGCGCGCATGTGTGTGTGTGTGTGTGTGTGTGTGTGTGTGTGTGTGTTTGTGTGTATGTGCATGTGTTATGTATTGCACATATGCACACATGTACTTTTGTATATATTCCTGTGAGTGAATCCAGGAATCAGAGGGAAATGTTGAGACTTTTGCTCTAACATTCTCCATCTTCTTTTATTCAAGACAGATTCTCTCACTGAGTTTTGGATTAGGTGGACAGCCAGCAAGACCCAAGAATCCTCCTTTCTCCATGAGCCTAACTCTGTAGTTAAAAGTGTATATGACCACAAGTCTATTATTTTTTAGATAGAACCTAGAATCTAAACACAGGCCTTTATGATTACACAACTGAATTGAATCTTTCCCACTGAAATGAATTTCTCCAACCATTCACTACAAACATCCTTAAAATTATATTGAGTAACAAGAATAATTATTGTCAACAGATAATACTTACAATGCTGTGTGTAGGAATAGTTACCTTCATCAGAAGACATGTACATAGGAAGCCAATTTACAAGTGTGAAGTACTGGCAGGCAAGTGGACCCAGCACTGAATCAGCACATATAAAGCCCTGCCAGCATGGATTTTTTGGAAGGAAGACACTGGCTAGAAGTTTTTAAATATCTCAGAAAAGGAACTTAGATGATCACTGTTCAATCTCCTAGGGTACTTGCTTCCTGTACTTCTGACAGCAGTTGTTTGTTTAGTTAAGTCAATACCATCAGTTCAAAGGAATAAAGCTTTTCCTCATCAGCTCTTCCTTCCAATTTGCAATACATTTTAGATCTTTACTCTCAAAAGAATATAGTTTTCTTCATGTCTATATCACTGAAAGACAACTATAATAGGAAAATGTAATCTTAATCATTTATTGGTTGCAGGACTCCTTGTAGAGAGAATCTCTTATAAACAATATCTGTCAACAAAAAAGCCAATGGTCAATGAGCTGAGGCAGGAAATAGGGTGTCAGACACTGGAAGAATGAGAGGATTTTGAGAAATAATGAGAGAATAAAAAGAGAAAGACACTGAGAGAGATGCTAAGAAGACATGAAAGAAGAAGCAGGTTGTGACTGAAGGAGAGGTTACTATCTGTATGGAATTCAGTTCCATACAGTTGGAATAATTTGAATAGGATTAATAACTTATGGGCTAGTCAGGAAATGAGCCAAATCTATGGCCTCAGCATTTATAATAATTAGTCTTGGAGTCATTGCTGTTTAAAAATAAGTGGCAAGGATTAAAAAATGCATTCAGTTTGTACAAAACTTTACCTTTTTAATTCTGTTTGAAAATTCTCAAGAATATAAATAAACAGATATTATTACATATATATTGATTATATTTTTGCATTATTAGATAACTTATGAAAACTCCACTACCTAATTAACTACAGACCTGTTTAACCTGTTTAATTTTTCCATCCTTATTTCCTTTCATAAATGCAATGACTTAAAAACTTTTTATTTGTGTTTGCTAACATAAAATTATTGCTTCTGAAAACAGTATTGTACCTTCAACATCAGCATCTTTGATTTAAAAGTAAAGGTTGACCCTGACATTAGCAAGAGAGGATTAATGTCAGTGGAGTTGGCAGACTATGAGTTCTGGTTTGATGAAAGTTCAGCATATTTCTGCTGACAACTTATTTTGCCTAATCAACATCTTAATAACAGGTGAATAGATTAAGAGCAATAAGTAGGCTAAGTTTCTTATTGCTGATTGCTGTGATATTTAAAAGATTTGAATCAATAATTAAGATAATTAAGTCATTCAATGTCAACCTTCTATGCAGACATTTGAAACTATTTAAAAATAGCTGGCATGCATTCATGTGACATTTAGGTTATGCATACAGTCTTTGCCTTCTACATGAGCAGTGGCAAAGAAGATGAAAAGGAACATTTACAAATGTACTAAGGTCAAAACCATGCTCAGTAGTAGTTATCAGAGTTAATCTCTAAAGAGATGAAAATGTGGTCTTTCATGTGGTAGCACACAGCTTCAATGCTGCCGTTTTCCCAAAGCATTTTCACTCATATTACCTTCTTTAGTTATCTGCCATCATTCAGAGAATTGTATATAGCAGATAGGACACCCAGTAGGCTACTAGGTCCATCTGTTCATTCATCAACCTTATGGTAAATGTGCAAAATGAGATGTTTGCCTAGGTCACAAACCAAAGGCAAAATTAAGTTATGAAAGTTTTTCATTAAAACAAAACAATCTTTTCTTGAGGACAGAATTATATGATGTTTCAGTCATATTTTATAAAAAAAATAATTCAACTATCATATAAATAACAGAACTGTATTAAATTCTTTTGATTGTTTACATAATTCTTAAAAAACTTTTACCCACCAGAAAAGGTATATGTTTTCTAGCCTGATATAAATGTGAATAAGAAAAATCTCTAATATCTTTTAAATATGGCTAGTTTATAATGTAAAAAATACACCATAACATTTAGATATATATTTGGCATGTGTAGTGTATGTTTATTTAAATCAACCAACCAAGCAGAATGCATTTGGTGAACACAATTGTCATGTGCCTTCTTAGTATTTAGCGTCATATGTTGTAAATACACTTGTAGTTTACTTTCTATCTAATTTTATAATAAAATGGTATTACTTATTTCATTTACTTAGTAAAAATTAAATCATATATATATATATATATATATATATATATATATATATATATATTCACACTGAGACACAGAGAGGGGTGGAAGGAAAGGGAGTGTGTAGGAGGAGCTAAGGTGAGAGGAGTAAGGAGAGAAAGAGGAAGAGGAGGAGCTAGGAAGAGCAGAGAAAAGAGAAAGGTCAGGGCAGTATGGTGATGAAGAGGTAGGAAAGGAGAGGGAGACAAGGGAGATGAGAAAGACAAAGTTAATGGAAGACATTTTGTATAGTCTACAATACAAGGCATGATTCTTCTACTCTATTCTTCAGCTGCTGAGATTATGGACCTGTGACAGGATGCCTGTTTTCAAGGATTATTTTTTAACATTGATAATTCCACAACAAATAAAATAGCTTGAGATATGGATATATGAAAACTGGAAAATCTCACTACAGACAGAAAAGTTTTAGGCTAAATTTAAAGAATACGGAGATACTGCCAATGCCTCATCACCCAATAGGAAAATTCTATGATTGTAGATAAAGAAAAACTTCTGCAAACAAAGAAACAAGATCCAGTAGTTATAAACCAAGCCTTATGAAAATTTTTAATTGAAGGAGCACATTGAACTGGTGAAGTGGCTCTACAAGTTATGGGGTATGCTATCAAAACCAAAGACCTGGTTTTATTATTGGAACTCACTCAATAGAAGATACAGACTCCTGTCAAGTTGTCCTCTGACCTCTACATGTGCAAGTCCCTGTCACCTGGATGGTAACACATCTGGAACGTAACCCAAATGAAAGTTAATTTTAAAGCTGTTTTAAATATGTGCTTTGTCAGTTATTCTTTAAGAAATTACCAGTGGAAAAACAATTTGTGTGACATAGAATCTACAGTACACTGAAATTCTCAGAGAATGAGAAAATCTCAGAGACAAAGGACTTGGGATATCTGTCCAGACAAATGTTTTGTGAATGCTTCTGCCTGAGTCTGTGCTTGTGTCCTCACAAGTGTGGATAATTGGAGAAGAGAAAGAAAGGAGCTGCCTTCGTGCTCTATTATCCAAGGAGTTGAGAGATTCGATGTATTTGTTCAGTGTGTGGCCTTAGATGATATTTTCAGTTATCTGTTAAGAGGCTAGAAGAATCGGCAGCTGTTGAGTGAAGAATCCCTTTTGTGGACTATTTAGGAAACAGATCTTTAGTTCACAGAAAATTTCAAAACGTAGTATGACATGAAAAATAACTGTTATGCACATCAGGGACAAAGGAGGTTCAAAAGGGGACTCTGAGACTGGCATTTCAACAGATAAGGAGTGTGAACTCAGTAAAACTGCGAGGAAACAAAATAGTGGTTCTTATGTGTCTGCTGCAGTAGGGTCACTCACACTCCCCTTCTAAAGAGAACAATGAGAATTTAATTTACATCACATGTGAGGTTTGTTTATATTTCTTTTTCCTAAAGTATAGCTTATATAAACAAAAAAGAATGATTTTAAGCGTTTAGTTTATTGAGGTTTGAAAATTAAATAAATTCACAGACTCTGACTCTGTTGCTTCTTTTTGAATTCTTTCCCCATAGCTGAACCACCTTGTTTGGCCTCAGTGGGAGACAATGCACTTAGTTTTGCTTTACTTGATGAATCAGGATAGGTTGGAACCCATGGGATGACTTCTTCTTTGAGGAAAAGGGAAGGGAAAATTGTGAGAAGGATTTCTCCAGGTGGAACTGGGAGATGAAGAGAGAAGGGGGCTGCAATCAACCTGAGGAAGAAAAGAAAACAAAACTACATCCTTTGGATTTGCACAGTAAATTGGACAAAAAATTAGTACCACATGCCTTTCTGCTCTCACATTCCTAAAATAAGTCCCATTGTATTGAAAAAGCTAGGCAGGGGTTAGCTTTACCTTGAATGTTTTGGCATATGAGATCCGTAAGTGTTTCTGAGCTTCATCACAGCACTGCATTAATCTATAATCTCTAATTATAGAATTCAATTGTTTTGGTTTATGAACATGGGGAACTTTCCTCACTATTTATTATTGTTGAGTGCTAGCATTCTTTTCAGTATTTGATAATTATGATACCCACTCATAATTGTGCCATTTTAGTCTGAAATTTATAATTATTTGATTGTTCTAACTGGTTTATTTCCTCAGAGTTTAGATTTATATTTTAAACACTTATTTCCCCAAACCTCCCTATATACTGCATGGTTTTTTACAGGCAGGCTTATCACTATAGTTTCATTTGTGAGCCTTTTTGTGTTAATTGACATATAATTTCTAAAAGTTTTAAGTGTAAGTTTAAATACATTTTTTGTTATTTTATTTTAATTTGAGCTTTTTGACAAAGGGTTTCTTTGTGTAGCCCTAGCTGTCCTAAAACTTGCTCTGTGGTCCAGGCTGGCCTTGATCCAACTATTTCTGTCTCTCAAATCCTTGGATTAAATATGTGTGCCACCAATGCCCAGTTAAGAATAATTTTGATACTAGAACTGGAATAAAGACAACATGTCCAGTTTTAGAGTGTATTTTCTTTTGCACCTATAATTTCTCACTAAGGTCTTTGCTTCCATATTGTAAAGCAGTCACTTTTATCATCAATCAAAATGAGTTTAATCACCACCAATTTTATTCCAATAAACTCATTCTACTTGATGGCCATCTTTGAGTTATTTTTCTCATGTTTTTTAACTTTCATCTCTGGTGCTGTGACATCAATGGCACATTTGTTTTCATTATTGACAACTTCCCATTGTATGAATAAACCACGTTATTTCAGGTTCTGCAATCATTACAAAATAATTTGCTGGTTTAGAGCATTTCATGTCTATATAAAACTCTTTTTAATTATATGTAGTAAACTCATAGCAACCATGACTTTGTCTACTAAAAAGTCACTTTCATTTTGAAACTTATTTGAATTTAACATATATCTTCTGCTTATCTCCTTTATGTGACAGTGTTCTCCTTAATTTCACACTTGCACAGTGCTAATGTATATTTTCCTGTAAATGTTCTTGTGCCCCGCGCAATCGTCTCGCTGGCAAGAAAGCACACGGGCACCAGGATCCTTCTGCAGCAAGCGTTTATTGCGATGAAAGGAGGAAGAGAGAGAGCCCCAAGATGGCACTGCTTTATATACACCCTAGGGTGGCATGGACATATCTGATTGGCTGCTTGCTCAAAACCCAGTATGATGCCCCAGGCTGGGCAGTGACTTGACGTGCTTTCACCACTTGCACATGCGCAATTTACTTGTTTATCCACGGGAGTGCCGGGTGCCAGTGCCATCTTGTAATGGCAAATGCTGTCACTGCTCACCGCGGCTCTCTACATGTTCTTGCTCTTTGTTTAAAGGTTCTTTTAAGTTACATATATAAATTAAATATATGTGTGTGTGTGTGTGTGTGTGTGTGAGTTTAATTTGACTACTTGTAATTGGATTACCCCATCAAGAAATCATTGTTGAACAATACTGAATACTTCTTTTTCAGTAATCATTAACTTATCCATGCTATTATGTCAAATATATATATATATATATATGTATATATATATATATATATATTTATAATTATCATATAAATATGCACACATATTATATATGTTAATTAAATTACATAAAGTAAAAATTAAATAATTTAATTAGTAAACTTGAGAGGGACTAAGGGGCACAGTAGTAAAGATTGAGAGAAGGGGATGAGAAAATAATGTAAATACAGTACCGATGTATGAATTTTCAGAAAATTTCAAAAAACAATTATTTGAACATATTATCTTCAGGTAGATTTTTTTTCAGGATTACTGTTGAGATATGTTTAGGTCCAGCTCTTGGAATAGGGACTTGTAATTCCTTAGATGTGAGACATGATATCTTATAAACAGTGAAATTTTATAGAGTTGCTGGTGGGAATAAATATATTCTGCTCTTAAGTGGATATTGGATAATTTTATAGCCCTTCTCATGCCAATCTTTGATGGTTCTCTGTCACTGTCACATGCTCACTCCTTTCTTTATGACAATGTGTCTTTAAAAAGCTGTTCACCTTTTCTCTTCAAGTCCTCATCTCTGTCTACTGAACTTAGAGGATTATTGCTCTTTTCCTGGCTTCAAGTGAGTCAGTTTATAAACTTCTCCAGGCAATAAATGGGTTTACCTAATTTGTTCACTGTCTTGGGAATCATTCTCTTTTATTTCCCAATTGTAGTTCCAGAAGCTTCTTTTCTTTACTTTCAAGGAAACCTTGTAAGCATTAATCAATTCAATTTTCATGTATTGGAATATTGGTTAAAGGTTTCTGCAGTAAGGAGTGCCATTTTCCTTAGAGCTGTGGCCATTGACTGATGCCTCTTACTTAAAAGAAACATCTCTCAACAGTGCTCAGACAGAGAATTCTAATTGAACTCTGAGATACACAAAAAAATAAATATCAAAAGTTAAAGTTATTGAAAGGAAGGACCTTGTGGAAGTGTGAAGGACAAGAAAGCAGAAGTTGGATATGTATGATTGTGTGTGTGTGTGTGTGTGTGTGTGTGTGTGTTTAAACTGCAAAACAAATGATTATTTAAAAAAAATCCAATTCCTTGATACTGACTCTCAAGCACTAAGAAAATCATGAATTCATTTTGTCTGTTTAGAATTGTTTATTTATTGACATTGAGTTTGATAAACTGCTTCATACTTAAGTGGCTTCTCACTTAGCATAAAGTAACAAAATTTCATCATTATTTATGACCATTGTCAGGTAATATTTCATTCTTTTGGTACACGCCCCATTTATTGACCATATGTTCCTTAGTTGATGCCTTTTGGGTTGTTTCCACTCCTTAGAGTATGGTTAATACTTTTTAAACATATGTGTACAGCTGGTGCTCTTTTGCTGGTTAAGAAAGCATTTAGAAAAAGTATGTCATTTAGAAAATATTACTATTAATTTCTGTATGTTTAGTAGAAGATACCAGTGGTGCATCTGCATCTCAACATTTTCTTGTGATAAGTTTTCAAATGACTAAATCAATCCTGAAAGCTACTAACACATGGAAAGGCTGGCTATTGGTCCTGTTGGACTCAGAAGATTCTATTGATTCCGGGTGCTCCTTGACCTCTGGCTCTCCACAGTTCCTTTCTACTATCCTTTTTGTTCATGTTATTTAACATTCTATCAGAGTTAGGGTTTTGTTGCGGTGATGAGACACTGTGATGACAGAAACTCATGAAGGAAAATATTTAAATCTATTGAGTTAGTTACACTTCACATGTTTAATTCATTATCATCATAATGAAAAGTATGGCAGCATGCAAGCAGACATGTTGCTAGAGCCAAGAATTCTACATCTTGAACCCAAGAATGTGAGACTGTCTCACATCCCTTGAGAGGCCAGTAAGCCACCACAGAAATATGTTCATCTTGGGATAAATAAACACTCTATGAATGGTAGACAAGAATTGCTGCATTTAAAATGAAAACAGTAAACATAATTTCTTTCATTCTGCAGAGGTTTCTGGATTTCGATTAGTGGAATCTTGATTTGGGATATAGGAAGTTTGATGATGTTCAGAGCAAAGGGAAACTTGCCACATCTCATTGGTTATTGCTGGCATATTTTGTGTTCAGCCATAATTTGGATTCAGGTCTGTTGTACAGGTTAGGGATTAAAACCCTGTTCATGGACATCCAGGTGCCAGGCCTCTTTCATTTTCTTGACCCCTGTTGTCACCAGAATCTGTGCACATAGGTACAGGGTATCTCCAAGTTCTTCAGTCCCTGGTGTCAACAAGGAGTCCTCAGCATTTCAAGGAAACTCTATCTTATGAGACTCAAGGTTATGCTCCTTGCAAAATCAAAAAAGCTAATTATGTATTTTCAACATACAATAGCACAAAATATACAGTACTATTTCAAAAGTGAAGAATAGAAGTATAGTGCAGAAATACTGAACCAAAGAAAGACTGAAACTCACCAGGGCAAACTCCAAATCCCATAAATTCCTGTCTCATGTCAAACAGCTTGGACAGCCCTTCAGACCACTTGCTGTTTAAAGCTATACTGACTGCAACACACTTGTCTTTCTCTGGTTGGTTCTACTTCACATTTACAGGTCTCCCAGGCAGGCATCACAGGGTTCGGCCATCTCCAACATTTCGGAGTCATGAACAAAACCCATTTAACAGCGTCAAACTACATCCTCAACTTCATCAATCGCCTCCTGAGGACTCCATTCAGGGACTCCTCTGGCCTCAGAGGTTTTCCTTTTTTAAGGAGCAAGATTTCATAGACCTTTCATTCCTGTATCCTTCTTGATAAAGCCAGAACTAAATGGCCAAAGCTGCCAAGTTCTTCTGCCTGCTGTAGATTGAATTGGTTCTACTTCTTGAACTACATTTGCATATGCTTTGACTTGTTAATGTTAATGCTTTTCAGGCTGAAGAAATCCCCCAGGCCTCTTATGCTTTCACCACCTGCCTGAATGGCTGGGTCACATCTAGCACTAAAGACACCATGTCCTTTACTCCAATTAGCCCCAGGGTTTTCTTTAAAATTTTCATATCCTGACCACAGGACTTGGCTCCAGCACTAAATTTTCTGATGCTCCTTTTCTATTCAAATGTTCATTTGTATTTCCTTTTTGCCCCACTTGCTTGTCTTCATCATAGATTTTCATAAGGGTAATCACAATAATCAATGTATAATAGTCAAACTTATGTTATTTTTAAATCACTTCTGCTAATGAAATTAGCTCAAAACTTTTCAATTTATATGCTAGAATTTGGAAAAAATGATTGGAAGGAAAAATAATGTGATTCTAATAAGATCTAAAAATACAAAAAAAAAAAACAGAAAAAAAGAATTAAATTGTGGAGGAAAATAAACCATTACTATAAAAAATATCAAAACAAATCAAATAAATAGTAATAATACTAATAAAAATTTGAAAAAGAAAAAGAAGAAAATGAAGTTTGTTTGCATTAACATAGTACTCCTAGGCATGGAGCCTGCCTTGGTGTGTGGTTAATGTACTCAAGTGACACTTCATTGGAAATCAACCAAACAAACTGATTTTCTCTTTCATCAGGCATCAGTTGTAAATAGCTTCTGTAAAGGAATGGGATCTTGTGTTTACTTTCACTTCTCAGTAATAGGATGTTTTCTAAATTGACGATGTGCAGGTCTTGTGTGTGCTGTCACAGTCTCTGTGAGTCCAATGTGTAGCAGTTGTAAGAGTAGAAAATTTTAAATTGGCCAGTATCTCAGAATAACTTGGGACTGTGAATTCATGAACTACTCTACCAGGTAAGGGCTCCAGGGCAAGCTGCAGCTGCACTCACCAATAAGATCACTCCCTCCTGGAACGATCTGACTCTCCAGCTTCCCAGCTGCACTCACCAATAAGGACACTCCCACCTGGAATGATCTGACTCCCCAGCTTCACAGCTTTGTGTACCAATAAGAGACACAATCAAAAGCGCTTTATTCCTCCGTCCGCCTCCCAGCCTGCAGTTTTTGACTTTATAAGCTTGTGTAAATTCATACTTGGGGCTCTTCTCTCCTCTCCTCTTATGAGAGGTACGAGATGAGTCTGAGCGCTGGTTCCTAAGTAAAGACTCTTGCTGTGTTGCAACAAGAGCCAACTTCTGTTGTCTTTGGGGCGAACACCGGTCTACGGGACTTGGGACTTGAGAAGGAGTTCCTCTCTGCATTGGTTTTACATTTTTTGTGGGGGCTCGTCCGGGATTTGGTGGTAGCTCCCTGCCCACGATCTTGACCTTTGAGGTAAGAAAGGTACCAAAAGCATTCATTCTGTCTGTCTTTTTTGGTGTTTGAAGTGCTCTTGGTTTGATTTGCATTTGCCCTGTTGCTCATGAGAGTAATAGGGCTGTGGTCGGTAGATGTACCAGGAGGACCATAACCAACCACCCTGGGGGATGCCCTAGGAGTATCGGAAGAACAATGAAGCTTGGTGTTCTCCTACATGAGAGGCTCTGGTCAGTCAGACTGGGCCTTACTGACCTGGCCCACTGCCTCTCAACCATTGCTACCATCTGATTCATTTTCGTTTTTGTGGCAAAGAAGGTAAGGCCGTTTGTATCTCTTCTGTGTTACAGTTTTATTTTGTTGTTGTTGTTGTTGTTATTTGTGTTCTTGACTTTCCAACTGATGATGAGACAGACTGTGACCACCCCCCTTAGTTTGACTATTGACCACTGAACTGAAGTGAAGCGTAGGGCTGGCAACCTGTCACTTGTAGTCCGGAAAGGACCTTGCCAGACTTTCTGTACCACAGAATGGCCCACCTTTGATGTGGAGTGGTCACCTGAGGGGACTTTTGATCTGTCCATTATTCTTGCTATGAAAGATACTGTTTTTCAGAATGGACCAGGAGAGCACCCGGACCAGCAGCCCTACATCATGGTCTGGCAAGACATAACTCAGAATCCACCCCCTTGGGTTAGGCCATGGGTCCTCCAACAATGGAGGAGCTCCCAAGTCTTGGCTATTCAGGGTTCACGCCCTTCAGAGGAACCCTCCTGACTGTCTCCACCAAAAAAGATCTATCCCAATACTCAGGGAGATCTCCTCCTCCTCCTCGGCCCCCCTCCCCCTTAACCCCCTACTCTGGCTTCAACGATTCAGGCAGGCCCCTCAGTCCCACTTGTAGCTAGGGAAGAGCCAATTCAGGACGGCCCCTCAACTCTGCCTGAAGCTGGGGTCCCTCCAGGTTAGGGACATGCAGTCGCAGGGGAGTTATGCCTGACATCATAGTGGCACCAGCTTTACCTATAGCTGAGGTCCCTCCAGGTCCAATTCAGGCAGGCCCCCCAGCTCAGCCTGTAGCTGGTGTCCCTCTGGGGCTGATTCAGGCAGGTCCCTCAGCCCCGCCTACAGCTGAGGACCCTCTGGGGCCAGCTCAGGGGACACACAGTTGCAAAGGAGTTATGCCTGACACCACAGTGGCACTCCCACTGTGCTCCTATGGACTCCTTCTAGTGGCAGATAGCCAGAATGTCCAGGTCCTTCAGCCACTTCAGTACTGGCCATTCTCCTCAGCCCATCTTTATAATTGGAAGACTAACAATCCCCCTTTCTCTGAGGATCCTCAGAGGCTCACAGGCATTTGGAAACCTTGATGTTCTCTCATCAGCCTACTTGGGATGATTGCTAGCAGCTTCTCCAGACCCTCTTCACTACTAAGGAGAGAGAAAGGATCCTGCTCCAGGCCCAGAGAAATGTACCAGAGGAGGATGGGTGACCCTCTCAAGTTTGCAATGTCATAGATACCGGCATCCCTCTCACCAGACTGAGCTGGGACTTAAACACAGCAGAAGGTAGGAGCAACTGACAGGCAGGCTATTGTGGCTGGTCTCCGTGGAACAGCCAGATGCCCCACTAATTTGGCCAAGGTAAAAGAGATTGTCCAGGGCACCACTGAGCCTCCCTCTGTGTTTCTTGAGTGCCTTATGGAGGCCTTCAGGAGATATACTTCCTTCGATCCCTCCTCGGAGGGCCAGAGGGCCTTAGTGGTGGCCATGGCTTTTATAGGTCAGTCAGCAAGTGATATTAAGAGGAGGCTGCAGAGAATTTAAGGATTGCAAGATTATACCTTGCAGAATTTAGTAAAGGAGGCAGAGAAGGTGTATCATAAGAGAGAAACTGAAGAAGAGAAAGAGCAAAGAAAAGAAAAGGAGAGAGAAGAGACAGAAAATAAGAGAGACAGGAGGCAAGAATTTTGGCTGCCATAGTGAGCGATAGAAATCAGACTAGAGATAGACCTAGAAAGCCAGGAAACCTGGGCAACCTCTTGAAAAGGACCAATGTGCATACTGTAAAGAAAAAAGACATTGGGCACAAGAGTGCCTCAAGAAGAGAGGACCACCCAAGAAAGTGTTAGCTCTGACTGAAGATGATGATGATTAGGGGAGATGGGGCCTGAAGCCCCTCCCTGAGCCTAGGATAACTCTTAAGGTGGAGAGGAAGCTAGTTGAGTTCCTGGTAGATACAGGAGCTCAACATTCAGTCTTATTTAAGTTCACTAGACCTCTATCTCACAAAAAATCCTGTGTTATTGGGGCTACTGTCCATCAGCAATATCCATGAACTACCCTAAGAACAGTAGATCTGGGAGTGAACCAGGTAACCCACTCATTCATCATCCCAGAATGCCCCACTCCCTTGTTGGGAAGAGACCTTTTGACCAAAATGGTAGCCCAGATCACTTTTACACTCAAAGGACCCAAGGTGACTAGAGAGGGCCAGATGATAACAGCCTTAACCATATGTCTTGAAGATGAACATAGACTATTTGAAGTACTTGAGGTGCAGCCTGTAAACGTGAAAGACTGGTTTGACCAATTTTCTGAGGCCTGGGCTGAGACAGCAGGAATGGGGCTAGCTGAACGCCAACCACATATAGTTACAGAACTGAAGGCCACCTCTACCCCAGTGGCAGTTCACCAATACCCCATGAGCAAAGAGGCATGGGAAGGCATCAAGCCCCACATTCAGAGTCTTCTTCAGCAGGGCATCCTGGTAAAGTGTCAGTTACCTTGGAATACCACCCTCTTTCCTGTCCTCAAGCCCGGCACTGGGAACTTCCTCCCTGTACAAGATCTGACAGAAGTAAACAAGTGGTTGCAGGACATACACCCTACTGTGCATAATCCTTACAATCTGTTCAGCTTTTTACCACCAGACCACTCCTGGTACACAGTCCCAGATTTGAAGGATGCCTTCTTCTGCCTGCGGCTCCACTCTTCCAGCCAGAACATATTTGGAGAGATTCTGACTCAGGGATCACCAGACAATTGACCTGGAGCAGACTACCTCAAGGTTTCAAGAACTCTCTAACCCTCTTTGACAAGACCTTACACCAGGACCTGGCCCATTTATGAGCTGCCAAACCGCAGGAAACTCTACTTCAATACGTAGATGACCTTCTTCTTGCTGGCTCATCCAAAGCCGCCCGTCTTCAAGGAATTGGACTGCTGCTGAAAGAACTAGCAAGTTGGGGTACTGGGCATCAGCAAAAAAGACCCAAACCTGCCAGCGACTGGTGACGTATTGGGGTACTCACTCAAAGGGGAGAAGTGGTGGTTGACTGAGGCTAGGAAATAAACCATGACTCAGATACCAGTGCAATGAACGGCCCACCAGGTGCGGGAGTTCCTGGGGATGGCCAGCTTCCGCCGACTATGGATTCCAGGGATTGCCTCTGTGGCAGCCCCCCTCTACCCCTTGATCAAAAATAGTATCCTCTTTGAGTGGAAAAAAGGACCACAACAGGCCTTTGATGACATCAAATGTGCCTTGTTGTCATCCCCTGCCCTGGCTCTCCCTGATATGACTAAACCATTTATTCTCTTTGTAGATGAAATGTGAGAGAGCCAGGGGGCTATTAACACAACAACTGGGACCCTGGAAGAGGCTGGTAGCTTACCCCTCCAAAAACTTGGACCCTGTAGCCATCGGGTGGTCGGCCTGCCTAGAATTTGTTGCTGCTGTGGCAGTCCTCATCAAAGATGCTGACAAGGTGACTCTGGGGCAGTTCCTGATGGTCACTGCTCCCCATAGTCTTGAAAGCATAATAAGACAACCACCGGAACGCTAGCTTTCAAATACCCGCATGACCCAATACCAGAGCCTACTGCTGAATGGAGACTGTATCCAGTTCACTACCCCCCACCCCCACTATACTCAACCCTTCCACCCTGATACCAGACACTAATCCCTACTCCCCTGTCACTCATGACTGTCAAGAAATCCTAACTGAGGAAACAGGGGTCCAATGGGACTTGAGAGACCAACCCTTATCAGATGCTCAGCTAACGTGGTTCACAGATAGAAGCAGCTACATAATTGAAGGTAAAATGGTGGCATGGGCAGCAGTGGTGGACGAGGAACAGACCATCTGTGCTAGCAGCCTCCTGGAAGAGACCTCTGCTCAGAGGGCAGAACTAATTGCCCTCACCCAGACTTTGCAGCTAGTGAAGAAAAAAAGATAAACATTTATACTGACAGCCGGTATGCCTTCGCCACTGCCCATGTCCATTGCGTTATCTACAGGCAAAGGGGCTACTAATGTCAGCAGGAAAAGACATTAAAAACAAAGAAGAGATTATGAGCCTTCTAGAGGCCATACACCAACCAGAGAAGGTTGCAATTATACATTGTCTCAGCCAACAAAAAGGGGACTCCTCTATAGCAAAAGAAAATCAGCGAGCAGATGCAGAGGCAAAAAGGGCAGCACAGGATTTGAACATCTTGGCTCTGCTTCCACAGGATGAGATGCCTGTTCAGTTACCTTCCATATGACAGCTCAACTATTCAGAGCATGATCTACAAAAGATGGCCAGTTTGGACAAAAGTTATAATGCCACATATGATGTGTGGGAAACTAAAGATGGCAAAATTATTTTGCCTGAACAGCAGGTGAAGACCCTCTTCCTCCAGATTCACAAGCTGACCCATCTGGGCACTAAGAAAATGGTAGCTATGATGAAAAAAAAAACAAAAAAAAAAAACCTCAATACTATATAATAGGATTACGTGACTTAGCTGATGACATAGTTGGAAGCTGTGTCCCTTGCCAGAAGGTAAATGTTGGCAGAAACAAACTAGCCAGGAAAGTGCCTTTGAAGAAATAGACCTGGAGCCTACTAGGAAGTAGACTTCATAGAGATCAAGCCAACCAGGTATGGTAACAGGTATTTACTAGTTTTCATAGACACCTTTTCAGGGTGGGTGGAAGCTTTCCCCACCAAGAAAGAAACAACCGCCATTGTAGCCAAGAAGATACTAGAAGAAATTTGCCCTTGGTTTGGGATGCCCAAAGTAATTGGGTCAGATAATGGCCCTGCCTTTGTTGCCTAGGTAAGTCAGGGATTGGCCAAAACATTGGGGTTTTATTGAAAATTACATTGTGCATATAGACCCCAGAGCTCAGGCCAGATAGAAAGAATGAATAGAACTTTAAAAGAGACCATGACTAAATTGTCCATAGAGACTGTCTGTGCAGACTGGAATGTCCTCCTTCCCTTAGCCTCGTTCCAAGTCCGGAACACCTCTGCTATATTTGGGTTGACCCCTTTTGAGATTCTTTTTGGAGCACTTCCCCCTTTGAACATGATAACTGATCAGATAGAACCTGTCTGTCATAGTAAGAGTGATCTGTATGCCAGACTGAAGCCATTTGAGGTGGTGCAGAAGGAGGTGTGGACGCCATTGGCTAAGGCCTACAAACCAGGAGACCTACAGGTGCCTCACCAGTTCCAGGTCAGTCACTATGTGAGGTGACATTGGGTCATGAAACTGGCTGGAAGGGACCCTACCTGGTGCTCCTGACTATCCCGACTGAAATTAAGATTGACGGCATCTCTGCATGGATCCATGCATCTCATGTTAAACCTGTACCTCCGCTGGACCCTGAATGGAAAGCCGGAAAGATGGACAGACCCATCAAGCTTAGATTTCATCTTGTGGCTACTTCTACTGACCCTCCTCCAGCTAAGTGAGGCTCTTAATCCCCATTTCTCTCAAAAGCTGACCTGACAAATTTCATCACAAACTGGTGAGGTGGTGTTTTCTACCTCCAAAGTAGCTCCACCATAAACCTGGTGGCCAGACATGTTGACCTCTGCCTACTGATTGCTGGATTAGACTCATGGGATATCCTCGAGTTTGGCCCAGATAAGTTACCAGTGTTATCAGAGGCCACCCACCTCCAGCAAACCGCTTCCTTGGGTTGTGCCAGACCCTGGTCCCGATGCCAGCTGAGGATGGATCCTTTCTACGTGTGCCTCTGCGACGGATGTAACAGGGAGTTAGCTAGATGCTGCGGAGACTTAGGGACCTATTATTGCAAGGAGTGGTGATATGAGAACTCTGGAGAGGCCTATTGGCACCCCTCTTTATCTTGGGATTTGATTAGTGTCTTAAAACCACTCTGAGCCCACCCGGTGTCCCCAGAAGGGGAGGTATGTACCATTCTCTAGCGCCACTTGTAACCAGGAAGAGAAATGCAATCCTATAGTCATCCACTTTACTAAAAAAGGTAAAAAAAAGATTGGGGGATCCGGATTTATGTGACTGGTACCGACCCCAGAGTTGTATTCTCCATGCAGTTAAAAATAGAAAGCCCAATCTTGGTACTAGTAGGGCCAAACCAGGTCCTGAGATCCACCAATGTTCTAAGACCCCCGCCTCCTACTCTTGAACCTCCTGCTCCTGCCTCATCCCTTTCAGACCCCAGCCTACCCTCACCCTTGCCCTTCACTTCCAAACCCATGCTTTCAGGCACAAGCCAACGCATGCTTAACCTGATCCAGGGTGCTTTCCAAGTTTTAAATGCTACCAACCTGAGGTTACCAAGTCTTGTTGGTTATGCTTTGCCTCAAGTCCCCCTTATTATGAGGGTATGGGCATAGTGAGGTCCTTTAACAAGAGCTCCGACCATCAGACTTGAAGCTGGCAGAGCTCCAAAAAGTTGACCCTAACTGCTGTATCTGGAACTGGCACCTGTATAGATAAAGTACCTCCAGGACAAAAACACCTTTGCAATCATACTGAGACTATCATGGACTTGGGTTCAAATCACTATCTAGTACCACCCCCAGAGGGGTGGTAGGGTTGAAAACAGGGTTAACTTCTTGTGTTTTGACCTTAGTTTTTAACCAGAACAGAGGAGACTTTTGTGTCCTGGTTCAGTTGGTTTCTAGGCTCATCTACCATGAAGATACCTCTTTTATTGATGAACTTGATCACAGCACTAGACATGAAAGAGAACCAGTCTCTCTGATCCTGGTCATTCTTCTGGGAGTGGGGGTTGCATCAGGGATTGGCACAGGCACAGCAGCTCTAATATAGACACCACAACATTATGAGAACCTAGGGGCAGCTATGGATGAAGACCTTAAGACTATAGAACAGTCTGTTTCCAAGCTAGAAGAATTCTTGTCTGATGTGGTGCTTCAAAACAGGCAATGACTAGACCTGTTGTTTCTGAATGGGGAGGCCTGTGTGCAACACTCAAAGAAGAATGCTGTTTCTACATCGACCACTCTGGAGTAGTAAAAGATTCCATGAACAAGCTTAGAGAGAGGCTAGACAAGATGCAGAGAGATGGAGAAGCCCACCAAAGTTGGTTTGAAAACTGGTATAGCCGATCTCCGTGGTTTACCAGGCTGGTATCCTCCCTTATGGGACCCCTTTTTATTCTCCTCCTATTACTCTAGGACCCTGCATCTTGAATTGATTAGTAGCTTTAGTTAGAGAAAGGATGAGCACAGTACAAGTATTGATGCTCAGACAGCAGTATCATTCACTTTGTTGCAGGGAAGAACCAGAAGTTTATTTACAGGCAGAAACAAAAGTTCCATGATTAGAACTTGCCAGAAGAAAAAGTAAGGAATGTAAGAGTAGAAAATTTTAAATTGACCAGTATCTCAGAGTAACATGAAACTGTGAACTCGTGAACTCCTGGGGAAGGGCCCCAGGGCACGGTGCAGCTAAGCTCACCAATAAGAACACTTCCACCTGGAAAGATCTGACTCCCCAGCTTCCCAGCTGCATGCACAAATAAGAAACATAATAAAAAGCACTCTATTCCTCAGTCTCCCTCCCAGCCTGCAGTTTTTGACTTTATAAGCTTGTGTAAATTCATACTCGGGGCTCTTCTCTCCTCTCTTCTTGTGAGAGGTACGAGAAGAGTTCCAGTGCTGGTTCCTAAGTAAAACCTCTTGTTTTGTTGCAATAAGAGCTGACTTCTGTGGTCTTTGGGGTAAACACCTGTCCAAGGGACTTGAGAGGGAGTTCCTCTCTGTGTTGGTTTCATAGCAGCCATGTTCTTTGTGCAAATACTTGTAGTCACCTACTCTTCTGGCTCTTACCGTTTTTCTTTTTACTCATCTGCATGGACCACTGAACCTTGAGTAGAGGGATTTGATAATGATAGCACATATAGAATCGAGTGAGTGTTCCTACCTTGCTTTTTCTTATCACTCTGTTCAAACTGTGTCTCTTCTGACTCTTTGCTTTAACAGCACCTGTCTTTCTCCTCTCTGTTACCAGCATGTTATGATTCTCAGAGATGCTACTTTTACTTACAAATTTATTTATATGAATTCTTTTTATCATTGTCAAAATTACAATGTCCAATTGATTTTAAAAATTTTAATGAAAACTGAAATTCAGTTTTAAGTAGTCATATTTGTAGTTTATAACATCATTTATTTTGCATCCTATATCTAGATTTTTTTTTCTGAACTTGGTTGTTACTAGTAACCACTCTGGCTTCTAGCTCCCCTCCCTGATGACATTGTTCTGTTTGTGGATCTATTTCAAATGACTGGGTTCTGGAAGCTCTATTGTCAGAGTCATTTATTTTAAATAACTTACATTTGTAAATTCTTCTCTGCTTCTTTGAGATGTAAATCTTTCTAATAGCCTTTTGTCAGTTTTACAATCCAGAAGCATTTCTTTCAAGAATCTGCAGACTATATCCTTAAAATGTAATCACGAAAGAAGATAAAAGTCCTATTTCCCAGCTTGGGTGAAATGTTAAGAACTTAAGATCTGCTAAAACTTTATTTCACCTTGTAAAATTACCAATAAAAAGTTTACTTTTTCACTGAGCAAGGTGATCAGTAAACAACTGGGACACTAGTCCTCTCCAGCCAGCAATTCAGGATCTTGCTAAGTCTTGGCTTGGGTTCTACTGCCCAGCATGTCAAGTAATAAATAATCAAAGTACAATAAATTTCTGTCTGGTTTTCTTGTACCAAATGTTTTCCTTTTTTTCAACTACTTTGCTTTTTGTCCAGTGTTTTAAAATCCTAAAACTATAAACTAAAACATTGCTTCTTACATGAACTTATATTTGTGTTAATCATGAAATTGGGTATACTTTTTGTTCTTATGTACATATATTTATATTTTATAATATAAATATTTCAATGTTTTAAAATAAAAGATAACTTTCAAACAGATAAACATTAGTTCAATTATAATTTTGTCATCACTCATAATTCAGTCACTAATTAAACAATGTTGTCTTAGGACATTGTCATCTGAATATACTTGAACCTCATATAGCCTTAAATTTTACATTCATAAATTGAAACAATTATAGTCCGAAATGTAAACATAAATGCAAAGAGTTAGGCTTTGATTTGGTCATTCATTTTTAAAAATCTATATTCTAATAGCTTTATGTAGCAAGCTATGTTTCAGTTCTCATAAGTAACTTGAAAGAATTTTATTTGTCATTGACAATGTTTTTGTGTTATATGGAAACACTATAATACACATACGACTTGAGTATACATAGAACTTGAAATCCATAAGGAAATCTGACACTAGTGTACTGAAGATATTCCAGGAAAGCTCTACATAATACACTGAAACCACAATCAAACAACACAGTAAATTGCTACAGTAGACAGAAAACTCTGTTTGTAAATACATTACTCTGGATTTGGTAAATTGAAGAACATTTTAACACTAAGAATATATTTAAATATAGTCTTAGAGTCAAGATGCTGAGAGGCTGCAAAATATACTACAACATAATTCTGAAATAAAGCATTTAAAATGTTAACTCAGCCTTCTAAGCACCTCGGTATTCTGACTTTTAGATACTTGACAAAGAACTAGGACCATATAGACTTAATCTTTTGCACATATGCTTTCATTTTTGAGATTTTCTATTTAGATAGTGTATTTGATCATATTGTGTTTTTATTCTCTTTGGCATTGTTATTAAGTAATATTATGCCTGCCAATTAAGGGAAAACTAGTTTAGTCTCTGTTTCATAGTTTATACATCACAGATTTTAAAATGAAATTGAAAACTTATTTATTTTATGTGCATAAGCATTTTGTTTTCATTTACATTTGTGTACAATGTGTGTGCTTGGCACCTTGAAAGGCCACAAGAGAATATAGGATCCCGTGAAACAAAAGTTATGAACTGTTTTAAATTATCATGCATGTCTGAGAAATTGAACATAAATCTTCTAGAAAAGCAGCATATATTCTTAATCGCTGAGCCTTCTTTCCAGTCCACATAATTGCTTATAAATCCCAAGTAACAATGACACCAAAAGAGTGAAAAAATAATGTTGATGATGTTTTCCCCAAATAATCACTAATCTACTTTTCCCCACTTATTATATAATGTAAGGCCACTTATTTGTTTGTTTATTATCAGTTTTAATTTCTCCAAAATCATATTCAATTTTTTTCATGAATAAACAGCAATTTATCATTTAATAATAACAATTTTAATACAAATATGTGCTGATCATTTCTAAAGGTCAGGCTAGCAAAGTTAAATGTTGGGGGTCTTTTGTTCGTCCCTGGGTGAGTAGTTTTATTTTTTCTCCATTTATACAGAAAACTTGACTCTGATGTATTTCAATCTTCCTACTGTTATGTACACATTTCTACTCTCACATAATTATCCTACTTTTAAAAAATATTTTTTATTTATTTTACATCCCAACCCTTCTTCTCTTTTAGTCTTGTCTCAAAGTTCCGACTCCTCTCCCTCCTCTTCTCCTCTGAGAATATGGAGGCAACCTTGGACATCTTGCAACCCTGGCACATAAAGCCTCTGTCTGCAGGGCTAAGCACTTCTCCTGCTCAGACCAGAAAAGACAGCAGTTAGGGGAATGGATTGCACATACAAGCCACAGCTTTAGGGTTAGTCCCCTGCTCCAGTTATTTGGGAGCTCCATAAACACTGAGCTGCACATCGGCTACATATGTGTGTCGAGGCCTAGGTCCAGCCCATATATGCTCTTTGGTTGATAGTTCATACTTTTAAAATGGCCAGAGATCACCCTTCTGCCCCTCGCCCTGACCACAGTAGAACAAGCAGATACTCAGCTGCTCTGCTCTGCCTGTGGAAAAAACGTGCCCCTAGACGTCCAAGTCAGGCCACTGCTCTCAGAACTGCAGAGTTGCAGCCTAGAGGAGCCACTGATCTCAGAGCAGCAGACACCATATCCTGAGACATCCTAAAAGAGAAACTACACTCAGAGCAGGAAACACCTAGCTGGCCTACTACCAGAGAGACAGCATATCCTGAGATATCCTAGAGGAGCCACTGTACCCAGCACAGCTGGAGCTCAGGATTACAGACACATCCAGACCCCAAGGAGTTCTGACACAACCAAGATATCTGGAAAGACAGACTACAGTCAGAACCTGTGAGTGCAGAATACAAGAGATAGAAGAGAGAATCTCATGCACAAAAGATACCATGGAAAACATAGACACAATGGTGAAAAAAAATATGAAATGCAAAAAGCTCCTAACACAAAACATCCAGGAAATTCAGGACACAATGAGAAGACCAAACCTAAGGATAATAGGTATAGATGAGGGTGAAGACTCCCAAGTTAAAGGGCCAGTAAATATCTTCAGCAAAATCTTAGGGGAAAACTTCCCTAACCTAAAAAAAGAGATGTCCTTAAATATACAAGAAGCCTACAGAACCCCAAACAGACTAGACCAAAAAAGAAAAACCTCTCATCACATAATAATCAAAACATCAAATATACAAAACAAAGAGGAGATACTAAAAGCAGTAAGGGAAAAAAGCAATGTAACATATAAAGGAAGACCTATAAGAATTAAACCAGACTTCTTACCAGAGACTATAAAAGCCAGAAGATCCTGGACTGACATTATACAGACCTTAAGAGATCACAAATGCCAGCCCAGACTACTATACCCAGCAAAACTCTCAATCAATATTGATGGAGAAACCAAGATATTCCATGACAAAACCAAATTTATACAATATCTTCCAAGAAATCCAGCATTTCAAAGGACAATGGACAGGAAACTACAACACAAAGAGGGAAACTACAAACAAGAAAAAGCAAGAAAGTAGTCTTTCAACAACTCCAAAAGAAGACACTTACACAAACATAATTCCATCTCTAATAACAAAAATAACAGGAAGAAACAATCATTTTTCCTTAATATCTCTTAATATCAATGGACTCAATTCTCCAATAAAAAGACGTAGACTACCAGACTGGATACATAAACAGGCCCCAGAATTTTGCTGCATACAGGAAACACACCTCTGTGACAAAGATAGACACTACCTAAGAGTAAAAGGATGGAAAACAATCTTCCAAGCAAATGGTCCCAAGAAACAAGCAGGAGTATCAAATAAAATTGATTTTCAACCAGAAGTAATCAAAAAAGATAAGGAAGAACACGACAAACTCATCAAAGGAAAAATGTATCAAGAACTCTCAATTCTGAACATCTATGGCCCAAATGCAAGGGCATCCACATACATAAAAGAAACTTTACTAAAGCTCAAAGCATACATTGCATCTCACACAATAATAGTGGGAGACTTTAACACCCCACTTTCAGCAATGGACAGATCATGGAAACAAAAACTAAACTGAGACACAATGAAACTAATAGACGTTATGAACCAAATGGATTTAACTGATATCTATAGAACATTTCATCCTAAAACAAAAGAATATACCTTTTTCTCAGCACCTCGTGGTACCTTCTCCAAAATAGACCATATAACTGGTCACAAAACAGGCCTCAACAGATACAAAAATATTGAAATAATCCCTTGTACCCTATCAGACTACCATGTACTAAGGCTGATCTTTAATAATGAGAAAAACAACGGAAAGCCCGCTTACACGTGGAAACTGAACAATGTTCTACTCAATGATGACAAGGAATGATGACAAGGAATGATGGTCAAGGAAGAAATAAAGAAAGAAATTAAAGACTTTTTAGAATTTAATGAAAAGGAGGACACATCCTACAAAAACTTGTGGGACTCCATGAAAGCAGTACTAAGAGGAAAAATCATAACTCTAAGTGCCCACAAAAAGAAAATGGAAAGAGCATACATTAACAACTTGACAGCAGACTGGAAAGCATTAGAACAAAAAGAAGCAAATATACCCAAGAGAAGTAGACGGCAGGAGATAATCAAATTCAGAGCTGAAATCAACCATGTAGAAACAGAAAGAACTATACAAAATATCAACAAAATCAGGAGCTGGTTCTTTGAGAAAATCAACAAGATAGATAAACCCTTAGCCAGACTAATCAAAGGGCACAGAGAAAGTGTTCAAATTAATAAAATCAGAACTGAAAAGGGAGACATAACAACAGAAACTGAAGAAATTAAAAAAATCATCAGATTCTACTACAAAGGCCTATACTCAACAAAATTGGATAATCTGGATGAAATGGACAATTTTCTAGACAGATACCAGATACCAAAGTTAAACAAGGAGCAGATAAACCATCTAAACATTTCTATAAAACCTAAAGAAATAGAAGCAGTCATTAAAAGTCTCCCCACCAAAAAAATCCGGGACCAGATGGTTTTAGCCCAGATTTCTACCAGACCTTTAAGGAAGACTTAATACCAATACTCTTCAAACTATTCCACAGAATAGAAGCAGAAGGAACACTACTCAATTCGGTCTATGAAGCTACAATTATGCTCATACCTAAACTTCACAAAGAACCAACAAAGAAAGAGAATTACAGACCAATCTCACTTATAAATATTGATGCAAAAATACTCAATAAAATTCTCACAAACCGAATCCAAGAACACATTAAAACAATCATCCATCATGATCAAGTAGGCTTTATCCCATGAATGCAGGGATGGTTCAATATAAGGAAATCCATCAATGTAATCCACTACTCAAACAAACAAACAAACAAACAAACAAACAAAAAACCCACATGATCATCTCACTAGATGCTGAGAAAGCATTTGATAAAATTCAAAATCCTTTCATGTTAAAAGTCTTGGAAAGATCAGGAATTAAAGGCACATACCTAAGCATAGTAAAAGCAATACACAGCAAACCAATAGCCAACATCAAACTAAATGGAGAGAAACTTGAAACAATCCCACTTAGATCAGGGACTAGACAAGGTTGCCCACTCTCACCCTACCTATTCAATATAGTACTGGAAGTTCTAGCCAAAGCAATTAGACAACAAAAGGAAGTCAAAGGGATACAAATAGAAAAGGAAAAAGTCAAAATTTCACTATTTGCAGATGATATGATAGTATACCTAAGTGACCCTAAAACTTCCACAAGAGAACTCCTAAACCTGATAAACAACTTCTGCAAAGTGGCTGGATATAAAATCAAATCAAACAAATCAGTAGCCTTCCTCTACTCAAAAGATAAACAAGCTGAAAAAGAAATTAGGGAAATGACGCCCTTCACAGTAGTCATAAATAACATAAAATATCTTGGAGTGAATCTAACCAAGCAAATGAAACATCTGTATGACAAGATCTTCAAATCTCTGAAGAAAGAAATCGAAGAAGATCTCCAAAAATGGAAAGATCTCCCACGCTACTGAATAAGCAGGCTTAACTTAGTAAAAATGGCCATCTTGCCAAAAGCAATCTACAGGTTCAATGAAATCCCCATCAAAATTCCAAATAGACATAAAAAGAGCAATTTCTAAGTTCATTTGGAATAACAAAAAACCCAGGTTAACAAGAATCATTCTCAACAATAAAAGAACTTCTGGGAGAATCACCATCCCTGACCACAAACTGTACTACAGAGCAGTAGTGATAAAAACTGCATGGTATTGGTACAGAGACAGGCAGGAAGATCAATGGAACAGAATTGAAGACCCAAAAATGAACCTACACACCTATGGCTACTTGATCTTTGACAAAAGAGCTAAAAACATCTAGTGGAAGAATGACAGCATTTTCAACAAATGGTGCTGAACCAACTGGAGATCAACAGGTAGAAAAATGCAAATCAATCCATTTTTATCCCCTTGTACAAAGCTCAAGTCCAAGTGTATAAAGGACCTTAACATAAAACCAGATACACTGAAACTAATAGAAGAGAAGGTGGGTAAGACCTCGAATACTTAGGCACAGGGGAAAAGTTCCTGAACAGAACACCAATGGCTTATGCTCTAAGATCAAGAATTGACAAATGGAACCTCATAAAACTACAAAGCTTCTGTAAGGCAAAAAACACTGTCATTAAGACAAAACAGCATCCAACAGATTAGGAAAAGATCATTACCAATCCTAGATCCGAAAGAGGGCTAATAACCAATATATACAAAGAACTCAAGAAACTAGACTCCAGACAACCAATTAACCCTATCAAAAAAAATGGGGTACCGAGCTAAACAAAGAATTCTCAACTGAGGAAATTCGAATGGCCGAAAAACACCTTAAGAAATGTTCAACATCCTTAGTCATCAGGGAAATGCAAATCAAAACAACCCTGAGATACCACCTCACACCAGTCAGAATGGCTAAGATAAAAAATTCAAGTGATGGTAGATGTTGGCGAGGATGTGAAGAAAGAGGAACATTCCTCCATTGTTGGTGGGATTGCAAGGTGGTACAACCACTCTGGAAATAAGTCTGGTGGTTCCTCAGAAAATTAGACATAGCACTACCTGAGGACCCAGGTATACCACTCCTGGGCATATACCCAGAAGATGCTCCAACATATAACAAGGACATATGCTCCACTATGTTCATAGCAGCCTTATTTATAATAGCCAGAAGCTGGAAAGATCCCAGATGTCTTTCAACAGAGGAATGGATAAATAAAATGTGGTACATTTACAGCTATTAAAAATAATGAATTGAGAAATTCTTAGGTAAATGGATGGAACTAGAAAATATCATCCTGAGTGAGGTAACCCAGTCACAAAAGAACACAAATGTTATTTACTCACTGATAAGCGAATGTTAGCCCCAAAGCATGAAATAGCCAAGATTCAACTAACAGACCATATGAAGCTCATGAAGAAGGAAGACCAAGTGTGGATGCCTTCGTCCTACTCAGAAGCAGTGACAAAATGCTCGAAGGAGCAAATATGGAGACAAAGTGTGGTACCTAAAATCAAAGAGGGGCCATCTGGAGACCACTCTATCTTGGTACCCATTCCATGTGCAGTCACCAAAGATAGACACTGATATGGATGTCCGGAAGTGCGTGTGGACAGGAGCCTGATGTAGTTGTCTCCTCGGAGGTATATCCAGAGGCAGATTCTGGCAGCTACCCATTGATCTGATCAAGGGTTCCCAATGGAGAAGCTAGAGGACTGAAGGAGCTAAAAGGATTGGCAGCCCCAAGAGGAGAGGAACAGTGCCAACCAACCAGAGCTCCCCAGGGTCTAAGCCACCAGCCTGGGAGCACAAATCGAGGCACCCATGACTTCAGATGTATACTTAGGGGAAGATGACTTTGTCAGGCATGGGTGGGAGAGGAGATCCTTGATCTCATGAGAGCTGAGCAGCAAGCAGGGAGGAATTCGAGGGTGGGGAGGGGAAAAGGGAGAAGGGATAGGTGGGTGCACACCCTTGTGGAGGCAGGAGGGGGGAGGTGATAGGGGTTTCCTGGGTTGTGGGGGGAATGGGGTAAGGGGATAAAATCTGAAATGTAAACATAATATCCGATAAAAAATAAATTGACAAAAAAGAAAAGAAAAGAAATTTAGGAGGCAGTTTAGGTTAACGGAAACAGCTCCATAGAAACATGAAAATCACACCCTCATAGAAGCAGAAGGAGGGGCAATGAGATAAGGGGCTCCTGGATGGTGGGGAAAATGGGGCAAGGGGATAAAATTTGAAATGCAAATATTATATCCAATAAAAAAGATGAGAGGAAATTTGTTATACCAACATCTTTAATAAAATGTCAGCCCTCTAGAAAAAAATGATCTTGAAACTAAAACTTGCTTTGAGAATTTTATATTGCAGAATATACAACCTGGGTGTATCTATGCATCAAGCAAGCTGAACAGACCTGCTCAAACCTCTGATGTCCTGGAATTCCATCTGGATGCAGTGAAGACACACTGTCAGAGGCCTATCAATTTACCCTCTCCCACACCCCTCTTCTAATATCTCAACGCACATAATCAGCTTGAAGAAGTTAATGAAGAGTCAACGCCCCTATTCCCTGGGCTTGGGGACTAAGGTGGTCAATATTGGCCTGTCTTTCTAGGGAAAAGTAGTGGTTTTGTTGGAACAGGGAGGATTAGTTAGTATTTATTGCATAGCTATAACCTATTGGTAGAAAAATGTATAATTATTATCAAGAGGAAGTTATAATTTCTTAAATGGTACAAAATTTACTTAGATTTCAAATTTAAGGTTTTTATTGTTATGAGCTTCCTATTGATATAAGTGAGATGAATATTAATATTCTCATGGGCATTGTGCCTGTATAACACATTTAGGAATACAAGGCTTAGACCCAGTCCTTCTTCAACTTGTTTTAACTGATTTGAGATGGTTAGCCTGTGAGTTAAGGGACCATAGCAAATTCATGGCTTTGAGTTTATTTTTAGGGTGTTTTTTAAATTTTATTTAGAAATAGCTGAGAGTAGTTAACAGACAACAGTCTAGATTACCTTACATGGATAGTTGGTTTTCACAAACGTCAGAAGTCCACAGAATTGACGTTACAAACATTTCTGTACTAATCTTCATTTTGATTAGAGACCTGTCTGCTCCTGACAGCTTCCTGTCTTGGATTCTAAGAAGAAATTGAGCATCTTTGGAGTTATTCTAGTTGTGGTGAGACAGCCACGAGGCAAGAATTGTCTCTTTTCATCTACAGACAAATTACTGTCCAGAAAAGGACACACTTGCAGAATAGTCGACTGATTATATCTGCCTAGACAGAGTAATCAGCCCTTAAAAATTCTGTATCACCAAGGTCTGTCAGAAGATCCTGGGCCAGAAGGCTGAAAATTTGATACTCCAACGTTCTGAAGTATAGGGACTGTCAAGGTGTTCAGCGGTCTCTATAAATTGACTAAGTTTTAGAAGCTATGCTTTGTGCTTCCCATAATTTCAGTTAACTCAGTCATTCTGGATTTCTGACGGGGTTGAAAACTTATAGTCTCATAACCAATCCCAGATATTTAATTTGAGAGAAAAGATCTGAGTGGATGGTTTTCAGCTGACATTCATTATAAAGCTAAGAAAAAAGCCAGGTTCAGAACTAAGTGTTTTAGTTAAGAGAGATGACTGAGGTTCTGGTTAGCCAACAAAATGATGGACTGGGTATTAGGACTACCTTGTACTTCACTGGTACAAATAGGCATAATTATGCTCCAATTATATTTTGAGAGAAAAGTTTTATTTTAACAAGAAGGGTGATATGTAGGAGGAGCTAAGGTGGGAGGAGTATGGAGAGAAAGAGAAGGAGTAAAGAGAGGAGAAGAAAAAGGAGAGGAGAAGCTAGGAGATGAGAGAGAAAGAGAGAAAGAGGACATGGAGGCAGATGTTCATGTGTCTCCACCAGTCAAAGATAGTTGATATATGTAGGTTGGGTAATGGGTTACACTTCTGATTGATCATTACCAAACTTATAAAGCCTTTGATTAACATTTAAGAAAAACCAGTATAAAAGCAAAAAAGAAAAGGGGCATGGGATAGGGGTTTTCTAGGGAGGGGAAATGGGGGAAAGGGATGGTATCTGAAATGTAAATAAAATATCCAATAAAAGTTTAAAAAAAAATAAAGGGAAAGCCCCACAGAATCAAAAAATATGGCCAGAGATCTAGGTTAATTGACTGTGGAATTCTTCCTGTGGGGTTCCTGTCTTCTTCAGGGACCTCAATCTTAATCCAACTCTTTCCACATTTAATTCTTAAGGAGAAAAGTATTTTACAAAATAAAAAGCCATATCAACAATCAAACTTGAGCAATAAAGAGAACAGCTCAGAACAACTCAGCAGTTGCCTGCCAATTATATTCTCCACAACTTTGGCACATTGACCTTCAGGAGACTATCACTGAGTATTGGCATTGATTATCATAATTTAATAAAAATAATTGAATGGTTCAACTATTGTGTCATGGATACATGAAGCATAGTAGATTTGTACTGAGACTCACTTTTAGTACACAAGGATGAGTAAGATCTCATTGGAAAATATATTTTGTCTATCATCTCTCTGTATGATTGTTCTGTCTTTCTCTCTGTGTACTTGATTATCCGTCTCTCTCTGTCTCTATGTTTATCTACTTTTGTCTATATGTCCTTTTCTGTTTCTGTGTCTCAGTGTCTTTGTCTCTTTCTGTCTCTATATTTATGTATGTGTCTGTATGTGTTGGAGATTGAATCCAGATTCTTAAACATATCAAATTTCTCCCAAATTTTAGGACTTTTCCTATCAATTCTAACAGTTTTTAATGAAATGTGTATGCTTTTGATTGCATAAAGTCATACCATCTGCAAATACAAATAAGCTGACAGGTTACTTTCCAATTTGGATGGCTTTTATTCTTTCTCTTGTCTAATTATTTCTGTTTGTGTCAAATATGATATTAGATATGTATGCAAATGAACATCCTTGTCTTGTTCTTGTTGTTGAAGGAAACATATCTAGGATTTCCTCCTAAGGAATAATATTGGACATACAAATTTCAGAATGTCATTTTGAAGAATGTTCTTCCAATGGCTAACAATTTTTTTATTGGTAATTTTATTTATTTGTATTTTAAATGTCGTCCTACTTCCTGGTTTTCCCTCCACAAATCTCATCCCATAAGCCCTCCCTCTGCTTCTATGAAGGTGCTCCCCCACCCACCCACCTCTCCTTCTTCACCACCCTAGCATCCCTCTATGCTGGGGCATCTGGCCTCCACAGTAACAAGGGTCTCAATTCCTATTGATGTCAGATAAGGCAGTCCTCTGTTACATATGCAGCTTTAGACATGGATCTTTCGATGTGTATTCTTTGGTTGGTGGTTTAGTCCCTGGGAAGGCTAGAGGGGTCCAGATAGTTGATATTGTTATTCTTCTTATGCGATTTTAACCCCTTTCAGCTCTTATAGTCTTTCCCCTAACTGTTTTATTGGGGTTGTTTATTGGCTCAGTCTCATAGTTAACTGCAAGCATCTACATCTGTATTGGTCAGGGTATTGTAGTAGAGCCTCTCAGGGGACAGCTCTACCAGGTTCCTGTCAAGAAATGCTTTTTGGAATCAGCAATAGTGTCTTGGTTCTTTACACAGGAACAAATCTGGGTTAAATTTTTTGAGGTGGGTCAGTGACCCTATCACTCAATAATTTATAATTGAATCTGATTGTCAAGATTATAATGTTTTATATTTTACATGAGTAATTATAATATGAACCATGCTTTTTCCTATAGGATGAGTTTCATTTTATCATAATTATATTTATATTTCTGAATCAATTTTGCTCAGAATGTCCGAGTGTATTTTTATTAGTATGATGAGGTAAATTTTCATTTTTATTATATGTCTTTGTTGGGTCCAGGTAATGCTGGCCTCATAATGATTGGCAGAATTTCTTCTTTCAAATGCACTGGTGTGGGAGAAAATTATTTACAAGAATTATGATTATGTAGGGTTGTGGGTTTCTTGTTCACCCTACCATGAACATGGCCACATAGCGAAGGCAGAACACAGAAAATTGACTGCACTTACACGTCACTGTTGTGGAGCTGGTTTTAGGCTACAGGGAAGCCCTTGGATACTGCTCCAGGAGTAGAAAAGTGCAGGACAGCCTGAGTTGGTGCTCAAAACAAAACCAAACAAAACAGTCTGAGGTGCAGGACAGCCAGAGTTTGTTCAGGGGTTCCCAGGCCTGTGATGAAGCTGGGTCCTTGAGGTTCCTAGACCTTGGTGTCCTAGGGTTTTTTGGACACCCAGGCACCACTGGGAGCTGCAGAAGAGCTGAGAATGTGGTGGAAGCTCGAAGACTAGATCTAACCCTGGTCATGGCTGGGAGGACAGAGAGGACTTCTATGGGAGACTAGACTGTGGCACTGTACTTAAAGACTTTCTTCAAGGCTCTCCATGGTAGATCCTGATGAAAAGAGGCAGAACATGGTTTTATGGCATTTATTGTCATGGTGGAAAGAGGATGTGTAAAACTATACCCCACTTCTCACAGTAGGCCTGAGGTTAAATACCTTTTGCAAAGAGGAAAGTCTGGGAATGAAAATTTATTGACTAAGCCCAACAGGCATGTATGTACCTCACTAGCATGGAGATCTTTCCTGAGCCTATATGATCACAGATCATGTCCTCTACGTGTGGAGAGGTTGGGACATTGCACTTATGTGACTGATGGCCAAAAAATCTATGGGGAACTGCAACTTGTGACAAAGGCCTACTACCTGGGAGCAGGTAAAGCTCCTACCAACCCTTTGTGATCTCTGGGGCTTCTAACCTTCACTCAATCAGGGACAACATTACCTTTAACAGTCCCACAGGATTAGTTCAAGAACTTTTGGGTAATTCAGTTATGAAGTCATAAATTCACTGACTTTTTAAAAAATACAGTATAAAGATTAATAAACAGCAAAACATTTTAAGTTTAAATATTTGCATGATTTGTATGTATCCAGAAATTAATCAAAGTTTTTATATGTCCCTTTTTAGAATTTGATAGTTAATCAAAATTTAATATGATCTTTTGTTTTTCTGTAATACCAATTGTAATTTTTCACTCTTTAAATATTGTTTCTGAGTTTTGTTTACCTTGGTTATTAAAAGTAAAAATTTGTGTTATCACTTCAAAAATCACACAACAGAGAACATTTCCCACCAAAAGAAAAGAAAACAAAACAAACTAATATACCTTTCTCTCAATACCTCATGAAATTTTCTTCCAAACTGACCACATGCTAAGAGAAAAATATCTTCATAGATGTAAGAAAATTGAAGTAACACCTCAAATTCTGTCAATAACCACAGAAACAAGAAATTCTACAAACTCATGAACACTGAACAACTAACTACTTAATAAAAGTATATATCAAGACACAAATTTTAAAAATAAAGACATTCTACAATTGAATGAAAATGGTTATGCATCATAACAAAACTTATGGGATACAAAAAAGAGGGAGAAAGGGAAGGGTTGGAGAGAAAGAGAGAGTTAAGAGATAGCAAGGCTGCTGCCATGCTACTAACATTAGTATCTTTCATACAGGCTAGCTAAAATACATAATTAATTTACAGATGGAATCCATCACTGGGCACATAATCAAAGACTAGGATACTAGATTTAGACTCCCAAGACAAGAGAGCTAGACCAGAAAGTTTGATACAACTTCTTTGAGAACAGTGGTGGTGGCAGGCTGAGCCTTGAACAGAAGTTTATAAGCAGTGTGTAGAATGGGGAAGTAGAGGCTGACAAAATTTACTAGCTGGATGGAAGGCAAAATTCCTTTTAGAGGGAACAAAGATGTCCATTGGAAGGTAACAGGCCAATTCTGGTCAATGCTGTAAACCATGTAATAGCCTAGAGCTTGTGGAAATCAGAGGTCAAATAGCCACTCCAGTACAAACTGACAAAGGTAGCCTGCAAAATGAAGCCAGAGGGGGCAGAATTAATAGCCATAGACTCATGCTGGTCTGAGGAACCTTTTCCTTTGCAATGGGATGAAAAAGCCCCAAACTTCTAAGTAGTTAGGGATTAAATTTTAATCCAATAAAGAGTAAAGGAAAGATATTCAATGTAAAACACCATAGATAGATATGGTTTACAATAATATATCTTTAAAAAAAACAGAAAAACAAACAAACAACAACAACAACAAAAAAACCTCCTGAACCAAATCAGAATAGTTATTTAAAAGATGTCCAAGCCTCAGAATAGAAAACAGGAAATGTGTTACTCTGGTGTAGAGGCCATATCTATATCTACACAGGAAAAAGGAAAAGAGAAGCTATGAATTCTGTCCATAAAGTTGATACAAATCTGATATGACAGAGGGAGACCCCCTGAACATCTTGACTACAGGCAGAACAACAACAACAAAAAAAATTAACGACCAAGACAGGCAGTGTATAGGCTGATTCACACATATGGTAGCAGCTCTTAAGCTGGTTGAGACATGAATATCAATATTGACTACAAAGTCCTTAGGACTTGTCATGCTATTCTTTTGAATGGCATAGATAAAAATTTATAATATAGTTTGGTTAGAGTCTAACTTATCAAAAACACAGATGTCTTTCATTTGCTCAAAGAGGAAAGAATCTTCATTAACTGATCTATGTACTTTGTACATCCCATACATATATCAATGTAGAATTGTATATTACTTGTGAGAGCTTATATGTTCACAGGGAATAACAAACAGACAAACAACCCTAACAAGATCAACCCAGGAGATCCTGAGATGTTGCTGTTTCCTCCAAAGACTTGCTTCCAGGACAGCTTCAAAGAAAGCTGCTGACCCTGGATGACTTTAATCCATCCAGATTTACAGACTGATCAAGTTAGAACTTCACGTAAGTCTAAACTTTCTCAGTATACAGAGACATGGCAACAAATGCTATAGCTTGTTTTCTTAATACTAACCATTATTCAGTTTGGGGTAGGGGTGCAAAATGAAATACTATGCCTCAAAACAGTAGGAAGCAATTTTAAGAGAATGACATATCACTTCCAAAAGGTGGGTGGGTAAATTTTAGTTTTTCTATTGAGTGAAGAATACTTGCAATTATTAAAATATGGGTTATGAGTTATTAAACTGTCTTGATCAGGGAAAAAACAAGGTATAGGAGATTATACTCAGGAATTTCTCCTTTTCTTTTTCCTTTTTCTTCTTTCTTCCTTTCTTTCTTTGTTCTTTCTTTCTTTCTTTCTTTTTTCTTTCTTTCTTTCTTTCTTTTTTCTTTCTTTCTTTCTTTCTTTCTTTCCATTTTTCTCTTTTTTTCTTCCTTTGTTTCATAATGTGAGAGGGGTTGAAAAGAAAAAGGAAGGCTATTGGAACATTATAGGAATACTAGATAAAAGAGTTAGATTATTGAATCTAAAGAACATTTTATAGTCAATAAGTCTACATTTGTATAGTGCTTCATATAGTAATATATGTTAATTTCATATTTATAACATTGGTATAGATCTTTGTTATTGATGCAAAAGTTAAGGCTATTTTTGTTATAACACACTATGTATATATGTTTTTAACTCTCACTTGAAATATTGTATCTAAATGATTCTTAATAACTTAATATAACGTTCTAGTTCTTTGAATGGTTGCTATTACAAATTGTTGAGGATAATTAAGCAATATAACCTAATACTTAGCCAACTCATGATCACGTTAGATACTAGAGTAATTTTTTACAATATCATTTCCAAGATTGAACAGACAGCAAAAAAACTAAAAAACAAAACAAACAACAAAACAAAAAAATGTGAAAAATAATTGCCAATTCAGATACGGTATACACAGATGGATGGTCTTCAAAAACTTCATAGACTTACAGAATATGACACTTAAGGATGTTTTTATCATTTTATTTCTCTTTTGGACAAAAAGACATGTCTGCTCATGGCACTATACCCATTTCTACTTCAAGGAAGATGATGAGAATCAGAAAACCTCTTATGTAGTTTGCTTTAATTGTGATAAGCTGATCCTGAGCAAAAAACTGCCATTGCTTCAATTGCAGACAAAATACTGTCTGTAATGGACAAACCTGGTTTCAGAGATATCAACTGCCAAGCATTGCAAGGACTGTAATTGCAAGCATTGTAAGGCAATTTCTTTATAATTCCTGCTTCACAAAAGGTCCATCAAATATCCTGGGACAGAAGTTTGAAGAGAAATGTTGCAAATATTTAGAGAAATTCTGAAGGCCTATTCAAGCAACTAACTTTATGTCATTTCTATAGTTTTGGAAGCTGCCTGCCTACACTTCTTGAATAATCAAGTAATGTTTATTCTTTCTCATATCTCTGATGAAGTTGAAAACTAGATAGATATAGTCTCATAATTAAGCTTAATTTGTTCAGATATTTAAAATATGTTTTTAAGTATAAGAAGATGTTTTTAGGTTGGTAATACAAATTATGATAAAAAATAATTTAGGTACAGACCTTTTAATTTATCAAGATAGGATAGATAATAGAATACTTTCTTCTAGATTACCAAAGACATATGGACTCAACATGAGTGTAAATCTTACTTAATATTTGTCATAATTATTTCATAATTTCTATCATTGTACATAATTTATTACTGTAAGGAATAACCTTTTATTAGAATAAATTTTTACAAAATCATTTCCAAGATTGAACAGATAGCAAAAAGCTTTTAAAAAAATAAACAACAAAATAAAAAAATGAAAAATAATTGCTGATTCGGATACAGTATACACAGATGGATGGTTTTCAAAAACTTCATATACAAAATGGGAAATGTTGGAGGTTGGTCTGGTGCTATGTATACAAATGCTCAATTCTGTACCCAAAGATATATGTGCAGATGATAATTCTCAAGTTCACTAGCCTTTGTTATATAAAACTTGCTCACTAACTTAATGTTAATTGGTCAATATAACACTACAGACTTTGATTGAACAGTAGAGGGAAAAAGGGGAAACTTGAGTGTGGAATGAGGGGAGAACAAGGGAAGAAGTTGAAAGGAGACAAAGAAAAAAAGAACACAGTGAAAGGTGAAAATTTGTTCAATCTAGGCTTATGGCTTATAAATAACATATCAGGATTTTGTGTCTTTTATATGGGCTAGCTGAATAAATAATTTATTTACAATATCAAAGGAAGATTTAAATAAAACTGAAAATTAACAGAGCAGACAGAACCACAGTTGGACTTTTCTTGTCATGCAATTAATCATTTGGTACCAGGATCAGCTTACATTTAATTGAATTGTTTTCAAAAAGAGTTGCTTTGAAACCCCAAATATCCCAGACTGTTGCATATTTTTAACTCAAAAAAATGATAGCAAGGTCACATTGGTGAAGACAAAAGCTATACAATTCACTTAGCATGGAGAAGTCAAGTTGGTTCCTATAAAAACTCTTCACACCTACTTTCTGGGGTCTTTGGTACAGGAAGGTAATTTTTCCACTACCAAAGGAGAAATAGAAACATGAACCTAGTCCTAAATCATGTGATTCACAGTGAAGTCCTTTCTGCAAGTTATGCTAGTACAATGATGTCACAGAATTTGTAAGTATCCAGCCAATATCTAATATCTAATATGATGGAAGGCCCACAACACTTGGAGTGATCAAGAACCTAAGAGTAGATAAGTAGGGTAAAACTAAATACTACTGTTATTTTTAAAGCCACAGTCAAATGACTCTTAATGACATTCTGCTTTTGATATATTCATACATCAATGCCTTGTTTAGCCATCATCAGAGAAGCTTCCTTCTACAACAAATGGGAACAAATATAGAGAATTACAGGAGACAAAGTTCAAAGAGTAAGAGAATATGGAACATTAAACCCTAAATGAGATGTCTCCACCAAATCCTTACCCTTAGAGCTCAGGGACAGCTGCAAAAGGAGAGACTTAAGAAGTCTAAATGCCAGAGGGGTAGAGTACAACTGGAAGAGAAGGCCTTTAAATCAATGGGATCATCACATATATAACCTCACAGAGACAGAGGCAGCATGCATAGATCCTACACATGTCTTTGAAAGATAGGGTCCTAGGGGAGAAAAAGAGTAGTGAACTCATCCCCTCATTCCTATCATAGTAGGTATTTCCTATTGATATCCACTTGTAAATGAAAATTTAGTTTTTTTCTCACTGAAGAAACTATTCTTAAGGGTATATATATATATATATATATATATATATATATATATATTGCTGTTTATATGGGGAATTTTGAGTGTGGAAATTATTGGGTCTATGCAGTTATATCTGTGTGTGTGTGTGTGTGTGTGTGTGTCTCTTAGGCTCTTTTCTTTCTTATTGTTTTGTCTTATCACAATGGGTTAATTTTTGCTTTTTCTTGTTACTGTAGAGTGAAAATTATGAAAATTTTTTCATAGAATATGTATGTATAAATTCTTTTTAAAGTACTTTTAAGGGCATGGAAAATTTCCTCTGAAATGAGCCAGGCCAGTTTCGGGAACTGGTTGTACAGAAAAGGAAAGTAAAGAATGTAAGTCATTTAGGTGGCAAAACGCATGTGAGAAATAGTTAATCAGAAATAGGTAGTAAATGACAGGGTAGGACATAGTGACATGGTAAAACTACATTTTTGAGAAGAATAAGTGTACAGAGTGATTTTCACCTGACTCTTAATCATTCAGAGTGGATTCCACTGGAATGTTTCACTATTCTTATGTTATGTATCCTTGGCAACCCCTCACCCCCTCTTCACTCACTTGGTTTGTGGTTTTCCTCTTTAAAAGGCCTTTTTAAAATGCCACACGGGGTCAAACTCTAATCCCACATTATTGAGCAGTTTGACCGTTGGCTGCCGACTCCTCCCTAATAAACCTCTGCTGATTGCATCCAGGTACAGTGTCTTGTGAGTTTGTGGGTGGCTGCGACTTCCTGAGACTTGAGTAAGGGTCTCTCTACTTTGAGGGTATTCAGTTACATTATATTTTATTTTATCATTATCTTTAGGTAGCCTACATGTTTTCTGATGAAAGAGAGAAAAGGTGTAGAACTGAATTGGAAGGTACAGGCAAAGAAACACTGGGACAAGGTGAAGGAAGTGAATTCATAGGATATTTTATGTGAGAGAAAAAGAGGTATTTTCTGTAAAAGAAAAATAAAACAGAAATGTTCCTAAAAATTGTTAACATCAATTAATTTTAAAAGATGCCATGAATTTGTAAGTGACTAAAGACAGACATATGAACAGATTTTGAGAGAGGATAAAAAGTAGAGATAATTTATTTGTATTTTAGACTAAAAAACCTAAAGTAAGTAAATAAAAGTTCTTTTTATTTTTTAGTGTAAATGCTAATCTAGCTCAATTAGATGGAAAGATTTTTTTTGGAGTTTCTATATTTCTTATTCATTTTGTGCTTTCTTCAATTTTTTAATACTGAACTTTTAATACTGCATTTTTGACAGTCTACATGTTTTAATAAGCCCTATTTTACATTCATATGTTTCTAATAAAGTTAATATGTCTTTTAAATATATTCAATTCTTGGCTGATAACGCTGAAGCATCTTGTTTATGTACTCACAGTTTGTTTCCTGATTTCTAGTTTAAATCCTTTGTGTTCTGAGAAAATATTTGTCACTATTAGAATGCTTTAAAATTTACTAAGAGTTTATCCATGCCTAGTAGTGTGTGCTTTGTTCAGAAGAGTGCTCCATACAGTATTAAAAAGAAACTATATTTTACAGCTGCTGAATGAGATATTCTGGAATTACCTGTTACATTCATTACATCTTTGTGGATTTGCAAGTTAGATGTATTTTCAGTGATTCAAGTGGGCAGTTGTTTGGACTCACACTCATGGATAGATTCAATGATATTTGCTCTATACATTCACTTATTCTAATTTTGGAGGCACATTTATTTAAAATTTTATGTAATATCCATGAAGTTACCTGATTTTCCCTGTCTATATGTGCACTATTTTCCATCATTTCAGTGTTTTGCTTACTCTCCTTTTGGTGTTGTGACATCTGCTCAAATGTTTTCTCCCAATGACTTGGAACATCTTTTAAAGCCTTTTATTTTTATTTTTTTCATGTTTCAAAGTAGTTTTGAAAAGTTAAGTAATTATTGTTTGTACTCGTTTATGTTGATATGGTGGTACAACGTTCACTACTAAGTTATTAAAACTTAGATGTAGCTAACTTCTCTTGAGTGTACCAGGAAGTATTGCCATAGAAGTGAAACAAAAGTCAATCTTCAAAAATCTTAGTTGTGATGATCATTTTAAAAAGAAATGGGAGTTAAAGGTAAGTAAATGGAGAAAAACATGTTGTCTGCTGTAGTGTTTGACAGATTTAGATTTCATCCAAATGACAGATAATAAACTGTGAGACTTTTTCATATGAAATGAATTTACGGTTACAACAGTAGTCTAGCTTTCTTCTGTTCCATAGAAAGTCTTACATTATTGATAGCTCATCTAATGGTGTAGGAAAATTCATTGTCTAGATGTTCATCAATCTATTAGTACTTCTTATTCCACAGTCCAATAGGTAGATTCATCTATTATTGTTACTTCGACAACTTATAAAATATAACTATAATTGTGCCATCTTAAAAATGGCAGTCATATATTACCATTATGTTACTGTTTTCTGATGCAAGTTGATTAATTTAATATGCTTATATGTGTAATTTGATATGTTTAGTATACTTAGAACCATTTTCTCAACAAAAATCAATCATATTATTAAAAATTTATAATGTTTTTTTCCCCAAAAATTCTTGCAAAAACAACTCTTTTCAATATTTTTAAAATGTAATTTTTAGGTGACAATATTAATTTCAGTCCTTACTAAATTTCATATTTACTGTCCTTATTAAATAATTTTTGTCCATATAGTTTATTCTATTGCAAGATTGATTATTATACTTCAGTGACTTAAGAGCAATTTGTGACAACTAATTCTCTGTGAAAATTCAGAAAGCATAAATGGCATATCCTCTTGGTTAAAGTGCTCTAAAATGACAGTAAAGTGATTATAGGCAGTGCTTACTGTAAACAACAGAATAAGCACTGAGAGAGCATAAGTATTAGATAAAACAAACATTCAGAGACTAAAGTGTGATTATAGCTAAATTCCATCTTCCTAGACATCGCCTGAAGAAAATGTTTATGGTCAAAAGATTACAACAGGAAATTTCATTAAGGGTATTCTGAATTTGAGTTCAAGCTCAGGCTGAAAGTGAGAGAAAGCCATGGGAAAATGTTGATTGATTGACTAATTTTTTTTTTTTTTTTTGCCAGTGGTTGCTGAGAAAGGAGGCTGTGTGGTAAGTACTTGAACGATGCAGTATGAGAAGATCCTTTTTGAACTTCTAGGCCAGAATGTGAAAGGACTCACCTCCAAATCCTAAGCAGAATATCAAATAAAAATATTAAAATGGTAAAGAAAATAAAGCCATTATTACTTATAGATAACATTACAATAAACATAAAAGTTGAATGCAAATTTATGGACTAGAAATAGAGAAGTCATTATAATTTTTAGGTAGCAATTGCATTATATACTAGCAATAAGGAATTATCAAACCTTTGTTAAAATGAACTTTTTTGCCTGGGAAATGAGTAATTAAGAAAACATGTCATTAGGTGTAATGAAAATGGATACTATGTGAAGAAATGAATGCTTTTATTTAAGAAGATAAATATTCACTCAATCCCAATTAAAAACTGGATAATTTTTAGCATGATTATCTTTGCATTTTCATAGTATGTAGAAAAACTTGTATAGAAGAGCAAAGAATGATAAAGACTTTTCAGAAAACAGTAATTTCCAAAAACTAAAACTTCCATCTGGTAATAAGGCTTATTAATCAATATGACATTGGTATAGGCATATATTAATGAATCAATAAGGTATTGGCCAGATCAACTAAAAAGAAAGACATATAATGACATTGATAAAAATTAAGTTATGAATTAACATGGAAGACAGAATATGATAGCAACTCATCATTGTAGAAAATCAGTAAGTATTCAAAAAAGAAATTCTAAGTATGTATATAACATGATAAGACAAAAGGAATGAATATTGGTAGGAAATACTTAAAAGATAAAGAACAAGGAAACATTCTGCAATTCCAAAGCCATGGTATTGACCATCAGGACCACTAAAATTATATGAGTATATATATTAAAATAAATATCAAAGCTTGCAATGAAGTGCAAACAAACTAGATATGTAATGTACACTTGAAAATATTTCCTGAAGTATACTTCATGAAGCTACCATTGGAAAACATATAAATTAGTAAAAAATTTAAGAAAATAAGAAAATTAAGGTCTTGAAATAAAAAAAATTCATAGTCTTTTGTACACAAAGGAAGACAAGACATTTATTGAACTCTTTCTAGTAATGTTCAGATTTATAGATTTTAATTTTTATTCATTGCTCTAATTAAAATTTAAGGTATGCATTTTATAACATAGTGAGGAAATACTTTTTTGAGAGCACTAGTTAAAGAATGAAATAATCACTGAATGTTTGCTGAAGTTGATGTAGTGAGTCATTGTTGATACTTACACCTGAGCATCAACTGTGAACAAAATAGTCAAGTAGTGTGTCGTAGTAAGACAGAAGCAGAAAGGGCATTATAATGGATATTTTACATTGTAATAATGATTTTATGCAGTCATATATTTTTATTTTGAATTATCAGTTACTAAAATGTAAGATCATTTTCTACAGATAAATAAAATACTGATGTATTCAATGGTGAAATAGAAGTTCTATATTATCAATTTTAATATAAGTATATCTAATAATCACATAATTTATTTAAGCTTGAATATATGGTATATATTGCAATAATGATTAAATTTTTCCATTTTAAATATTTGTATTAAATTAATATTGTTTAAAATTAATCATAAAAATATTTCTTTAAATTAAAATTCATGAAATAAGTTTTAGAAATGAAAGTATCCTCTTTTAGCTTACAAGATTCATGAGTTTAAAAGCACAACAGTACTGCATCAACAACTTGGCTAGTTACAGAGAGTTGAAATAGTAACAATCTCATTGTTTGATTGAAAATCACATTGGTGTTAGATTATCTTAAGGTTACATACATTATTAAAGTGAATTATCATCATTCAGATAAGTGAGCATTTTTATAGTTCATTACATTTCAACTTTTAACACTCATTAAATAATAGTTTTCTGAATTACAATTGATATTAAAGATTATTACCTATCTAGAATAAATAAACTTATTCTCCCCAAACTATTCTCCAGAGAGCCCATAGCAGGAGTCCCCTCAATATTTACAGATGGGGGAAAGAGGGGAACTGCAGCAATAATATACTACTTCTCTGAAAATGAACCCCCTATTCTCCAATTCAAAGAGCTCCCCCACCACTCCCCCCAATATAAAGAACTATATGCCATTTACCTAGCCTTAAAGGAAGTCAAAGGCCCCCTTAACCTCTTTTCAGACAGTGTATATGCTGTCAATTTGCTTCCTTGGTTGTCAAGATAATTTATCAAACTAGATGACAACCCACTTTCCTCTCTACTCGTACAGGTTTCTGCCCTCCTACAGGAGAGAGCCTCCCCCATCTATATCCAACACATCCGATCCCACAGTCCCCTGCCAGGTCCTATATCTGAGGGAAATGCACTCGCTTACCAAACTGCCTCAACAGGAACATTTATAGCCTCCAATGAGCAAGCAGATCAATTTCATTCACGCACACACACAAATCTAAAGGGGCTTCATGCTCGCTTCCCCCACATCCCCCTTGCTCAGCTCCAAAGGATAATAAAAACATGTGCCTCTTGTGCATCTCTCATTACTACTCCAGCTTTACAAATCATGGGCACCAATCCCCGAGGCATCAAATCTAATGCCTTATGGCAAATTGATGTTACCCATGTTCCTCAGTTCGATAGACAAAAGTATGTTTTTGTCAACATAGATACTTACATTTTGTGTGGGCTACGGTCCAGACGGGTGAAAACTCAAAAAGGCTGACCTACCATATGCTCTCTACCTTTGCCATCATGGGCATCCTCAACAGATAAAAACTGATAATGGCCCCGCCTTCACTAGCTCTCAATTTAAAACCTTCTGCACACACTGGGAAATTGTCCATCATACAGGAATTCCCCATAACCCTCAGGGTCAAGGAATAATAGAAAGAACACATCAGACCCTGAAGGCCCAACTCCATAAACAACAAACCACCACTTATCCCCCTAATGTACAATTAATGATGGCCCTGACTACCCTAAACATATTCAACATCTACAAAACTTCCAAACACCCTCCTGTTTCTCTCCATTGGCACACACCCAAATTAGCTCCCCCTATCCTAGTACGATGGCAAGATCGTTTGGATGAAATTTGGAAGGGACCAGACCCTCTCCTCACAATCGGGAAGGGTTTCCCTTGTGTTTTTCCACAGGAACAGCCCAAGCCTATCTGGGTCCCTGCCAGAAATGTCTGACACTAACCCACCATCCAAGAAGATAGCCCACCTCTCACTGACAGATCAAGAACCAAGGACAGGGAGGAGAAGGCAAAGGAGACACCATGCCCAGAGGAGCAACAGGATCTCCTGGAAGGACATCCATGACCTGATGACAACTGCCCTCCACAAGCCCCCCTCTCCTCCATTCTCT
Organism: Rhabdomys pumilio; assembly: GCA_030674055.1. Classification (NCBI taxonomy): domain Eukaryota; kingdom Metazoa; phylum Chordata; class Mammalia; order Rodentia; family Muridae; genus Rhabdomys; species Rhabdomys pumilio. Next base: position 23,681,358 of record JANHMN010000019.1, read on the forward strand.
TGGCTGTTTTTACCATCCTTCATGCTAACTCTGCTACTGCCCAGCCTCTCCCTAGCCTTCCCAACACCTACCATTGGAGATTCTATGCTAGGGAAACCTACAATGGACACAACAAAGTTAAAGGAACCCAGGACTGCCCACTTGAAGTATGTCGAACCAGGATTGAGATTCCCCTACACCCGGAATCCATCTCCACTATCCCCAGCCCTTTTCTCTGCTTTCCTTACCGAAACACAGGTGAATGTCTCCTGGAAGTCTCCACATATGGAGGTTGCAGATATTCGAGCTGCAGGATGGAATCCACCAGTCACGGTGGCACCATGCTCACTAACTTTAAAACTCATTTTCTGCTTTTCATCAGTGATCCATGGAATGAATGTTGGCGAACCGGAGTCGTGGGTAAACTCTACCCCAATAGCTATGCCAGACACCCAGTAGCTGACCTACATGTCTCCCATGAACTTGTCCCTGCCCCCAAATCAGCCTTTACTCATGTAAATATTATCCAACAGGAAAACCAATTTCAAGAGGAACTACAAGCTACCCTCTCCTGGCTACAATACATCCAATATGCAGCAGACCTCCTTCCCCTGAAGACACATCCTAATTCCTCCCAATGCTTTTCTGTGCCTCCCTCTGCCAACCATTATTAACAGCCATTCCCATTAACTTTTCACTTTATGACCTCCATGGACCCCTGCCCATGAGGAAAATACAAGACATTCCTCTCTTTGACCTTCCCCCACCTCTTTGCCTTGTAGGACCCTCCTCGAAACCTCATCTCACATGTCCTCATGACATCATCATTACCAAATCAGTATGTGTCAACCCCACTGCCCTCCTCTAGTGCAAGGGCACTACAGGTGCCTGTATCAACCCTCATTTTCAAGGCTCCTGCGCCCCCGTGATTGTTGTTCCTCAGGTTTATCTCTATGAACCTGAAGAGCTCGCCTTACAGATGGGAGAAAGCCGAAAGAAGAGAGAGAGACCCTCTTTGCCTGCTAGTCAGCTCCAGGGCTGTTAACACTGGGCAAGAGATCTACTCTCTTTCCCTGCTACCTAGCAGGCACTTCCCGGCTTAGCAAAGAGCTGTAACACTTCAGAACCCACTGGCTCTCCCGAAGTACTTAAGTACTTCGGGGCAGGCAGAAGCAGACCTTCCCCACTGGTGCTCTGCCTTGGACCACCCATGGGCAGGGGCAGCTATAGAGACAGAGACAGCGGCTGTCTACATCCTATCTCCTGCCAAACCGGAGACTTTGTGGGATCCAGCTGGAGACGGGCCGGCCCCACAGTAGTATGTAAAAAAAATTGTACTAGTTTCAGTCAGTATAAATGTAAAAGATTTTAGGTATGTTTCCATTTTCTTTAGTTTCTGCAAAATGTAGTTTGGGGGCACTTAAAACTTAAATAAATTAATGTATTCAATACATATGTTGCTCCTGTAGATTCTAGTAGATAAAATTGGTTAAATAAAATGTTCAAATACTGCCTCTTTTGTTGTTTACTTTTTACTAATATGGCTACTAATATCTCATTTTATTGTAAAATTTTTCATGTCACAATTAACAGATTGTGTTTTTCATTTCCGCTTCCTGAAGCTGACTGGAATAGCCCTCATATCCAGTAAGCAAATATGAGTATGTCCACTCATGCTGTACTCCCCAGCACCCTCTGCTTAACCATATTTCTTCACAATACTCATATCTCGTCACATTGGTCACATTAGTGCAGGTTTCATCTGCTTCTCTCTTAATAGCATATGTTCCTTCTGTAAACTTATTTCTTTTATCAAGAGAGGCAATTCATTATCATTAATGTGAATAATCACTTCAATAATGGGGTGTAATTGTTTTTGAAAAGTATCAAATTATTTGAAAAGCTACAATTATGGTCCTTGCTTAATTCAAGCAGGCACTACAATATATGCATAAGTATTCTAAACATCCTCATGTATACTGAGTAGCAGATTCACCCTTAAGTAATCCTGTGTCTTTTCTATGTTGTGTGCACCTGCCATATCCCTAAAGTTTTGCTTTCACACTCCTCTCAGGGGTCATGGATTAGATCAGTTAGGCAAGGCCACCTTATGTGTGGGACTATGGAAAGGATAGCTTGGTTTCTGGTAGAGCACTGGCTAGAAATGGCTGGAGACTCTGAGAGGGAAGGCATACATTTCACCACGCTCCCAGACTCCAGGCTTCTGACACAATCTAAGACCTCCATTGATCAGTGCCTTTCAGTCACATAGGGCAACACCCCTACCAGCCCCTGCACAGGTAGAGGGCATGACTACAGGCCTCAGCCTCAAGAGATTTCCATATTAATGAGATACTTGAAGGCCAGAGGGTGTAGCCAATTAAACATATTTTCCTAGACCTTTCGCCCTCCTCCCTCCCTATTTAACTCAGGTCTGCTCTGAGAAGTGAGGGGTACAGCCAGATTCATACACTTTCCTCCATGAGAATAAACCCTTTAAAACCATGGACTTCCTTATATCTTGGGGAAACATGGAGGCATTTAACTAATGATCCGCTGCCCCCATGCCGCCTAATCTCCTGCTGAGGACTTCTCTATGTTCCCACAGCGAAGACCACCAACTTAAGCAAGCTAGCTGAGTCAAGGATCTAGCCAAGTTTGTCCCAGTAACCAAGAGTCTCTACCTGTGAGAAGCTGTCGGAGCTTCCCTTCCCCTCGTTCCTCTCAGCTGGCTGCCAGCCTGTATGCCCTCTTATCTTAGTTCTTCAGTGACTCCCAGTGGTATATGGGAGCACAAAGACTGAAACCACTGGCCTCCAGGCCAGCCACCTCAGCCTGGAGACCAAAACTCAAAAGCCCTGCCCCCGCTGGACTTTAGACTGAGATCTCTCCACACCCAGGCAGAGCCCCACAGCATTTGCCTGGCACTGTGTGGAGTGAAATCAGTCAAATTCCCATGCTTCTGCTTCCCAGAGCAGAAAGATCCACAACTCTGCCCAAGAGGACTTCAGGAGGAGCTGACAGCTTAGCACTTATGGGCAGTACTTATTAATTTTTAGTCTTCCACATTATGATAGTACCAGCACTGCATTATTTTTGTGAATGTGAGCAATAAAATATCTATTAAATCATTAGAATAATTGTTGGATATATTATTCCATGAACTTTTAGAAGGATATTATGCTTCACAATATAAACAACTTCTTTTCTTTCTTTTCCTGATTACCCTCAATAGCAGGATTACAAATTATAAACATATTTATAAAGTATATTAGTTACTTGTATATTGAGGTTATAAAACAGTTCTGAAAAAAGGCCTTATTTAGGTTTATAGTAACAGGAACAGCCAGAAGGTCATATATTGATTCATTTCCAGAAGGCCTAGAACACTCTGAGAATAGCAGTCTTTTGAAAACTCACAGTCCTGCCTTCAGTGATGTACTTCCTCTAGTAAAGCCACACTGCTTAATCCTTCCCAAACATTGACCCAATAGGGACAAAGTATTCAAAAGCTCAAGATTTTGGTGGAACATATCATTCAAAGAATCACTTTAAGCTTTAAAAATCAATATTTATTTCTAAAGTGTTGATGGTGACACTGCAGCATATTTTTCTACTCTTTCAGGAAAAGGTGTCAGAATCTTTATCTTGCTTTTATTTGTTTATTTATCAAAAATTGATCCTTATCTTATACAATATATCCCAACCACAATTCCTCCTCTATCTCCTTGATAGCTCCCCTTTCCCACAGATCTATGCCCATCCCCTTTCCTCTTCAGAAAGAAGCAATTCTTCAAAACAAGCAACTCTTTGTTTCTGATCATCATTTTATATAAGTGGGTTTTGTCCTGGTTGTCCAACTCATCTGATTCCTGGAATTTAACTGCTATGAACTATTTCAGACAGCAGAGACTAATGACTCTGCAGAACAATCTGTTTACACTTGTGTGTAGTTATGGAAAAGCTAATATCTGAGGGATTCATGAAATGTTTCCATAAAGACGATTTTAAAATGACAAGTTTAAGCTGACAAAAAAAAAAAATTGAACAATGACAATATATATGGTATCTCTACAGCAGATGATAAAGGATTAGAGATACCATTCATAAATTTGTTACATAAATTATACAAGTTGTGTGTTAGAAGACTCACAACTGCAAACCTTTTATTATAATACAGATTTCTATTTAGGCTATATGTTATCCTAACACCAATGATGTGTTTTAACTTTTTTTTTACTTTATTTATTGGTGGATATTCATTAAGAGTCAGAAGATGTACAATGCTCATGGACAAGAAGAGAAAATTTAACGTAAAATATAAATATGAAAATGTAATAATAACAGCATGTGTTGAAAATTTAACTCAAGTAGGATGTCTCAGTTTTTCAAAATGTACATCTGTTAACTGTTATTATTGCTTTTTATTGTTTGATATATGAAGTGCTATTGTCAGACTTTTAAAATTTTAAATGTCAGAATCCCATATTGTTAATTATCAATTTTATCGGTGAGAATGTCTATAAATGAGACATGTTTGGTGCATGTATTTAGCCTTCTGTTAAGTGCTCTGGTCATATGTAAAACAAAAACATCCATCTAAATAATATCTTTCCATACTTAAATGTAATGGCATAAGATTACTTCAACTCAGTATAAGTACTGATATATCCAAAAGCATAATAACTGCTCTAAATTTCATGAACTCGTCTTTACCCCTTCTGATACAAATAATAATGGTATTGTCCATCTAAAGCTTATTAAAGAATGTCTTGTGTTATTCTTTATTCCCCAAGAATGTCAGGATACATACATTATTCACAGGAAGGACAGTGAACTTTAAGTAGGGAGATTATAGTAGAGGGAAATAAGAAAGCCTCATTCTCCATTCTAACCCATGCTGTTATTAAAGGCTATTGTGGACACATTCTTTTCCCTCTCTTTAAAGTCTTTCTCCCTTTTTATTCCTTCTATCTTATTCCTTTTCATCTCCAAAAATATTCATCAGATTCTACTTGTTTTCTATAAAATGTGAAGACACCAGCTGAGTTACTGTAAATGATTTGCTGTTTTTATATTGTGAGTGAGACCTTTAAATAACTTATGATGAAAAAAGCATTGCTTGCCAGATCATTTTCTACTCCTCTTTGTCTGGAATATCACGGGGTGAATTTAACTCAGTAAATAAGACTGCATTTAGTTGAAGGATTCAAACCTAAAGTAACAAGTCAATGTAAATTATGTCATTAAATAATGTCAATTGTACTGAAAAGGTCAGCAGAATTTAAAAGTCAATTACAAATTCTGAAACGCCCTGGGAACTGCACATGTGTTTGTCAGCAACATGTTTCTATGACTGTACATACACAAGAGAGGACTGTGGCCCATTACTCAAAAATGGGAGATATACAATTGTTCTTATTCAAATATCAATTATGACTTGTGAGGAAATATTGCAAATGAAATTTTAAAATTGCAGTAATGTGGAAAATTGCTGTTTTAAATTTGGACAATAAACCAAAAATGTTTCAATGTAATCAGGAACCATTATACATTGTTAACATGGAGCAATGAGTCTTAAAAGTAATTTCCACATTTATTTGTCCTTGACCATCTTTAATATTTTTTCATAACTGTACACAATAGAAAACTAAGGGGAAAAGTTTGGAAAGTCATTTGTTGTATTTTTCTTGAAACTCTACATTGCAGAAGAAAGTGTGTGTTAGTGGATGGAATAAAGATTACTACATATCTTCTCTCTACCCTCTGTGTTAGCTGCGCACATTGTCAACCTCACAGTTCAGCTTCATTATTGATATATCAAAAAATAACAATCTGTCTATTTTTTTTCCTCCCAGGGAATCATAGTGGGAACTTAAATTCTTATCCCTGAATGTGACAACTTTCCTGGGAAATTGTCTCAACACAATTACTAATGTTCTTCACTGTCCTAATACTGCAACTCATGTATTTTCATTTTGAGTGTACTAATGATGGCCCATTTGAGTAATTTAAAATGTTCTTTCACTTAAAATTGTCTTAAGGGAAAAATATTTACTTGACCTGTTCAAATTTGAAGCTCTTTTGACAGACATCTTGGTAAAGAGTAGTGTTTTGCCTTATATATGATACCAGTATATTGGTTTTCTAGATTATTTCTGATTCATTTAACACAATATTTACATGCAGTTTGGCACATGTATGTTTGTACCAATAATTTTCAATAATTAAGACAGGAGTATATCATGTAGCCTTAATGATTTCAGTTATTTATCAAAAGCACACATGCTGTGGACACATGCAAAAGTATGAAGAGCTTGATATGTAAAGTAATTATGCTATATTATAGGAAGTAGAGAACGACCATCCTTCCCAGACAGAGCACTGCAAAGGAAGACTTCCTTGCAAAGGATGCTGTATATGGAGAAGTGTCATGAATACTCTGAGGACAAATAATGTCATTCCTGTAGAGCCATGATTTGGTTAACAGGTTGTGCCCTTGATTTTGTGTGATGTAAGATCCTGATCCTCAGTAATCTCTCCAAAATATACACTTCTAGTCCAGTTATGAAGAAAATATGAGTAAATGCAGCCTGCAAGTATTCTAAAAACTACCAAGGTTACCAAGAAAGGAAAGACTTAAAATCTTTGCAATCCAGATATTGTGAGACATAATGACTAACCACAGCTTGGTATCTCAGGTAGATACTGGAAAAGAGAAGAGACACCAGGTAATCTTACTTGCTTATCTACTTTGTTAGTTTCATATTGCTATGAAAAACAAATGTCATAAAATCATTATCTCCAAGTACAATGTTTTTATCCAGTGGCTCATTTGAGCTTGTATTTTGTTGCTGATTTTGTCATCAGCATGTTGAACTCTTTGAATCTTCATTGTTTATTGATTTGTGTCCATTCTACATTTGTGGGTTAGGAGCATTTGGAATTTATTTAACTTATCCCCCTCGGATACTGTTCTTTGTCACTATAACTAGACTGCTATAATCTTCCAGCTATTTAATGTCTTTGAAGATATTTTAAATAATTGCTTGGCATTTTCACTAGATACTTGCAGGAGGAAGATTATGTTTAAATATCTGGCTATTCATATGATCATAAATTAAACTTTTCTAAAATTGTAATCGTTATTCCTATTAAAGATATAAAACTCACTGGGAAATTACATCTGTCACATTGATTCTCAGTTCACTTTCTCTCTTTACCTTGGCTTCATTGCTGTGTTTATATTCTCTGAACACATGAGTACTAAGAACACACTAGAATTTTATCTACCTGACATAGTGTTCATAACCAAATGTCTGTATAGAGAGAGGGGGGTGAGGGGAGAAAGAAATTTGAAGGCATGATTTGGGGCCAAGCTGTAATATAGACTGGAAAATTGTAGTGTTCAGATTTCTCCTGAGGCACTTGTGAATAACCAATTCTCACTCCAGAAAAGATATCAATGACAGAGAAAAAAACCCTGATATTCTGATACTGTCATAGAAAATGCCTATCATAGCATGGGTGGCTTAAAGGCTCTGTGAACTTTCTGATCCCCATAATCTAGCTGGTTTTCTGTGACTCATATCTCTTGGCATTTCTGCATTGCACAAAGCTTTAAGTCCAAGGAAAGAATTACTCAAAATGTGAAAATAATAAATACATTTCTATCAATGATTTTTCTCCAAAAGTTACAGAATATGCTGGGAGTATGTAGAAGTTTGATCACTTATGATTCTGATGGTTGCAAACAAGGCCAAAAATGACAAGATGAATAACTAATTTAGTTCAAGGAGAAGGGATAAGTCTATTGATGACTTATGTAATATAGCTGAACAAAGAGAATCTTAAATGAGAATATATTATAAATACTGTGCTAAATTCTTTCTGGTGCCCTGATAAAACACCTGGCAAAAGACATCACATAGAAAGAAGGGTCATTCTGCATTCTGGTCTGTAGTTCCAGAGAAAGTGTTCATACGCTAGGGCACTCATGGCTTCAGGCAGCCAGAAAAGATCAGAGACCATATTCTCAACCAAAGACAAAACAGACAGAATGAACTAGAAGGGGCTGAGGCTGTGAACTTTCAACGCAACCCCTAGTGACTAACTTCCTCTATGAAGGCTACCTTATCTTTCCAAACAATCAGTAACTGGAGACCAAAATTTCAAGTAACTGAGCCTATTGAGTCCATTACTCAATTCAAACTACCACAAGCATGAACCCATCAGCTATACATTTTGGCTTAGAAGATATAGAACTCTGTACACTATCTGTTATTAAGTAAGAAATAAAAAGCAAATTATAAACACTTTTAAAATTTTGCTTCTTTAAATATAGTGTGGTAAGCTGCATACTATAAATAATCATAAGATCCTTGTTATTAAATTTTTTGTGAAAATTATTTTGGTACTTTTTAAAAGTCGAATTGCATGTCATTTATTACTATTATTAAAATAGAAAGCCAAGTGTTTTCACTCTGTGTTCTCAATTTAATTATGAATGCTTTGCAAAGTGATGATCAGATAAAAAATAAAGATAACCTTATCGATTACAATGAAGATTATATTCAACACTTTGCACCAAATGCTGGAGTTTTACAGTAAATTAAGGAGAGCATGCATTTGCTTGCATTTGTTGTAAAAGTTTGCAAAGAAATTAGTATTCTTCCATTTGGAACTTTTTTTTTCCAGCCTAATTTATTTCTAAAGTTTTGAACATCCTCTGGACTAATTTTGTCATTATGTCACATTAGCACTAATTGAGCAAACTCAGATTTAAAGCCTTGTTGTTCTAAATGGAACATATTTTAAGTTCCAAGAAACACAGACTGTCATTGCTCCTTGTGTTAAATTAAATTGCTTACAACTTGTATTGCTATGTCTAAAAGTAACTGTAATTTATAGCTAAAACTCTTCTGAAACTTTTAAGAGTAATCACAATTATAAACAAAATATTAAGTGCCTGATGCACTGGAAAGTGCTCTTGAGCACAGAAGAAAATCCTAGTATAATCATAAGCCTTCCAGTTTAAGTGTACTCTAGACCTAAATTCCGAGACAACAAAATTGATGGATACCTGAGTAGCTGAAACTTAACTTTAGCAACCCCTAAAGATACAAAACTGTAAGACTGTACAGATGGTTGTGCAGTTAAGAGTGGCATTCCTTCTGAAGAAGATACATGTAAATTCACAGCATCTATATTGAGTGGCTTATAACCATATATAAATTCAGCTTCCGAGAACACTGTGTCCTATGGAAAGCGCATTAGCATACACACATACACATTCTCTCATAAACACATTCCCATAATAGAAATAACCTTGTTAACATTATTTTTTTAAATTGAGATAATTTCTCACTATGACATTCCAGTTGGTTTCTCTAGATAGACCAGATTGGCCTCCAACTGGCAGATATCTGCCTGTTTCTGCTCCATAAGTGTTGGAATTAAAGGCATGTACCACCGCATAGGTAAAACAGTTTTTTGTTTTTTAAAGAATATAGAATCCATGGTATATAGATCATTTGCTAAAACTTTCTTTAAACTGATGATTTTTTAACACTCAAATAACCAGTTTTAAAAAAATGTATGTATACCTGAAGGCAACATTAGAGATTTCAAATGTAATAATCTTACATTTATAAATTAGATTGACTCAAAGATAGCTAGGGTTGTGGGTATGTTTACATGCCACATACTATCATATAATATTTACTCTTAAAGCTAACTAGATATGATCAAAGACCATTAATTCTGAGAGAAATTATGGATGAAGTAATAATGTTTGAGAATTTAAGGTGCTTTGGAATCAACTAAAAAAAAGATGAAAATGATGTTTATGGCTTATAACATGTGTGTTTCTAGAAGTATTATATGCAGCAGTAATTACCGGGATTTAACTTACTACTATGTTAAAAGCATAGGAAGGTTAAAATACTTTTGCTTAAAACTGTTGTAACATTCAATAATTTTCTACATCCCAACATTGATGAATTTATTGATCTGGTTTTGATAGTATTTACATAATGAATTTATTTCCAGAAAACAAAATAGCATTAAAAATTAAATTGCACTGAATTTGAAATAATTAGCATTTTGTAGGGTTGTAATAAGGCCATTGTTTATAATATTAAAAAGTAAACATAATTTGAAGTTATTTAAAATCATAATCCACAGAAATCCATGTACTTAATATATTTTATTTTAAGGTTTTCTTAAACTGCAAGTGAACTGTCCTTATTTTGGGAAAGTATGAAAATTATTTTACTTTTTGAAAATTTAAAATATTTTGTTAAAATAAGCAAGTAATTAGAATTTTAATTTTACAGTTTTAAATTTTTCAATTATTCTATTTAACTAATAGTAAATAAAGTTGCCAAGAAGAAAGAGCATGCAAAACAAAATAAAACAATGTACCAGAATTTAGTAAATTGGGACAGTTATTATGGATTCTCAAAAAATAAGAAATGGAACTGAGGTTTGAGTTAGGAATTTGTGAAGATACAATGAATTTGTGACTTGGGCATGGAGATAATTGATATGAATATTTCTCAAAAAAAGGAACTTGAAAAATGAGTAAATATGAGGGAAGAAAGAAACAAAAATATCTGTGACCCTTCTTAATTTCTAAGAATATTTAAGGTAAATGATGTTTCATACCCTAGATGTTTTTCTGAAGATAAATAAAACTGTTGTGCTTTATACAACTTTAAACATGCTGCCCATAAAGCAGACTTTCTGCTGAACTGTAAACTTTTTCTGTGTTATCAAAGGAGATGCAATAGTGAAAGTAGTCTTGTTGTGCAAAATGCATTCATGTGTGTGTGGCTACAGCTCAAGTCCCCTGGTTTCCTGCTTTAGTTCTTCTGGCATTAATTAGGAGAGGCTACTTGGCCAACCCCTCACAGAATTAATGTGAGGTCTAGTAATTCCACTATTATGTACCTATGGATATAAAGTTAGTGTGTCAATGGAGTAAGCTCCCTAGAACCTACTTACAAACCATTTGGCCCAAAATTTCTACTGTCTAAAAAAATGCAGGAAGAAAAATGGAGCAGAGACTGAACAAATGGCCAACCAGTGAATTGCCCAAATTGGAATCCATCCCATGGGCAGGCACCAAACCCTGACACTACTATTGATGCTATGTTGTACTTACAGACAGAAACCTAGTATGGTTATCCCATCATAGGCTCTTTTAACAGCTGACTAAGACAGATGCAGATACTCAAAGCCAGCCATTGGATTAGGTTTGAGGTTCCTATGAAAGAGATAGGGGGAGGATTGAAGGAACTGAAGTAGATGGCATCCATAGGAAGACCAACAGTGTCAACTAACCTGGAACTCAGGGAGCTCCCAGAGACTGAACCATCAACCAGAGAGCATACATGGCTTTGTCAGAGTGCCCAGGCTCATAAGTAGCAGAGGGCTGCCTTGAGTGGCCTTAGTGGGAGAGAATGTTCTTAATCCTATAGAGACTTGATACCCCAGGATGAGACAATAAGGCTAGGCAAAGGAAAGAGGGAGAAGAACTCTCATAGTGGGGACTGGGAGTGGGGCAACAGTTGGCACGTAAATAAATAAAATAACAAAAAATGTAATTTGCATTTACTTTAATTCACACTAATTAATTGGTCTACATGTCAATGGACAAATGTATAAAAAACACAGTATAAATGGAAAACATATCAAAAATAATATAAAGTAAAGGAAAAAGAAAAATAAACAAAAAAAAACAAAAACAACAAAAAAACAAAAGGTAGAAAGACAGAATGAAAGAAAGGAAGAGAGAGAGAGAGAGAGAGAGAGAGAGAGAGAGAGAGAGAGAGAGAGAGAGAGAAGAGAAACAGTACAGACAGGAGCTATTAGAGTCCTTAAGAATTGTGACAGAGATGTTGAAGTATGGGTCTTTCAGGTTGATGGCTTCTGAAAAGAAGATGGCTGAGAAGAGACTCAGTTATTTTTAGAGGGTTGGTCATTTGGAGTTTGGCTGTGCTCCAGTAAGTGTATGAGCAAAACAAATTAGACATCGTGTATTTTTATTTTCATTTTAGCAGAAGGACACAAGGACTTATCAGGATGACCAAAAATTTAACCTAATGAATACCTTTGAAATCCTCAATTAAACAGATAGCTAAGATTTTTTCCTACCCACATTTCCTGTGCCTCTTAATCACCTACCTTTCCCCCATCCAAGGTTTCCAGTGATTTTTCTTCCTATATTTAGTCTAAATTTAAAATATTCTCATATATGTAGATGTGTTTTTATTAGTATTGTGGTTATTTGTATATATTCATGAATGTACATACACAAAATTATAATTATAATTACAAAATTATAATGACTTTCTTTTTTGTTTCTCTATCTCACTCTCCTAAAAATGTTTAAATGTAATTACTTTCTTATTTTTTGTTTCTTTATCTCACTCTCTTAAAAAAAGTTTAGATAGAGTTTTATCATTTATTTCTAACTGGCCTCGAACATCATATGATAATATTGCCTTAGCCACCCATGTACTCCGAATACAGCTGTGAACTGCTTTGCTCAACTTATAGAGTATATTACCATAATTAAAAAAAAAAACTCTTCTGATTGGTTTAAGCTTGCAATTTATTTTGTCATTTATTAGGATCATAATATTTGCTTGCTTCTTTGTCGGATTTGATCTGAGTGTTTCTTTTTCCATCTTTTAAAGTGTTTCCTAATTTCAAAGCTGAGTTTCATGTATTTAACAGATTTTGTGTCTTAATACATTCAGTTATTATATGTCTCTTGAGTGGAGTATTGTAGGCCATCAATATTTAAAGATTTTATTGGAACGTGTACGCTGATTGCAATCATTATTATTGGCTTTGATGTTTATGTTCTCAGTCATATTTTGTGTTCTGGTAATTACGGCTTCATTTGCTCTCTATAGTTTCTTGGCTATGCTAATTCCTCTCTTCTGTCTAATATATTGCTTTCTGCACTTCCTTTAATGGTGATATGTTGTAGATTAGTTCTTTTAATTTTTTTGAATCATGGGAAGTTTTCTTTCTCCTTCAATTTTGTCAGAATATTTTCTAAGCGTAGTAGTTTAGGTTGGTAGACATTCAATTGTAAAGTACATTTCTCTAGGCTTTTCTGAAGGTTTATATTTTCACTGAGAAAATAATTATTCTTATGAGTTTGGCTTAATGTCTGATTTGTGTGTTTTCTGACTTCTGAAATTTGATACACTTTATTTTGTGTATTAAATATAATGACTATGATATGGCAGTGTGACTTTCTTTTCTATCACCAGGCTGTCTTGAACTGCCAGCTCCTAGTAATGACACAGGGACATTTTATTATTTATGAAAGCTTAGTCATATGGCTTAGGCTTGTTCCCAACTATCACTTATATTTTAATAGCCCATTTATACTAATCCATATTTGTCACATGGCCTGTTATCTCTTTGTCAGGCCCCATATATATGACTTCCTCCATGTAGGCTTACAAGGAGGAATCCTAGTGCCTGATTCTTTCCCAGAGTTACTATCTCTGCTGGGAAGTCTTGCCATTCCACTCCAGTTATCATATAGGCTGTCAGTTCTTTGTTAAATCAATCAGAAGATGAAGAAGAAGAATGTTTACGAAATAGGCAGGTGATGATCAAATGAAAATAATAATGCCAAGGTCGGGCCTGTATTAAACTCCATGCTAGTACATAAGTCAACGTTTGACTAATATAAAGACAACCTTAAACACAGCACAAAAAGATGATCCCAACATTCTCCCAGACTTATAATTTGGTATTGTGTTCTGTCTATATCTGTATCAGTATGTCTTTTCTTAATTTGGGAAAGTTTAGCTCAATGATCTTGTTGCAAATCCTGTCTCTTCCATTTATATTCTTCTAGTTTAGGGTTCATTGCAGTCTGAGTTCTCTTTAATATTTCTATATATTTATCGAACATTTAGAAATGTGTGACTTAATTATCTACTGTAATATATCAAACACAAATGAATTTTTAATTTTTAATTTTTAACTCTCAAACTATTTTTCTTTAACTTCATTCAGTCAAATTTACTAAAAAAATCATAAAAAATGTCATTATCATAACTCAATTTTAATCAATTAAAGGACAAAAAGAAAAAAACTGGAAGCAAGAAGGTAATTCTTTAATCTTGATATTTATGCCTAACCACCCTATGGGCCTAAGGGATGAAGAATCCAAAGTTGTTTATTTTATTTATTTGTAAAATTAAGGGAAGGAAATTCCAAGATATGTATTTTGGCATCTCCTCAAACAATGATAACTACACTAAATCCATTTTCTAAGCTTCTGGATGTGACATATAGACTTTACCTGGGGACTCTGTGGTAATGTTCTGCAATGATTTCTAGAACATTACTTATTCCAACAAAATAATTTATTAACTTGACATATTTTTCTCTCAAATTCTCACTGCATCAGAGATCTTTAGTGTAACAGAACTTATATAGTGAATCTCTCTGTGTGTACATTTTTCTATAAATGTGTTTCTAGATAAATATATCATACAGTTCTCTATTCTAATTTCTATCTTTTCTACATATATTTTAATAATACATATATATGATATATATATATATCATATATATATATATATCCAGTATATGCTAGATAGGAAATGGACTTGCTGTTGAAGGCAGTAAGGCAAAGAGAAAGTCTTTCTATTTCCATGCTAGTAGAACATGTGGCCAAGATTTGAGGTATGCCTTTCGACGTTAAAAATCTAGATTAGATGTAAATCTCCCACTTCTAGTGATTTAATTAACAAATAATGCCCCATGATGTTCACTACCTATTTTGGGGTTTTAATTAATTCCATATGTAACCAAGTTGGTAACCAAATTATTTATAACATGGGTCTAGTGAAAGCAAGTATTATGTTTTAGAAATTTGTAAAAGAATATCTTCCACATAACACAATTATGGGATATTTTGCTGAGCTGAATTTTTGTACATTATATTCACCTTTCTGAAAACTCCATACTACAGTATTATATGTTTCCAAATATTTATATTTCTTCTGTTCCTTATCTTTTTAGAATTTTTTTTGAAAAATTGAATGACTGTAAACATTGCCCTATTTTTTCTTTCATCTATCCCACTTAAAATTTTTGAAAGACATGCTACTAGATTTTCTTTCAAAAATTATTTTCATGTTTGCCATTTATAGAGGCTGAATTTTCCAAAATCTCTTGTAAATGGCTACAAAGCCTTCACAGTAACAGTCCTAAAAGCAACCTCTTCAGGTTTGTAAGCAAGAATATGTTGGTGTATTATATCTCTGTATTTTAAGGCCAGAATAAAGCAGACTTTAAACTTTGTATCTCAAGAAACTGTATTACATTTGTGAAATCTCAATAGATTAGATATTTGATTGATCCAAACAAACCTAAATGAAGCATAAGAAGCATACTAAATTTGTAGAGTGGCTAGTGATTATGAGAAGATTTCCTTTGATAATTTTGTCCCACTAATTACAGTCAGTCTATTTTGTGGACCATTTTCATTTCATCTAAGTTTAGGTAATTCATGTAATTTTTTGTTAAGTTTCTTTAAACACATTCAATATACAGTGAGTGCTTGCTTGTGGGATGGTTACTCAGGATTCTGAATGATATAGTTAGCAACTATGTTATTTGCCATTGTAAAAGTTCTTGTTAAATCAGTGATATAAAATATATGTTTTATAAATGTCCTAATTAGTGAGAATATTCAGAATGTATGAAACCAAAATTTCACCCTCAATTAAAGAAAAAGTTAGATAGAAAGCAAATTCTTGTTGGCCTTGAGACATTTACAAACTTACATAGAATACATTAGCTTATTTTAAATTTAAAATATTGTATAATTATTTTTAATATTTGACTGAAATATTTCTATTTTAGCTATGTTTACTTTTAGTCCTTATAAGTTTTATTGAATGATCCTAAAATAAATAGATAATATTTGAGTATTAACTTAGTTTCATGAATTTTGAATGAGAGACATTGTACTAAATCATCAAAATATGTGCCATATAAAATAATATTTCCAGTACTGTATTGAATAGATCTAGAAAGAGTGAGCAGCCTTGTTTAGTCCTTGATTTTGTTGGGATTGCTTCAAGTCTTTCTCTATTTAGTTTGATGTTGGCTATTGTTTTGCTGTATATTGCTTTTATTATGTTTAGTTATGGGCCTTGAATTCCTCATCTTTCCAAGACTTTTAACATGAAAGGGTGTTGTATTTTGTCAAATTTTTTCAGCATCTGGCATCAAGGGGTGGAACCCTTGGTCCTGAGGATGCCCCAGTGTAGTGGAATGCTAGGATGGTGAGGCAGGACTGGTTGAGTGGATAGGGGAACACTCTCATAGAAGCAAGGGGAGGGAAAGGGGATAAGGGTTTTGTGGAAAGAAAACTGGGAAGAGAGATAACATTTGTATAATAATAAAAGAACAAAATAAAATGAATGTTCTCACTTGTGACAGCAAATATATATATATATTGTGATTTTCTTTCCTAAAATAGATGTTAGATCAGCTTTTTCTGAGTTTGTGGTAATGTTTTTCATTCTCAAGTGTAAATCAGAAAAATCTTATAGTGTTAGCAGCATTAACGTCTAGTAAACGTCACCAAAGCTGTTTATGATTTCAAGATTGGGCTCTCAGCATGCTAATGACTCCTCTAAGAAATGCAAAGCAATTTAAATATAATAAAGAAAATGCTTATCATAGAAACAGCAGTGAAAACCCACAGTTTAATCCTTCTCCAATTTTATGTTTTATGTTGTAATTTTTAAGAGACTTGATTGGATTCAAGTGGAGAAAGTGTTACTGAAATGAAGATAACGACTCATGTGGAATAATTTGCTTTCCTCTGAATAAACCAGAGTAATTGAAAATTGTGGCTTTAGGGGTTAAGTTTAACTGCCTTTAAAATTATCCTTTCATTGTTGACTAACTGTTCAAATGAGTTCTGACTTAAAGCAGTCACCCTTTACAAAGGCTTTTGACCAATGTCACTAGATGCCAGGTGTTCTCATCTCTGTTTGTGCCCAGTATCTGGCTGACTGAATGACATGAACCCATTATAAGTGGATCAGAAGTTATTATCAAATCCCTTTGAATCTGACTTACACATGTATAATCCCTGAACTTTGAAAAAAGTGTAATATTAGAAACAAATCTGACACTATCAACTTTTCTCACTAAACAACAAATATTTGTTTAATATTAAAGAATCTAATGAAGATTAAGTAATATGAGTCTCAAAATAATGGCTAGTTTCTGGGAACCTGTTATACTAGGAAGCATTTGTGAACCCTAAAAGACAACCAAGGAACATATTCCAATGCAATCTCACTATGGTCTTTATTTAGAAGGAGGAGCTTGGGCCACAATGCTGTCTCTGACAGCTGAAAGAAAGGGTGCATCCCTTAGCTCTTAGTGGGACAAGGCTTTATAAAAAATGGTGAGTCACTGAGGGGAGTTTAGTCCGACATATATCTAACTGAATAACTATTGTATGTCCAACAGGTGGGTGCTCTGAATTAAGACCATATACAATCTTGAAAGGTCTGAAAGTACAACTGAAACCACCAGACTAATCTTTGATTAACTGTTGCAAAAACGTACCTAGAGGGTAACTCTGACTAGGGGAAAGCTGTGGAGTCCTTTCTAGTACTTGTACAGCTTGGGTTCTGCTGCAGATCAAGTTATCATTTCTTTTTTCTTTTAAGATGGAAGCCATTTCAAGATGGAGTAGGTTTGACCTCAAATCTAGAAAAGACCTATGCTGCTGAAAGCCTGTGTTTCTTTCAGGATGATGCTCTTCTGAGAAAGAAGTCTCAGATAGTCTACTCCATGCTGTTTTGCCACATAGTTGTTTAAGAGAAAACAACATTCCTGGGGAGACTGGCAACTGGAGGACTGATTGAATGTCACTTACTCAAATTTTATAGAAACCAGTATATTTGGTATATAATTCTCAAAGAAAATGCTACTGTGTCCAGTGATACTCATCTTGAGCTATGAACTTACAAAAGTCTGCTGTTATTTTCCAGGTGAGGAGTTCTAATGTTGGGCTTTGTGGGTGGGGAACCTTATTATTTGTTACTTCTAGAAAACATGTAAGGGGGAGTTGAAACACATGCCCATTATGCCCACTTCTCACAGGCAAAAGCTATCAAGGGCATCACACAGTATTATAGTAATCTGGTAAATTTTGTTGTGCATTTTAGACGGGGAAAACCCATTGATTTTCTGTGTTCAGGGACTCCTTCACAGTGGTGCCTGAAAGACAGTGCTTAGTGGCATTTGAATGCACAGTTAGGGTAATAACTATGAAAGAACTAATAGAGAAACAATGTCCCTTCTAAAATATGTTGTACTTAGAAAGGGAAATGTGTCTTTCAAATTCAATCAAAACAGCCAATGGAAACATAAGAACTCTTTTTGTCTCCAATACAGTCTCATGATGGCTTTGACTGGTACCAACTCACACTGAACTAGCAGCATATATTCACCTTTTTATATGTTAACTCAAACAATTGCTTCTGCTAAAAAATTAATTGACAATTCATTTTTATAATGCCTTTTTAACAATAATAACTGCAACTATTGATGAATATTTCCAGTTTAATATCCAGAGCTTACATTTCATCAGAAAAACAAACAAACAAAGAAACAAACTAGCTTCTGGTCAGGATTAAAAGAAAACATAAATAGTAAACAAAAACATTTTTTGAATGAGGAACATGTATGTTGTTTCCAGCTTCTGGCTATTACAAATAAGGCAACTACAAACATGGTAGAGCATGTGTCTTAGTGGTATGGTGGGGCATTTGGGGCATATGCTCAAGAGTGGCACTATTTTCAGATGAAATTATAGTACACATAAGCAACCCCCAAAATTCTACCAGAGAACTCCTACAGCAGATAAAAAAAAGAAACTTCAGCTAAGTGGCAGGATAAAAAATTAATTCAATGGTGATTGAGAGTTTTTCTGGGTATAGTAGTCTGGGCTGGCATTTATGTTCTCTTAGGGTCTGTATGATATCAGTCCAGGATCTTCTGGCTTTTATAGTCTCTGGTGAGAAGTCTGGTGTAATTCTTATAGGTCTGCCTTTATATGTTACTTTACCTTTTTCCCTTACTGCTTTTAGTATTTTTTCTGTTTTGTATATTTGAGGTTTTGATTATTATGTGACCAGAGGTATTTCTTTTCTAGTCTAGTTTATTTGGGGTTCTGTAGGATTCTTGTTTGTTTAAAGGCATCTTATTCTTTAGGTTGGGAAAGTTTTCTTCTATAATTTTGTTGAGGATATTTACTGGACCTTTACGTTGAGAGTCTTCCCCCTCATCTATACCTATTATTTTTAGGTTTGGCCTTCTCATTGTGTCCTGAATTTCCTGGATGTTTTGTGTTAGGAGCTTTTTGAATTTCACATTTTCCTTGGCAGTTGTGTCAATGTTTTCCATGGTATCTTCTGCACAAGAGGTTCTCTCTTCTACCTCTTGAATTCTGTTGATGATGCTTGCCTCTATGTCTCCTGGTCTTTTTCTTAGTTTTTCTAACTCCAGGGTTGTCTCCCTTTGAGATTTCTTTATTGTTTCTACTTCCATTTTTAGATCCTAAGTGGTTTTGTTTAATTACTTCACCTGTTTGGTTGTGTATTCTTGCAAGACTTTAAGGGATTTTTGTGTTTCCTCTTTAAGGGCTTCTACCTGCTTATCTGTGTTCTCAAATTCTTCGAGGGTATTATTTATGACCTTCTTAAAGTCCTCTAACATAATCATGACACGTGATTTTAATTCTGAATCCTGCTTTTCCAGTGTGATGTGGCATTCAGGGCTTGCTATAGTGGGAGAACTGGGTTCTAGTGATGCCAATTAACTTCGGTTTCTGTTGTTTACATTCTTGCATTTGCCTTTTGTCATTTGGTTAACTCTAGTGCTACCTATACTCACTGGTTCTGACTGGAGCCTGTCTTTCCAGTTATTTTGCTTTTTTTGAGTCAGAACTTCTCAGGGTCCAGATGTCTCTGTGATCCTATGATCCTGTGATCCTGTGATCCTGTGATCCTGTGATCCTGTGATCCT
>JANHMN010000019.1:23705805-23753663 GCA_030674055.1 Rhabdomys pumilio
TTCCTCTCCACCCAAGTGAGATTGAAACATTCTCACTTGGGCCCTTAAGTTGTTAACCTTGAATTCTGTGGAATATGTCCTGGGAATTCTGTATTTTTTTGAATAATATCCTCTTATTAGTGAGTACATACCATTCATTTTCAGGAAAAAGGATGTAATTCAAACATATCATCCTGAGTAAATTAAACCTTCCTACTTTTGATCCTCTATAGCACACAGTGATTTCCTCATCCTGTCTCCTTTGTCAGCTCTTGTTTGCAATAGGTTCTAAGATGTTTATGGTTTTAATAAATTTGAGAAATAATGAATGAACAAGTAATTTATAGATTTATCTGTAGAGAAACACACATGTTTTTCTCACGTTAAATAAAGGCCATGGAGTTTTGGAAATGGAAGAAGGACATAAGAATTTTTAGCTTATTTCAAATGTTTCCACTATCACCATGATTCTCCAACTGTGAAAACATACTAGTCAACTGGCTATGTAATTTCTTGTCAGGTTTACTTATTCTAAAATTACTCTTTTTGACCTTTCCTTTTCATTATTTGAGCTTCTGGGAAAAATCCTAGTCCATGAGAAATCACAAGTAGTGGGAAGTCCTGTTTACCTCTTGCCAAAGTCAAACTAAGGAAGTAATTTTCAGTTGTTCTGAAACACAGGAATGTCTCTCATTGACTTATCCAATCAGTCAACTACATAATTATTTTTATTTTCCTAGAAATTAATTTTGATTTTAAATACTTCTCTACTCTGTGGGAATCTATTCATTTTCTACTTATCTCATCTCCTTCCTCCTATATTTAATTAGAAGCAACTAAATCTAACTACTGGGCACTTTAAAAATTTGCCCAGTGATCTGAGAACTCAAATCTACATGCTTATTCAGTACACTTGCTTGTGTTATCCCAGAGGAATTTTTCTGCCAATACCAACTCCAATCCAGTTTTTCTCTGGTCTCTGGTAAATTCATTGCTGCATCCCAGCTTTCACTAATAATTCATTTTTAAAACCTTTTGCCCATTCTACCCTCCCTGATCTCAAAGGGCCAATACTTATGGGAGTCCTTTGGTTTTGGTGGCAATTTCAAATTTGGTAAATATTCATTTCTAACAAATTACAAGTAGGCTTGTTGTCTTTATCAAAACGATCTTTCTGTGCTTCTCTGGAGTTTCTGGTTCTCATTGTGCTCAGCAATGAGTCCTTCACATGTTTTACTCATGGTCATGCAAATAGATGTATGTAGATGGGAAACTGTCTATAATCCTGTTTCAATTGAGACTGAAAGGCTACTACACTGCTTATTTCTTCTTCAAGTAGTTTCAATATTACCATCATCTTCACTTTCTGCACAGAAAAATTGGTCAAAGCAACTTGCCTTCTTGGCATGTAGGCAAAGTATTGACACAAAAATGTCATATATAAGATGAGATATATGTGCATAGGTTTTTTTGGGAAGAAGACAGAGGGATTTGAGGGTGTGTATTTCACTGAGGGTAACAACCATAGTAGACTTCAATGGTGCCATCAGCATCACCAATGGCCAAGACTAGAATAGACTTATAATGACATCAGAAAACAATCAAACATTTTTTATTTAGATTGTGATATTATTTAGGAGACGTAGTAATTATCTACCAAAAATTACTCACAGGTTAAAATTTTTGCTGCACATCACAAAACTCTTTGCTAAAGTGTTTTAAATAATAAGATTTGCTGAATTTACCCCTACAAATCACTTGTAAGATTTAGCAGTTACTTTCACAACACAACTGCGTTAGATGACAAACAATAATTTAGTGTTATTTTTGTTGTTCTTGTATTGCTCTAATCTGAACAGTTGTGAACTTAAATAAAGAGGAGAAAACAAATTAAAATGGTTTAATAAGTATAAATGAGATAATTCACTGAATAAGTGCACAAGAAATAATCAAGTCATAAATTTGACCTTGAAGATGTCAGCAGAAAAAAATGAAATCAAAACAATCCATGAACACTTTAAATAAACACATTAGTGGCTTGCCTTAGAGTCAACAGGAGCAGGCTAAATGAATGGTGCTGCCTGATTATACAGTTAAAATAGAATCATCCTGTAGTGGTGTTTAAAACAGTGAATTATTCCCATTTTCACAATGGTTTCAAAGGACTCACACTGAGTATACAATAATTTCATAATTTTCCAGCTTGATTGCATGCTGTGACTTAAACATGTAGGATAATAGACATAAGGGGAGAAAACTCACCATAAAAACTAAAATACATGAATAAAATTACAGTACATTCCTAGCTATCTGTTTTTTTTTTTTTTTAACAAAGGTTCATTTTATATCTAAATGGGTTGTCAGACACACATCTTGTATGTGTTTTACTCAGTTCTTTTTCACATGATCATAATTACAATACTCAGATACATTTACTCCAAAAGACATGGAATGATTTTCAAACAACCATTTTAGCATTTTACCTACACTATATGTCCTAAGATGAATTTAGTTGTAGTGAATGTTACGACAAGTAATCAACTAATATCTATTTGATTTTAATGAGAAATTGTCCATAAAAATAAGACCAGAATACTTAAAGTAAAATCATTACACCCTGGAAAGAAAGAATAACTTTGAATTTAGGTTTTAAGGTCAAAATAAAGCATTCCTAACATGTCTGTTCAGTAAGAAATATATGAAAGTTATAAAATATTTATTTCTGTTTAATTGGGAGATGGGGAATTCTAAGGATTGAATTGGGCTGTTTGTGAGTTCATATCTAATTACAACATTGTCACCATACATATAAAACAAACGTAAAATTAGGTGATAATAGTTTAAACACATCTGTGATTAATGGCTCCCCACACCCCCCAATTACCTCATGTATCTCCTGAGCAGGGTTAAGCACTCCACATGTTATGAAATTTTTGTAATTTCATACAAAATAAACAAGTTTGGCTTAATCATTCTAAATTTTTACATTAATGTCAGACACCATCTTCCCACTGTTTCTCATCATTCTGACTTGATGGAAATGTATCTACTTCTATGTAATCACATCAAACTCACAAAGTTGATAACTAGAAGAACCTAATACTTGAAGATTCAGGGTGAAATATATTATACTCAAGTGCATCCTCTACTTTTCTAGTAGGTAATACTGACCCATGTCTGGTATGTTAATTTTTCTTCAGAAAAATCACTTCTTTAACTTTGGGTCCAGACAACAAAGTGGTGCAAATTACTATATTTTACATGTAATTTGACACACATTAAAATCATTAATTCTTCTGTGAAAATATAAAATATTTTTTTACATGTCACTCTCAGGATGTCGTCCAAACCAGAAAAAAGGATTTGTTCTGTGATTGTCCATGGAAACTTTCCTGTGATGTTAAAATGGTGCCTTGTGTTGAAGAAAGTCAGTTAAGAATAAAGTAGATATATAAAGAGAAAAAAAAAAAAACAGGGAAAAGCTGACTAAGCTATCATTATTCCAACCCATCTTGTCATAATATAAATGACCATGTATCAATGAAGATAAAGATAAACATGGCATCAAATAATATATGTTATACTCTTTATAGGATGGGAATGAAAAATAACATTACAGAAGATCATCTAAAAGAGACTGACAGTCATTGACCCAAAGAAATTCTGGGCAGAACAGGAGCGAGATCCTTTATTCCTTAATGTTAATACTACCACTTTAGACCTAGAGGTTGACATTCTTTAAAAATTATGTGGTATATGCAAAAGGTAAGAACAGGAAATGCTTGTGAGAAGCATCATCATTTACCAAAACTAGAGAGACAAGTATTATAATAATCATCACAAGAGATTATGAAATAAATATGTTATCTAAGTTATCATACAAAGTATATCTTCTTGGTGTAACAACATGGCTCAGGGAGTAAAAGTGCTTGTGACACAAGCGAGGTGACCAGGATTTGCTCCCTAAATCTTATAGTGAATACAATCAACTTTAACAACTGTTTTCTGAAAACAGAAACACTCACAATGTGGCACTTGTGTATACCTATACACACATATCATAAACTCTAATGCCATAAAAAACTATGTGTACACACACACACACACACACACACACACACACACACACACACAGATGTTAGTTAGATACTCCATGGTTCATTTTAGCTTCCGAAATTTATGTAAAGTTTTAAATAAACTTGTCAATATCCTCCAAATAGTACTATTGAATTAGATAATATTTATATATTTATATCAATCTGAGAAAAAGTATTTTGTCTTACATTTTGTTTATATTTAATTGACATTTTAGTGTGCTTTAAGACAAAATTCTATATGTAAGCCAGGCAGTCTTCAGAAAGCTTTATCTCAGCTTTTTGTGTACTGAGATGAGAGGCATGGACCATCATATCAAGATTTAATACTTCCTGATATTGATATTGCTTTTACATTGGTTAGTTTAAAACATTCTCAGGTAGTCCAAAATGGCCTGAAACTGATCATAATCAAAGGTGACACTAAATATCTCATGATTTTACCTTTCCCTCTCAAATGCTAGGATGACAGGTATGTACCACTATACTTGCTTCTAATATTATATGATTCTTTCTTTTTGTTTGTTTGGTGTTCTAAAATAATATGGCATTTTATTTATTTATGTGTGCAAGTGGATACCCATAAACATATATCATAAACACTAATGATGCTGAAGAGATGTTGAAGGTAACATTGTGTAGTTAAATCTCCCCTCCTATCATATGGGTCCTAGAGACCAAATACATTTAGATCATCAAGCCTGCGTGCAAAGATCTTTATATACAGAATTATCTCACCAACTTCAGCTTAAATCTTTGTCTGCAAATGATTTTTTCTATTCATTTTGTCTCATATGCATTGTGATCTATTATGCAACCCCACTTTTTATGACTGATAAAGTAGAAAATACTACTGTACAAAATAGACTCCTTAAGATATTCCAATTATTGGAGTTTTCTTGATTTTTACACATTTTACAAACAAAATGTAAATCGAATCAGAATTTTTAGAGTAAAAAAATGTAGTCAAGGATCATAAAATATGATTATTTCAGATGGTTTTCTTAAATCACTCGAGGGAAAATTCAAATAGGATAAAAATCTGTATCCAATAATTTGCTGTTGCAATTCAAAACTTTATTGGAATTTGATATTGTTAGTGAACAGCTGTTTGTGCTGTCATTTTATTACATTTTCATATGACTATGATACTAAACATGACAGGAATTTCTTTTCAGTTTATTTTTCACATCCAAGGTCAGATGAAGAATATAGAAATAATGTCTTTATAATGTAGACACATATTATTAAATAAAGTTTTGTAGAATAACTATCTATTTTATTAAATAATACTGAGTTAAATGAAAAGGTGTAAAAGATAAACATTCAAATTATATAACTGAGCTAGTTTTTTTGTGTTGCTACAATAAAACAGTAAAAAAATAACAAGATGAAATAGTTTATTTGACTTATAATTTTATCATATTCATGACTGGGATCATACACATGATAGGAATTCCATCATTAAGGAAAATAAGAGCAGGATCCTGGAGGCAGGAACTGATGCAGATACAGGACATGAATGCTATTTGCTGGCTTGCTTCCCAGGGCTTGTTTAGGTAACTTTCTTATAATATTCAGGGCCAGATGCTCAGGGATGCTACTACAAGCCATGGGCTGGATTTTTCTACAGTACAAATCAAGAAAATGTACTAGAGATATGCCCACAATCAAATCTGTTAACTTCACTTAGGGTTTTATCTTCCCAGATGCCTTTAGTTTATACCAAGTTGGCAAGACTAACCTGTAAAAATAATGCTCTATGATTACTTTGGGAAAAAATGATCATGCTAATATTTCTGGTCATGAAGTTACCCAAGTATTTACATGTACTATATTTTATTTCACATGTATTTACTATAAGATTTTTTCCTATCATTATTTACATGTTATAGCCATATTATAATATGAATGATCAAATGATGTTACTTATGGAAGAAAAATTGAAGAATCAGTATCAAATCTTTTATGATTGTCAATAAGCACTGTTTAGATAGTTTTGGTTTCTATAATCTCCCACCCATCCTGTCAATAAAATACAGAGATAAACAACAACAAAAAGCATAGTCAATGCAATCAAATTGGGTTTATAGAAATTACTACAGTAACTGAAAGCATTGACAGTAGTTTCTCAAATACAATAATTTTGGAACTGGTATTTATTTTATTTTGAGAGCTGGCATGAATGATTAAATAGTGGTATTGGTGTTTATCATCTGTAAAATATCATGTAATCATTTCAGACTGGTCTAGGTAAGAGTCATGGTAAAGACATTCACTAGGTTAAGACATGGAGTGAGCATGTACAATCCCAATAGCAGAGTCTATGGCATGCAGACAGTAATTCAATGTCATCCTGGCACTACATATGAAGAAAAAAAAGATGATGTAAGTAATCAAAAGTATGAGCACTGCTCCCTGATTAGATGAACCAAAATTGCCACAAAATAACTGGCTTACCCTTTGAGTATACTTTTTTAAGATAAGCTTGTTGGCTAAAATTTTTTAAATTGGATTCTTATTTACAAAATTGTCTGGTCAACTTTTAACAGGATGATCTTGAAACCCACATTTAATATTTGATCTGTTTAATCTCATTCTGATTTCCAGAAATTTTATAGAAGGAGGTGGTCATGTTTCCAAGTCTTAGAATTTTATTCAGTATTGAAGAATGAAAAATTATAAAGAACATTTTGTGAAATATATATAGGCTTTTTTTTTACCCTAGACCTGAGCAGAAGAATGCAGGTTCCAGAAGGTGGAACTGAATGTAAGATTTCAGGCCCTCAAGTCTCAGGGAAAAGAACTCACCTGTGGGTGGGGAAGGCCCAAAGCAGGAAGACACATTCTTGACCACAAAGAAAGATGCAAGTCATCAGGGTGGTTCCAAGAACTAACTAACTTTCCACTCTTCTTGGTTACCACCCCGCCCCCCTGAGGTCTTCCAAGTGTTACAGCCTGCTGATGTTCAAAATTTGTAAAGCAACCAATTATGTGTAACCGCGCAAAAATTCCTCCCTTTTTCCAACCCTGTGCTATAAAAAGCAGCACCCCAGCTTGCTGGTCCTTTGTCAAACTCTACTCCTGCATGAGTGTGCAGTTTGACCTTGGCTAGCCAACTCTCTCCGAAGTAAACCTCTGCTGATTGCATCCAGGTACATTGTCTTGAGACTTTTGGGTGGCTGTGATTTCCCAAGACCAGAATAAGGGTCTCCCGAGTTTGGGGGTGTTCATTTGGGGGCTAGTCCAGAATTTTTTTGACCACCCTAATCTCCAAAAACCCCCCTGGGAGGTAAGGGAATACCGTGGTTTTCTGTCTGTCTGTCTGTCTGTCTGTCTGTCTGTCTGTCTGTCTGGTTGTTGTGTGAAATTGTCTGGTTCCTCATGTGCCAGGTTGTCTAATGTGACAGATTGTCTAAATCTCTGATTTCTTGTGTGCTGGTTTGTCTGAGTTATTTGGTTTCTAAGTTGTTTGTGCCCGTCTGTCTGAATTATTTGGTTTCTGAAAAGTGCACTTTCGGTTTGGACTCTCAGCTGTTTCTGTCTCTGGAAGAGATAAACGAGTGACTGGCAGGGTCACTAGCTGCTGCACCCTGAGAGATGTCTCAGGAGGACACGGACACCCCAGAGATGTTGGGGGGGGGTTATCTAACATCTAAGTGCCGGAGAGGATGTGGAATGCCTCTCAGCTGGCACTGGCGATTGAGACAGGTTTTTTGTTAGTCTCTGTGTGTGTGGAGATGGGGCAGAGAAAAAAGGTCAGAAATGGCCACTGCGCCTAGGGCAGCGGTTGTTGTTCTATCATTTGTTGTGCTCTTGTGGTAGTGTGTCTATTTTTGGGTTGTTCATTGCTGGCATGTTAGAAATCTGTTAGACTTTGTCCAGAATAGGCTGGCCAATTCATCTGAATCTATGAAATCTGAATCTGTGAAGACTGACTGAGTTGTCTGGTTATTGGAGTCTTACTTGAGAGGCAGAGGCAGGCAGATTTCTGACTGTCTTTCTATGCCCTTATTGTGTAACTTGGTCTCTGCGCCCGTGGCAGGGACAAAAACTGTCTGTATCACCTGGTTTATGTGCCGCCCGTGGGAAGGGTGAGCTATCTGTGTTGTTTTTTTTTGTGTGTGTGTGTTTTCTTGGCAAATTGTCTGTGTGTTAGCTGTTAATCTGCTGTGTTAAACATCATGAGTTAAAAATAGATGACATGATCACCGGCAGAGAAAGAGATGAAGCTGCCAGTACAAGAGTACTGCTGCAGAGCAGAGAGGTGGGCAGGTCTTTTAGTAAGGGGCACTGACCAAGGTTCAGGTTCAGACAGCCCGCCTACCACATGAAGGGTGTTTTCCAAGTAACACCAAATGGAGGGTGCCCTTGCCCAGCCCACACTTCGTGGGCAACAGCTTGTGGCTCCCCAGCACAGTTAAACCACCCAGCCACAAAAGATGGCCACCAAGAAAAGAAAACCCTGTTTCTCTGCTGTTAGCAGACGCTACAGAGAGGGCAGCATGCAACAGCGACCTAATTTTGGTGTGTGTGACTGTACTGGGGACTTTGGGGTCACTGCTGTAACAAATCGGCAGCTTTCCACCTGCCACCTATGAAGATAGATAGGGCCCAGGTGATTAAAAACCTGGCAGTGGAGCCAAGGCAACTGGACAAACAGCCCCAGCAGGATTAAGGATTATTAACCTGAAAGTAATATATATATATAATATATATATATATATATATATATATAATATATATTATATATATATATTATATATATATATTATATATTATATATATATATTAAAAGTAATATATATATATTTAATATATATATATATATATTAAAAATAGTGAGTGAATAGCACTGAGATTTAAAAAGAAAAGTGAATAAGTAGCATTGAGACAAGTCACATGATGTGACTCCAGCTTAGAAACTCTGAACCAACAAAACTGCCTGCAGGCAAGTCAGACAGGTCAGGCAGGTCACCTACTACAAAAAGTTATAGGCTGTCCTGAGTCAGAGAGTCAAAAGAATAGGCCTCCATTTTGGTACAGATACAAATTTATAGTAAAAAGTAAGTTAAGTTATCAAAGCAATAGACAGGCCAGGATCCCTCAGGCACTTAGATCTAGTGCCCAATATAGTCACCTAGATAAATCTAGTGGAGGAATACCCTTCCCCCTGTTAAAGCCTTTCTTCAACAAGACCTTTGTAGGTTCTGGTGTTCAAGAGTGAAGAACAAGAGAAGATACCGGAAAAAGAATGTTCCTTCAGACATGGGGACCCCATCAAGGTATCAGGCCATGGCCAACAGCAGGTTACAGAAGGTAAGGGACACCAAAAGGCCCATTCCAGATCCCATTGATACATATTGTGCAAGAACATGAGACCCCACTAATTTTCACCAAGGCACATGAGGTTAAACAGGGATCAGATGAGTTGCCCACAGCCTTTCTAGACATTCTTTTAGTATAGACAAGGCTTCGAAGGCTAGAGAAACTACAAGATAAGTCATTAAAAGGTTTAGTGTACATTGCTGAGATAGTCTAGAAGAAAGGAATAGAGGAAATAAGTGGAAAAGATAAAAGGTTTAATACGAGTTGCTGAGACTAGAGAGAGGTGAAGAAAAAGAAAGGTGACAGGAAAATAATTTACAGAAAGCAGAGAAGAGGGACTCAAATCAAAGGGAGATAAGAAACTCCTTGAAAAAGACTAGTGTGCACATTACAAGTGAAAGAGCCAGCTTTGGGGTCCAAGAGGGCTCCAACAAATAGAAGCCAGTGTCAGGAAATCCCAGGCCTTGAAAAACACCCCAAATGGCGAAGATATTAACTCTGTGTGAAGACAGCGATTAAGATAGACAGGGTCCTCCTCCAGGCCAATGGGCCAAAATGTATTCATAGACTACCTGAAAAATGGTAGACTAACAGATTGGCTGGATATCCCATTCATTTATGGTCATCCGAGACTGTCCCTACCCTCTGTTGAGTAAAGACTTACTCCCCAGGATGGGGGCCCAGAAAAACTTCCTACCCAATGGGCTGCAACTAACTGACAAGAACTCACAGGTAGAGGAAAGGCTTCTCCTACTGACTCTAGCTGGAAGCCGAGGTAACCTGCTTTATAAATGGGAGCTGTTTTCTCCATGCTGGTCAGAGACAAACCAGTGCTACTGTGGTAGATACAAATGTCATCTGGGCTGACTCCCCAACCCTGGGCTCATCAGTGCAGACAGCAACATTGGAACTTGGGGCTGACAAGAAAACCAACATCTACATGGACAGCAGGTATGTTTTTGCCACAGCCCATGTCCGCAGGGCTATATACCAGGAGAGGAAACCCTGGTGAAGCCAGCAACTGTAAATATCCATTGCCCAGGACACTAGAAGGGATGGGACTCAGTGGCCTGAGGCAATAACTGGACAAATCAAGTGGCTTTATACAGGACCCTGTCCCGGTTATGGACCTAAGAGATGGCCTCACTTAAAACACAGAGTAAGAGAAAGAACTCAAACTGCTAACCATCCAGCTACTACCTAGAGAAAAAGAGATAATGGTGCACACAAGAAGGGAAAACTATACTCCTCAGAAAGCAAAGGACTTACCAGGCTAAATTCACAGATGGACTCTTAAGATATGAGTGCAACCAAGCAGCCAAGAGATTTAAAGTGTATAATGGACCTCAGGTTTTGGGCCAGAGAAGTGATAAGACAGTGTAAGATATGCCAACAAGCAAAGGCTAACGAGACTTAGAGAAAATAAGAAAATACCTAGGGAAAAAACAGCCTAGAATACAGATCTTTCAAGTAGTTGAGATAATTAGATCAGGTAGCTGTTTTGGTTTTATTTCTAAGGTAAGTCAGGAATTGTCAGAGATATTAGAGACTAATTAGAAGCTCTACTGTTTATACTGTCTCCAAAGATCAGGACAGGTAGAAAGAATAAACAGAACCCTAAAACTAAATTCCCCCTGGGAACTGGCACTGGCTAGAGTGGTCCTTGTCCTTGTTCCACACCCAGAATGTCCCTCTTGTGTGAGAAATGGTTTTTCAGGCTACTAAGAGACTGTTCCCGGCACTGTCGACCATCCAACCTCCTTAAAGTTCATCAACACCTATGCCTGATGCCAACTGGAGATCCAGACGCCTGAGCAACCACCTGATGTTTAGCTCAAGATCACCTGCTTTTCTAAAAGGCCGAAAAGCAGCAGGCTTTGACTCCTAAGACATCCCTCACCTAGAGGCATAGGGGTAATACAACCTTAGAGGGTGGGGATTATGGTGTGTACATCCAAAGTTAAATACCAAGATTGAAATCAAAATGTTAATCTAGAGTTATATAGATTTGTTCCTTTTGCAATTTCTCTTTATTTAGTATGTGATTATATGTTTTTGTAGACAACTATGTTCCACAAAATATGTAAAAGTCAGAGGACAACTTTGAAAGTGTGTTTGAAAGAAATAGAAACTTTTTGAGACCCCTAGCCAATAGAATAGAGCCTGAGGACCCCTGCTAACATATACTTAGTGCCTAAAATTGATAAATGGTGAGCTTGCAGTTTAAGATTAACCCTTTATATATCTACTTCTGTCTTTAATGAGGCCAGAGATTATTGTGTACTTGTCCATCTGGTTCCCCCGGGTCTACTACCACCCTGCAGGCATTCTTGAACATGAGTTTGAGATACACCATAGATGCTTCCGCAGAGAACCTATTTCCTTGACACTAGGTGTCATACTGGGACTTGGAGTGGCCACAGGTGTGGGAACAGGTACTGCTGTACTAATACAGACATCCCGTTATTTCCATGAGCTAAGGGCTGCCATTGATGTAGATCTGAGAGCTCTAGAACAATCAGTATCAAAGTTAGAAGAGTCATTGAATTCCCTCTCATATGTTGTTTTGCAGAACAGAAGAGGATTAGACTTGCTGTTCCTTATTGAAGGGGGCCTGTGTGCTGCTCTAAGAGAAAAATGTTGCTTCTATGTAGACCATTCAGGAGTGATAAGAGACTATGAATAAACTCAGAGAAAGGTTAGATCAGAGACAGAAAGATAGAGAGGCGCAACAAAACTGGTTTGAGAGTTTGGTTCAATAGGTCCTCTTGGATGGTGACCCTGTTATCCCCCCTGGCTGGACCCCTTGTAATTTTGCTTTTACTTTTGATCATAGGTCCTTGTATTTTAAATAGACTAGTGGATTTCATTAGAGAAAAAGTAAGTGCCGTTCAGATTTTAATGCTACACCAACAATATCGAACATTAGGTAAAGAAAATGAAAATTGTGATGAACTTTTCTAATTAAAGCTTGCATTGGAAAAAGTGGGGTGGGGTTTATAAAACCTAAGTTGTTATGGTTAAAAACTGTCAATTGGAAAAAGTGAAGGTTGAAGAATGAAAAATTATAAAGATTATTTTATGAAATATATATAGGCTTTTTCTTTACCCTAGACCTGGGCAGAAGAATGCAGGTTCCAGAAGGCAGAACTGAATGTAAGATTTCAGGCCCTCAAGCCTCAGGGAAAGGAACCCACCTGTGGGTGGGGAAGGCCCAAAGCAGGAAGACACATTCTTGACCACAAAGAAAGATGCAAGTCATCTGGGTGGTTCCAAGAACTAACTAACTTTCTACTCTTCTTGGTTACCCCTCCCCCCTTGAGGTCTTCCAAGTGTTACAGCCTGCTGATGTTCAAAATTTGTAAAGCAACCAATCATGTGTAATTGCACAAAAATTCCTCCCTTTTCCCCACCCTGTGCTATAAAAGTCACCCCAGCTTGCTGGTTCTTTGTCAAACTCTACTCCTGTTCGAGTATGCAGTTTGACCTTGGCTAGCCAATTCTCTCCCCAATAAACCTCTGCTGATTGCATCCAGGTATAGTGTATTGAGATTTTTGGGTGGCTGTGATTTCCCGAGACTTGAGTAAGGATATCCCGAGTTTGGAGGTCTTCAGTATCATCAACTGAAAGTTAACCTCCAGATATATTTGGTCCATCAAGATAAGGTGCTTTCCTATGGAGGTACGTAAGCCAACTAAAGAAGTGTGCAGGAAGATATGATAAAAAAGTTGGTGGCAAGGAGGCTGTTCCTAGATTATTTATATGTGTCCATTTAATTTTTACATTCTTCTGTCTTGATATTACTTGTGTAAACATTGACAAAAAAGGCATTTTTACCACATTCAGTCTTACCTTTGTTTCAATAAGAAAATCTTTTCATGAACTCCTTTAAATATTTTATGCTTTTTTTCCTCTCTCTCTCCCTTCCTCTCTCTCCTTTCTTTTTTGGTATTGTTTTGCTTCTTTTTATATGATATCTATTAATTTTAACCTTCAAACACAAAAGATTTTGAAGTTCTGCCTTTATTATAAACCCCTTATCATGTTCTGTTTCTCAAGTGACTGACTCCACAGAAGACAGTGATAGTGAAGCTAGTTTTAAGGTGAGTAATACCTATGTATTGGAAAGAGCTAACTGCATCATGATGATCACTGATAAATTATCAGAGATTAATTTTATATTGATAGCATCTTACAGGTTACTAGAGCTTTTTATTCATTTTATTTATAAGATTATAAGATACTCACATGAAGGGTAATGCCTCTTCCTCCATTTTCCATGATCTCAATTACAGCAGTATTGGCTTTTTGCATGTGGAATATGAGGCAATCATCAAGGTTGCAGTAGTGAGAACAGCAAAAGAGGAGAGTTAGGTCACCATCCATCATTGTAAATGGGTAGTAACAACTTCTAGCCACAACAGCAAAAGGCATCTATAGCATCTTGACTTTAGTTTTGCTGTACTATCTCCCCTTAGGCAGTGTAGGGGTGTTTGAATGAGGGTAGCCCTTATAGCCTTATATTTACATGCTTAATTCTCAGATGCTGAAACTGTTTGGGAAAGATTAGGAGATATGTCCTTGTCATTGGGGTTGACTTTGAGATTCCAAAAGTTCATGCCAACCTCAGATGGGGCTCTCTCTCTCTCTCTCTCTCTCTCTCTCTCTCTCTCTCTCTCTCTCTCTTTCCTACATGTAAGCTCTCAGAAACTACTACTCGAGTACCATGCCTGCCTTCTTCTGCCATGCTCCCGACCATGATAGTCATATACTCTAATATGCTCTGCACCCTATCTCTGAATTAAATGCTTTATTTTGTAAGTTTTCCTGGTGGTAGTGCTTTGTCACAGTAGTAGAAAAGTAACTGAGACTGTCTTATTCATCATTCAGTCTATTAAATTCCATTAATTAGGACAAATTGTGTAACAGTGTAACAACTCATTAAGAGGTTTCCTAGAAAAAAAAATTGTAACTTGAACTAACACATTGGAAGAAATATGGGTGGGGTCTGTTTCTGGGAAGTATAGAGAGCTTACCCAGAGATAAGTTTGTGTTTTTCCCAGAGCACTGTACTTCGTCTAACATGGTAAGCTTGCTATCTAAAAATCAGATATAACCTGTTTGACTCATATTTATTGCTATTTGCATTATTTCTGCTTTTATTCTAATATTGATTTTAACCTTGTCTTTTGCTTTCTAAGAACAATGTTGTACACTTATGTTTTATACACATATCCTTGGCTGTTTATGTTTGCACTAATATTCTTTCTGTTGAGGACTTGCCAATTTGTTATTTGGCATAATTTTCCATGTGATTTAATTACATGATTATTACAATGAAATACTTATATTTTTCCCCAATTAGAAAAGTCACCTCTGAGTGCTATTTTCCTAAATATTAGGAAGTCAAGAAACAGTGATAGATCCTGAGTACCATGGCCTTATAAAATACAGTTCACTTCCATTTTATTTGAAAAATTCCAATAATACAAGTAAGTTTTAGGCCATGTTTAGGCCAACATGCACAGAGATATGGTAGGAAGATCCTAGTAGAAATTATGATTTTTCTTCCAATTTATTTAACTAATTTGTATTTAATTTTTTATTCCAATATGAATTCTATAGTTTGAATTGCTTACTTGTTCAATTTTATTTTAGGAAAATTTTAGATTTACACAAAATTAGATGAAGGGTATACCAATTTTCTCTGTATCTCATTCTTTCCCTAAAGACTTCTTAATTATCAACATGCCAACCTCAGATAGACACTCATTACAGTTAATAAAGCTATTTTACCACAACACTCTCAATGTTCACAGTTGCCCTTAGGGTACTCTTGGTACTGGACACTCTGCACTTGACACTCTGGCAGCTCACACATTTGTTTCCCAGTCCTGAAATCTAGTGAGGATTTATTTGACTTTCTGGTCTCTCTACTCTACGTTTTGGCAATACATATTTCTACTCTGTTCATAGTTTCTCCTTTTTCAGAATGTAACTGGATCAAATCACACAGCACAAAGTTTATTCTGATTTTTCACATTCACTTTATGATACACAATTTTTTTTCTTCTTTTTTTAGAATTTGTCAACCATTACTGACACACAATTGTTTTGCTCATCATTATTTTTCTTTTGCATGGATTCAGTTACTAATGAAGACTAGATATCAAAAATGCTAAAATGGAACTTAAATTTTTTTAAAATATGTATTTTGAATAATTTAATTCTTTAAATTATGTGTGTGGCAGGATTGTAGATGCTTACAAATTCTAGAAGGAGGCATTAGGGGCAGTAAAGCTGAGATCCCAGGTGGTTGTGACCTGCTCAAGAATCAAACTCAGGTGCTTTATAATACCAGTAAATGCTCTTAAAAACTCAGCCCCTATTGCAAATTAAAAATAATTTTTTTTCATCAGTTACTTTTGTTAGTTTCTTTCTAATTTCTTTTCTGACTACTCTTATGCCTTATGGTTTATGCTTTTTCTGAACTTCAAAAACAGCAGAGGCTCTTTGGGGACATTGTGAGAAGGGGTGAGAAAGGAAAAGGTTATGCATTCCACTGATTGTTAGCAAGGCTGCATCTGTATTGTGAATGCCACAAGTGATTCTGTATTTTTTAGCTTTGGGTGAGACAAGCTAGGTACAGAGGATTGAAATGGGTTGTATCCTCCAGGTCAGGTGGGTTGTAATAATACCTGGTAAGTTTTATGAGCAAGAAAGCTTTAAAAAGAGGATCTGAATCATATCTCATATTTCAGAATGCCCATTCGTTTGCATGCCAGACAATGCTTGAAGGAATTCTTTTTTTGGTATTTCCTATGAAATCTTTCTTGAATGTTTACAGAGAAAATTTGCAACAATGTGTGTGCCTTCCCACTTGGAGTTCTGATTTCTCTATGTGCCATCTCTGCTGGAATGACTTCTTTTCATACATGTCTACACAGAACCTACAACAGATTAGAATTCTCTACCTGGTCTTTAGTTCAAAGAAGGCTTCCCTTCTTATGTTTCTGCATGGTAAATTATTATTCTCTATATTCATCTATCTTTTCCAGATTGGGAGAAGCAGCTTGCTGTGTGACTTTGTTTCTTAAATGGACATCAAAATAGTTCATTTCAGTTTAGAATTTAAATTTTAGTAATCATGAAGCTCATTAATTTGTTACAGATACAACATAAAATTGTAAGTGTGGGTTCTATTTGTATACATATCTAGTATGTTATAAAATTCGAAGAAATACTAAATAGCACACACAAACATGAATATAGCATGCAGACAGGCATGCACACACACATGCAATACACATGTTCTCATAAACACACACATGATTATACACATGTACACACACATGCATACACACACACTTTTCTCTGTGGTGGAAATTTGAGTCATACCCAAGGAGGTCAAGTATATTTACTTTTTTATCAAATTTTAGCTAAAGATCTGGAGGGTTTAGACTAACCAATAAATTCACTAACCTTATGGGGTTCCATATAACAAGTTGTAGTGCCAAAACAATTTGCAATTTTAAATTATCCCCTGTACAACAGGAAAAATAAGAAAATATATTGCTTACTGTTTCCTGAATATATACCATGAACCTCACAAAACTATATGTATAAAAGACTTGTATTTATATAAGCCTCTACCTTCATTCTTCATCCATTGTCTAACTTTCGAACTATTTTATAGATATTTTAAATTACAGTGAAATGTGACCCGCGTCACTTTCTCGCCAGCAAGAACGCACACGGACACCAGGATCCTTCTGTAGCAAGCTTTATTGAAGCCAAGGAGAGGAAAGACCCCAAAGGAGGAAAAAGCCTTCCTTAAATAGCCCCTGGGTTGGCGTGTCCCTATTCTATTGGCTTGCGCGACTCGGCTGATGTGACATCTCGGGCTACATCACCTTTTGGCGGTTGATGGGTACTTTTGACAGTTGATGGCTGAGCAAGAGTGCGCATGCATGGTGCACTACATCTCCCCCTTTTTACTTTAATTTGACCAAATCAAAGGACAGCTAGAGACTCACTTTACTGGGTGCAATGGGTAGAACCCTCCAGGTGCAAAAGCTGAGACTCACAGTGTGATTTGTGTGTGTGTGGGGGGTGGTTTGCAGCCTTGATTTGAATGGCCTCATGATGGACCTGAGCCTGATAAGGAGTGCAGTGCCTGATCCTTACCTGTCGTTGGGTCGGCCTCCCCACCAGAGACTGCCCTGTCTTAGGTGGACTGAGTCTTACCTGTCACTCCGTCATTGACTTACCAGGTCCAATCATGGAGCAAAGACCCTGTGGGTAAGAAAATTTGGTCATCATTCTTTTTAAAATAGACATCCAGATGCCTAATGACTCGCCTTGATCCAGTGATGCAAAGGCCTGTGCCATCACCATCCTATCTCACTGACATTGATTGCGCAGTCGCCAGATCATGAATAAGGAACCCGCCAAGCCTGCACACAAAAGCACGCCAAATAACTCTACTCCCACCCATTCCTTAAAATAGGAAAAAAGAGAAGACATCCAAGATGACAATCCTTCAAGCACAGAGAGGTCCACACGGACCTCTTTTGAGCATCCCAACAGCGGGAAATAAAACAAGAATAATTGATACATAAAGCAAAAGAACTATTAGTAACAAGATAAGGGAGATAATTTGTGGTGAAAAATCTCGGGAGCGTAGGCAAATCATGTCTAATGGGCATCAGCTTTGGATAAGAGACAGAATAGCCCACTGAAGCTCTCCAGCAGCCTCAGATAAGTGTAGCACAAGCATCAAAGTCACCAGCATCATCCACCGCTGAGGTTGCTGTAGGGCCATCTTTGGGAGGGTCATCCCCAGGGAGGCAACGTGTCAATCTTTCAGGCAGCCAGAAGGGATTATCTTCATCCTGTGGAAAAACAAAAGACTGGAACACAGCACTTAATAAGCGTGGCCTGTATCTGACCAAAAATATTGGCAAGCCTGCTGGTAGGTTTAATAAATCCAGCTGTTTCCAACCTGTTGACAGCATTAACTACATAATTTGAGTCAGAAACAATGTTTAATGGCTCTTGGAATATAGAGAGGACCTCTAAAACTATCAGGCATTCCACGACCTGTGGTGAATTTTCTTGAAAATTCTTGGTGGTGGTACAGCCATCTACAACATAGGCTCCAATTCCTGTTTTGGAACCATCAGTATAAACAACCCTTCCCTGTGGTATCGGCTCACTGACTACCATTCGTGGGAAGATGAAAGCTTGGGTTTGAGCAAATTGTAAAATAGGATTTTTGGGATAATGATTATCAATAATACTTTGAAATGAGGTAACTAATATTGCCCAACTATCTGACGTGGCACTCAAGACCGAACATGATATGAGGTGTAGGGGACAATTAGGCTATGGGGATACGTGCCAAAATGAGTGATGGCAGCCTTTAATCCCCTCAATGCGAGGAGAGCAACCGCATCCGGGTACCAATCAAAAATTTTTGCAGGGGAAGCATTAGGATGAATCCATAACAGGGGTCTATCTGGCCACAAAATGGCAGTTGGAAGCGACCGAGTTTGAAAAACACACAGATCAAAGGTTTTGGTCTCATCTACATGTTTTAGTTGTGCATTTTGTAAAGCCTTCTCCACTAAATGTAGAGCATGGCTTGGTGCCAAAGTCAGTTCACGGGGTGAGGAGATATGTGAATCGCCTTCCAAAATGTCAAACAAAGGTTTCAATTCTATAGTAGGGATCTTCTTAAATGTCCTTAGTCAGTTTATGTCTCCTAACAGTTTTTGAAATTCATTTAGGGTACGTAAATGATCCCTGCGAATCTCCAGTTTTTGAGGCATTATCATTTCTGGGTGTATGATCGTTCACAGAAAGGAACCAACTTCTGAAATTTGAACCTTTTCAGCTGCTATGTGCAAGCCCCATTGCTCTAAGGTCTTAATCAGTAACGGATATGAGGCCTGCAAGACATCCTGGTTTTTATGACATAAAAGAATGTCATCCATGTAGTGAATCAACAGCAAGGAAGGAAACTGTCTTCTGACTGGTTCGAGGGCCATTTGCACATACAGCTGACACATAGTTGGACTGTTGGCCATACCCTGGGGTAAGACCCTCCACTGAAATCTTCTATCCGGTGTGGTATGGTTAATAGCAGGTAGGCTAAAGGCAAACCTTTGTCTATCTCTGGGATATAGTGGGATGGAGAAGAAGCAATCCTTAATGTCTATAATAATCATTCTCCATCGTTTAGGCAAAGCTGAAAGTAAAGGCAAGCCACGCTGTACGGGGCCAA
The DNA here is from genome assembly GCA_030674055.1 of Rhabdomys pumilio. NCBI lineage: Eukaryota > Metazoa > Chordata > Mammalia > Rodentia > Muridae > Rhabdomys > Rhabdomys pumilio. The sequence continues at coordinate 23,725,496 of JANHMN010000019.1, forward strand.
ATAGCTGCATCTGAGCATTGATGGCTCTCAAATCGTGTAAAAGTCTCCATTTACCTGATTTCTTTTTTATGACAAAGATGGGAGTATTCCATAAAGAAGTGGATGGTTCTAAGTGGCCATATTTGAATTGTTCTTCAATTAATTTGGTAGCGGCCTCCAATTTTTCAGAGGATAAAGGCCATTGAGGAACCCATACGGCCTCCTCTGTGAGCCAAGTTATAGGCATGGTCCCCTCAATGGCCTTTATGAAAAACTCAGACCCTGTCTCTTAGAATGGCTTATTGGTAATATGGGGTCTTGCCGTCCCTGTTCTTTAGCTCTCAATCCTTTGCCTTCCCTATATCCCATATGGGACATCATCGTGACAGCTTGTGGAGAATAGGTATCAGTCAATTTTAAATTTAATTGATATAGCACATCTCTTCACCACAGATTGACTGGCAGGGGAAGAACATAAGGGGTAAAAGTTCCTGTTTGACCTTCTGGGGCTACCCAACGCAACATCTGCGAGCTAATTGAGGGGTTAGCTTCATATCCCAGCCCCTGTAGGGATCGGGATGATTGTGTAACAGGCCATGCTTTCAGCCACCAGGTGGCAGAAATGATACTCTTATCTGCCCCTGTGTCCAATATTCCAGTAAATTGCTTGCCTCCCACTGTCAATGTTAATGTGGGCCTAGTTTTCAAGTCTACTACCAAATGAGCATGGCTTTTGCCCGTAGTAGGAAATTCCTCCTGGAGACTGGGGAGTAAAACTAATTGAGCTATACAATCTCCAGGAGAGATTGAAAAAATGCCCTCCGGACTGGAACAAAGGACTTGAAGTCCTCGTCTAGAGTCAATATCTATAAGACCCAGATGTACGATGAGTCCTTTCAAAGAGCCACGGCCTAAAATAAGTCCCACACTCCCTTTAGGGAGGGGTCTTTCAAAGCTAACAGGGATCGGCTGAGCACCTGATTGAGGCATCAATAAGAATCCGGTGGTGGCATGGAGGTCCAATCCTGCGAAGCCTGTATAGGCTCGGCAGCTACCCAGCCCCTCTGGGGGTGGGCCTTGGCTCCATATCTTTGGGGGCCCTGGCGCCTGGGGCCCTGCTGGCCGTTTTTTGACTGATCATTTTCTGTTATATCTGTTTCGTTTGGAGGTGGAAGTAAGTTACCTTGAAGGTCCCTTGTTGATCAGCATTCTCTAGCCCAGTGATATCCCTTCTTGCACCTCGGACAAAGGCCTGGAGGTCTTTTAGGCTTGGGCTGTTGATTGTAACAATCCCTTTTTAAATGGCCTGGTTTGCCACACGCAAAGCAAGGTTTCTGTGTTGAAGGCTCTCCCTTTGTATGTAATATAGTGGCAGCCAATCCTGCATTAGTTAAAGGGCCCCTGATGCCTCTACATTATTTTATCCAATCAGCCAGGCCTTTATTCTTTCTGGGTCTGATGACTGCTTTGCACTCAGGTGTTGCATTCTCAAAGACTAGCTGTTCTATAAGCAGTTTTACTCTTTCAGTGTCTCCAAAGATCTTAGTTACTGTCTTTGTCATATGTGCCACAAAATCCGAGGATTCCTGAGGCTCTTGAATGACCTTAGTAAGTTGTCCCACGGACTCCCCCCATTTGGAGAGTCCCTTCCAAACCTGAACTACTGCAGCTGCAATCTGGCTGTAGGCTCCCCAATCATATTCTTTCTGGTTGGTAGCATATTGTCCCTGACCTGTCAAAAGGTCGAAGGTCCAGCCAGCTTGGTAGCCTATCTGGGAGGCATTAATCTTAGCCTGGGTCTGGAGAGCATCCTGCCAGAGTGCCTTCTATTCCATATACTGGCCAGAACTATTAAGTGTGGCCTTGGCTGTTGTTTGCCAATCACTGGGTATTAAGGCTAAATTAGAGAGCCTTTCAACCTGCATGATAGTAAAGCTAGCATCCACCCCATACTTGCGAACTGACTCTGCAAGCTTTTCGAGGGTGGAGAATTTGACCGGAGCATGCACCCAGCCCCCTTCAGCTCTCTCATAAGTAGGAAAGGCCATTCTGATCTTTTGAGCAACCTCTGGTGTAAAGAAGGAATCAGCTCGCTGACCGGTATAGGGTGGAGGTGCGGTAGGGACTACAGCAGTTGACTCAGCAGGCGGGGACTTCCCCACAGCCTGGCTAACCCCCTTTTTGGACTTGGTAGATATCCGCAGTCGCTCATCGGGGTGATACCTTTCCCCTTCATACTGGGTGGCCGCTTCCTCTAGGTCCTCTTCCTCCAAGGGACTAAGTTCCTCAGGATCAGAAGAGCTAATTTCTAAGGACTCTAAATCTGCCAAAGGGTATAGAGGCTTTCCGCACTCCCTGTCAGATTCTTTGAACTTCTCACCCAGAGCGTCCTTGCTCTTTCCTAACACCTCGGCAGGTTTTACACCCTTTGAGGGGCCTTACTTCTTAGTTAAACCACATTTCTCTTTACGCACGCCGGCTCTCTTCTCACGATCAGATTCTGACATGCTAGACTGTCCTGCCTTGACTGCGGAAACAGCACTGCTCATCTTGGAGGCAGGATTTTATCATAAACAAAAGGAAGGCAGCAATCACCAAAACGAAAGCAGTACCTGCTTCGCCCAACCAAGCCTCCAAAAGCATACCTTTCTGATCGTTACCTGTGACTACAGTTCTGGATCCACCCGTGAAGGGGGTCTTCCTTTGTGCCTGGCGATGTTCTGGCTTCCCGGGTTTCGGCACCAACTGTGACCCGCGTCACTTTCTCGCCAGCAAGAACGCACATGGACACCAGGATCCTTCTGTAGCAAGCTTTATTGAAGCCGAGGAGAGGAAAGACCCCGAAGGGGGAAACAGCCTTTCTTAAATAGCCCCTGGGTTGGCGTGTCCCTATTCTATTGGCTTGTGCGACTTGGCTGATGTGACATCTCGGGCTATGTCACCTTTTGGCGGTTGGTGGGTACTTTTGACAGTTGATGGCTGAGCGAGAGTGCGCATGCGTGGCGCACTACAGTGAAATAAACTAATTGTGTAAAGTTAAGTTGATTAAAGAATATAAGTTTTAGCACAAAAGTATTTAAAGGAGAATTATATATTTGTTATTTCATTTTTATTTTTCAAAAACTGAATACAAATTTTGCTTCCTAATATTAAATCAGTCATCATTATTTGATGAAACATAAGATCTTTCTCATTGCAATACTGTCTTTTCTGAGATAAAATATAATCCTGAAAATAATAAGGGGTCAGAACTTCCACTGCTAACTATCTCCAACAGAAACTCTACAGTGCAGAATACCATCTACCTGATAGGTTTAATTTTCTGTTAAAAGTGATTAGATAACGCAGATAATATGATGAATTTGACTTTGAATAATATAATAGCATTGAAAATAATTGTCTAAACTAACTTATATATTCTAATGAGTTTTAACCTTTTCTCTGGCTAGGACAACTTAAACTCAATGACTTTAGAGCCTGTAGCTCTTCAATGACAACCATTGTAAGTAGTCTCCAGGCAGATGTCTTGACCTATAGTAAGAATCTTTCTATCTAAATTCATATACAATGATCATTCCTAAATGATATTTAAACCTCCTCATTCACCTGATGATAGGAATGTATGGTTCATCTTATTTGGGAAATATCTCATTATGTAGAAAATGAATAAAGCAAACTGCATAATTTATTAAAACTTTAAAAATAATGAGTGTTTACACATCTACTATTTTATTCACTGTCATTTCAAAATTTCACAGAGAATTATGAAATGAAAATGAAAGTATTATTTTTACATAAACATGGAGTCTTTAGGAGAATACTAGAATACAGAGCTTTTAATTGCAGAAAATTAGTCATTTGTATATTTGCATTTTTGTTTAAAAACTGTGATGAGAGAAAATAAATCATATATTACTTTCCAACCAGAGTTTTTCCTTCCTCCTCACTCACTATACCTTTTCTTTTGCCCATCCCGTATCATCTAGTATTCTTCCTTTCCCTTCAGAAAAGGGTATGTCTCCCAGGGATATCAACTAGACATGGCATACAAAGTTGCAATAAGACTAGGAAACTTCCCTAATATAAAGTCTGGACAAGTTAACCAAGTAGGAGGAAAAGTGTCTTTAAAGCAGAAAAATAATACACAGTCAGCCCTGTTCTAGTTCTCCCTATTGGGAACCCCACAGGAAGATCAAGGTGCCTACATAACCATAACATATAAGTAGAGTGACTAAGTCGGATTCATTCAGGCTCCCTTAATGTCTGTTCAGTTTCTATAAGCACCTATGATTCCAGGTTAGTTGCTTCTTATAATTATCTCCTGTTGTCCTTGACCCCTGTTTCCTAAAATCCTTCCTCTCCCACTTCCTTGGGACTTTCCAAGTTTTGCCTACTATTTAACTCTGAAGCCTCTCTGAGGTCAATTGGATGAAATGCCAATCTGTGTGTGTAGCATAATATCATTAGTGATCTCTGGGCTATCCAGCTGCTGCTTCCTAGCCCTATAGGCTTTGTCAGTGGTAAGCCCCTTTCATGGCTTGGTTGTCAGGACAGACCAGTCATTGGCTGAACAATCCCACAATTTCTGCATTACTTTTACCAAAGCACACCTTGAACACAAGGCCAATTGTAAGTTGAAGGATTTGTGGCTGGGTTGGTACCCCAATCCTTCTACTGGAAATGTTGACTGGTTACAAGAATGATAGTCCAGTAACATGGCTACTCTGGTAGTTGATTACACCCAAACCTTTGTATTTTCCTGGTGACCAAGGACATTAAACATTTAAGTGCTTCTCAATCATTTAAGATTCCTCTATTGAGAGTTCTTTGTTTAGATTTGTAGCACCCTTTTTAATTAGATTATTTGGTTTATTGATGTGCAGTTTCTTGAGTTCTTTAGAGATATTGAAAATTTGCCCTATGTCAAATATGGAGTTAGTAGAAAAATCTTTCCTATTGTGTAGGCTGCAGTTTTATCCTATTTGTGGTGCACTTTGTCTTACAGACTCTTTTTAGTTTAATGAGATCCTATACATTAATTTTCTTAGTGTTTCCAATATCAGTGTTCTGTTCAGGTGTTTAGCCCTTTTACAGCCCTGGTTTGGGACTTAAGGACAAACCTGAGCCAGGCTCAAATTTTGCAGTCTTGTGGGAGAGCCTAAGCCTGGATCCAGTTTTGAGACTTATCTGAGTCATTTCTGTATTGGGGTGACTCAGCAAGACCTGTTTGGCAGTGCCTCTGCTTGCCATTGCTAATGTAGAGCTTTGCCATTGATCCTGTCAGTTACCCCATGCCCTCTGTCACTCTTCTTCACTCCCAGTGTCATCTCACCACACCACAAATCCCCCTCCCTAACTTTATATAAGCAAGAGGCTGAAGTAAAAAGTTGAGTTCCTGCTTAGACAAGACTCCTGGACAGGTGTGTTTCTTTTGGACCCTTGACACTCACCATCCTGCTCAGCCCCAGAGACCGAGATCTCTCTCCTTTCACCTGGACTTGCCTGCAAGGAGCCTCCGTTTAGGAAGCTGTCTTCTGTGCCAATGTCTTCAAGACTATTCTCCACTTACTCTTCTATCAGGTTCAGTATATCTGGTTTTACATTGAGGTCTTTGATCAACCTGTTTGTTTTTATGCCAATACCATGCAGTTTTTATTCCTATAGCTCTGTAATACAGCCTGAAATCAGGGATAGTGATACAACTGAAAATTCTTATTATAAATTATTGTTTTAGCTGTTTTATTTTTCCATATGAAGTTGAGTATTTTCTACCAAAGTCTCTAATGTATTGTGTTGGAAATTTGATGGAGATTGCATTGAATCTGTAGATTGCTTTTGGTAAAATGGCCATTTAGTTAATCCTACAAATCCATGAGCATAGGAGATCTTTCCATCTTCAAATATTTTTTTTCAATTTCTTATTTCAAAACTTGAAGTTCTTGTCATAAGAGTCTTTCTATTGCTTGGTTATAGTTACCCCAGGACATTTTATATTAGTTGGAAGAATTGTTGTTTTGCTGTTTGTTTGTTTTTTCCTTTTACTTTCTTTAATGGATTTAGTGATTTTCTTCCATTGTTTATTTGTGCTATTATGGATTTTTAAAGAGATTTATTAATTTTCTCTTTAAAGGTCTCTCTCATCTTCATAAAATTAGCTTTAAGGCCATTTCTTGTGCTTTAGCTCTGTTAGAATATCCAAAATGTACTGTAGCATTTTTGTATGGCTCTGGTAGTACCATATTACCTTGACTTTTGTTTATTGTATTCTCATGCTGGGCTCTAGGCCTCTGAGTTTCACAGTTATTGATTTAATTGCTGATTTCTGAGTTTATTTTTGTTTGATGGGTGGGTTTTCATCTGGTTTCTGGTTTCTTTCTGGTCTTCTGGCCTGAGGTGCCTGTGATTCTGGTGATCAGAAAATACTCAAGTCCAGTAGAATCTCTCTGCTGAGTTTTGATGGCTTGTGTGCCCCCTGAGGCTTTGGTACAGCAAAGCCTCTGGAGTTCATTGTTTCTGTGAGGTTTCATGAACTCTTGGGTTCTGAGAATGGTCATGATCTCTGATGCTACTAGAGGTTTCTGTAATTCTGAGTCCTGTCATGGCCTCTGGGGTTCCAGGTACTGCCCTGGATTCTACTCTGTCACGGGGCTTCTGAACAACATGGTCTTTTGGAGATCAATGAGCTTCTTCTATAGGAGTTGTGGGATAGGATATAGAGATAAAGAGAGGGAGTGCTGGTGGGTAAATTGGGCAAGTGTTAAGGAGTATTGGTGGGCTGCAGATAGGATCTTACACAGGTTTCCAAATACTGGCCTGCTTTCTGGTAGAACAATGGGGTTTAGCATGAGTTTGGGGCAAGCATATGAAGACTTAATGTCTATAATTTTTGAATCAACTTAGTTTTATTTTCTGAATGGCAGATGACTGATATTTCACATACCAAAATGCTACCAATGACACAAGAGTAATCCTTTAAGGGTGTGCAGAGACAAAGGCTTCTAAGGCATTCTTTGTATGTAGTCATTTCTTTTCCTGACTATAACTTCAATAGAGAGTTCAACTTTTTAGCTTTATCTTCTATATCTTTAAGTACATGTTTATTTTCATATATTTGGCTACTTAAATATCCCCATGTGTGCATAAGAGACCTAATAGTACCATTGGAACAGCTAATGGAGTAGTAAGTAGAAAATCACCCTGGCCCTGAAACAGGAATCAAGAACTATTATATTTCTGTTATACTTAGTGTTGCTATGAGTCAACACTGATTTTTTTTCTAAGTCATATTTCATCTAATTCCATAAAGTTTAGTAGATTAATGTACATAAAAATCCATTCTTCTCCCGTGTACTCAATATTGTCTTTAATATGTAGATGATTAGAAAAGTAATCTTCACTATAAAAAAACTCTCCAAAGATAGATAAAAAAGGCTCAGAAGGATAAGCATGTCGATAAACTTACCTCTATGTGAATGATAGTCATAAAGCACAGGATAACTATACTACAAACCAGAGACCTAAAGAAGCTAAATAACATGGAGGGCCCATACCTTTTACTTCAGGGTTACTAATCACAATAATGACACTAAGATTTTTAAATATGTGTGCTTCCTTCCACAAAATCAATAAACCCCCAGTCCTTGGGATTAAAGATGTGTACTAAAATGTGTCTGTATTCAAACCAGAAGGCTAAAGACTGAGTCAGAACACAGCATAATCTTTCTAGGCCTTGATTATCTATGTAGGATTATCTTTTCCATTTTTATTAATTTGACTGCAAATTTTATGATGTCATTGTTTTCATGACTGAGTAATATTGCATTAGGTAAATGTACCTCATTTTATTTATCCATTTTCCATTGAAGGACATCTAGGTTGTTTCTAGTTTCTGCCTATTACAAATATACAAATATCATTGTGGAATATTGAAGCATCTTTTGAATATATGCCCAAAAATGTTAAAACTGGATTTTGAGGTAGATCTATTCTAAATTTTTTGAGAAACTATCACGTTGATTTTAAGTGGATCTATAAGTTTGCCCTCCCATCAACATTCTCACCATCATGAGCGATCACTTGAATTTTTCAATTTTAGCACTTCTGTCAGGTAAAACGTGGAATTTCATAGTCATTTTGATTTGCATTTCCCTTACAATTAGGAATATTAAACAATTCTTTAAGTGTTTCTTGGCCACTATAATTTACACTATTGATAGTTTTTTGTTTAGATCTGTACTCCATTTTTATTTGGGCTATTTGACTTGTTGGTATCTAGTTTCTGGAGTTCTTTTTATATTTTGCATGTCATCCCTCTGTTAGATGTTGAGTTGGTAAAAATATTGTCCCATTCTGCAGGCTGCCATTTTGTCCTTTGATAGTGCCCTTTTTCTTACAGAAGCTTTTCAGTTTTGTGATGTCCCATTTATCAACTGTTAATCTTAGAACCTAAGACATTGTGTTCTGCTTAGTAAGTTCTATTCTGTGGCAATGCACTCAAAGTTTTTCTTACTTTCTCTTCTATCAGTTTTAGTGAATGTGGTTTTATCTTGAGGTTGAAGTCTTCAATTCACTTTTATTTCAGTTTTGAACAGTGTGATAGATATGAGTCAATTTACATTTTTCTACATGTAGACATCCAGTTAGACCAGCATAGTTTATTGAAGATGCTTTTATATTGTTCATTGGGTATTTCTTGCTTTTTTTGTTTTAAATCAGAAATCAGGATCCACTGGTGTATGGATTTACTTCTGGTTCTTAAATTCTATTGCATTGGTCAATCTGACTATATTTATGCCCCTCCCTTTCAGTTTTTATAACTGTTGTTCAGTAGTACAGTTTGAAATCAGGGATCATGATAGCTCCTGAAGTTCTTTTATTTTGAAGCATTGTTTTAGTAATAGAAAGGTTCTTTTTTCATATGAACTTGAGTATTGTCATTTCATTGTCTATATAGAATAGTATTGGCATACTATTGCTTTTAGTAGGAGGATCATTTTTAGTATATTAATCTTACTGATTCATGAGCATTGGAGAGTGTAGGAAGATCATTTTTAGTATATTAATCTTACTGATTCATGAGCATTGGAGAGCCTTCTATTTTTTGATATCCTTAATTTCTTTCTTTAAAAATTAGAAACTCTTGCCATACAAATCTTTCACATGCTTGGTTAGAGTTAAACCAAGACATTTTATATTGTTTTGGGCTGTTGTAAAGGGTTTTTTCTCTTGTTATCTTTCACAGTCCATTTATCATTTGTATGAAGAAGAACTACTGATTTTTTGAGTTACTTTTCTATCCAGTCACTTTGCTGAGATAATCATTATTGCTTTTATTATATTTAGGTATATGATTTGATTTGATGATCCACTCGAGACTTTTAACATGAAGGAGTATTGGATTCTGTTAAAGGTATTTTCAGTATCTAATGAGATTATCATGTAATTTTTGACTTTGGGCTTGTGAGTTTAATGGATTACAATGATGAATTTTTATATATTTAACCATCCCTGGCCTCCTTGGCTTGAAGCATTTCATTGTGGTAGGTGATGTTTTTGGTATGATTTTGGTTTTCAAGAACTTTATTGAATATTTTTGAACCCATGTTTAGAAGTGAAAATGGTCTGAGGTTCTCTTTCTTATTGTAATCTTGGTGTGGATTAGTTATTAGGATAACTGTGGTCTTACAGAGTGAATTTGGCAGTGTTCCTTTTGATTCTATCTTATGGAATAATTTGAGGAGTTAGTTAATCTCAGAATATTTGGTAGAATTCTACACTAACAATATCTGTCCCTGGGCTTTTATTGGTTGGAAGATATTTAATGAATGCTACTATTTACTTAGGGGTTTTATATAGTTTACCTGATCTTTATTTAACTTTGGTATATAATATCTGTCTAGAAATTCACTCATTTCATTTTGAATTTTCAAGGTTGTGGAGTACAAGCTTTGAAGTAAGACCTTATGATTTTTTGAATTTCTTCAGTCTCCCTTTTCATTTCTGATTGATTTTTTTGTATTGTTCTCTTTGTTTCTGATTTATTGATTTCAGCCTGGAGTTTGACTGTTTCTTGCCATTTACTTCTCTCTGGGTGTGTTTGCTTCTTTTAGTTTTAGAGATTTCAGGTGTGCTGTTAAGTTGCTAGTATGATATCTCTTAAACTTTTTATGAAGGCACACAGTACTTTGAATTTTCCTCAAAGCATTACTTTCATTGCTCTCATAAGTTTGAGTATATTGTGGTTTCCTTTTCATGTGGTTCTAGAAAATCTGTAATATTTTTCTTCATTTCTTCCTTGACCAAGATATGGAATAGAATTGTTCAGTTTCCATGAGTATGTGGACTTTCTGTTGTTTCTGTTGTTATTGAAGTCTAACCTTCGTTCATAGTGATCTGATAGAATGCAATTAATTATTTTAATCTTTTTGTATCTGTTGAGGCTTGCTTGGTTTGTAATTTTTAGAGAGCCTAACACTCTTTGAAAATCATATGTTTTATTTTTTATCACGTGACTAACTCATGAGTATAGGGTACATTTTAACTTTCTAACTTGAAGGCCATCATTATTTGACTAAATTGACTGTTTATTATCGACTATTATTTATTATATACATGTTTGACTCATAAATAATGTATCAAAGTAAAGGGGATTGGAAAATTTGCATATTAATACTGAATGGGGTTCATATTGCAAAGATAAAAAACATATTCTTTAGAACCAAATATCCTAAAGGGTTTTGAACAATGTGCTCTTCTAATTAAGGCATTGATCTGGAACTCCAACATATAACGTTTTTGTGTGTGTGCATATGTATGTGTACATATTTACTAATGTATAATGCTTTATGCATTTAATTTTTTGAAGCATACTTTCTTGGTTTCATATCTAATTCTTTTGAAAAGATTTGTTATAACTGTGTGAAGTAACTTACTTTTGTCAACACAAAATAATTAGCCACTTATTTTTAGGGCTGAATCTTAATGAGTCATTTCATGTTCTTAATTAAAAGTGTCTGAGAATGGCACTGAGCTGCAGAAAAAATAGGCAAATTAAGTCCATTTCGCAAGATAGTTCATTTGCCCTTTAAATACATATTTTAAACATTGAAATTAATCCCCAAATTAATACTATAAAAAAGAGAATCAAGCCTAATACTCAAGAGATTTTTTTTTGACAAAGAATCACTTTACACTCATATTTTTTGTCTGAGAACTAAAAATTTTGGGACAATCTATCTCAATTATTATTCTACTTATTGTATTTACTTTTAAATCACCCATATACTGAGCTGTTTGTCAATCTCATCCTACTTTACACCACTTGTCACATTACTTTATTCATTCATTGCTTTATTATCTGCTTTACTATATTTTATCTTACACAATTAAGGTTTTTTTTGTATATATCCACTTATTTATCAATATAATTGCATTATGTACTTATTATGACTGTGTTTTCTACCGTTTAAGTAATTTGTTACACTTTAAAAGTAAAAGTAAAAGTAAAGTGATGTCAATCAAAAAGTATTAAGAAAGAGTTTAAACAGTCAATAGTGATGTTAACTGCTCCAGTTTCTGTGAGTCCTTATGAGTTTTTTTTTTAGAGTACCTAGTTCTCTTGGTGTCCTCTGCCCTCTCTGTCTCACTTACTTGTCTACACAATATCTTTCCACAAATTCAGCCCTACACAAGATAACAGATGGAAAACTCCAACACAAGGAGGGAACCTACACTCAAAAAAAAAGCAATAAAGTAATCTTCTTTCAACAAACAAAAAAGAAGTTAGCCACACACATAATTCCACGTCTAACAATAAAAGTATCAGGAAGCAACAATCACTATTCCTTAGTATCTCTTATCAATGGACTCAATTCCCTAATAAAAAAAACATAGGCTAACAGACTGGATACATAAACATGCCCCAGAATTTTGCTGCATAGAGGAAACACACCTCAGTGACAAAGATAGCCATTACCTTAAAGAAAACCCTGGAAAATTAGTTTAAAAAAAAATTGTTCCAAGAAACAAGCTGGAGTAGGAATTCTAAAATCTCCAGACTAAGAACACAAAGGAAGGGACTCATGACTCCACCTGTATAGGTAGTTGAGGGTAGTCTTGCCAGGCATAAGTGGAAGTGGACAGCCTTGGTGCCTGAAAATTTAGATTGTCTAGTTTTGGGGAATTTTGAGAGCAGGGAGGCAGGAATGGGAGGATGGTGGGAGCATATCTCCATATTAATTGGAGGAGGGGAGATAGGGTAACAGTTTAGGTATCAATGAAAGTGTACCACCTTGGTGCCTGAAAGTTTCGATTTCCTAGTGTTGGGGAATTCAAATGCAGGGAGGTGGGAATGGGAGGATGGTGGGAGCACATTCTCAAAGAAACTCCCAGAATTATATGCATTAGACATGACAGAGGGAGACTGCCAGAAGACTAGATCCCAGAATTAAAGAAAAAAATTATCTTGATACTAAAATTTGTTTTGAGAACTGTATATTGCAGAATACATGGCCTCAGTGTATCTACTCATCAAGCAAGCTAAGCATAACTGCTTGAACCTCTGATGTCCTGGAATTCCAGCTAGATGCAGTAAAGGCACATAATCAGAGGCTTATCAATTTACTCTTCCCTCTGCTCCTCTTCCAATATCTCAATGCCCATAATCAGTTTGAAGAAGTTAATGAAGAGTGGGAGCCCCTATTCCCTGGGCTTGGGGACTGAAGTGGTTAATATTGGGCTGTCTTTTTAGGGAAAAGTAGTCGTTTTGTTGGAACAAGGAGAATTAGTTACTATTTACTGAATAGCCATAACCATTTGGTAGAAATAAGTATGATGATTATTAAGATGAAGTTATAATTTTTTAAATAGTACAAAATTTACTTTGATTTCAAATTTAAGGTTTTCATTGGTATGAGCTTCTTATGAATATATAAGTGAGATTAATATTGTTACTGTCATAGGCATTGTGCCTATATAACACATTTAGAAATACAAGCCTTAGACCCAGTCCTTCTTCAACTTTTCTAACTGATTTGAGATGGTTAGCCTGTGAGTTAAGAGTCTATAGCAAACTCATGGCTCTGAGTTTATTGTTAGGGTGTTTTCTGTATTTTATTTAAAAATAAATGAAAGAGGTTAACAGACAACAGTCCAGATTGCCTTACATGGATAGTTGGTTTTCAAAACATCAGAAGTCCACAGAATTGACATTACAAACATTTCTGTATTGATGTTCATTTTGATTAGAGACCTGTCTGCTCCTGATATCTTCCTGTCTTGGATTCTAAGAAGAAATTGTGCATCTTTGGAGTTACTCCAGTTTTGGTGAGACAGCCACTAGACAAGAATTGCCTCTTTCAATCTACAGACAAATTATTGTCTAGAAAAAAACACACTTGCAGAATAGTCAAATGATTATGTTTGCCAAGGCAGAGTAATCAGCCCTTAATGATTCTGCATCACTAGGTCTGTCAGATGATCCTGGGCCAGAAGGCTGAAGATAGGATGCTTCAACTTTTTATAGAATAGGGGCTGTCCAGGTGTTCAGCAGTCTCTATAAATTGGCTAAGTTTAGAAGGTATGCTTTGTGCTGCCTATAATTTCCGTTAACTAGGTCATTCTGGATTTCTGATGGGGTTGAAAACTTATAGTCTCATAGCCAATCCTGGCTATTTACTTTGAAAGAAAAGATCTGAGAGGATGGTTTCCAGGTGACATTCATTCTAAAGCCAAGAAAAAAAAGCCAGGTTCAAAACTAAGTGTTAGTTAGGAGAGATGACAGAGGTTCTAGTTAGTCAACAAAATGATGGTGTGGGTATTAGGTCTATCTTATACCTTACTAACACAAATTGGTATAGTTATGCTCTAATTGTATTTTGAGAGAAAAATTTTATTTTAACAGAAAGGGTGATATGTAGGAGGAGCTAAAGTGGTAGGAGTAAAAGGAGTAAGAAAGAGGAGGAGGAAGAATGAGAGGAAGAGCTAGGTGACAAGAGAAGGGGGGGTGTAACATGGCTACCAGAATGCCTAACACGAAGAATCTTGGAATCTCAGCTTGATCCTGCCCAGAGACATGAAGACCCTCCTGCTGATGGTGATATTCTGGCTGACACTGCCGACGGTGGGACATGCGGAGCTGAGATGGGGGATCATCCCTTTCTAGGTTTTGCTGCAGAACTGGACCCTAGAGTTCGAGGAAATGTTGAGAGATCTTCAGCCTTTCCCTTCTTTTAAGAATGGGTGGGAATAGGCCTGCTTGGTATAGCCCTATGCTGTGGATTAGTGTTCATATTATGGTTGGTCTTCAAACTTAAAACCCAACAGAAGTGTGATTAGGTAGTGATTGCCCAAGCACTTGCTGCTTTAGAACAAGGTTCCTCCCCTAGAGTCTTGCTGTCTGTGCTACAAAAGTAGCTAGCACTTGAGCCCTCAGCCGATGCACCTCACGGGTTCTATCCCATTGCACTGGGTCGGTGAGGCAAAAGCCCTGCTCTCCGCACTTCTCTGGGTAGAGTGTATACTGTGATATACAGGGGATGTTCCTCAGGGATAGATTCCTCGAAGGCATGTCTGGTTGCATAGAGGTCGAGTTGCCAAAATCCTCTCCCTGTCAAAGGCAACGGGATGGATAGATAAAAGTACACTCGTGGACTCAATGACCAGGGTGGAAGTTCTTTACAATATCTCAACATTCTGCACAAGGGACTAGACCTCTACCTTCCTCTACAAGAGAGATGACATAGAGCCTTGCCAGGCGACCTTATGGTCTCATTTAATAAAGCAAAAAGGGGGAGGTGTGGAGAGCCAACGATGCTGGCACCTGACACTCATGGGTAACAAGTAATATTGCGCATGTGCAGTGGCAAAGGACTGCCTATCACTGTCCAACCTGGGACGTAACATGGGAATTTGAGCAAGCAGCCAATCAGATATGTCCACCCCACCCTATGGTGTATATAAAGCAGTGCCATGTTAGATCTCTCTCTCTCCTCCTCCATGCTTGGGAATAAACACGTGCTGCAGAAGGATCCTGTGTGTCCACGTGCGTTCTTGCCAGCAAGACGATTGCACGGGTCACAGGTTTGCAGAGAGCATACTGGTAAAGTCGATAACACTTAAAATGTAAATAAATAAAATATACTAAAAATAACCCCCCAAAATAAATTATAAAAATAAAATAAAAATAAGAAGTACTTATCTTCCTGAACAATGTATAATATATACTAATTACTTAAGCATAAACATTGTATAAATGCATAAATGAGCTTATGTAATTTATATATTGTTTTATTTTGCAATTGATGGTAGTTACAGTATGGAATAAATTATTGACTGTAACTTACCAACAACACAGTTTACATCATATGGATAAATCAAGCAGACCAGATCAGGTCTATAGTGATGCCTAATAGGATTTTATGTCATCTTCTTCTTGGCCTAGTAATTTTGTGTCTACTCTGGCTTATCATCATTATTTTGGACTGGACTTAAATCAATATCTAAGCTTAACTACTCACATGTGTACAACTGAACATTTTTTTAATTACTTTCATATTTATTTATACTAAAATTCATGTTCTTGCTGAAATAAATAATGTTATTGTTTATTGCTTATTTATTAAATGTGAGCCCAAGCAGCTAATATTAGTCTTCAAGACCAAGATAATGAAAATATACATTTTGGTTACTCATTGCTGTGCAAATGTAACTGTTATAAAATGTTTAAAAATACAAATGATACTTAAAACTTAACTTCCTTTATACACATGCAAAAATTAAACACAAAGTTGAAACAGAAGGCTATTAGAGTTTACATGTATACACTTAAATAATGCTAAAATATTTCATATTTAAATCATTAACATCTTGTATTCCACTTTATTACATTTGATCTTCTGATAATGCACTCTAGAAGTTACATAATATTGCTGAAATATTTCAGTTAGTAAGAAATGAAAGCAAAATTGAAAATAATGCTAGATGTGCTCAGAACAGACTTATCAAATAAATTATTGTAATGAATCCATTCTTCATGCTTCTGCCAATTAACTTTTAAAGCCACCAATGAAAAATCACCAATAACCTTTTATTTGATGTAGTAATGTGATGTAATATAATTTTACTAATTTTAATAAGAAGGGAGACTTTCTTCCTGAGTTACAAACCTGGAGCTTTTCTTGCCAGTCTACTATCAACCAGTTTACAACTGAACTACTGAGCAGCAAACAGGTGGTCCCTATGCTCTTGAGAAAAGGGAAAGTGAAGAAATGAATTTTAAGCTCATTTCAACTTTTAACTAGGAACCAATCCCACAGCATCAAAAAACATGCATCTCAAAAAGATTGACAGTATCTTGATCTCAAACTGAGAGTCAGTGACTAGCCTTGAAACACTAGCCTTGTCCAAGTAAGAAGCTGGAAGAAGGGGCACTGCAAATGTCTACATGGAGTTTCACTGAGAGCACATGGTTATAAACAGAGCCACAATGTAGAGAAAGGGTGAGACTTGGTGAAGTCCATCAGAATCCTGTAATGCAGGAATGGAATCTGAATAGGAGAACCTGAGGCTGTGTAAAATTGGAAACCATAGTTCTAATGGAAACAAAAGCCAAAGCCTCACAGAAAAGTCAATTCTTGCTAATCGCAAGGCTATTACTATAATATGAAGTCTTCAATCAGGACGAATTTCTGTCACTAAATAATTATACAAAGTTTGAAAAATAACAAAAATGAAAACATATCTGAACCTATAAAAAAGAATATAGTAGAAACATTTTTCAATTGAAACTAATAAATTTTAACATAAAAATGTTTCTGAATGAATCTCAGAAATTTCCTGGACAGAAAATTATAATTTTTGTTATATATATTAGAAAACAATAAATCTTAAACTCAATGATATGAACTTTAAAAGAACAAATTAACATCTCCAAAGTTACAGAAGAATGGCCAAAACATCAAACAACTGGAAACAAAACAGCAAATCAACTGAAAAGTTTAAAAAGACAATCACTACTCAAAATAAAAGGGACCAAATTCCTGGAAATAGTAAAGATTAAAAAATATTATTTTAAAACATTTTCCTATTATTTTAATGTTTATATGTAATTGCCTTATTTACTTTTAAATTGTTTTGATAAGACGTAATAACCAAACCAAGTGACTGATGAAATAGTTGATTTAAAAGTTACAGTTTTAGAGGATGAGTCCATGACCAATAGGGCAGGGAAGGCAGTGATAGGCAGCCAGCCATGATATTGGCACAGTAGCTGATAGCTCACATATTGATCTACAAGTATAAAGCACAGAGAACACACAGGAAATAGTAAATGTCTAATCTCAAAAGTGACACACTTTCTACAACTAGGCAGTATCTGCTTACTTTTCTCACACAATTCCTCTAGCTGAAGTCCAAGTATTCAAATATTTTAACTTACTAGGGTAATTCTCACTTAAATGACCACAGTAGTATTCTTTAAAAATCCAATACTGTGTAATTAGATACAGAATAATGTAAATATCAATTTCTAAACTTTTTGTACTTTTAATATTGAAATAAGAATAAACAACTGTATTCAAAATAAACTATAAGGCTTAGATTGAATAAGACTTTAAATAAAAATAAAATAAGTATTTTCAATAATATACACTCTTAGAAAACATTTCTAATTTTACCATAATCATGTTAAAATATATTTTGTATAGAAATAAAAATTCTAATTAAATAAAAACATATTTTATAATATTTTAATATAGTTTATGAAGGTTTTATAGTTGGGGTCCATTTTATTTGAAATCAATCACAATGATTACAAGGAGTAGGGAAATGAGATTATCAGTGACAACAGGAAAGTCACATGACCTTGACAAATCCAAAGAATAATGCAATTCTTATTTAAAAAGTTGCATAGATATGAAAACTTAAATAGGCCTACTAGAAGGTTGTTTAATTATAAATTATGAAACTATTCACCAGGTTATGGAAATCTGTGGGGCAGAGGTCTGTTCCTGGTCAAGCATAGGCCTCGAACCTTGGACCCTAATGGGACCACAGTAGGTATTCAGCCACACCACGCCCCAGGCTTCAGGCTCCTGACACAAGGCCTCCCTCCCCCCAAGACCTCCATTAACCCACACCTTTCAGTCACATAGGGCAATGCACCTACCAGGTTTTTCACAGGTAGAGGGTGTGACTACAGGCACCAGGGCCTCAAGGGATCCACATACTAATGAGATACCTGAAGGCCAGAGGGCGTAGCCAATTAAGTATTCATTCACAGACCCTCCTCTCTCCTCCCTCCCTATTTAACTCAAGTCTGTCTTGAGTTTGGGGGGGGGGGAGATGGGGGAAGGCTCAGCCAGGTTAATCTACCATATGCCATAACAATAAATCCTTTAAAACCATGAACTTTCTTGTGTCTTTGGGGCCCCACCATGGGGATCCTTGGAGGGGACCTCTGAATATCAAGCTGCCACCTAATCTCCTCTGGAGGGCTTCTCTGTATTCCAGCCATGGAGGCCACTGATTGAAGCAAGCTAGCTGTTAAGTCAGTCAAGCGAATACAGTAACCAAGAGTCTCCTTCTTGTAGGACACTGTCAGCTGTCAGGGCTCCCCCTGCCTCATTTCTCTTGGTTGTGGGCCAGCCCCATATGCCCCTGCATCTCTGTTCTTCCTCGGTACCCCAGCAGTGTCTGAGAGCCCAAGAAGAGACCACCGGTTTCCCGGGTCAGGCCACCTCAGCCCAGAGATGACCGCTCAAAAGCCCTGCCTCTGCTGGAATTCCAACTGTTTCAACTGAGATCTCTCTGCTTCACCCCCCCACCCCTGCCATCTGGCACTGAATGGAGAGAACTCAGTCAAAATCCTGCACTTCTGCTGCCCAGAGCCCCAGTTCTACCCAACTGGGGCAGGAGACCCAAGGGAATAACAACAGCCCAACAGGATCCTTGCCCTTGTCCATGTGAAAGCTATCAGCCCCACAGGTGGTAAAGAATGTCTGCAGAGTCAGCTCCAAGAGTACCCCCCACTGGTGCCCACAAAGAACCTCTCCATAGAACTCAAGGACAATAACTTCAGCCTAGTTCAAAAGACTAGGCAGGCCTCTTTATGTCCCCTTCCCTCTTTCTCTCTCCAAGTATTTCTAGTCAGCTTCTCCCCTTTGACTCTTAGCTACTGTCTAGCTCCTGCCTAGTTCAAAAGACTGGCTCTGGCTCTGACTCTCTCTTCTCTCTCTCTCTCTCTCTCTCTCTCTCTCTCTCTCTCTCTCTCTCTCTGTCTCGTTCTGGCTCTGAGCTCTAGTCCCCAGCATGTCTCCTCCAGGGGTCAGTCTTTCATGCTTCACCTGCTAGCATAGGCTTCTCCCCTTCTCCTCCATCATTTGTGACCAGCTGAAGCCTCTTAGTTCAGCCAGCTTGCCTGAAGCATCAGGGTAGGCGCCCTGCTTGCTCCCTTCCCTCCTTTGCTTCCTCAGTCATTTGTGGCCAGCTACTGACACTTAGTTCACTCGGTTTGCCTGAGAAACAGTCAATCCGAGACCCTGCTTGTTCCTGTCACCCCAGTGTTGCTTAGAAAGTTTTTTTTTTTTTTCCATTTTGAGAAAGTTTTTTTTCTCGTGGCTGAGAACTCCAGGCTAGGCCTGGAAGAACTATCCACTGCCTGCTAACTTCTCCAAGGATCTGCTGGCTCCAACCCAGCTTGCAGATGTCTCCACCATGGCTTAGTCTTTTACACAGTCTCTCGCTCCTTCTAGCTCTGACTCTCCTATCAAGCTTCTACACTTCTTCCTTTGAACTTTCTTCAACATTGGCCTTTCTTCTCCTTCTCTACATTTAGGATTTACTGGGTAAGAAAAACAAATGGTTAATACTTTAATCTCTCTGCTAGAACACTCAATCACCACATGGCAGAGCAGACACCACATGGCAGAGAAGGCCCCTCCCCCCACTGCTTCTAAACCCACCAAAGACAGCAAAGAAGCATACTTGAGACCTTTAACCAAAGTTTGTAATGCTTTTTCTCCCTAACAGGTATAACTACAACAATGTTCATGCTTTTCAACCAAAAATTTTCTTGCTTTTTATTTAAATGTTTTCTTTTCTAATATTAGTGGTATATGTCCAAAAAATATTTTTTAACCTTTTTGAAATTTCTTTAAGTTTCAAAAGTCATCTAATCTACTTCTTCATGTCAAATCAACTATGCTGATCACTATTTTTCAATCCTTAATTAACAACTGGTTTTCTTTTACAGGGAGACTATTGCTGCCCATCACAGATACATAATTAACATGATGTTTTTCTTCCTCAGCCACTCAAAACAGACTCAAAGGTGCCTTCCAGGACTAAATTTCGTCAAACACCCTTGCCTTTCTAGGATTATAACAACAGACCATGATGTATTCCCAAGTAGCCCACTACTTGCTACCCACCCTTTGCAGACATCTCCTTGTTGGGGGTGCTGCTCCCCTGTTGTGATTATTTTACAGGTGCTCCCACAAATTCGTTAGAGACAATAACATCTCCTGAAACTTTCCTGAGACACCAAGCTGCCTTCCTTCAGACACCTCATCTGACTGAAGACTCCAGAGACACACACTGAGATCCAGAGACACATGCTGAGATCTAGAGGCATGTGTTGAGTCCTACAGACAGACCTAGATCTTCCAGCTACAGATGAACTTTCTTGCCAAAGTCAAATAGTTACTAAACTTGAGAAAAATTATGTTAGTAAGGAAAACATAATGTCTATCTAAATTAATCAGATGTTATTACCTTCAAACTGTTCAAACTGTAATTAATTGATTCAATGATAACTTGCCTTCCCCACACCCAACCTCAACCCTCCATAACCTGTGACTTAATTGTGCTACCCCCTAGAGCCTATATAGTGTTTTCTTTTGACTTCCTCATCTAAAATTTTCACTACAAATGACAGTCATTCCGGTGATGCCCCTTCTTTAAAACAAACAAAAAAATGGAGGAATTGTGGGGCAAAGGTCTGTGAAAGGATAGCTTGGTTCCTGGTCTAGCACAGGCCTCAAACCCCAGAGCCTAATTGGACCACAGTAAGTGTTTGGCCACAACCCCATACTCCGAGCTCCTGACACAAAGTCTCCCTCACCCCAAGACTTCCATTGACCCACTCCTTTCAATCGCATAGGGCAATGCTTCTACCAGCCCCTTCACAGGTAGAGGACATGACTATAGGCCTCAGGGCCTCGAAAGATCTACATACTAATTAGCTACCTGAAGGCCAGAGGGCATAGCCAATTAAGTATTCCTTCCCAGACTCTCCTCTCTTCTTTCTCTCTATTTAACTCAGGTCTGTCCTGAGTTTTGGGGGCGGGGGGGGGTGCAGCCAGATTCATCTATCATCCTCCATGACAATAAATCCTTTAAAACCATGAAATTCCTTGTGTTCTTGAGGCCTTGCCATGTAGAACCATGGAGAAGGCCTCTAACTAATGAGCAGAGCTACTGCTGCCTCTGATGCCTAATCTCCTGCTAGAAGACCTCTTTGCATTACTGTTGCAGAGCCCTGACAACTCAAGCAAAGCTAGCCGACACAGTGACCCAGCCAAGCAGTGCTGAGTCAGCAATAATCCAGTCAAGAGAGTGCAAGTAACAAAGATTCTCCTTCCTGCGGGTGCTGTCGCGGCTCCCACCCCCACCTGTATCTCTCGGCTGTGGGCCAGTCCCATATGCCCCCGTGTCTCTGTTCTTCCATGGCCCCCAGCAGCATCTGAGAGCCCAGGGACAGACCACCAATCTCTCTGGTCAGGCCCTCTTGTCCAGGAGATGATCATGCAAAAGCCCTTTTCCCACGGAAATTCTGACTGAGACCTCCCTGGGCCCCAGTGGAGCTCCACAGCATCCGTCCTGCACTGCATGGAGTGAACTCAGTCAAAATCCCCCATGCTGCTGCTTCTGTGAGTCACAGTTCCAGCCAACTGGGGCAACAGCCCCATGGGAATCACAACAGCCCATCAGGGTCCATGCCCTCCCAAATGTGTGTGCTAACTGCCCCACAGAAAGCAACTTGGAAACAGTTTGAGCTACTATTTATACCACCAAGTGCATTGATCGCTAATAAGATGAAACCACAAAAACAGTGAGATAATGTCTATCTTTATTTCTGAGGTGTGTTTTATATGCAGCAGAATGATGGAACCTTTTTTCACATCCATTCAGTTAGCCTGTGACTTTTTATTGGAAAATTGAGTCTATTGACATTGAGAGATAATAATAGTCAGTAATTATTATTTCTTGTCATTGTGATGGTAATGTTGGTGTGTATGTGTATTCATGTGTATGTGTGTGTGTGTCTTTCTATGTGTATGTCTGCTTGCATATGCTTTAAATGTTTTCTGTGGTGTGGAATTACCTATTCCCTGTGTTTTCTTCAATGTAGTTATTATCCTCTTATGTTGGAGTTTTCATCTAGTATCTTTTATAAGGCTGAATTTTTATATAGATATTGTTTGAATTCTGGATTTCTATTGAAATATCATTTCTCCATCTATGTTGACTGAGAGTTATGTTTATGTTGTGTATAGTATATTTGGTTGGTCCCTGTGAATTTTTAGTAGTTTTAGATACCTGTCCAGATCTTTCTAGCTTTTAGAGTTTTTGATGAGAAGTTGAGTGTAAGTCTGATAAGTCTGCCCTTGTAATTTACATGTCCCTATTCACTTGCAGCTTTTAATATTGTTTTTTTTTGTTGTTGTTCTGTGAATTTTGTGTTTTACATATTATGTGTCAGGAAGATTTTTTTGTCTGGTCCAGTCTAACTGGTGTTCTATAAGCTTCTTGCATGTTTGTAGACATCTCTTTCTTTATGTTGGGAAACTTTTCTTCTATGATTTTGTTGAGTATCTTCTGGGCCTTGGAGCTGCTACTCTTCAACTTCTTCTGTTTCTATTATTCTTAGATTAATCTTTTCATGGTACCCCAGATCCTGGATGTGTTGTCATATATATATGGTTCAGGAGTGTGATTTAATTGGAGAAGAGGTGGCAAGAGAATGGAGGTCAACCTGGGATAGTAAACTGCTCTGGGCACCTTCTAGGTGTCCTCTTTTACAGACTTGACAAGTTTACTGTAAAACTAATTTTAAAATTAAAAAGACCCTGGTCCTTTTAAATTTTATGAGAACTTTTTCACTTAAATGATAGATTAATTATAAATGTAGACCAAAGGACAATCAAGATAGAATTAGTTTTTTTTCTCAAACGCTAGTGTAACTACTAAAAAACAATGTGTGAGTGAAGTCAAATTTAATTTCAAGCTCACACAAAAACAGTAAACTGCTAATCTTAGACATAAAAATTTGAATACCAAAAAAAACACAATAGACTATTTTCATTTCTGTATTATAGACAACTATTTGTAAAATTTGAAAATTTGAAATATTTAATTATTTAAGGGTATAATTTTGAAGAATTATATGATTTCCTTCAGTAAATAATAGGATTTTTGTCCATAAAGATTTAATAACAGGAAAGTGCAAATCCAAACTGCAGTGTGGAAGAAAATAATTACAATGCATGTCATTGAGAATGACAATGAAACCTAAGTGCAAAATAATCTTTTAATGATCATCGAAATAAGATAAGGAAACCATTTGCAATAAAAAAATATTAATATACATTATATAGAGATGACTTCATGGTGATGAGAGTATAATGTTCTAGCAAAGAACCTGAATTCTTCTTCCAGTCTATGCACTGGACAGCACAAGTGACCTGTAACTCCAGCTAAACACGACCAAGTGCAACCTTTGGATCAGTGCAAGTAACATAAACATGCATATAACTGCCCTCCCCCAACACATGACCTATACATACTTATTTTGATCTTATTATTTTGTGAATTATAGTTGTTCTCAAGATAAAAATGACTTACAAATCAATATTTAGTGTTATAAAATTGTAGAATAATATACAAGCATTGTCAAACAATGCAATTTTCAATTAGAAATAATATTCCTATATTACTATTTAAAATATCATTAATTAAATTTACTTTTCTATTCCAAGGTTATAATATTATAATTATATAAAAAACGAATCCATATGGATAACATTTCTATTAAATTTGAGATCACAGTTGTACTTGAAGTAATTATGTGTGTGTGTGTGTGTGTGTGTGTGTGTATGTGTATGTGTTTGTGTAGAATTTCAACAACATACATTTTCTTATTCACTATACACTGTATTTAAAAGTATAAAAAATTTAGAACTGAAATATTTCAGGTAAAGAAATCATGGACATTTGTTTAGTGTGAGTTATGGAGGATTCATTTCTTATGCTCTTTCTCCTTTTTCTAAAAAGGAAATGTCATTTCAAATTAAGATAGAGGGGAGTAATTTTCGTTCCAGGCTTTCAGCACTGATAACCCTGCATTAGGAGATAAAAGGATGTTTTGTGAAGCTGTAAACATGCAAAGTCTTGATGTACATGGGAGATAAAAAGTCCTAGTTAAGGAAACTTTGAAAGTGTTTGCCCTTAAATAAGCAAATGCATTTTCTAGATAAAGTTGTAAAATGCAGTCAGTCATTCACACAAGTTACAGTTTCTATTAACATTTTTTTCTTACACTCTCACACTTTAACTTTGTTTCAGAAGAAGGAATGCTACATTTTTTATAAGCATATAAATATTTTTTTAAGTTTTATACATGTACACAACATAGTTTTTCCACTCCTACACCTCATCATCGCCTTCCAAATAACCCTAGAATCTCTCAGCTCTTTTTCCCATAAATCCCATGACTCCTTTTCTTATTATAATTATGATTAGCTCCCTTGAGTCCAATTACAGTTGTCCAAAGGCACATCATTGTGGGGAAGTCAACTGGCATGCTACTTTTTGGTAATTAGTAGTAGATAGTATTTTAGATCTTAATGAAAAGAACAAATTTGATTGCCTACACTAAATAAAAATTAGAAATAATTTTCTCCACAATAAAACAATGTTTCTTTTGTTTTCATTCATTCATTTATGCATTCATATAGGTGGAGAAATGGGCATGCCATTTTGCATGTGTTGAAGAAAAAGAAAACTGAAAAGCTGTTTTTCTGCTTCACTATGACGAATTGTAGATGGAACTCAAATAATCAAGCTTGGCAACAAGCTCACTTATCTGCCCAGTTGTCTTACTGACCCATGTCCTTAGAAACAAAGCATGTTATCTAAATGTATTGTTTTTACACTGTTTTAGTGAAGAATATCGAAGAAACTTGAAGCATTAACAATCTGCTGGCATCAAGGAAGAATGTAGTCTCAGACCTCACCATTAACAGATGCTGTTACTTCTTTTTGCTGATATGGATTCACAAGTAGGCACTAGTACTTCTGCTGGCAAATATGTTCGTTATCTTCATGAGTGAGGGGAACTAATGTAAGAGACTACAGAAATCAATTAAAACAGGTGTGTGTATTTATGTGTGTGTGTGTGTGTGTGTTTGTGTGTTACAGGAAGTCGTTATAGTTAGCTTCAGTTCTTCTATCTAAACTAATTTTTCATAAATTAAACAACCTGCTATGTAAAATCAAAGTGGCATCATCTTCTATCTTTAGTTAGTGTCCTAGAGAACATATGGGTGATAAATCAGGAACAAAATTTTCATAGAAAGAACTGTCTTCTGTGGGCTAGTGACACATTTTTAGCTTTTCTTTACACAAATTAGAAAGAATATTGAATTTCTGTCTCTCTTATTGTCAATTTTTGTCCTGTATGTACTCTGTTCAGAGTATACTCTGAACAAAATGAAATAAACAAAGCAATGAAAAGCAAAATGAAAATTATTTCATCAAAGTAAAATAAGGCATAACACTCCATAATTGTACAGTGAAGTTACAATGAGAATGTTAACATTGTTAACTTTTCTATTATTAATTTTTCAATGAAATACTTTATATCATCATAATTAGGTTTGTTCTTTGACCATTTAGAATATATACATAATGCACACTAATTACTCTTGTTTATTTTGGTGTATGTTCTCTTCTATATAAATCTCGAACATTTCTATTGATTTTGTTTTACGACATACTAAATTTAGTTGGAGCCATCAATATGAGCATGAGTTTTGAACTATTCACTGGATTCTTGTGCAGTCAACAGCAGCTGCACAACAAAACATACTAGCTTACTTTTGTCCAGATTATAATCTTCATATAGGCTACTAAGAGAGATATTTGAAGAACAATAATTATATTATTTCATTTTAAAATGAATGTCCAGCTTAAGTGTCATGAACCATAACAAATATGTTGAATGCTGAGTAGTCATTATTACTGAGTATACTTATATCTGAGTTCCAACAACAAATTACTTCTTTCACTCAGGAGTTGAAGATATACTGCAATATCAAGGATGCCTTATTTATTCTGCAGGGGGCAGTAAAATATAAACAAATGTTGGCAGTCTACTGACAGCAACTACTTAGCAGCTTGTTTTTTCTACAAGCAAAGAGTGAAATATACCTGAACTGCTGTAAAATTACCATGGCAAATTAAAATTCTTTACGTTAGCATCAGGGCTTGCTTGTATTCCCTTTTATCTAATCTCTTCTTTATATACACAACCACTGAAGCTGAACAAACCAGTAAGATAAAATTAACACACAAATTGTTTTTACTCCCTTTGGGCAGGAGAAATCCTGTTTACAAGGAAGATGATATTATGCATAAATATTTATGAAAAACAACAAAGAGTCAAGAAAAATCACTGAGTTTTTGTGTAAACGAGCAAGTACAAAATGAGGTAGATTATTTGATACATATATTAACAGTTACACGGTGTCTTGAAATAAAAACTTGAAAAATAGAACAATTTGCCATCAATAATTAATCTGAGTTGTGTCAGATGAGAAGAACTGAAAACTCAATCAAAATTGTAAAGTTACTAAAACTTAGTATACAGTACATATGTATCATTAGATTATTTCTTCATCTTCTTCATACACAAAAATTATTTTTAGAATGTAATTATAAAAGAAATAGATTCTATTGTCATCATTAATGTTCCAGGAGGACATTTTGTCTAAGGTGCGGTATAAGCTGTGCAAATTTAAGTGAAGGGCAGCATCCTTCATTTACTGAGACACTGGCATCAACATTAAATTCTTTTTCAATATTGCAGAATTCATTATCATTCTAAATTCATTTTCAAGGCTTATCTTAAGAAAGATAAAATACAATACTTAAATGGAAATCTTTTGGATGATATCCTTGTCTCATTTTTCTGGCTTTATATTTTAGTCATTGCATTTGTCATAGTCATCATAATTGTACTTAAAAAAGCAATTCTTTTGACAAGCAGTGGATGAACTTGAAATGTGTTCAAATAAAAATAAAAAGAAGGTAGGAATAGTGGCATATACCTCTCTTCTCTGTTATGTGGGAGATGAAGGTAGGGTGGTCGCTTGGACTTCAAAATCTGAGGTCATCTTGATAATAATGTCTTTATACTTTCAAGACAAAAAAAAGGTAAATGAAAGTTGTTATTATTAAATTTTAAATAATGTTAAACAATGTTATATTATGTAGTCCTTTAATTCATAGTGATTTATAACTATTATTGTTTATAAAATTTTCTGAATTTTTACTCTAGTTAATTTCCTTTGTATTAGTTATTACATGTTATAATTTTCTTCTGGACAGCATACAAAGGGTTTTATGTGGTATTTATAGCATGGTTAATTTTAAAGTACTATTTTCCTTCATTAATTTTATAAGAACTGAAAGATCATAACATGGAGGCTATTATTAAACAAGATTGATTCAAATTGATAATTTTTGTATTAGTTAAGATACTATTTAGGTTCAATTTCATTATTTTATTAATCAGTACATCAATTTATTAAGTTATTAATTATCCTTTTCCATAAATAATAAATTGGATGTAAGAAAAAGAAATTCAAGTAGGTATTTCTTTTATTTGGAATGTTATACAACTTCTTTCAAACATATTTTTAAGTTCTTCCAGATTCTTCATTACCTCACTGCCTTCCAATGCTTCAAGCTTCCTCTTCCTCTCTTACAACAACAAGAAAACAAATGAATTTCAAAAAGAAAAATGCCAATCAAATACTACTAAGTCAACACACATTCACATGAAAAAGAAGGGGAGAGAGACAGAGAGGGAGAGGGAGAGGGAGAGGGAGAGGGAGAGGGAGAGGGAGAG
>JANHMN010000019.1:23753673-23813987 GCA_030674055.1 Rhabdomys pumilio
AGGGAGAGGGAGAGGGAGAGGGAGAGGGAGAGGGAGAGGGAGAGGGAAGAGAGGGAGAGAAAGAGGGAGGCTATACATACAAAAATATGGAGTCTATTTTGTGTTAGTCAGCTACTCCTGAGCATGGGACCTGCCATGGAGTGTGGTTATCTATCTAATGTCACTGCACTGAAAAACTAACTTTCCTTCTCACAGAAGGTAATAACTGCAAATAGTATCTTGCTTTGTGATAGGACTTTGTGCTCACTTCTTCTCTGTCCTGGGATATTTCTCTTGATTGAATTTTTGCAGGTCTTGGATTGCTGTCAAGGTCTCAGTGAGTTCATGTGTGTATTAACTCTGTGTTTTCTGGAAGACTGTTTCTGCACACACATCCTATATTTTTTTTAACCTTTTAACTTTGTTTTCTGGACAGCTGTCTTAGCTGTGAAGGAGGGACTTGATGAATATATTTCATTTAGGATGGAGTTTTTCACTGTGTCCTCATTTTCCAGTTTGACTATGTTAGTTACCCATCTACTTCAAAAATTAAAAAAATAAAGCCCTTTTGATCTATAGGTATAGTAATATGTCATTAAAAGTTACTTTAATGCTATGTTATTTAGCAGAATAGTAGTACAAAGGAGAGAGAAAATATTATATCATTATTAAAAATATAGTTTTCTCAGATTACACTGAACTCTAGAATGCTGATGTAAAATAATGAAAGTTTCCTGTATATTTAATTTAGGAATGAACATGAATTAAGAAGAGCTCTCTTAATTTTACAATTTATTAACAATATATTTTGAAACTAGATATTATTCTGTTTCTTTTTTCGTTTCATTGGTTATTTTATTTATTTACATTTCAATGTTGTCCCCATTCCTTCTTCCCAGTTTCCCCTCCCCAAAGTCCCCATCCCATTCCTCCTGCCCCTACCTCTATGAGAGTGTTCCATTGTAAATTATTTTATGACAAACTTGTTCTATGGTTTATTAGTATATTTAGTTGAGCAACTTATTCAATGTTTTCTTTAGTGTATAGGATTAGCAATCATGAGCTCTTTGCTGGTAGTTATATCTTAAGAAAATACTGCCTGGCTACTGCTTTTCAAACATGGGACTCAAATATACTAGAGTACTGTGAAAGACTTGTTTAGCTCTAAAAACTTATTTTTCCTACATTATTAACCTTGTATATATCCTTCCTATTTTTATTAAAGCATGAGGGCCCATGTGTTTGGGTGTGTGTGTGTATTTGTCTTTGTGTATCTGTGTGCTGGTTTTTTAATTTTCTATCAAATAGTCTTCATATCTACTCTCTTCTTCAGTTTACTAGGAGCCTGTGTATCATGTGGTTCCCAAGCAACAGCATGGTATCAGAAGAAGAAAAATATAGAACCCACAGTGAGACTTAGAGTTAAATCTCCCATATTTCAGAATAGTGGTTATTAACATAATGCAAATCTTGTATTTGTTTATTTTTCTTTAAATTTCCCTGGGAGATTAAAATGATTTCTATGTGTCAGACTTGTTTATTTTACTTTTTTGTTTCCTTATTTTATCAAATAACATTTATACTATCTTTCTTCCTTACTGATGGTATTGCTACTATGAGACAGATGTTGTATAAGACTCTTCTTACAGTGACATGACACACACATCTATTCACTACTGGTAGAAAATCTATGACAGATAAAACTAATTATCCTTCCAAAGTCCACTTTGGTGAGCCACTATGTTTTTATTGGGTTAGTAGCAGGAGTAAGAGTGAAGAGTTACTGACATGAGCAGATTCACTCAAATGCAGCTGCCCAGTCCAAAGGACACAAGTCACAGGAGTTGGAGCCTTCTGAATATGTGCCTGGCAGGCACAAGAAATTTCTTGTCAGTCTCCTCTGTCCGCATTGGTGAATCATGCAAGTTTCTACAAGTTGAGGAGGAACACTGGTGAATTATGCAAATTTCAATTTCTTTAAACCATGAGAATTTTGTTTTTCTCTTCAGTCTCATAAACCTCCCTTCTCCCTCCTAGAAAAACTGTTTCAATTAAAAAAAAAAAAAGCTATATAGTTGCATATAAGTTTTTTCTTTTTATCTTTTAGAAGGTACTAGAATTGTTGGTATTTTCAAAAGTAACTCTTAGTCTAAAATTATGTTACAATCTCTTACAGACAAAGTAGCATTTTATAATACATCCTCAACAACTCTTTGTTTCTATAAATGCTACTAAGGCATTGTTTTGATGGACATAAATTAGGAGTCACTTAGGGAGTTTTGGTGGTAGCTCATAGTACTGTCTCAGGTTGTATTAAACAATTTTCATTCTTTTAAGTTTCTCTTTCAAACTCATAACTTTTAAATACAGACAAGGGTTCAAATAATCAAATATATAATATTTTAATATATATTGAAAATACAGAATAAAATTTAATTTAGGTTAACTGCTCCTAAAATGTAGAAAATGATGGGCTGCTAGAGACAATGAATTACCATCTAATTAAAGCTCCATAGCCACAAGGCTGAACAGAGAGCTCAGAAGGTAATGTGGGTTTCATACAACAGTTAGGATTTTTGGTTTTATACACAGCCTTCACTTAAGCTTGGGTGTGGTAGCATACCTTTGTAACACAAGAGCTGGGTGATCAGAGTTTGACATATCCTTGAAGTTCATTGATTGGCTAATTCAGACAAACAGATGAACTCCTGGTTCACTAAGAGGCTCAGTTTCAAAATTTAAGGTACAAAAATTGTAACAATTATTTATGTATAATGTCATACATCACAGAATTAGTCTTAGAATCCAGGAGGGAGTAGCAGGTGAATCTCTGTGAATTAGAGACCAACCTGTCCTGAACATCACTTTCTAGTCTACCCAGACCTACATAGTCAGAATTAAGACTCTGTTTCTGGATGATTTTAGACTTTGTCTTATTGAGAGTTAATACTCACTGGGGCATTATTTTTTTTCTTGATTTTCAATAAAAGTTGAATATTTCCTCTAAAAATAATTAATAAGGAAGCTAATCAAGGAAGGTATTAGACATGAGTCTCTAACCTCTTTACAAACATATATAATATATGTATATGCACACAAACACATGAACACATATATACATTACAACTCATACTCACACACACAACAGCTATAAACAAGAGCTATAGAAATTACTCATAGTTAGGAACATTTGCCTGTGTTACAAAAGTTGTTTCACAAACATTTGTAACTCCATTTCCAGGTATCTGAAACAATCTTTGGCTTCTTGTGGTACAAGAGACAAATGTACAGTATATCAACACAAAGTGTACAATGAACAAATTAAAAATAAAAGCTGTTAAAATATCTTCCATCATTTTAAAATCCAGTCCAGCATGCTTGCTACTTGCAAGGAAGTTCACCACTTTCTAGGAAAATGTTAATGCTAAGAAATCAAGGAACTAAATGAGAAAACATCATAGGGATTTGAACTCAGAGCTCTAACAATTATTTACAGAATTTTCTGCCAGTGACTCAGACCTCTCTCTTTATTATCCTGGCATTCTACAATTTTTATCTAAAACTAAATAAATAAATAGCATCTCCATGACACAGTATGAAAGTCTGAGCATATGTTTTCCCTTAGAAAGCATGCCAGGGCTATTGATTACAGTTAATTATTATTTCATTGATATTCTTTGTATTTGTCTTTAGTTTGCATAGTGGAGTAATTATGCTACTTATCAAGAAAAATACTACCTGTTTCTTTTGATACTAGACTCAAGGAAACATATCTTCCTATGTGTAAATTCTCTTCTTGTGTATATTGTAGATATTTATGTGTTTACATGAAATAAGCTACCATCAACACTTTTGCATTAGACTTGTTGTCAATGGTTTTGTTTTCTGTGGGTTGTATTTGCTTCATTTTTTCCAGTAATACATGTTGTACAGTTATCCTATGGGTTCTCATATAGAACATGGAATTAAGAGTTATACCTATCTCCATGTAGTACTTTTGCCTAAAATGTCAGTTGGCTGCAAAGTGCTTTCTAAAACAGAGCCCCTCTTTATGCAATGATTTAGAAAGTTCTGTAAGAAGTCATATGATGTGTAAACATCAGAGGTTAAAAAGTCACACAAAAGTCATATTTTTTATATCCAGTCTTTCTTCCATCACTAGATGATCTTCCTGATTCTCTATTTTCCAGAGACCTGTGAAACTCCACATGAATTAGGTACTGTCAAAATCATTAAGTGTGTCAAGAATTCAAATTCCTTGCTTCAATATCAAACTTTGCTTGTTATTTTAAAAAATTCTGAAGACTTCTATCAATGGGGGTGGAAATGTCAAAAAACTCCCAGCTCTAAATTTTTAATATTAGATTAATAATTGTCAGTCACTAATCACAATCAGGTCATCTTTCTCCATGAAATGAAAAATTAAAAAGAAAGATAATATACTGTGAGGTGTGAGTGATCATAAATACATGCATGTGAGTCATGAAAAGGATACACAGGAAGACAGAGAAGTTATTTGATACAAGACAGCTTTGTACCAGCAACTTAAAAATGCAATTTGAACAAAGAAGCATGCAATAATTTAGGTAAGAAATATTTCTACCTTTTTCTGTAATGAAGATTTAAAATGCAACAGAAAATTGAAATGTATATTCTTAAATTTAGAAATCCCACTTGCCTTTCAACCTCTCTACTCCCCTTCTTCATTACTCCTTTAATTTTGCCAAGTCATATGTGATCAAACTTGCATCTCTACCTTTATTAATTTGTACCTAGGTTATGCTGTCTAGTAAATGTGTGTTTAGAATGACGACATTGTGGATTTGCTTTCTGATCTGCTATGGTTTGCAGATTTTATCCAGTTATTCTCTTTCCTTGGATTGTGTACCCATTTAGCTTCTGTGAGATAGTCTAAGTATTTCACTTTGAAAAAAGTTTGGTATTTTAAGAAACATCTTTCTCCCTCCTCCCTCCTCGTGTGTGTGTGTGTGTGTGTGTGTGTGCATGTGTGTCATGTCTGGGCCTGTTTCTGTGTCTTTGTGGTATTAGTCAGCACACAACAGCTTGCAAATCTAGCCCCAGATGATATGGCACTCTGTTTTGGCCTCCATGGGCACACCATAAAACATGCAGGCTTAACCCCTGAGCCCTTTCTCCAGCCCCTTTGGTTTGAAATTATTGCTCCTCAAACTGTTTTGGATATCAGAACATATGTCTGTGAATTTTTTGTGACCATTTTCCAAAAGCACTCCAATACACAAGAGTCCTTGGCAACTAATAAGTCTTACAAAATTTTAAAACAATTTTAAAATAATTAAATTTGATAGAATTTTGATATTACTTTGACTGAATTGTACATACATACATTTTCTATTTCTTTAGCATTTATTTTTCTTGTATTTTTTATATCAGTTTTAATCACATCAGATGCTTTAAACATTTATAGTTTGAAAATTGTTCTTATATGTATGTATCGATCTTAGTCACTTTAAGATGACTCTTGGGTGGTTTCTTGATTAATTTTTATGCAATAAGAAATACAGAAATACAGCAACACAAACAACTTAAAGAAAAAATATGGTATTGGTTCACAATACAAGGGTATAATCTACCTTGGTGGGAAATTACAGCAGCAGGCATGAGACTACAATGTGCCCAACTCACTTCTCCTCTTTACTCAGGGACTGGTGTCACCCATTTTTATGTTATTGTCTTCCCACCTCAGTTAACATTAGCAATACAACTCTTCACCCCCTCACAGATATTCTCAGAACCTAGCTTCTGCTTCATTGCTTAACTTGGGATTTGTCATGTAGGATATCCACTCCTATCAATTTGACAATTAATACTAACCTTCATAAGTATTTAAGAAAAAAAGTCCCATTATATGTACTGCTACACATACAATTTCAGTTACAACAAATGAACTTTTGTTTGCTTGGTTTTACTTTACAGTGAAAAATTGATAGTCAAAGTTACCCAGAAGCATAAGAATGACCAGGGTTTGATTGTGCATTATTCTAGACTAGATATCATTATGGTAGCTTTATTAATAATATTGTGTTTCTGGTCACATTTTCTGATTCCTACAAATACTCGCTCAAACAGTATTTTCCAGGTTTGGAGGAAAGAAGCTATAGAATATTAAAGTTGACGTATACTACATTTGCTTTTATTCACAGGATAAGAGAAGGCTCAATATGATAGTACAAAATTTTTGCACTGAAGCAAGGTTATCTTTTTTTTTTTTTGTAAAGCCTAGCATACACCATTGAAAACATAACTTTATAATATATGAGAGTTAATAGCATGCCAATCTGCCCAGTTTAAGATTTATTTTCTGTAGTTTCCTTTACTATTCCCATAACAAAAAGATCTTTAGGTCTAATCTATAATTCCTTTCTCTTCTCTTGATGCCTTTTTTTTTTTTTTTTTTTAGAAATTCAAACTCTCCAGTTTGACTTAGGACATTGTTGTATATCTAGCTATCATCTTTTATTTTTTCACTTTCTGTACTTGCTCAAATACAGTAATAGAATACATATTGTGGTAATTATTTCTACAATTCTCTAGAATTATGAAATTACTGCTTCTGAATCTCAAGTGACCACCAAAATTATTTTTAGCAAAAGTTAAAAAGTCAAAACAAGACAGCAGCATTATTGTGGAAGCTTTAAAAAAAATCTGGTGTCAGTATGACATATAGATATGAACTATAATAGCAGGACACCCACAACAGGTTTAAATCTCATTAATTTATAGGCTAAGCATTAACAAATTCTCTGAAAACCTTTATTTTTGAGGTGCTGAGTGATATACTCAGTGTAATATTAAAGTAGTATGAAGAAAAGGGTGCATATTATATTTCAATATCTACAAAATTAAAATTAATTTAGGCAAATTGGTAGAAATATATCAAAAATATAAAAATAATGAAGGAAATTTAAGAAAAATATATGTAAGATTCAATATTATTAAAATGCTATAACATCCAAGGCAATCTTCAAATTTAGTAAAAGTCTTATCAAAATGCTGATTACTTTTTCACAGAATTAAAAACAATAATTCTAAAATTTGTCTGCAATCGCCAATACCTATGAAAAAGAAAAAGCAATCTGAAAATAAAAGATATTCAGAAGGCATATCCTACCTAACTTCATATGTGTAACCAAAAGACAATGATCAAATAATGTGCACTGGTATAAAATGAACATATGAAAAAAACAAAATAGAACAGAAAATTAAGAAGTAGACCTATACAACTTTAACCAAGTAAAGATTACCCTTTCTTTTCAAAATATTGTGTGAAAAAGTACATATATATATATATATATATATATATATATATATATATATATATATGATAGTGAAACTGCATCAAACATGTTGGGAAAGTCCTGAAACATCTAGATAGAAGCACAAGAGAAACACTAAAGACAAAGGCACAGAAAATAATTTCCAAAAAGATTACTGTACATGTAGAATAGTACAAAAACTGATAAATGAGATAGATGCACTAAAAAGGCATCAGCACAAAATGAAAACAATTAATCAAGTGAAGAGACAGCCTACAGACTGGAACAAAATCCTTACAAACTATGTATCTGGCAGAGGACTAATATCTGAAATATACCAAAACTAAAAAAACAACAACACCCTCTTAGTCAATAAAAACACTAGCAAAAAGAATATCAACTTCTTAGAAACGGCTTATAAAAATGTGCAACATGCTTACACATTAGGAAAATGTAAATCAAAGCTATACTAAAATTTTATCTTAAACTAATTTTAAAAGTCTATCACTAAGTCCAATAACTAAAACAAATGACAAATAATCTAGGTAGATTTTTCTATGGCTAAAGTGCTTGCCAAGCAAGCAAGAGGATCAGAGTTCAATTTCCCAAAATGCACATAATGCTAAATGAAAACTGAGATCCTCTTGGTCTTTCAGATCCAGAAGGCATAAAGCAAATTTGCTAGTGCGAGTAGCCATATTGGTGTACATTGGTTTTGATAGAAAGACCATAGTTCCATAAATAAGATACAGCTATTAAATATGATTTTTTAAAATTAACTTCAAGCAGTCACACATAATATGACATAGGAATACAGACACATTCACACACAAACACATACACACACAAACACACTGCTCTTGTTCTCAAAATTCTTTCTGCTGAATGATAAATTTCAAGTCCACAGTCCCAAGTGTTCAGCAGACTCTCAATTTAAATTACAATATATTGTACTATTTCAAAATCTGTCTTTAAGAGAGAGCCAGCTTTAATGTAGTATGGAAATGTCTTATTGGCTATGGAAAACTGCCTCTAAGACGTAGGCATAGATGCCAAGAAAACTATAGCAAGCATTCATTGCATATTATGTGTTGAGGCAATTGATGTGTTTCACAGTTAATAGCAGAGGAGAGCTCATAACAACCTTCTCTCATCAGTATTATTTATTCTATACTGTGAAAGACAGTGGCACAGTGGGATGGTTTCCTAGTGTTTCAGAAAAATAACAAGGTAGCACTGAGATAGACAGATGTTTTAGGATTTTTGTTTTCTGGTATTTTCTGTTACTAGGATCACAATTACTGTTTTAGCTTTAAAATATTTAATTATCTCCATATATGTTATTTGACACTATTTAGTAAGTACAAGACAATCTGCTCTGGAATTCTTTTAAAATTAGAGAGATACCAGAAAAGTTTCATGCTTTAAAAAGGTGTATGTGTATATAAGTACAGATTCAAGTGCAATGCATTATATTAAAAGATGAAATAATTTAGTGAATTTGTGAAATTTATTTATGAAGTAAAAATTTCTTGAGTTACCAGGACAGTATCTGACAATTGTGAGAAGATAAAAGCCTCTTAAGAATAAATTACATTCAGAGTTCTACATTTTACATAATTTAAAAAAGGGAAAGGGCACACAAGATTTAGACTCTTTTGTCTCTGCAGTACTTCTATAGAGGCCATGATGTTTGTTCCTTGTAGAGAAAGCAAGTAAAGATTGCGCTATTAACATAGTGCATGGAGATTTTCTTCAGTATTTTCTTTTTTATGGAACATTGGCAAATAGCATCACTCATGTTATACCTGACATAATTGTCACATGAGTTACCTTAGGAGTCCACCCCTTAACAGACAATTTTTTTTTAACTCTTGTATTAGAAATATGCATAGTCACACACACATACCCCCCACCCACATACACACACAAGAGCAAGAGCACATGTGTGTTGGAGGCAGTCTACCAATTGGGCCTTAGGAATGGACACTGCTTTTAGATTTTTTTTTTTTTTTGTCTAGCTGTCTGAGTATGAATGAAGGTTTTGTTTCCTATTGAAACTAATATTCCATGGAAATATAAGAAGGCTATCATCAGCATGCCATCTAAAGTTTACGTATTTTTTTGTCTTTTTTTTTTGTTTGTTTTGTTTTGTTTTGCTTTTTTCAGACCTGAGGACCGAACCACTTGCTAGGACCTTGCACTTGCTAGGCAAGCAGTTCACCACTGAGCTAAATCTCCATCCCTTGTTTATGCATTTTTTAAGGCTGTTATTTTATTTCATGAGTTTGGAGGCTGACCAATTCTTGAAATCTAATGTTTTGGCTTATATTGACTGAGCAACATTAGCAGTAGAAGAAGGTCAGTAGTCTGTCATCTTGTAATGTGATAATGACAGTTCAGTCATTTTTCTCCAAAAATTTGCACTGTACTGTGGATTAGTAGCTTTACCAGAAAATTGGTCTAAGTCTGTGAGAATAATTACAATAGTGATGTTTACAGAGAGCAAACTAACATAGGGTAATCTCTCAGTCAGAATAAATAGTGGAAATAGGTTATTTTAATTTGTTTTCTATTGCTATTATAAAAGCCATGACCAAAAGCAACTTGGAGAGAAGACATTCTATTAGATCTTACAGGTTAGAAATGATCATAGAAGAAAGGCAGGGTAAGATCTCAAGGTGTGAACTTATAGTAAAACTGAAGAAGAGTTTCTGGTCTGCAACTTCATCTGCAGTCGTCGTGGCAGATCTGCACGCCTGCTCCTCTACACTACAGCCCTCTCTGGCTCTTCAGGAGGTTTGCCCTAACCAGGGAAACAAGTGAACTCTCACCCTGATTCCCAGGTCAGGGAGGATCTCAAACCTCCCAGCAGACATGAGATCTATCTGTCCCTTCCTGCCAAAATGGAGCCCACTTGTCCTTGTGGTTTTCACCTCCACCTGCACCCATGGCAGATAGACCTGCCTGCTCTGCCACCTAACAGGCCTACATGTCTCCCAGAAGCTGTTCTCTAACCAAGGACATAGGAGGACTCCTTTGGCCAGGAACAAGTTGGCTAGCTCAAAGCAAAGACAGCACTACCTGACTTCCATGATCTATCATGCTGCTGCATACAAGAAACATACTTCAGCAAGAAAGGTTGACACTCCCTCAGAGGAAAGGACTGAAAAAAGTAAGTGTGCATTTATGTGTAACACTAAATAACTAAATGTAATCTGCCAAGTACATATTATATTCTTTGTATTTATTTGATTTCAACATGGATTACTTGGTACTAGATAAACTATTGATTTGTATACTCGTGGGAAGACTATTTATTTTAGCATTCATTAGCTGCCTATATTTCTTTGTACAGGGTTGAGACATTCTGAATTTTTCATGGTCAGTACTACCATGGCTATTGCTCATCCTTGTTCAGTCCATGTTTAAGAAACCATCTTGGTGAAACTATACTATTTTTAGAACAGTTTTAGGAGAAAGAGTTTCATAGTAAACTCCCTGATCTTGTTCTTACTATTCCTTCCATGGTGAGCAATAACACAAGAGGCTTAGATAAAGCAATTATATGGTAGTTCTATAAGTAGTGACTTGGCTCCATGACTCTGCATTTTATTAAGATTTGGTCTTTTATCATGGTCTTTATCTGTTGCAAAGAACTAATTCCTTAATGAAAAATGAACAGTAGACTCTTGTGTGACTACGTGGAAAAATATTTAGAACAGGCTTAATAAACTACCAGTTGTATGTTATCCTCCAAGATCAATGACTGCAGAATCCATGAAGAGTTGCTAGGTTTCTAGTGCCAAACATTTTTTTTTTTTTTTTTTTTGGTTACATGGCCCAACTAGAGAACTGTTGCTTACCACTAATTGTGAGGGAAAAAAATAAAAATAAAAATCTAGTGTGGAGTAGGGAGTCTGGCGGCAGCAGGGACAAAGCCACGAGGGTCCGCTTCCCACACCACCGGTGGCAGCATATCCCACATTTACTCAGCAATTCAAGGTTCCAATATTCCAGGCGACACGTGAAGTTCAGTTTTCCAA
This sequence comes from Rhabdomys pumilio, assembly GCA_030674055.1. Taxonomy (NCBI): domain Eukaryota; kingdom Metazoa; phylum Chordata; class Mammalia; order Rodentia; family Muridae; genus Rhabdomys; species Rhabdomys pumilio. The sequence goes on from JANHMN010000019.1 coordinate 23,764,994, forward strand.
AGCATTTATTGTTCATGGCATGGTGAATAGGTGTAGATGGTATGTGCTTCCCCTGCCAAAAGCCAGGCTCCCCTTCTTATAGGGAGAGGGAAAAGGGGAAGGGATAACTTAATTAGCTACAACCCCCCTCCCCCGCCCGGCCTTTAGGTAACTCATTAATATTTTAATCTCTGGAGGTTGAGACCTGCTAATCACGCCCTCTACCTGTGTGCTACGGTACCAAAGGGCGCAGGTTAAATGGAGTTACCTCATCCAAGGCCCAACAACTAGTAAGCATGTAATTAAGTATGTAATTAAGTATGTGTGTACATACGGCACCCTAAGCGTATAGTTTTATGTGTGTCATTGTGTTCCAGAGGTATCATAAATGGGTAGTATTTTCCATTCCTTACGTCCTTTGGAAACTTCTATGGCCCTTTCTGGTATTAAGAAAGCCTGTCCTCAGGAAGGAAGACCTCAGGGAAAATCCATGGAAGGGTTTCTGGTGCTAGTATCTAAAGTATATGGTGTGTTAAGGAACATAAATTTACAATCCATCTCTAGGGGACAACTGTCAACTATAGCCATAGCCTGTAATACTTTGGAAGTCTCTTAGACAACCTTGACAACTCAAAATAGTGCTTCTGGTGCCTAGTGTTAAGGGTTTTGACTCTTGAAGGAAATATTGTCATCATTGTTGAGAAATTTTATTTAAAGTGTATGTGTATATTCATACACCAACTTACATGTACTATATTACTTTTAGGTCAATAATGTTTAATATGATTTCTTATAATTTTTCAGACATGTTACTTTCATGTTACCTTCACTTTCTGTTTCACCTTCCTCATCCCCGGCTTAAGTAGAATACAAACTTTCTTCCTTCACACTCCTTATAACCTACTATTTTCTTCTCTCTTGCCCTGCCCACAATCGTCTCTTTTTACTTCCTTGTTTTTCATATCTGAAGATTTGGAGCTAGCAACCTCAGATAAAGAGAATAATCAACCTTTACCTTTCTGAATATTAGTTCCCTCACTCAATTTGACTGTTAGTTCTATCCATTTCATGTTTCTTTACATCTGATACTATTCTACAATGAATAAACACAACATTTTCATTATCCACTCATCAACTGAAGGACATTTAGAATATATTTTCTATTTCTTCATTATTATAAAGAGAGGAACAATGAATATGGCCAAGTAAATATCTGTAGAATAGGCTGTGTAGCTCTGTGGGCTGAAACAAAAGATTGGTCTAGCTTTGTCATATTTTAGGCTTGATTTTAGGTTACAAAAGATTATTCACACAGTTTTCTAGTAACTAGACCAGTTTTCAATGCTACTGGGTAGAAGAGAATTTCAGAGTAGCATAACTATTAATTCTATATGAAAAATTTGCCTGCATACATGTGTCCATCATATGTATATACTCACTATGGAGGCCAAAAAATATGATATCAGATACCTTGGGACTGGACAGTTGTGAGCCACAGTGTTGATGCAACGAACCAAACTTTGGTCCTCTGGAAGAATAGTCTATACTTTTAAATTATATGACAATACTTTGGCCCCCTAAATAATATATGTGGCAAGTCAAAGTATTTCACACTCAAGAAGTTTCAAATGTGAAAGTCCTTGATGATTGTTGGCATTTCAAATACATTTTATTGAAGTTTATTTCCACCACAAAGAGAAAAAAGAATTTCCCCCCTTGGTTGGCTTTTTTGTTTGAATATTTTTGTTTTGTTTTGATTTGTTTTGATTTTCCAAGTAAGATTTTTTCCTTCGATGGTACTGCCCAATCCCACAACTTGGCAAAAGTAAACTTGTTAACTGTCACAATTCTGTTTATATTTTTTTAGACTAGGTTTTCACTTTTGAAATATGTTTTATTTATTTATTTATTTATTTATTTGTTTGTTTGTTTGTTTGTTTATGTTCTGCTTTTACCAAGATATTTACTATCATTTTTATTGGTCATCTATTATATTCCTTTGTCTGTGTGCTAGATAGTTTGTCACCTTGACAAAAACTAGTATCATCTATCAAGATGATATCTTAACTAGAAAATGCCTCCATTGGAGTGACCTGTACACAAGTCTCTGCATCATTTACATGACGGAGGGGGGATTCTAGCTTCCTGATAGCAGCTAGTATTCCTGGGATGTAGCAGACAGCTAGTAGAAGAAGAGCTTGTAAACCTGTAAATACTGTTCCTATACAATTGTTGTTCTTCTCTTCCCTCTCCTCCTACTCTTCCTCTTCCTCTTCCTCTTTCTCCTGTCTTCAGTGTTTTTTATTATTTTATTTATTTTTATCCTAAATTGAAGCCCCCAGTCACCATTCACAGAGTTCTTCCTCCATACCCCCTTGGCCTCTGATAAGATGCCTCCCCACCAGAATCCCACCTCCCTGGGGCATCGAGTCTCTATAAGATTAGGCATAGAAACCAAACCAGACACTCTTATGCTCCATATGTTCCAGAGGCCACAGACTAGCCCCTGTATGCTCTTTGGTTGGTGGCTTAGTCTCTGGAAGCTCCCAAGGTTCAAGGTTATTTAACACTGTTGATCTTCCATCAATGCTTCCTCTTACTCTTCCATTGGGGTTCTCAACCTAAGTCCAATGTTTGTGAGTATCTGATTTGTGTCAGGCAGATGCTGGTATAGACTCACAGAAGACAGACTTGCTGTCTACAAGCACAACATAGTATCAGTAATAGTGGCAGCGTTTGGTACTTACACCCTCATGGGATGAATCCCAAGTTGGCCCAGTCATGGTTCTACAGTTTATTCAGCCTCTGCTCCTTTTTTGTCCCTACATTTCTTTTAGGAAACATGTTGGATCAAAAACTTTGAAGGTAGGTTCTTGTCCCCACCCTCCACTGAGGGTTCTGTCTGGCTACTGGAGATTGACTCTTAAACTCCATATCGTCACTGTAGGGCATTTCAGATAAGTTCACACATATTGAGTCCTAGGGACCACCTCCATCCAAGGTCTCTGGGATTTTCTAGAGGTTTCCCATACCCCAACACCCCATCCCTGTTAGCTGCATATTTCCAGTCATTCTCCTGGTCCTCTGGACTTCTCTGTCTCCCCCTATACCTGATCTTGCCCTGTTTCTCCTTTTGCACACACGTTTGTCCCTCCCTCTACCTCCCATGATTATTTTGCTCTCCATTCTAAAAGAATTCAAACATCCTAATTTGGACCTTCTTTCTTGTTAAACTTTAATGGTGTGTAGGTGTAGCATGGGTATTCTGAATGCTTCCTCTAATAACTAGTATATACCATGCATGTCCTTTTGGGTCTGGGTTAACTCATTCAGATGTTGTTTTCTTGTTCCGACAATTTGCCTGCCAAATTCATGATGTGCTTGATTTTAAGAGCTAAGTAGTACTTAGTTAATATAAATGAACCACATTTTTTATATCCATTCTTTGGGTGAGAGACATCTGGCTTGTTTACAGTTTCTGGCTATTACAAATAAAACTATAACGCACATAGTGGAACACATGCCCTTGTGATATTGTTGAGTATCTTTCGGTATATGCCCAGAAGTGGTTAAACTGGTCTTCAGGTAGAAATATTTCCAATTTTCTGAAAAATCACCAGATTGATTTCCAGAGTAGTTTTATGAATTTGCTGTCCTACCTGCTCTGGAAGAATTTTGCAGCATCCTGACTAGTATGTGTTGTTGCTTGGGAATTTGAACTTAACCATTCTGATTATTGGATGGTGGAATCTCTGGGTGGTTTGATTTGCATTTCCCTGATTAGTAAGCATGTTTAACATTTTTTGAACTGCTTTAAGGTCATTCAGGATTCCTCTTTTGAGAAGTCTCTGTTTAGCTCTATACCCCTTTTTAAAGGTGAGTTATTTGGTTTTTTTAATCTAACTTGAGTTCTTTGTATATTTTGGATATTAGCTCTCTATTGGATGTAGGGGTTATGAAGATCTTTTCGCAAAGTCTAGGCTACCATTTTGTTCTATTGACACTGTCCTTTGACTTACAGAACCTTTTCCACTTCAAGCGGTCCAACTTACCAATTTTGACCTTAGAGACTAAACCATTGGTATTTTTTTTTCCATGAAATTCACAACTTTACCAATATGATCAAGGCTATTTCCCACTTTCTCTCCTATTAGATTCAGTGTTTCTGAGTTTACGTTGAGGTCTTTGATTCATTTGGACTTGGGTTTCATGTGGGGTGATAAATATGGATCTATTCACTTTTTTCTACATGCAGACCTACAGTTAGACCAGCATCATTTGTTACAGATGCTTTTTTTCCCCATTCTTTTGTTTTGGCTTTTTATTGAAGATTAAGTGTCCTTAGGTAGGTGTGTTTCAACCTGTCTCTGTACCAATACCATCAATACCATAGTTTTTGTTTTTTTTATCATTAATGCTATGTAGTATAGTTTGCATTCAGAAACCGTGATTCTTCCAGAAGTTCTTTTATTGTTCAGAATTATTTTGCCTATTCTGGGATTTTTTTCCATAAGAAGTTGAGAAAAAAATGTCCATATTTGTAAAGAATTGTGTTAGAAATTACACTGAATCTGTAAGAGGTTTTTTTTTTTTTTTTTTTTTTTTTTTTGTAAGATGGCCATTTTCACTTCTGAGGTTTTCTTACATGTTTTTTTTTTTCAGAGACTTAATGTACTTTTTAATAAAGATCTTTTACTTTCTTGGTTAGAGATAACCAAGGTATTTTATAGTATTTTGATTATTGTGAATGGATTGGTCCTCTGGAAGAATAGTCTATACTTTTAAATTATATGACAATACTCTAGCCCCCTAAATAATATATGTGGCAAGTCAAAGTATTTCACACTCAAGAAGTGGTTCTGTTGAATCCATTGAAGAGGATTGATATTAATTTTTCTTGATAAGGTATTTAAAATTCATTGAAATTCCACATAGGCCCACACTTCTACTTGAACTTAATTGATATTTATTAAACAAACTACAAAGCAATAGAAGAATATACAAATTTGTAAATACATTTGATAAAAATTACATACAATTTACGTTTGAGAAATTATAATTAATATGCCAATTTCCTATCTTACTAGAATTCCATTTCTTTATTTCTTTAATCTTGAATTAATTTGATAGATTATATTCATGTAACTGTGATCTATTTCTTTAAGATTTTTAGTTTAATGGAATACAATTTATAAAGCAAGGCTTTATGGCTTTTATGGTATTTTGAATTTCTTTGCTATTTGTTGTGATAGTTCCAGTTCTATCTCTAATTTAAATAAATTTATTCTTCTCTTTCTTTTGAATAATTTTAGATTTGGCTTTGTTATATATTTGTGTGTGTGTTTGTGTATCTGTGTGTATGTGTGTGTTTACCTGTGTGTGTCTGTGTCTATGTGTCCATCCATATGTCTTTTTAAAGAAACAAGACATTATTTTACTATTGTTAAATATATTCCACTAATTTCTGTTTTTATTTTAATTATTTATTATGTGTACTTCTTCTGAGTTTGATTTCTCTAATTTTTCTAAAAACCTTAATGTGCATAATTATATTAGTTACTTACAGCATCTCTGATATTTGACATTTTACTCATTCATTCATTCATTCACTCATTTTAATTAATTATTTTATTTATTTACATTTCAAATGTTACCCCCTCCAAGGCCCTCACTCCCAGAGTTCCCTACACCACACCCACTTCACTTCTGAGAGGATACTTCTCCCATCTCTGGGGCATCAAGTCTCTACAGAACTAGGCACATCCTCTCATATTTAGGCTAGACAAGGGTGTCATTCTCCTGGGGGCCTTGGACCAGCCTGTGTTTGGTCTTTGGTTCATGAGTTAGTTTCTGTGAGCTCATAAGGATCCAGGTTAGTTGCCAGTGTTGGTTGTATTATGGAGTTGCCATCCCCCTCAGTTCCTTTAATCCTTCCTTCTAAACCTTATACAGGGGTTCCTGACCTCAGTCCAATGTTGGCTGTAACTATCTGTATCAGTCTTAGTCATCTATTGGTGGAGCCTCTCAAAGGGTAGCTATGCTAAGCTCCTATCTACAAGCATAAGTAGTATAAGTAATAGTGTAAGGGTTTGATGCTAGATAATGGGATGATTCAAATTTGTGCTGTGTACAATTAAATAATTAAATAAATCCTGGTGGCTGCATGTTCTTCACTATCCTCCCCAGGATTGATTAAATTATTTAATTCTACAGATACCAGACAACCTGAGGTGCCATCTATAAAATTAATAATTTTAATAAATTTCAGCATTCCCACTACCACCACAAAGTTCTGAATTCCCAAATGAAAGACACTTTACTCAGCATATGAAGAGTGTAGCCTAGCTGGGCATCACTCTGGGTCTAGAGCAGCCAAGATAGAATGTATGATTTAGTAATAATTTGGAATTATTAGTGGTGGTGAATTAACCATGTAGCGATTAGGAAGAGTCCCAGACATTGAGCATATTAAGGCATATCAAAATATAAAGGCATTGTGTGTGTGTTTCATTCTGGAATACAGACATTTTGAGTGGTAGCAGGAAAACACCACTGGATTATTATTATTATTATTATTATTATTATTATTATTATTATTATGGTTTTGGTTTTTCAAGACAAGGTTTCTCTGTATAGCCTGGACTGTCCTGGAACTTACTTTGTAGACCAGGCTGGCCTCGAACTCAGAAATTCGCCTGCCTCTACCACTGGAATTTATTAAAATTAGTACTTTTACAGCCATTTCTTCAGTATCTGATCCATTTTTATACCTGCATTTCTTTTAGATAGGAAAAATTCTGTGTCAAAAATTTTGAAAGTAGGTTGGGATCCTCTTCCCTTCACTGAGGTCCTGTCTAAATACGGGAGGTGGGCTATTCAGGTACCATCTCCCCAATATTGGACATTTGGGCTATGATCATGCACATTGAATCCTGGGAGCGTTCCCCATGCCAGATCTCTGTGAGCTTTTAGATGTCCCCCCTAGTCCCAACCCTCTGCACTCTGCTGCTGCATATTTCAAATCATTCTTCTGGAATACTGGGCTTCTGTTCTCTCTCCCCACATATATGGCCCTGCCGCCTCCTCCCATTCCCCTCCCCATTTCCACTCAGGTCTATTCCTCCTTCTGCCTCCCGTGATAATTTTGTTCTCCCTTCTAAGTGGGGATTGAAGCATCCTCACCTGGGCCTTCATTCTTCTTAACCTTCTTTTGGTCTGTGGGTTATATTATGGACATTCTGTACTTTTGGACTCATGGCCAATTACCAGTGAGTACATACCCTGTCTTTTTGGATTTGGGTTACTTCATTCAGGATGATACTTTCTAGTTCCCTCTATTACCTGCAAAATTCATAATGTCCTCATTTTTAACAGCTTAATAGTATTCCATTGTGTTAATGAACCACATTTTCCAATCTTCGGTTGAAGGACATCTGGGTTACTTGCCGTTTCTGGCTATTATAAATATCCAGAATATACAAACATAGTAGAACAAGTGTGCTTGTGTGGTGAGCATGTTTTGGATAAATGCCCAGGAGTCATATAGCTGGTCTTCAAGGAGAACTAATTCCAGTTTTCTGAGGAACTACCAGATTGATTTCCAGAGCTATTGTTTCCCTAGTTTCTTTCTCAGGTCATTTATTATTAGTATAAAAAAGGGCTTCTGAATTAATTTATAACCAGCCACTTTACTAAAGGTGTTTTTAATTGTAGGATTTTTCTGGAAGAAATTTTGGGATTGCTTTCATATATTATCATATCATCCACAAATAATGATGCCTTGAGTTTTACCTCTCCCATTGTTATCCCCTTTCTCTCCTTTTGTTGTCATATTGCTCGAGCTAGAAGTTCAAGTACTATATTTAATAGATATGGAGAGAGTAGGGAGCCTTGTCTTATGCCTGACTTTTGTGGGATTGACTCAAGTTTCTCTCCATTTAATTTGATGCTGGCTGTTGACTTTCTGTATATTGCTTTTTTATGTTAAGATATTTGCCATGAATTCCTGATATTTCTAAGACCTTTAACATGAAGGGGTCTTCTATTTGTCAGAGGCCTTTTTAGCTTCTAATGAGATATCATGTGTTTTTTTCCCCTTTTGAGTTTGTTTATATAGTAGATTACATTGATGGATTTTTATATATTCAACCACTCGTGAATCCCTGGAATGAAGCCTACTTGATCATGGTGAATAATGATTTTAATGTGTTCTTGGATTCTGTTTTTGAGAATTTTATTGAATATATTTACATTGAATTTTGTAAGTGAAACTGATATGAAGTTCTCTTTCTTTGTTGAGCCTTTGTGTGGTTTGTGTATCAGAGTATCTGTGAAGTTATAAAATGAATTAAATAATGGTCCTCTATTTTGTTGAACACTTTAAGTAGTATTGGTATTAGCTCTTCTTTGAAAATCTGGTAGAGTGATATGGCCCTAGACTTTTTTTTTTTTTTGGATCAGAGATTTTTAATGATAGTTTCTATTTTCTTAGGCATTATTGGACTGTTGAGAAGGTTTGCCTGATTTTGATTTAACTTTAGTACCTAGTATCTCTCTAGAAAATCATTCATTTCATCCAGATCTTGGAGTTTTGTTAAGTATACACTTTTGAAATAAGAACTGATGATTTTTTTAAAATTTTCTCAATTGTTATTGTTAGGTCTAAATTTTTGATTCTGATTTTGATATTTGCCTAATGGTTTATTTATCTTGTTGATTTTCTTAAAGGACCAGTTATTGTTTTTGTTGATTCTCTGTATAGTTTTCTTTGTTTCTGATTGTTTTCAAGTCTGCATATGACTATTTTCTGCATTGTATACCTCTTGAGTGTGTTCACTTCTTTCTTTCTAGAGCTTTCAGATGTGCTGTTTAATTGCTAGTGTAGGATCTCTCCAATTTCTTCATGAAGGCACTTAATGCTATGAATTTTCATTTTAACTCTGCTTTTATTGTGTCCCATAAGTTCGAATATACTATGTCATCATTTTCATTGAATTTCACATTGTCTTTGAATTACTTATTTCTTCCCTAACCAAGTTATCATTGGGTACAGATTTGATTAGTTTTCATGAGTATATAGACTTTCTGGTGTTCCTTTTGTTTTGGTTGTCTACCCTGAGTTAGCAAGGCATTTTTTTTTCAATTTTCTTGTTTCTAATGAGGCTTGTTTTATGTCTGATTATAAGATTATGTTTGGAGAAGCTTCTGTGAGGTGCTGGAAAGAAGGTATATTATTTTATTTTGGGGTGAAATGTTCTGTAGATATCTGTTAAATCCATTTGGTTCATAACATCTTTTAATTTCACTGTATCTCTGTTTTGTTTCTCTTTCAATGACCTGCCCATTAGTAAGAGTGGGACATTGAAATCTCTCCCAGTATTGTGTGAGGGTCAGTGTGTGCTTTGAGCTTTGCTAGAGTTGCTTTTATTAATGCAGTGCCCTTGAATTTGAGACCTATACATTCAGAATTGAGACATCCTCTTTGCGGATGTCTTCTTTGTTGAATGTGAAGTGTTCATTCCCATCTCTTCTAATTACTTTTTGGTGAAAGTATATTTTATTTGATATGAGAATGGCAACTCTAGCTTGTTTCTTGAGACTGTTTGCTCAGAAACCTTTTTTCTTTCTTTTTATTCCAGCTCTTTACTCAGAGGTAGTGTCTGCATTTGTTACTGAGGTATATTTCTTTCATGCAGCAGAATTGTGGGTCATGTTTATGTATCTAGTCTATTATCCCATTTCTTTTTATTGGGGAATTGAATTAATTGCTGTTGAGAGATATTAATGACCAATAATTTGCAGTTTCTTTTATTTTGTTTTTGAGGGTGGTATTATGTGTTTGTGTCAATTCTCTTGGTTTTTTTTTTTTTTTTTTTTTTTTTGCGAGATGAGTGATTTCTTGTGTTTTTCTTGGGTGTAGTTAGTCTTCTTGTTTCGGGTTTTTTTCTAGTATTCTCTGTATGTCTGTATTAGTAGAAATATATTATTTAAATTTGGTTTTGTCCTGAAATATCTTGGTTTCTCCATCTATGGTGATTGAGAATGTTGTTGGGCATTGTGTTCTGGGCTGTCTCTTATCATCATGACATTTGTCTAGAATCTTCTGGCTTTTGGAGTCTTTCTTGAGAAGTCAGGTGTAATTCTGATGGGTCTGTCTTTATATGTTTCTTGGCCTCTTCCCATTACATCTTTTAATATTCTTTCTTTGTTCTGTACATTTAGTGTATTCTTCCAATCTATTTGATGTTCTATAGACTTCTTGTATGTTTATGGTCATATCTTCCTTTAGGTTAGGGAAGTTTTCTTCTATAATTTTGTTAATGATATTTTCTAGTTCTTTATACTGAGAATCTTCACCATCTATTCCTATTACTCTTAGGTTGGGTTTTTTCATTGAGTCCTAAATATCCTGGATGTTTTAGTTTAAAAACATTTTACACTTTGCATTTTCTTTGGTGTATGAATATCTTCTATTGTATTTTCTATGCCTAAGATTCTCTCATCTCTTTTACTTTGTTGGTGGTGCTTGTGTCTATATTTTTTGATCTTTTTCCTAGAATTTCCATCTTCATTGCTGCCCATGTTTCTGATTTTTTTATTTTTTGTTTATATGTTTGTTTGTCTATTTGTTTCCAATTTAGGTCTTGAACTGTTTTATTCAGTTCCTCTGACTGAATATTTCTTTATTTCTTTAAGGAATGTATTTGTATCCTCATTAAAGGCTTTTACATATTTGTCTGTATTTTATTGTATTTCTTTAAGGGAATTAAGTTCTCTACCATCTTTATGAGATTTAAGTCAGAATCTTGCTCTTAATGTGTGTTAGATTATCCAGAGCATACTATGGTAGAAGGATTGGGTTCTATTGCTTATATTCTTGTGCTTGCCTTTTATCATCTGGTTATCTACAATGTTAACTGTCCTTGGTATCTTTGATAGGAGCAGGACTCCCAGATGAGGTAGAGCTGGGTTAATGCAGGTCTTCTGGGAGGCAGGCAGTGCTATTTCTTGTTAAAACAATTCTCCTGGGTCCATCATTAGAGCAGGTCTCTTTTGTCTCTGTTTAGAACAGTGTTGAGAAACAGGCAGAGCTGTGGCATCTTGACGCAGGCACATCTATCTGCTATGGTTACTGGTGTAGGTCCAGACCAGAAGAGAGATGAGGCTATGGCATAGCAGTATAAGTTCCACCTTCGCTAGGTTCTGTAGTGATCCCTGCTAGCATGAGTATTTGGGGAGTTTCTCACTTGTGTTCTTGGTTAGGGTAGACCACCTTGGAGAGAGGCAGGACTGTGGGGTCAAGAAGCAGGCTTGTTGATTTCCCAAGGGTGTCAGTGGAAGTCCAGACCAAAAGGGTACTGGTTAACATTTGACATTTTTACATTTTTGAAAAAAATTCAAAATGTATATTCTATATTTAGTTTTCTTTCCTGTTTTTCCCATTTTACATCTCCCATTTCATCTCAGGTTTATATACTTTTTCTCTGTATATTATTATTACATGTATGTAAATACATATATCAATATATACTAAGTCCATTTAAGATGCTTAGATTCACTTATTTTTTTTATTTTTTATTTTTTGTCTAAACATCTCTTGGGAAGACTGATTCTCCCTGTCTCAGCAGGCATTAATTATCTTTATTTCTTCGTCTAAGTGTAAGGCTCTATGAAATGTTCACATCTATGTTCACAAACCAACTGGTATTATTATTGTTCATGTCCTGTTTAGGCAACTATATTACTTAGATATCATGTCTGCCTTCTGATTTTTAATATAGGTATATTTCCACCTCCAAGGTTCCCTTTTTTTATTGTTTTTACTGTATTCTGTTGGTTATGGTATGTTATATCTTTGTTTTCATTCTATTCTAAGATTTTAATGATTTATGTTTTGATTTTTTTCACATACCTATCTATAATTAAAAAGCATACTATCAATATCCTGACTTTGTGACTTTTCTGTTGATTTCCTTACTGATGATTTTCAATCTAAGTCCATTGGGATCATGTTGCATTCAGTAAACTAGTTAGTTTTCCTATGATTTGAGACTTGCTTCATAGCCAAGCATAAAATCTATTTTACAAAGTGTTCTTTTGAATGCTCCAAATAAGGTATATTTTACAGTGTTTAGATAAAATATTTTTTTCAGATGTCATTTAAGTACACTTGATTAATTAGAGAAGTGATATTATTTTGTAGACAGTTGTTTTAGGAATCTAGTAAGAAGGCAGTCTAAGTCTGTTGAAAGACAGAGTTTACCTCTATTATTTTTCTTTATTTACAAGATGACCTGACAATCAGTGAGCATTAGTTATTGAAGACATCTAAAATATTAAGGATTAATCTTTATATCTAGTTGTAATTGGTGTTATAAATTGGATACACCAGTGATCAACTTCTTTATATGTAGAATTGTTAAAACCTATATATAAATCACTACTTCACATAGTGTGAATTAACTTTATTATCTATTCTGACTGATTTTTACTTGCTGTCTGCTCTGTCAGTTATCTGAACTATAACACTTGATTGGTTGTTAGTTCCATTTGCAAGGAATTTCTTTGTTCATACTTTCATCTAAAGGCACTGCTAGCTTTGATAATGAGATGAGTCTCTTGGAAACACACATACATAAATTTAGATTTTTAATTCAATATTATACTGTGTCTTTTGATTGACTAAAAACATTAATATCCAGAGTTATTATCAAGAAGTACATATTAATTTATATCATTCAATCTTCTAGTACTTGATATTTTCCTCATCCTCATTTGTTAAACTACTATTCCAGCAATTTAACTTTTTTATTGCCTCTTTAAAGTGGTTATTTTTATTTTGTGCTGAAAATTTCCTAGCATCATTTTTTATAGAATTAAATTAGTGGTCAAAATTTTATACAGTGTGACTTCAATACAGAATTCTTTTCTTTGTCCAGTACTTGCACTGGCAACTGTAGTCAGCCTCCTTAATGTGATTTTGTATATCCTTTCTGTAGCTCTCAAAGCATTTGATTTGTTTTGTGTATTTAGTGTTTAATATTTTTTTTTCTGTGTAACTCTATGTAGTTGGTCTTCTATATATATAGTGTACATTGACAGGGCTTTCTTTAGATTTAAATTTTTTCTGCTATGACTAATTTAAAACATTTTCTTTGACAATGCTATAGAGTTATTATTTTTTCCACCCACAATTAATCACTTTAGTCTTTTCAAAGATATTGGATATTTTCTGTTCTGTTAAAAAACAAACAAACAAATAAACAAACAAAACCAAAACCCAAAACCTTATGTTGTATTGTTGTCCTTGCTTGACTCTATCAGTTCCCATACTTTTTTTAAAAAACTATGAGGTTTTTTAATTTTTGTGATATTTTATATTGATGAACTTTTTGTTTGTTTTTTCTTTTCTTTTCTTTTCTTTTTTTCCGAGACAGGGTTTCTCTGTGTAGTCCTGGCTGTCCTGGAACTCACTTTGTAGACCAGGCTGGCCTTGAATTCAGAAATCCACCTGCCTCTGCCTCCCAAATACTGGGATTAAAGGCGTGTGCCTCCACTGAACTTTTCTATGAGAGAGGCTATATAAGATTCTTGAATTTTTTGTATCTATTATGACTTCATTTAGTTTTTATTCAATATTTCTATTTCCTGCATTGAATTCCATTTTATAACCTGAATAGACTTCCTGGTTTCATCCAACTTTTTAGATGTGTTTTCCTTTAACTCACTGAGAAATCTACAATTTTAAAATTTCCTTTCTTTGAACTCATTTATTATTGATTTGAATTATTTGTATATATACATATATGTATATTTACATATACATCTTGATTTTTGTACATCAAGACTTAGACTCCTAGATGGATTTACTTTTGTCATATATATAATCTACATAACGAAGAATCCTTGCAATGATCAGTAGAAACTGCTTATATAAAGCTTGAGATACCCTTTCACTCTATTAGACTGGTATGCTAATTATAAGGCATTGGCTTCAGTCTCTCCTTGGATGGAGAATACTCTTTTCAACAGCTGTTACTATTTTGGGTTAGGTCTGCTAGAAAAAAAAAGTCAAGTATACCATTTTAGAGACTAATAGAGTATTTGTTGACAAGAATATATGCACTCATATTCATAAATACATAAAGGCAAAATAAAATTAGTGATTTATACTGGGGTAATAGAAAGTAGAGCCAGGCGATGGTGGTGCACGCCTTTAATTCCAGCACTTGGGAGACAGAGGCAGGAGGATTTCTGAGTTTGAGGCCAGCCTGGTCTACAGAGTGAGTTCCAGGACAGCCAGGGATACACAGAAAAACCCTGTCTTGAAAAACAAAAACCAAAAAACAAAACAACAACAAAAAAAAAACAAAAAGAAAGTAAAGGAGGCTGTCATACATGTAAACAGCATATCAGGAGTTAGAAAGTGAATAAGAATTTAATTTTAGCCAAAGAAAACTTTAAAATAGGTACAAATATTCTCTTAGGTAATGTAGGTCATGTCATAGAGACCATGCTAAACAGGCCATGTTGTTGTTTTGGAAGGGAAATATAATTAAGGTGTAATGAAAATATAAAAGAAAAGAGATACATGACAAAAATAGTGTGGATGAACTGTCTTGCTAAAATAACACTGGCTATTAGGCAAAGATAAAATAGATGTCTAAGAACAGATAAAGTTGGGTGAAAATACAGGAAAAGAAAAGTGACTAGTATGAGTATTGCCTTTCATCAAAATTCTCACACATTCTTCACCTGCTGTCCAAAAGTACCATCTAAACAATAGAAACCACTATAACTGGAAATCTCATTCTCCTTTGTAAATTTTCCTTTGGGTGATTACATTACTGAAGTCATCCAGTCCACAGATAAGAATTAGCAGGCATTGTTTCAAATGCTGTTATACCTTTACAAGATTTGTCAGAGGTACAATACTATTTTCAACGTTTTTGAATTTTAGAATACTTCAATTTATGAAGGGAAATCTGCTCTTAGTTCACTTATTTTCAACATATATGATACAAAAATTGAATTTCAGAACACTTATTAAATAAAAGTATACTTATAACTTATACTTTTACTGCATCCCAAATGTTTGACCTTCCAAAACCTGATTGTCTTAAGTACAAAGGAATTTTTATTAGAACTGTTTGGCAGGCATTCAAAATAACATTCAAGCACATAACCATGATGCTGGGCAGCTGTATAACTTTAATGTATGTTTCTTTTCTTTTTAAGCACTTTGACATATTAAAATAATTAATACTTTTTATACTATTGTAACAATGAGGAAACTGAGTATTACCAATTCATTGCATATGCTCTTAACTTTTATGTTTAAATAAATAAAATAATAGAAAAACCAATGGTCTAATTATAATCACAAATTAAAAAGTTATGCCTCATCTACTTTCATGAAGTACTCATTGCAACTTCTTAAACTTGAACTTCTTAATGAAGTGCAAGTGTGGAGAAAGCTAATCAAGCATAAGTCTGACTATGGCTTTTAATGCTGACATTAAGTCAAAATGACTAGAGAAAGACAGCATTGCACTATAGTGGTTGATAACATGTGACTACTGAGCTGTCATCATACTAACAGTGAGGTGCAATGACAGGTGTATTGGAACTATAATCTGTATCAAATATATCCAGGACATTATGCAATAATAAAGCAATAAAAGATCTTCTCTCTGGATGTGACATTCACTGCTGCCTAAAATCAGAAAATATACACATGCGGATTTCAGCATACTGACAATGACATGGCAGAAGCTGGGCCAATTTGTATTGAGGCAGCCCCTGGCTCATCTCTAAATTTAGTCATCTCTCACTGAATAATAGTGCTGATGGAGCTCTCAAGTTATTGTGCATAGAAATCTAAATATTATTTTAAGGATACTTCTAAATTGATATTTAAACCAAGGTAAAAAACTTTCCTGATGTCATAGACTTATAAGTACAGTAATATAATTAAAATTAATTGAAAACTTATGTGTCTACTAAAATATGTATATATTTCATCTATATCAGTATATATTTATAAACTATATATGAACAAAATCAATGTTCAGAAAACCTGAGGTTAAAAATGAGTTTCAGAATTAACTGTAGTGAAAAGTTCACCCTCCAAAAAAGATTCCCTGCACTGTATAATGTTTCGTTTAATTGACATTCAGTATAATACATACTTTTTAAAAGTTAGACGTAGTGGTCCAGTATGCAGTACATTTTTGTCAATATCTGTTTTTCTCTTTACAATGAGCATGTGTGTTTCACTCTAAAGTTTTGATTAAAGATTTTAATTTGAATGTAAACTATGAGAAGTGATATGTTATGATTCTTGGGTAACTTCTTATTTTCAGTTTTTTTATTTTAACTTTAAAATGGATAAGGTTTTTATAATTACTTAAGAATTTTTCATCAAATTATAATTAGTTTTCATTGGTGTATCCTTTACTATTAGCTATCTGTTCCTGCATACCACAGATATTACAAAATGATTGCCATTATAAAAGTGAAAACTTCAGTTACTCAGATTAAATCTGCCTTACATTGCAGAATATACCTTGAAGGCATTATCATAGCATATTTTAGCTTTTTTCTCCAATTTTAAACTTTGATGTATGTTCTGAAGCAGTTTAGACTGCTTGTAACTGTGTTTTTATTTGCTAGATGAAATTGTCTAGGAGGCCTTGTGGCCAAAAATAATCATCGTTTCTAGTTCTTTCTGAACTCTGACTGGCTGCTCCAACTCAGCTCTTATATTTCAAACTGTTTTCAAACTAGCTTCCTTTCAGCTTCTCACAGAATTGCTCTGCTTGGAAACTCTGCCTTTGTGTTCCATAAACTGACTGAATTGCTTTAACCTGATTTGCTCTGAGCTGCACAGAAATGAACTTCATTGAACTCCAGAGCATTGCCTGAAATCAACTGAATTGCACCCACTGAACTGCCCTGACACACTGAACTGCGCTGAACACGTCTGACTCACTGTGTGTTGATCTTTTGTAGACTTTCTTTTCTGTCCGTTCTTGTGAGAGTTAGGTATATCCTATCTCTGACTCATACTCTCAAATCTTTCTCTGATTTGTCACTTTGTCTGCATCCCAATTAGACATCACTTCCTTTTTTTTTTTTTTTTTTGGTTTTTCGAGATAAGGTTTCTCTGTGTAGCCCTGGCTGTCCTGGAACTCACTTGGTAGATCAGGCTGGCCTCGAACTCAGAAATCCGCCTGCCTCTGCCTCCCAAGTGCTGGGATTAAAGGCGTGTGCCACCACCGCCCGGCATAGATATCACTTCCAAACACAGCTACTTCCTTCCACAAACTAATCATACTTCTATTTTGGGGAATTAAAGGTGTGTATTATGGGCATGTCTGTATTCCAGCCAGATTATATTGTAATCCAAGACATGTTTGAGTTCTGACCAGTTCATATAGTTCAAGAATGTCTTGCATGTGATCCCTTGACAGAGCAGCCATATTGTTGGATTAAAATTTCTCTAAAATGCTGTACACTGCTTGGCATAAATTATACCTGGTGGAACTCTAATTGTTTGCTGTAATTTAGTTTTTATACTCACATGAAAGATGTAGCAAATATTATAGTTCACTATATTTTATTTACTGAATTTTATATTTTTACATAATGAATGGCTACACTCTCTTGATACATTACAGAAAATTATACAATCAACATTGAAACAATATTAGTCACTTAGTTAAGTTACAGTTAGAGAGAATAACTTAAATATAATTTATACAATAGTAAGAATAACATTGCATTCTTTATGTCACCAGTGACTTTTCTCAATAATTATCAATCTGGTGATAGCTAATAGATAGTTTCCCATTTTCTACTATCCTAATTTATTTTTTGAATAATCATTATTATTGATAGAGTATCATGAATTTTCTTGTATAGTTCATATGATAAAACTTTTTATTTATTTATTAATTATTTGGCAACTTATATTTAAATCATGTTGAACCCCGTGTAAGGTAACATAAAGTCAATTCATGAAAGAAACATGCACTGAACTATAAATTCTTATGTTATGATGCTGATCTTTTATAAACATTTTACTTTGGGTTTCACCAAGATATATTAAATAACCTTTATTCTCCTTGCTGTAATTCAAGATGAATCATTACTGCTGCAGGAAACATTAATTCCTCTGTTGGTGATGACAGTTCTCAAGACACTATGTAGGATTCACTATAATCTGTGAACAGGTCTTCTCAGTGGAAAAAGCTATTAACCATGTGAACACACCTAATCTATATAACAAAAGCATCTTTTTAGTTTTCTTCTGCTGGTATAAAATCAGGTTTTCGTACATGGTAGGAAAATACTCTGGAATTTAGCTGTATTCTAAGATGTTAAGGAAAACATTTTAGTAGCTATAGTAAACTCTGTATCTCTGCATTCTAAGAATATTTATTAAATTTATTTTTATGAATAGCTTGACCCTCAGTTGCTTATAATTTGAAATGTAGATTAGGATCAGCAATAACAACTGTTATTAGTCCCTACAAAGTAATTGTTATATTTTTATGAAACATTTTCTATTTTATTTTTATATTACCTACCACTTTAACATAAATTATTACTATGAAATTTTACTATATTTACTACTAGAAATTAAAAGGAAAGATAACTAGTAAGAGTTAATCAAAGTGAGGTCTACTTAACTTGAAAAAAGTCATGTTATGGGTCTCCATTTTAGTATAATTAATTAAATGTTAAATAAATGAAGTATAGACCCTGAATATAGCTTGTCACCAATTTATAAATACTGCTTTGATCCTCACAGGAACCTTATGAAGTGTTATGTTATAGGTCAATGTTTTACGAAGAAAAGAAAAAAACTTAACATGTTTAAAATCGCTAGACCAGTTCTATATTGTTGTTTAAATGGCTAAGCATAGGTTTAGATTATTTGAGACATGTTAGTTTGAATATGTATCATAATTTGTCAAATATATTTATTACATTCTTAAATATTTTCACATTAAAATCTTGGACTCTAAATAGACATCTTTTCTCTTTTCATCCTAGTGTCATGCTATATACATGCCATTAAAAATGCCAGTATGTCTTATCATGCTAAGACCTTTCATAATAGAATAACTATTTCTGCCTTGTGTGTCCATAACAATATTTAGTTTCTATATGGTTTGTGTACTAGACTCAAGAAATGTTTATATGAAACATGTTATTAAGAATATAACAATTACAGTAATTTATCACAGACAAGTTCTGAATGTTTTACAGGTGATATCAAAAATTTTAAGAACATACATAATGTTATGGGTTTCATTGTGAAGATATATTTATTATATACTAGATATTATATCCACAGAAGAAAATGTGCCTAGAACTAGAGCAGTCAGTGTATGTTCAATAATACACCAAAGTACATTAAGTTCTACCAGTAGGGTTGCAAAGCTTAAAAAATGAAAAAAATTAAAATTAACTGCAAAGTTTATGTGAAAATCATCATTTATAGAATAAGTAATCTATATGTATAAATGAATATACTTTTAGAAAACAGTGTAATTTGAGCTGATGACTGACATTTTATAAAATAAATCTCAATGGCAAACAAATTTAAATGTGACATTCTATGCTTTCATAACTTTGAAACTGGGTAGTTTCCTGATTAAAAAAAAATTAATATAAATCAATCACACTACTCTAGGCTACCTTTATTAAAACATCAATAAAATAATAAAATTACTTGTCTTTGATTACTTTAGGAACAGCTATAAACACAAATTTGTGGGCTTCATCAAAATTGTCCAAAAAAAAAAAAAAAAAGACAGAAAGAAGGAAACAAACAAAGCAACCATTAAAAGAAAAATAGTGGTGTGAGATACAGAAGAAAGTGGTAAAATTTGCTATGACCAGAGTTCCTTGAAGAAAAAAAAAAGAGAAAAAGAGGAAAAAGAAGGAAGGAAGAAAGGAAGGAAGGAAGGAAGGAAGGAAGGAAGGAAGGAAGGAAAGAAGAAAGAAAGAAAGAAAGAAAGAAAGAAAGAAAGAAAGAAAGAAAGAAAGAAAGAGAAAGAGAGAAATAAAAAAATTAAGAGAGAGAGAAAGAAAAAGAAATTAAGGAAGAGAGAGAAAGAAAGAAAGAAAGAAAGAAAGAAAGAAAGACAGACAGACAGACAGACAGACAGAAAGAAAGAAAGAAAGAAAGAAAGAAAGAAAGACAGAAAGAATGAAAGAAAGACAAAAAGAAAGAGAAAAAAGTCTGAACAAATCTTGGCAGAGGAAATAGACTGACATTTACATAACCTAATATATTAGGCTATATTCAAAGACTGCTTACATATTTGAAAAGGACCACTTTATGTTACTTAAAAGAACCTATGGTATAGCTGACAATACTGGGTTGCTTTTAAAATACTCATTTCTTTTCTCTTTTTTTAAGGTAAATTTATAAAGGTACTTGTGTGCTTAGGAATAACTAAGATCATGCACTTTAGGAATCACAAAATGGTATGCACTAATTTCAGATTAAACACAATACAAACAAATCATCACTTCTATTTACTCAAAAAGTTGAGTTACATTTTTATTAACATTAGTAATTATTACATGATATTTTGATCATGAAAAGTGGGGGTATATTTTAATGAAACAGTAGAGGCATCAGGAGAACAGAACTACTGAGTTTTCTAAATTGAATTTTTAAAGTCTAAAAGAATCTAGAAGGATGAGAGCCATAGAACTAGAAAAAAATATTAGTACTCAAATAGTAGTGAGTGTATGGTAGTCACTGAAACATTAATAACAATGTGTAGAAAACATAAACAATCCAACAATGTGAATAAACAAAATCAGCTTTAGGAGTGGGAAATTATAATTTTTAAGGCAGGCAATGTGCATTTCTTCCTTTAAGATGATGTATTTGAAGTAGAGGTGTGTTTTATTTGTTGTTTTGTTTTTGTTTTTGTTTTTTTCTGAGCTCCTTTAGAAAACAAATATTTTCAATGGATAGTCAAGGAACACAGTGCTATGAACCAGACATCTGGTACCCATAGCAGACACCACAGTGGGGAGTACACTACTACTCTCTTGTGGGACTTGGCCAGGCAGAGAAGCATGGCTAAGTCCCATGGAGACCATCTGTGAGGGGAAGATGAACTGTGGCCTTGTGACAGCAACATTACACAAGGATGAAAAGACCAGATGTCCATGGAAAAAGACCATAGAATATAGAAGTGTGTATGGGAGTTGTACCTAAAAAATTCTTTTCTAAGAAACAATACAGATAATAAACAATTCTGTACTCTCTTGCCTATTGACATACGTTTTGCTTTAGTGCCTCCTTAGCTCCTTAAGACCAATGGGCACTTGTCATGCAATAATGATAAAACATTGGAACCCTCAGTAAAACAGTTCTTATAAAATATTAACTAATGAGTTATTTTTTACAAATTTTAAAACTGTTGAATGAACAGTAATGATAACAGTTAATGTATTAAATAAAGATGTTCAGTATGAAAGTGCAGGCAGTAATTTATGGATGATAGCCTTATCTCATCTCATTCTAACAGTTTCACAAAGACCTATTATAAAGCTTTACACACTGTGACTGGGTAGATATTCATCTACTCTAACCCTCTGAGTTATCTACTTGCCTGTCACAGGTCCTACCTTATGTGCAGTCTGAGTCTTATCCTGCATTGTTCTGCTCTATGAGTATACTGTACTCATGATGAATCCCTTAGCAACCTGTTCACCACAACTCCTCCTATACGTTCTGCCTCATGTTCACCTCTTCTCATTCCCCCTCTACTTTGGGATTCTCTTTGTGGTACCAAAAGTTCTGCCTTCTTTGCCCAGCCATAGTTTCATCAGCTGTTTACTAACCAATTACATATAATTACGGAGCATTCTTGACACAGCATTGATCCAGGAGATGGTTCAATAATAACTATAATGCTAGTTCTGTACTATAATCAGATCTCTGGACACAGAAATCCACAACTAAATTTGAAGTGCACAAAACCATTTCCCAACATGAGAAGGAAAAGGAAATCTTAGAAACAATGTTTGTGAGGGAAAATTCAAGTAGAAAGAGTAGACTACCTCTCTGAAAGTTGTAGGCCACCTCTCTATAAGTTGTAGGCCACGATATCCTTGTTTCAATGTAAGCCATAAAGTATTTTTGTTGCTTTTTATGACCTGTTAGTTTCTAGTCCTAAGAAACTTCAGATTCTGGAGAAATTAGGCTGGAAATGTACTAGAAGATTCTAGCACTAATAACAACACAAACACCAACACTAACAATAACACACACTAATACTAAAAAACACCAAAACAAACAGTAAACACTAACCTTAACTCAAGATCACAGTACTTGAAGGTGACATATGGAATGCATGGGGAGAATAGTCATTAAAGGTCTTTTTCTGCTATTAACAATGCATATCATAATTAAACATGCCAGACAAGATGTGCCCAATGGTAAAATACTGACATGATTGCTATGTGAGCAATATTTTTTTCTAGTTAATTTATGGTCAGCCACACAGGAATGGCCTCACATCTAGTACTGAAATATCACGGCATAAACACATGACTTCATTTATTCTAATGAGTAGGCCACTGCTATTGCTTAATAAAATGAATGTGCTATTTCTTTAAACATACCTCACAAACATTTGTGTTTTGAACTCACAAATGACTTCTGCTCTCAGCCTTGGTCAGTTTCAGTGGAGACTCTTGTTTTAAATGATCAGTATACTTACTGCACAGATTTGAAGATATGATTATTTCTGTAGCATAGTGTCAGGATGCTTAGGTGTATGTGGAGTAAGATAATCAGCCATCAATATCACTCACTCCTAGGAACAGAAAAAATTATGGAAGAGATAATAGAAAGAAGGAAAAAATGAAGAGGAAGGGATAAGGTGTCATTTAGCTATATCTTCGGTTTTGAAAAGTATCTTCAACAGGTAGGAGGTCAGATCTTAAAATTCTCAAACAACTAAAAAATGAAGGCATGAATTAAATGGAACTTAAAACATTCAGAAGGACTCTGTAAGTCTGAAAATTAGAAGGTGCTTCCCAAAATTTAAAGCAGTAACAAAAACTGGGAAGAAGAAACTCTGATTATCTGAACTCCGTACAAATTTCTTTAAAAATACCAATTTCTTGGATCACACCTATTTCTGCATGGGTGTCCTAGTTGGTGGATTTTTTGTTGTTGTTGCCTTTTGTTTAGTTGTGTTGTTTTACTATGAAATCTAGTACCACTTTTCCAGGGGTGGCATTACCCACAGAGAGTGGGCCCTCCATTATTAACTAGGAATCAAGAAAATGAACCAGAGTCATACACACAAGTCAATCTGATGGCAACCGTTCCTTAACCAAGTTCATTTCCTCTTCCAAGTTGGTTCTAATTTGAGTCAAGTTGACAAAACTATCAAGCACAATTGACCTATTATAAACTTAGCATGACAATTCATGACTAATATTATAACCTGTCCTTTAATGTTTATCTCCAAAAATTCACATAAATATGAGAATCTAACTTTCAAATATATAAATTTTCAAGCTTTTCATAGGTGAAAAGTTCAACATGTCCATACAAAATTCAAAGTTTCAGTCCAGTTTTCTCTATATTGCTGTGAGAAATACTGTAACTCAAAGCAAATTAGGTAGAGAAGAGTTTATTTAATCCTATAACTCACAGTCCCCAATAAAGGAAAGTCAGAGAAGGAATGCAAGGTAGACACTAGATTAGTCATGAAGAAATATTGCTTCTTTGCTGCTTTTCCTGATTTTCTAAGCTTGCTTATGTATACAAATCAAAATAGCTATCCATGAGTGATACCACTTATAATGGGCTGTGCTTTTCCCTGTCAATCATCAATGAAAAAAACAATGACGTGCTCCCAAACCACACCTAAGAAGTCACTTTTCCAACACTGTTTGTCTATTTCTAGGGAACTCTGGTTGTTATTCGAAAACACTCATGACTTCAGTGTGCTATTTGTTCAAACAATTGCCTTTGAGTCATTCACACTTTTGTAATTTTTTTTTTAGGATCACAAACTTATTAAACATGACTGGCTTAGAACAATTTCTTAGTATTTTAATATGTTATATGCTTAGGATACATAAATGTGAATTCAACTTTCATAAAAAATAGTTCCTTAAACATTTATAGCTTTCAATCACATCTATAATCATGTAAAATACTTTTTGTGAAATATAATTATTTTCTGTAGAAGGTGTAAAAAAATAAACGTTCATCCACTATAAATTTATATATAAAATATAAGATAATTGTCTTCATTTATAATTAATTGTAAAGAGATATAATAAATTTTACTTATCTGTAACATTTTGCTTAATTTGTTCATAATAATATGGTATGTATAATTCAAATTGAGTATTTTTTCTTTTTCTTCCTTTTCCTTAGAGAGTAGTTCAAACCTAGTTTATCTGTGCTGTCCTGGAGTTCTCCTTGTAGAACAGGACTACATTGAAATCACAGAGATCCACCTGCTTCTGCCTATCAAGTTCTGGGATTAAAGGTATTACCATGCATCTG
The DNA here is from genome assembly GCA_030674055.1 of Rhabdomys pumilio. Classification (NCBI taxonomy): domain Eukaryota; kingdom Metazoa; phylum Chordata; class Mammalia; order Rodentia; family Muridae; genus Rhabdomys; species Rhabdomys pumilio. Next base: position 23,789,547 of record JANHMN010000019.1, read on the forward strand.
AGTAATTTGTTTCTTATAAAATCTTAGTTAATATTTATTTTATGAGAGTGTCTCATTCTTAGGCCAGGTCACATGGAATTCACTGCACAACTAAGGTTGGCCTCAAAGTAATCTTCACTTCATAGAACTGAAATACTGTGATTATAGGTGTATATCACTTCAGGCTACAAATTATCATTAAAAAAAAAAAAGAAACATAGCTTATAACATGATCTTAAATAGGTACCAAAGGCTACTTTTGTTAATTTATAATGTATAAATTTATGTAATTTAATATAGAAATTTATATATGTGTGTGTATGTATTCATTGCGTCCAAGTTTTTCTTTATCCATATTTCTTCTTTTATCCTTTCTATTGCCAGACAATTCTCAAAAGAAGAAATAAATGTGATTAAGAAATTACTCAAAAGGTATTCAACATCCTTAGCTATTAGAGACATCTAATTCAAAACTTCTTTGATGTTTTGCTTTTCATCAGTAATAATGACTAAGACATCTGACAACAAACCTGTTGAAACTGGGGGCTAAAGGAGACCTCCCACTCACTCTCGCATAGGCTATGTTGGATACTGGAGTCATGTGTACCTTAATTAATACCAAGTCACCAAAATAAAGGAGCAATGGGAAACAGTGGATGGATATGGAAATAAACCAAGACATATGATAAAAATTAAGTTTTTGTTGTGAATGACCATATATTTAATAAACTAAATTATACTGCACACCTTTATCCCCATAAATATCAAATGTAGATCTATCATAAGAACATGTCTTGCTTATCAACATTACAGAATCTAAGTATGAAATACCTACTGCTGAAAAAAGCTACAGTTTGTCTGAAGGGCATGGACAAATCATGATGAAACTAAATTAGATGTTTTCTTTTTAGTGGCTCTCACTCATTAGTCTAAAATATATACATATTGACATGGTATATTATTCTACCAGCATGTCAACTTGAGGTTGCCCACTGTCACAATAGTAGTGTGACTATCATTGTTTCAAACAAATATATTCTGATTTGTTAAGGCTTTTTTGTATTTTTTTTTGCACTATAAATCTATTGTTTGGTAGTATTATATGTCTAAGCAAAATCTGCCATTGAAAAAATATTAGGCTCCAATAAGAAAGGTACTACTATTTTTTTGGTTAGATGAATATAATGTGCTTGTCAAATTGAAATCAAAGTACCTATGGTTATGTTTATAACTTGCTTCTGTAGTCAACCACAGTCCAAAAAACCTCTTTGTACAATGGGAAAAAATTACCCCAACTCAAAATCATTAGCAATGTAAGACTTATATATTTAACTATGGTTCATACCACTTCTGGCACAGAGGCCACTAAAAATCTAATCAAAATGAATATTGCTTTATGTCCCATCATTTAGTAGATTTTTTTCATTCAATGTAATACTTGAATAAAGTTATATCTGAACAAGGAAGTATGTTGAAACTACATGATACACATTGCAATATTTATTGGTAATGCTAATTTTATCTTGCTATTCACAGAAGTTTAAAATCCTAATTATTTAAAAGATTTAATCACTGTTGTGTGCTTTTGCTAGCATATTTTCAGATTATTTGTAGTACTTTTCCTTGTAATTTAAAATTGCATTTAAGTTTTCTGATATGGATCACTTTGTGTGATTTATGTGAATTATGGAATATTTTAAACTTTTAGTACATCCTGTCTAATGTTGCCCTTTCTTCTGTGACTGAGAGATTTATTTCAATATGTGACTGATATTTTAAGTTTGATGTACACTTGTATATATTACTAAAAGCAAAATGGAAATGGTCAATTTGTTGTGAATTACAGTAATAATTAAATGCATTTAAATTGTTTTGTACATAACCCTCTTAGTACAAACTAATGTGATTTTAACATTATTTTCATATGAATAGATTAAATCTTACCTTTTTATAATTCTTTCACAGTGTCTTATTATGTAGTTAGGTTGGTCCTGGACGTGTGATCCTCTTGCCTTAGATTATTCTGACTTCACTAACAACCTGTCTCTATTGTTCCCACCCTCTACTGCTACATATTTCTATTCGTTTGCTGGACCTATGGACTTCTCTGTGGTCTCTTGCCATACCTGATCCTGCTGCCTTTCTTTTTCTCCCATTTTACTCTCCCACCCAGGTCCCCCCTCCTGTGATTATTTGGTTCCCCATTCTAAATCAGTATGAAGCATCCACACTTTGGTCTTACTTCTTGTTAAGATTCTTGTTAAAATTCTTTTTAAGACAGGGTCTGTGAGTTTTATTATGGGTATTCTGAGCTTTGAGGATAATGTCCACTTATCAGTGAGTACATACTATGTATGTATTTTTGGTTCTGGTTTACCTTACTCGGAATGATATTTTCTAGTTCTATCCATTTGCATGCAATGTTTATGAAGTCTTCATTTTGAGCAGCTGAGTAGTAATCCATTGTATAAATGTACCAACTTTTTTGAATCCATTCTTCGGTTGAGTGACATTTGAGTTGTTTTCAGATTCTGGCTACTATAAATAAGGCTGTTTGAACATAGTGGAACATGTGTCTTTGCTATGAGTTTTGATCTTAATCATTTTGACTGCTGTGAGGTAAAATCTTAGGGTTGTTTTGATTTGCATTTCCCTGGTGACTAATGATGTTGAATATTTCTTTAGGTGCCTCTAAGCCACCATGATTCTTCAGTTAAGAATTCTCTGTTTAGCTCTGTACCTCATTTTTTAAATTGAAATATTTGATTTTCTGGAGTTTAACTTCCTGAGTTCTTTGTATATTTTGGATATTAGCCTTCTACCAGATGTAGAGTTGGTAGAGGTCTTTTCCTAATCTATAGGTTGCCATTTTGTCCTATTAACAATGTCCTTTGCCTCACAGAAGTTTTGCAGTTTTATGAGGTACCATGTGTCTGTTGTTGATCTTAGGGCCTGAGTCATTGGTGTTAAGTTCAGAAAATTTTTCCCTGTGATGATGTGTCTGAAGCTCTTTCCCATTTTCTCTTCTATTATTTTCAGTGTATTTGGTTTTATGTGGAGGTCATTGATCCACTTGGACTTGAGTTTGTATCCTTGATAAAAATGAATTTCTTTGCATTCTACATGCAGATTGCCACTACTTCAAACCAATAGGCTATAAGAAAATTTTCCAAACAAATGGTCCCAATAAAGAAGCTGGAGTTTTAACCAAAAGTTATCAAAAGAGATGGGGAAGGACACTTCATATTCATTAAAGGAAAAAATTCACAAAAATGAACATTTATTTCTAAATATCTATGCTCAAAATGCAAAGGCACTCACATTTGTAAAAGAAATGTTACTAAAGCTCAAAACACACATTTATCCTCACACAATAATAATGAGAGACTTCAACACCCTATTCTCACCAATGGAAAGATCATGGAAACAAAAACTACCCAAAACTTAGTTTAGTTTGTCTTAGTTAGGATTTTACTCCTGTGAATATATACCATGACCAATGCAAGTCTTTTAGAGATAACAATTAATTGGGGCTGGAGTACAAGTTCAGAGTTTCAGTTCATTATCATCACGGCTGGATCATGGCAGCATCACATCAGGCATGGTGCAGGAGGAGCTAAGAATTCTACATCTTCATCTGAATGCTGCTAGTGGAAGAGTAACAGAAGATATAGACCAAGTAATTTTAATAGATATCTACAGAACATTTAACCATAAGACCAAAAAAATATATAACTTTTCCTCAGTGCCTCATGGTACCTTTTTCAAAATTGACCATATAATTGGACACAAAACAAGCCTCAACAGATACAAGATTGAAATAATCCTATGCATTCTATCTGATAACTATAGACTAAGGCTAATCTTCCATACGATAAAAACAACAGAAAGCTTTTATACTCGTGGAAACTGAACAACTCTCTACTCAATGACAACTTGGATAGAGAAGAAGTAAATAAAGAAATCAAAGACTTTCTAGAATTTAATGAAAATGAAGGCACAGCATACCCAAACTTACAGCACACAGTGAAAGCGGTGTTAGACAAATACTGAGTACCTTCATAAAGAAATCAGAGCTATCCTACACTAGTAATTTAAGAGCACATCTGAAAGCCCTAGAAAAAAAGGAAGCAAACACATCAAAGAGGAGTGAATTGCAGGAAATAGTCAAACTCAGGGCAGAAATCAGCCAGATAGAAACAAAGAGAATGATACAAAGAATCAACAAAACCAAAAGTTAGTTCTTTGAGGAAATCAACAAGACAGATAAACCCTTAGTCAAACTAACTAGAGGACACAGAGACAGTATCCACATTAAGAAAATAAGAGTAAAAAACATAGACCTAACAATAGAAAATGAGAAAATTGAAAAAACAAAACAAAACAAAAAAGCACAAACAAACAAACAAAAAACAAAAACACCCCCCCCCAAAAAAAACAACTCACAGATCTTATTTCAAAAGCCTATACTTGACAAAACTGGAAAACCTCAATGAAATGGATGATTTTCTAGACAGATATCAAATACCAAATTTAAATAAAGACTAAACAATTTATCTAAACAGTCCCATATCCTCTAAAAATGAAAATAGAAGTCATTAAATACATCCCTACAAAACCAACAACAATGACAAAAACCAAACCAAGTCAGTCAGAGGGCTTTAGCAAAAAATTGTACTAGAACTTCAAAGAAGAACTAATACCAACATTCCTTAAAGTATTTCATAAAATAGAAACAGATAAAACACTACCTAATTCTATGAACCAACAGATACTCTGATAGTTAAAGCACATGAGGACTCAACAAAGAGAGAACGTCAGGCTAATTTCCCTTACAAATATTGATGCAAAAATACTAAATAAAATTCTAGCAAACCAAATCTAAAATACATTAAATCCATCATTCAACATGATCAAGTAGGCTTCATTCCAGGAAGGCAAGGTTGGTTCAATATGTGAAAATCTGCTGGTGTAATCCACTATATAAACAAACTCGAAAAAACTAAAAACACATGATCATCTCATTAGATACTTAAAAAGCCTTTGAGAAAATACAACACCCCTTCATGTTAGAAGTATTTGAGAGATCAGAAATTTAAGGCCCATACCTAAACATAGTAAAACCAATAAACAGCAAACCAACAGCCAACATCAAATTAAATAGAGAGAAACTTAAAGCAATCCCACTAAAATCAGTGACAAGAAAATGCTGCCCATCCTCTCCCTATCTATTTAACATAGTATATGAAGTTCTAGGTAGAGCAATGAGACAACAAAAGGAGGTTCAAGGGACAAAAATTAGAAAGTCAAGGTATTATTTGCAGATAATATGATAGAATATACAAGAGATCCCAAAATTTCTACCAGAGAATTCCTACACTTGATAAAGAACTTAAGCAAAGTGGCCTCATGTAAAATTAAGTCATACAAATCAGTAGCTTTCCTCTGCCCAAAGGATAAATGAACTGAGAATAAAATTAAGGAAACTACATCCTTCATAATAGTAACAAATAATACACAATATCTTGGAATAACTCCAACAAAACAAGTTAAAGATCTGTATGACAAGAACTGCTAGTCTGTGAAGAAAAAAATCAAAAAGACCTCAGAAGATGGAAAGATCTCCCATGCTCATGGATTGGTAGTATTAACTTAGTAAAAAAGACTATTTTACCAAATATAATCTACTGACACATTGCAATCTCCATTAAAATTCTAACTCAGTTCTTCACAAAGATAGAAAGAGCAATTTACAACTTCACCTGGAATAACAAAAACCCAGGATAGCAAAACCAATACACAACAATAAAAGAACATCTGGGGGGAATCACCATCCCTACCCTCAAGCTGTACTACAGAACAATAGTAATAAATGCAGCATGTCTTTAGTACAGAGATAGGCAGGAAGATCAATGGAATAGATTTGAAGACCCAAAAATAAACCCACATACTTACAATCATTTGATTTTTGACAAAGAAGCAAAAACTACACAGTGATAAAAAAGACAGTATTGTCAACAAATTATTTTCTTTCTTAATTCTGTTCTTGATCTACTAAACTTTTATCAGTTTAATTACCAATATAAAATTTATGAATAGTCAATCAAAAATTAATTTATGAAATGTCAAATGTCTATTATTTCTTTTTTACTAACCAAGACTCTTAACAGAAAATCAAATTAAAAACTTCAATAATTTCTTGATTAATACATTTTCTAAACATAAGTAATAAAAAGTGAATCAATAAAAATAAATAAAATATGAGTCCTGTTCATTTAGAATATATATTTCTTAAATATATATATATATATGTATATATATATATATATATATATATATATATATATATATATATATTTCCTTAGAATTTATATTTTTTACACATATATAGCATAAAACAAAACATCAAAAATTTATGGCAAATTGATTGTTGTTTAGGGATACGAGTCATGGCCATACTTGTTTATTCTAATTGTTTAGTTAAGACTGATTTAAAAGTACTTCAAGAATTTTCTGGTTTTGTTTGTATAAATTAAAATGTGCTATATTTTAGGCTTCTAATAAATCTACATTTCTGCTGAAGAGAATGTTAGGTTAGACTTCAGTGGAGAAGTTATTCTTAAGTTTCTGGAAGATTGACGAATCTGACACCATGCTCGGAAACAATTTTAGATCTGTATTGATGGTTCTACTACTGGAGCAAGTACCTCAGGGCATCAATGACACTTTCACTCCAAAGTTTTCACACATTAGTTGAAAGATGTCTCATATCACTTTCAGAAGATATTTCTCTCTCCCAGGTTTCTCCAAGTAGACTATATAAAACCCACCACAATACTACTAAAGTCTGATTATTCTTGTTGTACAATTCTTGTCAAGATAGCATATAAAGAGTTTATATGATTTTTATTAATTTTTAAAGTGAAATCTTTTTACATTGTGCATTTTTGATGTATTTTTCCTATATAATTTTTTTGTATATAATTATAAAGGTTTATTTATTAGAATAGTAAAATGTATAATATTATTAATATTTTATGTATATAGATAATATTTAATAACTATGTTCTTTTAAATACAAGATCAACATATATTAGAATGCATGTTTTATGTGGATTTTTTAAATTTTTACTTTCTCTTGTTGTTATGTTGTTAAAAGAATGAAAGAACATATAGCCTGATCAGGGAGCAGTTGGGCTACAGGAAAGATACGATTAAAATATATTGTGTTAGAACAAATTTGTCCTCTCAAAAACAAAAAGGGAAACATGAAACAAACCAACTCCAAGTACTCCTTTTTGTAGACCCATGAATCCACTAATTGACTTTTTTCTCTACATTTGACTATTATGGATATATAATATGCAGTTTTTAGTAACTTGAGTGTTTTATGTGATTAAATTTTTTCTCTTAAATGAATAAATGATTTTTTTAATTATTAATTACTGATGAGAATTTCTAACCTATATTCAAATTTTAAATTATTTTACATACCTAACTTGGTTATGATATATGTGACCCGCGCAATCGTCTTGCCGGCAAGAATGCACACGGGCACATAGAATCCTTCTGCAGCACGTGTTTATTCCCATGTGTGGAGGAGGAGAGAGAGACCAGATCTAACATGGTGCTGCTTTATATACACCCTAGGGTGGGGTGGACATATCTGATTGGCTGCTTGCTCAAATTCCCATGTTACGTCCTGGGTTGGGCAGTGATAGGCGGTCCTTTGCCACTGCACATGTGCAATATTACTTGTTACCCACTAGTGTCAGGTGCCAGCGTCATCGGCTCTCCACAGATATATATGTATATATACTTGATTCAGTCTTCAATTATTTTTAATTTCTTTGAGAATTTCCCACAGTGCAATTATATTCAGCCCTATCCCTCAACTCTTCCCATATGTACCCTATCTTGTCTCTCAAAATTTGTTTCTTCTTTTCTTAACCTATCTGGTATAACCTATTAAATCCAATTTGTGCTGATTTTGTACTACTGGATATGTGGTCTTCCACTGGAGTTTTCTTGATCTACCATGATATATTCTCCTCATAAAAAATGATTTCCCTGTCTTAGCAGTAATCAGTTGTCAAGGGTCTTCAGCTACAAATGGGACTTCATAGTCACCCATGATGGGACATATAGTATGGTTTGAGATTGAACAGTCCTTTTGCCTAACTATCAAAATCATTATATGTTCATACGTTCAACTGAAGGATTGTGGAGTGAACACACTGATTCTTTCATCTACCAGAATTGATATGACACCAGGGAACATGGCCTACTGAATCATTTAAGAAAATTTTATAAGGACTCAGAAAGACTAAAGAGGCAAGCACAAGGCCTGAAAGAGTTTGTACCATGTCTTCTGTGTATGTATGTATGTATTGTAGTTCTTAGCTTGTTGATTTTGTGGTATTCCTAATGGGAATGGTTATATATTTGACATTTTTGCCTGTTTGGGGGGCTCTTCTTCTCATATTGTCCAGCCTCACTGTGAGGTGTTTTTTTTTTTTTTTTGTCTTATTGAATCTTGTTTTGTTTTGTTTGATGTTTAGTTGTTTTCTCTTGGATGCCTGCTCTTTTCTAAAGTAAAATGAAGGCGGAGTAGATCTGAGAGAGGGGGGAAGTATGAGAGGGCACTTGGAGAAGTAGAAAGAAAGGAAAGTATGGTCAGAACTTGTTGTATGAAATAATTTACTTTTAATTAAAATGAAACCCTTTTTATGAAAGCCAAGAGATAATCTATAAGTATAAGGATCAGCTATTTGGTGCTTGTTTAATACTATGCTCATGTAGCAAAACAATACTCACATCTTCTCCTGTACTACCTGTTATCTCTTTATCCACAGGGTCTTGGCCAGAGAGTGGAGCCAGATATGAATTTCATTTTGTGAAGCAGGACTAAATATAATCAGAAAGGTGTTTGATTACTTACACAATGTTCATGCCACTGTTGTTCCATGGTGTATGCTTTGCCTAAAACATTATTATAACTCTAAGATTTTAAAGTAAGAGTAATGATTAGTTTTCTATTGTAGGAGAATGAAGAGAAGATTTTAGCATTATGTTAGCTAGGTAGTCGGACTGAAGATTCCAGATCAGTACCAATGCCTTCACTTGTAGGGTTTTACTGTCAAACTCTAGAGGTTAAACCTTGGACTTTGGACTATTCTATAAAGTGTGGGTTCTGAGGGAACTAATTAGCCAATACTTGTGGGAAAATATTTGTGGAGAAACCGCAGGGTTCCTCCTGCCAAGCTGTGGGTAGTCGGCAGGGAACACCCTGGGTTCCTCCAGCTGGAAGTTAGGCCCGGCTGTTCACCATGGTTCCTCATGGAGCAGCCCCAACACATGAGGAAGTCCTTGGGTTTCCAAAACCAGTTTATTGGCATGGCGGATGGTGAATGGATCTGGATGTGCTCACCCCACAAAACCCAGGGAGAACCTGAGTTAAATAGGGAAGGGAAGAGGGGGGAAGGACTGGGGAGGAATGCTTAATTGGCTCCACCCTCTGGCCTTCAGGTACCTCATTAGTATGTAAATCTCTCTAGGGCCAGGGGACTGTTTGTCACGCCCTCCACCTGTGCACATGACTGAAGGGTGAAGGTAGAATGGAGATCAGACCTCATGTCAGGCCTGACAAATACTTGCCAACATTTGTTGGAAATATTTTACATGAACATTTCCAAGAACAAATGGTCAGTGTTCCGGTTTCATGTAATGTCATTGTGTGGCATTTTGTCGGGGCAATTATAATCTTACTGTGAGTTTTGAAATGTTCCCAGGTTTGTATTTTGTGGAAAAAAATTGTAGCTATAAAAAAATCTATTTCTCTCATTTAAATTTTCAAGGGTTTGTCTTTTAAAGATTTTACCCTTTCATCAAAATTACTATGGAGTTCTTCAAATATACTAACATTATCAGGTTCACTGCTGTTTTTCTGTATTTTTTGATATTGTTAAATTGTCTGTTTTTATCTCTTAGCTCTTACTGATTAATTTAATTAAGTTATCCAAAGAATCAGTTTGTTTGTGTTAGAAACTTTGATCCCCATTTTATATGTCATTTTTTGTTTCATCTGTTTTCTTTGCACTGAGATTGATTTTTCAGTTTTCTAAATGTGGTTATATTTTTATTATTTTCAGAAATTTTTTTTTACCTTCTTTCTGATGGTCCATATTATATATTTCTTTTTTTTTCCTCTTGTTGTTGTTGCTGTATTGGCTTAGAAACTCATCTTTGATTACTACAAATGAAACATAGCCTTGTTGATACACTGAACATTCTGAGATCCTACAATAGGCTCTCTCTCATTATTTTAAATGTGGCATCCTTGGAGTCCTAAGTAAAGTCATTCATTACTCATAAGTTATTTTTAAGTTCTTTGTGCTATGAAATGGGAGAACTGTGAAGATTCCTTTCATGTAAAATACAGATATGTAAAATCATCCCTTAAGTTTGGTTTTCAGAAATTTTCTTCACTTTTAATAAATGAATAGTATCCATGATGTTTGTGATTTCTAGAGAAAGTCTGAAGATTATTTTTGGACAAGACATATCTGAATGTTGTTGTTATTCTTACTATTCTTAACATAATTTAAAAATATTGACTGATAATATGATTAGAAATATCTTTGTTACAGTTATATCTATAACAAAGTACTGTTATTAAACCACACTTACAAAAGAACAAAAATATTATTATGAGGAATAAAAAATGAATTAATGTTATAATCAGAGTCAAATTTAGAAAATATTAATTATAGAAAAGTCATAAAATTAAAAGGCCATTTTCATTTTCTCTTAATTTGAAGAAACTTATTTCTGTGGCAGGTTGCAGTCTAGAAAATTAAGCCATTAATTGAAATCCCTTACAAGATATCCCTTCTGTAATGTTGGGTTTATTTCCTCAGGTAATAGAATGAAATGAAATCCATACCCAAGCTTTATGAAGACATGGTTTGGGCTGAGCCATTTGTTTTTCCTGTCCCTATGCCTAGTCCTGGAAACTTCTAGCCTCAGTATAATCTAATCTAGACCTAGAATGTATCAGGTGGTGTGACTTACTGCTGAATAATCTCAGCTTTTCTTGTTTTTTGAACTTTGACTGGCAGGTTCAACGTAGCTGTTATGGTTCAAATTCTTCTCCGGACAGATTCAATCTGGCCTATCTTTCATTCACACGAAATTGTGCTGGTTGGCCTCAAACTAACTCTGGCAATATAATCTAATATTCTGGCTCCTTCTTTTACACTCTAGCTCATTTTTTTCTCTATAAAATCACAGAACTCAGGTAACTGACTGGACCTGACTTCATGAAATGATTAGACAGAACTTTCTCTGTACTACTCTTAAGTAGCCTCTCTTTTCTGTCTGTTATCATAAAAGTTGGGCATACCTATCTGACTCATTCTGTCAATTTTTTTCTCTGATTTGTCACTTTTGTCTGTCACTCAGTAAGATATCAATTTCAAACATGAATACATATTTTTTTTTTACAAACTAACTTTACCTTCACTGTTTCAGATTAAGTATATGTACTAAGGGTCTATCTGTATTGAAGCAAGAGAGAATAAATGTGTATGGTTTGTCCACATTGTAACTGGATCACCAGATCTAAAGAGTATTTGAATATGATTCCTTGTCATAGCAGTCATGTTGGTGAATTAAATTCCTCTACAACATTCCACATCCATTAAATTTTCCCAAGAAATATGCAATATATATATATATATATATATATATATACATATATATATATATACATATATATATATAATTATATATATCATTTATATATGTATATATATGATTGATATAAATATAAAATTATATATAAATAAAATTATATATGATTTATATAAAATTATATGTCATTTATATATAATTATCATTATATATAAATGATAATTTTTAAGAAAACTGATAGTTGTATTGGCAGATTTATTAGACAGGATAAGTATGTACTCCTAGCTTCTTTCTTAACATCCTCTTTTTAGTGAGTACATACCATGTGTGTTCTTTTGTGACTGGGTTACCTCACTCAGGATGATATTTTCTAGTTCCATCAGTTTGCCTGCAAGTTTTATGAAGTCACTATTTTTAATAGCCCTATTGTGTAAATGTACCACATTTTCTTTATAAGTTCCTCTGTTGAGGGACATCTGGGTTGTTTCCAGCATCTGGCAATTATAAATAAGGCTGCTGTGAACATAGTAGAGCTTGTGTTCTTTTTATACTTTAGAGCATCTTTTAGGTATATGCTCAGGAGTGGTATAGCTGAATCCACTGCCAGACTGATGTCCAAAGTGGTTGTATTCCCACTAGCAGTGAAGTGTTCCTCTTTCTCCACATCCTTGCCAGCATCTGCTGGCATCTGAGTTTTTAATCTTAGCCATTCTCACAAGTGTGAGGTGGAATCTCAGGGTTGTTTTGATTTGCATTTTGCTGAAGACTAAGAATGTTGAACATTTCTTTAGGTGTTTTCTAGCCATTGGAGAGTCTTCAGCTGAGAATTTTCTGCTTAGCTCTATACCCCATTTTTAAATAGGGTTATTTGGTTCTCTGGAGACTAACTTCTTCAGTTTCTTGTATATAGTGGATATTAACACTCTGTCAGATACAAGGTTGGTAAAGATCTTTTCCCAACCTGTAGGTTACAGTTTTATCCTGCTGACAGTGTCTCTTGTCTTATAGCAGTTTTTAAATTTTATGAGTTCTCATTTGTCTATAGGTGATCTTGGAGCCGGAGCTCTAAGATTTCTAAGATTGGTGTTAGGTCCAGAAAAATTTCCCCTGTGCTCATGTATTAGAGGTTCTTTCTTATTTTCTCTTTTATTAGATTCACCATAGTGAGTTGTATGTGGAGGCCCTTGATCCACTTGGACTTGAGATTTGTACAAAGAGATAAAAATGTATCACTTGGTATTCTTCTACTGACTGACTGCCACTTAAGCCAGTACCACTTGTTGAATATGCTGTCTTGTTTTCTTTGGATAGTTGTAGCTTCTTTGTCAAAGATCAAGTGACCATAGGTGTGTGGGTGTAATTCTGAGTCTTCAATTCTATTCCATTGATATACCTGCCTGTCTCTGTACAAATGACATACTGTTTTTATCATGGTTGCTCTGAAGTACAGCTTGAGATCAGGAAGCTGGTATGGCTGTCCCCTGAGAGGCTCTGCCAGATCCTGACCCATACAGATGCAGATGTTTGTAGCCAACCGTCTAACTCTGTACAGGGAACAATGGTAGAGTTGAGAGGATTAAAGGAGCTGGATTGTTTTGCAACCCCATCAGAAGAACAACAATATCAATCAACCAGACACCGCAGAGCTCCTAGGAACTAAGCCACCAACCAGAGTATACATGTATGGACCCATGATTCCAGCTGCGTATGTAGCAGATGATTGACTTATCTAGCATCAATGGGAGAAGAGATTCTGTGGAGGCTCAATGCCCCAGTGTAGGGGAATGCTAAGGCTATGAGGCAGGACTGGGTAGGTAGGTGTGGGAGCATCCTCATAGAAGTGGCAGGGAGGGGTATAAGATAGGGTAGTTATGAAGGGGAAACAGGTAAAGAGGATAACATTTGATATGTAAATAAGACAATCAATATACACACATACACACACAAACAAAGAAACAAAAAGAATATGTGTAATATTACTGTAAAAACCAGGAAAACATCAGAGAGAATGTGATATTTAAGAAGAATATATCAAAACCTTTTTAGGTATCTTGGTTAAAAAAAATGTAGCCTGAAATGTTAAAATATGGCATACAATTTTTTAGTTATAAGAATTAAATTGGTCATTGTATTTTAAGTTTTTAGGTAATAAAAACTTTGTCTAATTGTATTGATTTATGCATCTCCAGTTACATTTTTTTCATACAAATAGAAACTGATGTACATGTCAGACTTTCCATATACATCCTTTGTTTCTTTATATTTCAGTTAATTAAGACAATAGAATAGAGGTCCTTTCTCCATTTATGAATTTAGATAGAAAGTTATGATAACTTCTAAAGATAAAAATACATAATTGTTAGTTTAAAAGACAAAGTAAATTTTAATCCAAGTGTTCATACTTCTTTTGTAACAATGCTGTATAGTACCTATTTTATTCTATATTTTAATACATATGTTTAATTAACTACTATTTAGAAGAGTGATAACTAAATTCTACATAAAATAGTTATAGTATTTTTAAATTTTTTGCTTTATTCTGAAGGTCAATATAGCAATAATCTCTCAGTCAAAAGTAAAGTTACCTTATAGAGAAATAAATATATTGCTTCAACATTTTTCAGTTTGCAGTCCTGACAACTTATATGACATTTTAATTTTGACATCTTTTAAAGAACCTCTGAAATTTATCTCATATGTTCAAAAGATGAGAAACAATTTCACCCACACAGAAAAGTGGCATGAAATTCTATTTATAAATATCACATGGTAAGTATCATAGGAATGTCTTAATGTTAGCCACAGAAAATCTGTTGACACATTTTAATAAATGTGGGTAGTAAATTCTGTATTATCTACTGTATTAATTTGTATCTCCCAGCATTTATCAGTTCAACATTAATAAGTTATTAGTCTCATGGAAGTAAGAATACAAGGAACACAGAACCTGTCAGTGTTGTGGCATAGTATCATTTGATTGCCACTATGACATACTTATAGGAAAATAAGTTGGTGTCTGGCATAGAAAAAGATAAGGTTATAAAGATTTTATCACTATTTCCAATATCATCCCTATTTTACTATCATAATCATTTAACCATTCATACTTGAAACATTGGAAAGTGTTCAGGTCTAAGGATTCAAATGAGTTCTAGTAATTTGAATCATTATATAATATTTTATTCATTGTGTGACATCCAAAATAACAAAAAAAATTGATACCAGAAACATTGACTGTTAATTCTGCTGTAAAAACCATACAAAAAGCTATACTACTGCTAGTCTACTAACCTGGTGTAAATTTTACACAATCCCAAGTGTGAGGGATTGAATCTACTGACCTAAATATACACAGAACATATGGACCTGTACTCTATTGTTTTAATTAACTGGGATATGAGGAAACAAAGGATGCACATGGAAAGTCTGACATGTATATCAGTTTCTATTTACATGAAAACAAGTTACTGGAAATATAAAGCAATACAATTAGACAATATTTTTATAATGTAAAAACTTAATGTAATATTGTTTAAGTCAGAGAATCATGTCATATTGTAGATAATTTAGGACCTTACATTTTTAACTCATAAGACTAGAAGATAATTTTGCAATGTTCTGTTTAACTGATTGCTTCTGATGAGTCAATTTTGGCAAATATGAAATACTTATTGAGTATAATTTTATAAGTATACCAAGAATATGAGTTACTGATTTCAACTGGATGAAGATAAGTTGTTCTAAGTATTTCCATGTGTAACATGGAATACTTTTAAAAGTGTTAAATCCTATACAGAAGGCTCACACTAATGGGTATCCAACCTAAAATGGAAATTATCAGGAATCCATAGCCACAGAATGCGATGATCATAAGAATTTTTGTATTCCAACTCAGAAAATTTAATTTTAAATCAGTGTCTATCAATGTTCATAAAAGCATTATAGAAAAATGTTAAATAAAATTTTTAGTTTTGTTCTGAATTTGTCAAGAGAATAGAAGGATGATAATTATAAATTAGTTGCTAGCAAGATATGTGTGAGATTAAAAGCATATTTAATACAGAGAACTTGAATAACTTCATTTATTTTCTACAGGAATAATAAAAGCAATGAGAATCTTACATTAACAGTTCTTTGTAGGTTTGGGTTGTTAAAGGATTTATTCTTTTATCAGAAATCTTCTGAACTCATTTTACTTGTTGATAATTTAACACATTCATTTTTAAAAGCTATAAGCATCAATCTAATTACCAAATCTAAATATGCATGACTGTTTGTTATTATAAGTGACACATTTTAACATATTATCAATAAAGAACTTTCTCTATAAAAAAGATTTTCTGCTTGCCTAGAAATGTTTTCTTAATTTTAACTGATAGGGAAATATATTTGAGGCAATGTAACATTAAAATAAGTTAGAACTTTTATTATTAATAGCTATATTTTACAGTGATCATCTTTTAAATTGTTCATGTATTTAAAGAATTTATAGATTGGAAAGGGCATTAGAGATTATCAATTCAAAGTATTTAATTCAATTTATATTATCTTGGGGAAAAACAAAACATTAAGACACTAATAATTGTATAAAAATCAGCAAAAGAGATATATGCTGACACCAAGGACTAATATTGCATAAAATAAACATTACATATACTTATTTATTTTATATATAAATAGTATTTCTGCCATATATTACACAAATAATACATATGCATAGAGTATTTACTGTATATTTCTTGGAGATTTTCTTTTGAAAAACAAAAGAAAACAAAACAAAAAATCAAACCTTCCATAAACTGTCCTTTAGTACTCCCCTTATATTTTAGCATATCTTTAGCTATACAATATGCCCTCTAATTTTAGTGTATAGTTATTTTTGTAATTCTGTCTGTGTGTGTGTGTGATAAAGACAGCATCTTCAACAAATAGTGAGAGGAATACTAAGTAACTATGTAGGGAAGAGTAAGATTGGACTCCTTGCCTTTGGCCTTCTACAAAAACTTAAATTTAAACTGAGCCAAGTTTCTGATGCCAAACCTGTATCACTGCATAGTGCCAGATGAAAGGAGGAAGTACTCTAAAGAATCATATGCACAAAAGTACTTTCTGGTATTTTTTGTACTTCAATCCAAATCAGTAACCATTGTCTTTTGAGTTCACTAAAATAAGTTATTATTGACAGCTGTGTGTTGATTTCTGTCATATCTGTTTTCTTCTCAGGTTCTGTTCTTTCTCTTAGATTGTGTTTTACTAACTGTAGTATCATTTATTTTCTTTCTGTAGCCATGTGGATAAACATATTACTCTATGTCATAGATAGGGTTTTATTGTTGTGAAGAGACATTATGACCATGGCAACCCTTATAAAGCAAAACATTTAATTGGAGATGGTTTATAGTTTTATAAGTTTAGTTCACTATTGTCTTGACAAACAGTATGGCAGCATGCAAGCAGAGAAAGAGCTGAGAATTTCATACCTTTATCTGGAGACAGCAGAAGAATGCTGCCACAATAGGCCAGGCATGAGAACACGTAAGACTTCAAAGCCTGTCCCACAGATGCACAATTCCTGCAATAAGGCCACACCTACTCCAAATAGACCACACTTTCTGGTAGTGCCACTCTTCATGGAACAAACATGAGTCTATGGGGGCCACTTTTATTCAAACTACAACACTCTCTTTGATTGATTTGAAGGCCTGATTTCAGTAGTCTTTCAGAGATGGTTTGGTGAACATAAGTTATTTTAGTCTGAATATCTCTTGATTTTTTAACTCCTTCAATTACTACCAGATATTTTAGCTGGATAAAGTTGTCTAGGTAATCATCTGTACTCTTCTAAAGCATTATGGACATTATCGTAGGCTCTTCTGACTTAGCTTTTCCATTAAGAAGACAGCTATTGTTTTAATAATTTTTCCTTTATATAAGATTTATATATTTTCTCTTAGATCTTTCAATACCAACACTCTGTCCTTTATATTTAACTATAATATGCCCTTGGGAGTTTCTTGTCCTTGACACCAAAATCAGATAATTATCCCTGATACTAAAACCAGATAACAACATAAAAATAAAAACACATTAAATTATAGAACAATGCTGCAGGTGAACAGATATATAAAATTACTCAACAAAATACTTTGAAAGTGAATTAAAGACTACACTACCAAATTGCCTTCATTCCAGGCATGCAGAGATGTTTGGAAATATGTAAGACAATAAATGTAGTTTATCATACACATGGACTCAAGATCACAAAATCATATGGTAATATCAATCCATGCAAAAATAAATAAATAAATAAAAGGCCTTTAACAGAAGCATACCACAGCCAAATAAAGGTTATAAATGATAAAATAAAGCCAGTATCATATTTAATAGAGAATAGCTCAAATGATTCCAATTCACAGATATGACTGTACTCTTTCTCCAAATGTTTTCATATAATGGTCAAATTCTACTGTAGTATCAAAAATAATATAAATGCTGCATTTATTTTCAATATGCTAAGAAAGGAGAATGGCATAACTCTACAAGTGGATGGACATCACACTTTACCACTTTCAATTTTAAATATTTTCTACACAGAAGGTACTCTAGGCACCTAGAATGAAAATATAATTTCTCAATAAGAATGGATTATTTTTGTTTGTTAGTTCATTTGTTTGTTTGCTTTAAAAGAGAAAATGATTCCACACTGTTTATATACAATGTATTCAAACTATTTGCCAAATTACAGTAACTGCTGTATAGAATATCTCAATGCTGACAACTTCCTTTTCACTGATGGGTAGTCTTTGTAGCTGTCTCTGATTAATTATAGGGTAGTTTGATCTCTTCTGGCCTTCTCCAGTGGGATGGCATCTGTTCCAGTAAGTTAGATCTAATCTCATATGGGGAAGATAAATGACAGATGTCAAAGAGTTAGTGCCAGTAAAGAACTATGTGACTAATTTTAAGAAATAAGTTCAGAAGAAGAAGCTTTTAGCTGTAACTGGAATCTATTGTGTTCATTTCATGATGATGTCTTAGTGTCTGAAAAAATTTTTCCAGTTATTTTGTTAAAATATGTTTTCGTATAAAATGAAAACAGGAAAAAATGTTAATTATAAACCTTCACAAAAACACAGAATAAAATATTTAAAGAAATACAGTTTGAAAATTAAAGATTTATTGATAGAAATTTTATATATTATCTTATGGAGATATTTTAATTACTGAGGCACAATTATTTCTTTAAAGAGAATAGCAATTACAAATAAACAATCACAAATCCATGGAGTGAACTTTTATACCCAAACGATGCTCCATCATAATCCAAGAGCATGTGCTCCACTATGTTTACAATAGCTTTATTCATAATAGCCAGAAATTGGAAACAACCTAGATCTCCCTCAACTGAAGAATGGATACAGATAATGTGGTACATTTACACAATAGAATAGTATTCAGCTATTAAAAACAAGAACATAATGAATTTTGCAGTCAAATGAATGAAATAGAAAATATTCTTCTGAGTGAGGTAACCCTTTCTCAAAAAGACATACATGTCATGTATTCACTATGTGGATATTAGTCGAGAAAGCTCAGAATACAGATGATATATTCTACAGACTCCCAAGAGTCAATAAAAGTGACTTTAGCAGAAAAGTCCAAAAGTCGGGATATGGAACTTGAAAAGTCCAACTCCCATAGCCAGACAGAATCCCCAGTGGGAGGATGAGAACACCAAATCCCTTACAAAACTTTTAACCCAAAATTGTTTCTATCTAAAAGAAATACAGGGACAAAAATGGAGCAAAGACTGAAGGAATGGGTGACCAGTGACCAGCCCATTTTGAGACTCATTCCATGGGTAGACACCAAATCCTTCACAATGTTAGTGATGCTATATTGCACTTACAAACAGGAGCCAAGCATAGCAGCCCTCTGAGAGACTCTACATAGCAGCTGACTGAGACAGATGCAGATACTCACTGACAAACATTGGACCTAGGTCAGGGCTCCTGTTAGGGGAAGAATTGTAGGTCCTGAAGAAGTTAGCAACCCCACAGGAAGACCAAAAGTGTCAACCAATTCCTGTGAGCTCCCAGAGACAAAAGCATCAATCAAAGAGCATACATGAGCTGGTCGGAGTTCCCTAACACATATGTAGCAGAAGGCTGTCATGTCTGGTCTCAGTGAGAGAGTATGAGCCTACTCCTGCAGCGACTTCATGAAATGGGGTGGGGGCAGTGATAATGATATACAAAGGAAGGATGCCCTCTCAGAGGCAAAAAGGAGGGGTCATGGGAGAAGGAACACTGTGAGAGGTCACTGCAGGGGTAACATTTGGGATATAAATAAATAAATAAATAAATAAATAAATAAAATAATAAACTACCAAGGACCAGCCTCAGCTTGGTGAAGGGTTTCTACGAGAAGAGGTGTTTCTGAGTGGTAAAAAAATTAAATCTTGGTCCAAACTGGTAGTCTAGGTTCTGTTGAGATAGATTTTCAGACTGTTCTCTCTCTCTCTCTCTCTCTCTCTCTCTCTCTCTCTGTCTCTCTCTCTCTCTTTCTCTCTCTCTCTTTCTGTGTGTGTGTGTATGTGTGTGTGTGTGTGTGTGTGCGTGTGTGTGTGTGTGTGTGTGTTCTGCTCTGCTCTGCTCTAGACAGATACAGCTTTCTTGGTACTCTAAAATGTTTCTGGTTGAGAGAGATTTCTCTATTAGTAAATATTCTAAAAATATATGGATAGCTCATGGGTTTTCTGACTTAACTCATAAAAGCTGCTATAAAAATTATTGAATCTTCTAACAAAATCAGATGTCTTTTTTAAAAAAAAAGTATTGAAGAACTGTTTTTGCTCTCCATACATCTCAGCTCTCTCTACAGAAAAACCTTAAAGAACAGTTATTGTTCTCTGCTAGCTTATCTCATGCAGACTAAATCCTCTTTATTTTATTTACATAACAATTCAGTCATTTACTTCAAGTTTTGTTTTTTTATTATCTTATGAATCAGCATCCTGGGACTCCACCCTTTGATTCTTAGGAGATAGCAAGCATACATTGTTTTTCTTAACATTATTAAAGAATTCAGAGGACTCCTGGTACAGAGCACTGATTCCTTCCAGTCTGGGCTGGAACACCGAGTACATCCTGAGGAGCAGCTTTGGCCGCATCTCATAGAACCCAGAAGAAGTGGGCCTCCAAGGAGCTCTATCCTGGGCTGTATCTTAGGCAAGGAGAGAGCAACACATGCCCCAAACAGGGAATAAATGGGAACCGTTAGGACCCAGGAAGTCTCTTCGGGCCTGAAGCACTGGTTCCTTTTTGTCTGTGCCTGAGCACTGAGCAGATCTTGGGCCCCACCTCTAATCTCAGTAGTAACACCCACCCCACACAGTTCTGATACAACCAAAATAATAGGAAAGACAGGCTCCATTCAGAGACAGAATAGGTAGCACTAAGAAGATCCAGATGGCAAAAGGCAAGTGCAAAAACATACATAAGCATCAGCAACCCAGGGTTCTTGGCATCATTAGAACCTAGTTCTCCCACACGGGAAAGTCCTGAATTCCCCATATTAATAGGAAAGCAAGATTCAGATTTAAAATCACTTCTAATGATGAAGGTAGAGGACTATAAGGACATAAATAACAATCTCAAAAAATTTGAGGAGAATACAGGTAAACAGGTAGACGTCCTTAAAGAGGAAACACAAAAACCCCTTAAATAATTACAAGAGAACACAACCAAACAGGTGAAGAAATTGAACAAAACCATCCAGGATAGAAAAAAATGGAAGTAGAAACAATAAAGAAATCACAAAGTTAGAGTACCTTGGAGATAGAAAACCTAGGAAAGAAGACACGGGCGTCACCAACAGAATACAAGAGGTAGAAGAGAGAATCTCAGGTGCAGAAGATACCATAGAAAATATTGACACAACTGTCAAAGAAAATACCAAATGCAAAAGTTCTTAACACACACACATACACACACACACACACACAAATATCCGGGAAATCCAGGATACAATGAGAAGACCAAACCTAAGGATGATAGGTATAGATGAGAGTGAAGATTCCCAAATTAAAGGGCCAATAAATATCTTCACCAAAATTAAAGAAGAAAACTTGCCTAACCTAGAGAACAGGATGTCCATAAAGATGCAAGAAGCCTGTAAAACACCAAATAGACTAGACCAGAAGAGAAATACCACCCGTCACATAATAATCAAAACACCAAGTGCACAAAACAATGAAAGAGTATTAAATGCAGTAAGGGAAAAAGGCCAAGTAACATGTAAAGGCAGACCTATCAAAATTACACCAGACTTCTCACCAGATACTATAAAAAGATAGAAGATGCTGGATAGATGTCATACAGACCCCAAGAGAACACAAATGCCACATCAGGCTACTATATCCAGCAAAACTCTCAATTAGCATAGGTGGAGAAACCAACATATTCCATGACAAAACCCAATTTATACAATATCTTTCCACAAACCCAGCATTACAAAGGATAATAGCAGGACAGCTCCAATACGAGGAAAATTATACCCTAAGAAGAGGAAGAAAGTAATCTTCTTCCAACAAATCCAAAAGACGATAGCCATATAAAGATAATTACACATCTAATAACAAAAATAACAAGAAGCAACAATCACTGTTCCTTAGTATCTCTTAACATCAATGGACTCAGATCCTCAATTAAAAGGCATAGGCTAATTGACTGGATACATAAATAGGACCCAGCATTTTGCTACATACAGGAAACTCACCTCAGTGACAAAGACAGACTTTACCTTAGAGTAAAAGATTGGAAAACAATTTTTCAAGCAAATGGTCCTAAAAAACAAGCTGGAGTAGACATTCTAAAATCTCTAGCCCGAGAACACAAAGGGAGAGACTCATGGCTCCACATGTATCGGTAGTTGAGGGTGGTCTTGCCAAGCATCAGTGGAAGTAGATGGACTTGGTGCCTGAAAGTTTAGATTCTCTGGTGTTGGGGAATTTCGAGGGCAAGGAGGCAGGAATGAGAGGATGGTGGAAGCACACCCTCATAGAATCTACCAGAATTTTATGGATTAGACATTACAGAGGCAGGCTGCCAGAAGACTAGATTCCAGAATTCAAACAAAAAAGTATTTAGATACTAAAATTCATTTTGAGAATTGTATATTACAGAATACACAGCCTTGGTGTATCTACTCATCAAGCAATCTGAGCAGACCTGCTCAAACTTCTGATGTCCTGGAATTTCAGCTGGATGCACTAAAGAAACTGTGTCAGAGGCTTATCAGCTTACTCTTCCCCTGCCCCTCTTCATATATCTCAGTGACCATAATCAGCTTGAAGAAGTTAATGAATAGTCAGTGACCCTATTCCCTGGGCTTAGGGACTGAGGTGGTTAATATTGGGTTGTCTTTCTAGGGGAAATCTAGTTTTGTTGGAACAGAAAGAATTAGCTAACATTTATTGCATAGCCATAACCTATTGGTAGAAATATGTATAATTGTTATTAAGATGAAGCTATAATTTCTTAAATGGTACAAAATTTACTTTGATTTCAAATTTAAGGTTTTCATTGGCATAAGAATTTTATTGAAATAAAAATGAGATTAATGTTTTTACTCTCATAGGCATTGTGCCTATATAACACATTTAGGAATACAAGATTTAGACCGAGTTCTTCTTTAACTTTTTTAATTGATTTGAGAATGTGAGCCTGTAAATCAAGTGCCTATAGCAAATCCATGGCTCTGGGTTTATTGTTAGGGTGTTTTCTATATTTTATTTAGAGATAACTGAGAGGAGTTAACAGAAACAATCCAGATTGTCTTACATTGATAATTGGTTCTCAAAATATCAGAAATCCACAGAATTGATGTTACAAATATTTTTTGTTTTAATGTTCATTTTGATTAGAGACCTGTCTGCTCCTGACAGCTCCCGGTCTTGGATTCTAACAAGAAATTGAGCATTTTTGGAGTTATTCCATTTGTGGTGATACAGTCACTATACAAGAATTGCCTCTTTTCAACTACAGACAAATTACTGCCCAGAAAATGACAAACTTGTGGAAAAGTCTACTGATTATATCTGCCAAGGCAGAGTAATCAGCTCTTAATAATTCTGCATCACTAGGGGTGTCAGATGATCCTGGGCCAGAAGGCTGAATATTGGATGCTCCAATATTCTGTAGTATAGGGATTGTCTAGGTGCTCAGCAGTATCTATAAATTGGCTAAGTTTTAGAAGCTATGCTTTGTGTTTCCCATAATTTCAGTTAACTCAGTCATTCTAGATTTCTGATGGGCTTGAAGACTTATAGTCTCATAGCCAATCCCAGCTATTTACTTTGAGAGAAAAAAATTAGAGAGGATGGTTTTCAGTTGACATTCATTCTAAAGCCAAGAAAAAAAGCCAGGTTCAGATCTAAGTCTTTTAATTAGGAGAGATGACAGAGGTTCTGGTTAGTCAACAAAATGATGGACTGGGTATTAGGTCTAAATTGTACCTTACTGACACAAATTGGTATAGTTATACTCTAATTGTATTTTGTGAGAAAAGTTTTATTTTAAGAGGAAGGCTGATATGTACGAGGAACTAAGGTCAGAGGAGTAAGGAGAGGAAGAGGAGGAGTAAGGAGAGGAAGAGGAGGAGTAAGGAGTGGAGGAGAAGAAGGAGAAGAGAAGCCAGGAGATGAGAAAGGTAGAGAGGAAGAGAGAGAGAGAGAGAGAGAGAGAGAGAGAGAGAGAGAGAGAGAGA
>JANHMN010000019.1:23813997-23849491 GCA_030674055.1 Rhabdomys pumilio
AGAGAGAGAGAGAGAGAGAGAGAGAGAGAGAGAGAGAGAGAGAGAGAGAGAAAACATGGTAGTAGATGTTCACGTATCTCTGCCAGTGAAGATAGTAGATATATCTAGGTTGGGTATTGGGTTACACTTCTGACTGTATGAGCATCTTGTTATTGAGCGTTACCAAACTTATAAAGTCGTTGATTAACAGTAAAAAAAAATTTATAAAAGCAAAAAGGAGGAGGGATGGGATAGAGCTTTTCTAGGAAGGGAAAATGAGGAAAGAGGATGGCATGTGAAAAGCAAATAAAATATTCAATAAAAAAAATCAGAGACCTGTCTGCCTTTGCTAAGCACAGACAATAATCTATTTACATCGAACCCATCCCTAAAGTTAATATTTCCACCAAGCCTGGGCCTACCCTTGTTTTGTCCTAAACTGACCCTGAACTCAGGAATTCATCTGTCTTTGTATTCATTAACAAAAACTTAACTTGGTGAGATCTCTTGTGACCACCACTCCCTAAATCTTTTCATCTCCTTTCTCTGTAAGTTTCTATCAAGTTGTTTCACAGCCCAGATGATTTTATTCTTTTAGATTAGTGAAACCCTTCATATAATTCATATTGCATCCTTATTTTTTGTATAGTTGAGAAATTATATATTTTCAAACTCATGTATTTACAGTTCTTTCCTACAGCCTTAAGGACTGTTTCAAACGTTCCAGTATTTTACCATTTTGCTGAGACATAGCCACATACTTGACTCCTGAACTTGTGCTGTTTCTATTTATCCTAGAGTCATTTACGTTAACAGGGAGGACATTTTTAAGAAGGTAAGAGTCCTACACTGCTAGTAATGCTTCCAGAAAATATGCACATTATTACACAAACAAGCATTACACAGCAGCCATCAACAATCATGGAGGCTTACAGAGGGGAACCTGTCCCAGGGGCAACTGCAATGTCACAAAGTGCCTTTGTCCCCACCGAGGCAATGGCAGACTCAGCAAAAAGTAGTGTTACTTTAAAACCCACCAGCTTAGTTTTTATATTCTTATTTTTCTTCTTGCTCTCCTATAATATATCCCTACAAAAGAGACCCATGCCTCCAATTCCTGGCAGTTTGCATTCAGTTCACCTCTGCTGAGATCTGGGGCTCCTGTTTTCCTTCAGAAAGAGCAGGCCAATCAGGGATATTCACCAATTATGACTCTCTTAGTTATGGTCTAACTGCTGTGAAGAAACACCATGACCAAGGCAAGTCTTGTAAAGACAATATTTAATTGGTGCTGGTTTACAGGTTCAGAGGTTCAGTTCATTATCGTCAAGGCAGAAGTATTGCAGCATCCAGGCAGGCATGGTAAAGGCAAAGCTAACAGTTCTGCATCTTTACCTGAAGCCTGCTAGCAGAATACTGGCTTCCAGTCAGCTAGAATGAGGATCTTATTACCTACACCTACAATGACACACCCATTCCAACAAGGCCATAACTATTTCAACAGGGTCACACTGCTCACTCCCTGGTCTGAGCATATACAAACTATCACAATGGCATAACATAATACAATAAGATTAAGCAAAAGCCCTGTAACCAGGCTGGGTGAAACAAGCCAGTAAGAGAAAAAAAAGATTCTAAGAACAGACAAAGAGTCAGAGACACATCCACTGTTAGAAATCCCATAAACATCTAAAGCTGAAAAATTAAAACAGGTATGCAAAGTGCCTATCCTAGATCTGTTGAGGTTCTAAGAATCCCGATTCAGTTTCTGTGAGCTCCTACGATCCTTGTTTAATATCTTCTATGGGCTGTGTTTTCTACTCCTCTGGCTCCTATAGTCTTCCCTCCCACTTTTTCAGAGAATTTCTTGAGATCTTGCCACTGTCTTAGTGCTGTTATTTGCATTTGCTCCCATCAGATGAAAGAGGAAACCTTTCTGATAATGATTGGGTTCAGCAACCATTTTACATCTCTGAGACATCCATCTTTCCATTTTTGGCTATGCAGAAAGTCTCTGTCATCGGCTCCCTCTTGTTACTGGGAAACAAGTTAGACCAGTCAATGTTTGACTACTCTCATAAGATCTGAGCCAACATTGTTCTAGCACATCTTGCAATTAGGACATATGTGGGGGTCAAAGGTTTTGTGAGGGGGTTCGTTGTTGTTTAAGTCCTACCATTTGGAGCTCTGCCTGCTTACAGGATGACTTGTTCATGCTCAGTATACTCCATTACTAAAAGTTTTTGCAAGAGTGACCCTCAAAAGTTCTAGGATCTTTTCTCTCCACTAGCTTGCCACATTGCTCCCTAAATGCATCTCTATGTTCACTCCCTGCCCAACCTCGTCTCTCCTGTTCCTATTCCTACCAAACCCCTGTCTACACACACAATCTATTCTATTCAACTTTTCCATGGAGAACCTCCACTTTTTGAATAAGATTAAGTGTAGTAAAGTATCTTCCTGAGCTTTATAGAGTTCTATAATACAAGGACTATATGTACATTTACAAATGCCAGCACCAAACAAAGTATTGGAGTCAACTTTGAAAGTCACATAATAGTGTTAGAAGAGAGGGAGAATAGCTAGAGAGACAAATTGGAATATTTCACAGGCTCTCAATTTTTGACATTTATCTAATTTTATAATTGTGACCATGGTATTTTTCTCTTTTACACATCAAATATCAAGTAAATATAAGTTTAAATGATTTTAAGCAGTTCAAAGAGCATTTTGCTACAGTGTGCTAACAAAGTAAAGTTTGCTCAGCAAATCTAAAACTTACCCAGAAGCAGGTTCTTATCCTCTATCACGTACTCAATGTGTAATCTATATAAATTTTCCTAAACATGATTTTTAAATTATCAATTCATTAAATATAATTCACTGTTTCAGACTACATACTATATCTGGCTTGTTTATAGGGTTTTTCTTTTTATGAGTTTTTAAAAACCCTACATTTGTCTACTGATGAGTTAATATGTTCTTCTATGTTAGAAAACATACCACTACTAAGTATGGACAAGAGTGTATGTAGTCAAATGAAAACAAAATAAACCAAATAGTAACTACAATGACAAAATCATTTTTATAATACAGTCACATTTGGCTTTTACATTTCTTTTGACTTTACTTTTCACTATTAAAACTTTTTTTCTCATGAGTTTAGTCAAAATGTTTGCCTAATATTAAAGCAGGTGGTATCTGAATTTTCATTTCTTATTTTATTCATTCAATAAAATATCACAAAATCATCAGAATTTTGTCTACTTTTTAAAATTATTTAATTAGTAATTTAATACTGGTATGCTTTAAGATTAGATTAATGTATTCTATTACAACAATACTTTAAGTGTTATTATATTTCTAAAATGAAATTTATATAAATATTGGTACTATTTCTCAAATAAGAAAAATAAAATTCCTTAGTTATTTTCTTAATGTAAGGGTAATAACCTTGGAAATCATTGTTTCTGTCTTTTAACATTTTTTGTTTGCATATTTCCCTACATTTAGAAGTAGGAGTTAAATACTGGTTTTATAAATATTGAGGAAGAAAGAAAAGATATGTACAAAAACATCAATGTTGTTTTGCTGCCTTCAATGATGTATTTTTCTACAAATAGTATTGAGTAGTAAGTAAAAGTAAGCTTGCCTACTGCATCAATCATGAGACTTTCACTCTGAAGAGTACTCAGTAATTCCTCAGAGTCAGTACATCTCTTTTGGCAACATGAGAAAAGGTGTGTACAGTGACCAATTGTAAATCTCATCAGTAATTGGGTTTTTACTAAAACCTATGGGTGTCTTAGTGTATTAAAATGCATTTCACCAGGCAAGTAAAAGTGCAGGCTTTTAATCTAGTGTTCTGACATGAATCAGAAGGGATTCAGAATTAAAAACAAGCCTGTTCTATAAGAGTTCCAATTCAGCCAGGACTAAATAGTAAGCAACTCTATCTAAAAAAGTTGAGAATGAGAAAGGAGAAACCCTTTAAGATTAAGACACACACTGCTAGGTTACTCACCAATTTTGACTTGTTTTTAAAAGAAATATGAAAATGTTTATGAAAAATTATAAATGATGGGTCTACCAAGATGTGATATACATGGGTCAATATCCTATATAAAGAATTTTACCCCATGTTTCTTCATTAATATCCAGTTAGCCCTTTCAAATAAAGGCCATTTAAATGAAATTGCCAAATACTGAGGAAAAAATACTCTGACTAGATTTTTCTTTTCACAAAATAAAGTTTCTGGTTCTGAGATTGTATTACATTTAATTGAGTTGTTGGCCAAAAGTATTTCATGGGAATTGCCAAACAACTCAGGTTTTCAAGACTATATACTGGTTTCCACGAATTGATGTCAAGGCCCCATTCTTGAAGACAACCTATGACAACTCAACATAGAGACATCAATCGGGTGCCTATTTAGAGCCTTTACTCCTATATCCTAGCAACTTCGGTACCAGAAGTATATTTTTCAAGGTTTCCATTGCTGTGAATACACACCATGTCAAAGACAACTTTTATAAAGGACACCATTTAATTGTGGATGGATCACTGGTTATGAGGTTCAGTCTTCATCATGATGGTGGGAAGTACGGTAATATTCAGGCAGGCAGGGTCCTGAAGATCTGAGAGTTCTATATCTTCTTCCAAAGGCAAACAGGAGAAGACTGGCTTCCAGGAAGCTATGGGGAGGGTCGCAAAACCCACCCCCACAATGACATACTTCCTCCAACAAGGCCACACCCATTTCAACAAGGCCACATCTTCTAATACTGTCACTCACTTCCTGGGACAAATAAATTCAACTCAGCACAAAAAGTTATTCTATCTACAAGAAAAAGCTAAAATCTATCCACAAACTCTTAGACTGACAAGAATGCTTTGACTGCAAAATATGTTTGAATAATGATGACACAAAACTCATTAAAATAATCAATTAATATCTGATAGACTAAAGGCCCACGTCAAGAGAATGGAACCTATACTTTACATTGCTTGGTTAACCAAGAATATGAGACTAGATAGCCCAGGGACCTACGGGGAAAAACAAATAGTAATAATCTTAAAAAATAAGTAGTGATAAAATGACTCCTAATGATATTTTGTTAAACTGATTAGATCAGTGCTTTGTTCAGCTATCACCAAGGAAGTTTCCTTTTGTCCCATACTGTAATATATACAGAGACCAACAGCTGGGCAATAAATACAGAGAGACTTTGGAACACCCAAACATTAGTGGGATGTCTCCATCAAATCTTTCACCTCAGGGCTCAGGGACAGAGTGTAGGACACATAGGGAATGGAAGACACTAAAGAAACAAAGTCCTTTAAATCAATATGTTGAAAACCAGTATGAATTCACAGAGAATGAGGAAGCATTCGTTGGGACTATTACATACTCTTTGTATACATTATAGCTTCTAATTTAGTATTTTTATGGAAATGTTAAGTGTGCAAATAAGTGAGTTACTGATTCTTTGGCCTTCTCGTGGGTTCTTTTCCTTTTCTGTTTGTTTGTTTGTCTTTTTTGGTCCAATTTGAATGTGAAAAGCTACCATTTAACCCTGAATTATTTTGTTATTAGAAAGATGATTTATCTCCACTGAGACAAAAAGTAAGTTGATCCACATGGGAGGGGATGTGAGGAGGAAGTGTGACTAGTTGAAGGAGGGGAAATTGTAATGAGAATATAGTATGTGGTAAAAAAGTTATTTATAATAAAAGAAAAAAATCCTTAAAAAATTAACAAAATAATTTTTAATGAAATACACAGCACCATATTATAAATATCTAGGGTTTAAAAAATTCCACTAGTCATTTTTAAAAATTCATTGACAAGATTATATTAAATTTTGATTATGCTAGTGATTTAAATTATGAAACTGATTACATTGTAGATTAACTATAAAAAGGAGAGTTACAAACTAAGAAGGAGTATAATGTTGCATATATAAAAGCCAGATTGGAGGATGTTTTGATTACTTGCTTTAATAAACTATAAAGTACTTCAAGGAGTATTATACAAGTCATAAGTTATATAAGTTTATATTATGATATTTGAATGTTTGCATCATAGATATTGTGCATATTTCAGAATATATTAACCTAGTTTATTTTATACTTCATATTTAGCATGCTGTTTTCATGTCAATTATGTATTTGAGATGATTAATTGAGCACTTATTCAATCTACAAAAGGATGCTTTCTTTCATTTACAATTTATAAAATGATGCTTCTGTACAGTTTTTTAAAGGGGGAAATTACATGAAATAAATGCACTTTTTCTTTGTAGAAACATCAACTCTGGTTTGAGCAACAGAATATTGTGAACTACATTTCTAATTACCAGCTATTAAATGAAATATGAGTCAATTATAATTAAATTAAAAGTACCTATCATTCTTTTGAATATGAAAAAAGAAAATAAATATACTTACTGACTGAGAGGTAAACTAAAAAACATTGTTATGACAAGGTCTTCATTTTCATGTAATGTAGATCAATCTAGCTTTTATTTAAAGATTCTACTGAGTCTACTATCAGGTGAGATAATAAATTCAGGATCTGGCCTTTAAACTACAAAATTAAATGGACTATTGTGACCACCTAATAGAAATTAATTGTTCTAGCTAAAGAAATTAGGTTTTTCTATGGTACTTTTTAATAAATGTAAATCTAAATATCAGTGGAACCAACAGATTTAAAAATAGGGATGGGGTCAGTGGTTTTAGTAATTTCTTAAACTCCAAATCAAACAAATAAATAAATAAGTAAATAAATAAATGAATGAATGAATAAATAAATAAATCCTAAAAGTTAAGTGGGATGCCAAATATACTTGATGATCTTATATATTTTTTAATATTTCTGAATGAAGTGTACATTAACTTTTTTACCATTATTAAATATGGTAAAAGGTACTGTTTTCTCTTTCTCAATTTTGAAAATCAGGAAGTTTAATTAAAACTGCCTTTCTAAATTCATGCAAAATCATGATATGCATGAGGACACATAAATATAGTAATGCATACTAATTTTAGTAAGCCAGTCTACTGAATATATACTGATTACTTTTTTTCAGAATTACAGTTTTACTGTAAACTTGTTCTCTTTAATTTGTCTAACCTACATGCTTTAAAAATAAAAACACACAAATTGGTGTAAACACTGTTGCTTTTTCATTTTAAGTTAAAGGATATCCGTTAATTTTTTTTTTTTTTTAGTTTGACTGCATAAAAATCAGTCACATTATCCATCACTAGGGCACACTTTGAAGTGTGTTTGTTTTCAAGAAAAATTAATGGTGATATAGAAGATGCATTGTCCTGTGTACAGGAAGAATCATTTCAGGGGGCAGCATGCTGGACTGAATGAAAGTGAAGTAAGAGGAAATCAACTGACCAAAGGCTTTCTGGCGTTTCTTCTTTCTTCTGTTCTGTTGATGATGCAGCCAACCTCTCACCACCATAGCTGCATGGTCTTGTAGATCTTTCCACCAAGGTGTTGGTACTCTCAAATTATGAGACAGACATACACTTCTTTCATTGGATAGCATTCAGGTGTTTGTTAACAAAGGGTAAGAGGGCTTTCTGCATGTACTCTGAATCTATTGCCTTCTCTTGTATTCTTTTCTAATGAGAGACAGAAAATGAGTAGATCTGGATGAGGGCAGAGGCAGAGAAGAACTTGGTAGAGTGAAGAGAACAGAAACTAAAATCAGGATATATTGTGTGAGAACAAAATCTATTTTCAATAAAAAAAATATAATGTAAAAAATGTGTTTAATACTAATCACTATAATGATAATTATAATGACTGATTTAATGAAGACTAGGCCCCGTTTAGATCAGGAGCATTGCAAAGGCTTACATTCAATCCTTTGTAGAGGTCACTATTGCTCTCAATTAATAGGCCATTAGAAAGTCTGTTTTCAACTTGCAGATCAGACCCAATAGTCTTATCTTCTAAATCAATACATAATTTTGTAAGAAAATTCTCATGTCTTGAGTTGGGAAAGACACATTAGAAAAAAAAGATTTGACAGAATAACCCCTTTTATTCCATATATACATTTTATGAAACCATAACTGCCTTAGTTAAAGTTTCATGGTTCTGAAGAGACAGCATGACACAGACAAATATTATAAAGTAAAACATTTAACTGTGGTTGGCTTAAAGTTTCAGTTTAGTTCTTTGTCATCATAATGAAAAGCATGACAGCATGCAGGTAGACATGGTACTATGGGCACCAAGAGTTCTACATCTTGGTCTACAAGCAGTACAATGGCACTGTCTTCTATAGGGAACATGGAAAAAATTCTAATTTTACATTAGGTTTAGCTTGAGCTTATACATGAGAGCTCAGATCTTACCCCCACAGTGACAAACTTTTTTCAACAAGGCCACACCTTCTACTGGCGCTAAACCCTGTGGGCCAAGCATTAAAACACATGAATTTATGGAAGCAAAACCTAACCAAATCACCAAACTAGCACATTATTCTCTCTGGCCCCCATAGCTATAATATAAAACAAAATACATTAGACTAACTTCAAAAGTTTCTGTAGTCTCTAATGGTCTCAATAATGTAAAAAGCACAAAAAATAAAGTCTCTTTAGAAATTCTTGTAATCTCTTAACTGTTCACCCTTATAAAGTCAAAATAAAAAAAAAAAACATCATATACTTTAGGAGACTCTACAAATGTTTACCTTAAAGTCATATTAATACAGGAGAATATTAATATATAGCATAAACTCAGTAGCATCATGAAACATGTGTTTTATCTGTAGGTACTTTCTAGAAAAATAATTATTTTATGATATAATATTGCATTGTGATCTTCAGGTAGGACATCAGGACATCACATACCATATTCTGAACAAATATAAATAACATTTGTATTTCTAGATAGTGTTGCCTACTGAGAGAGAAAATTGAATTAGGTAATACATCTAATAAAAAATGTTATTCGTTGAACTAAGTATCTCGCTGTTTAGATAAAATCTTATCTTTAACATGTTATTAAAGGTCTTACATTTTGATCATTCTGGAAGAGACGCAAGTTCCTCATAGTTTTATTTGATCTTGTTCATTGATATCATAAACTAATCCAGGCAATAACAGAAAGAACATTAATCCCTTTATTGTTACATTTTTTAAGAGTAGACAAAGGAATAGAAAAAAACTGAGAAGCTATGACTGATACAGTCAGTACCTACAAGTATCTGTTAAATAATGTTCAAGTTTCTAACAGTGGGTGGCTCTCTAAATTTGAGGAAAAATCTTTCTCTTGGTGACATCCAGTAAGAAAGATTTTTCTTTGTACATTGTAAAACTGTAAAGAAAATAAAGTTTAAAGTTTACAGACTTTGAAGTAAAGTATTTTTATTTTATTAAGAAATGGCATGAAGTCTAACCATATGTATCCAACTCAGACAGCTGGACTCTACCCAAATTTCAATAACATGGCAAAAAATATGTTAAATCAATTTATAGAATGACATTTGACTATCATTCCCATTCCATTTAATTAGAACTTTCAAAAAATCAATACAGAATCAACTTTTAACAGGTAATATTTTATTTTTTTTTTACTTATAATCATATTTAAATTGATAACTACACATGCAGGTTCTTTTTGGTTTAACACTGTGTATCACACAAATATTAAGCAATCACCAAGTTTCTTCATAAGATAAACTTATAATAATTCATCATTAAGAAATAGCAAGAAAAAGTATAATCAAAAAGAGTATGAGTGTAATGGTACAGAATTGAAACTTAATACAAACTGTATCTTAAATTATGACTCTGGGTAAGTGCTAAGCCTATGCAAGCTTGAAATTTATAATTCAGAAAGATGAAAATCATAGTTATATTGGTTTTACTGGAATTTAAAATTCTTTTCTTTTAATACATCAAAATATTGTTAATTTTCCAAACCCTTATTCATTCTCTGACATAGTATTTGTGAATATATGTGAGAGGACTGAGTTAGCCCAAAGCAGACTGACTCCATAACAGACTGCAAACTGGCAATTGTGGAGATTAAGCTTGCATTTCTGTTTCCCAGAACTGAAGAAGTCCAAAATAAGTCAGGTTTCAGGATAAACAACCCCTTACACTCAACCAATCAGGAGTTGCTCTGCCAGCTAGCCTGAACCATGTATAGTTAATCAGCAACAGTTCTGGAAAAGTCTCCCAAACTCCCCAAACCCTTACCCAATCACAAAGGCACCCATACCCTTGGAGACAGAGAGAAACAGTCAAGGGAAAGAAATGTAAAATTAACCTGCTCCTTCTCTAACGACCTTTAAATTAATCCTGCAAAGCTCACATGTCTATCTTCCATCCTGAT
This sequence comes from Rhabdomys pumilio, assembly GCA_030674055.1. Lineage (NCBI taxonomy): Eukaryota > Metazoa > Chordata > Mammalia > Rodentia > Muridae > Rhabdomys > Rhabdomys pumilio. Next base: position 23,824,350 of record JANHMN010000019.1, read on the forward strand.
GAATGGTAGACACCTATATGGCAGATCTCTGCAGAATAAATGGTCTTTGCTGTTACATACTATTTGAGTCTAGGATATTATTGGTTGGCAAATCATGGATGCTTACAATGTATCTATCAAAATGTGTTTAGAAGACCTGAGGTATAAAATTTCTGCTCCAATTTATTCCATCCATATTGAGTATAATCTAGCTTTCAAAATTTATTTTAACTTTAAAATGTAATCAATATGAAATATTGTCTGTGAAGGTGCTTGTATTTACACAAACTTTAAGTATTATAAGAATAGAAAGCTGGTGAGAATCTAATTTTCAAACACAAATTTAAAATTTTATGATCAAGAATTACTGAACAAATGATTAACTTATTTGGAATTGTCCATGTAAGTTGTTATAAACTCTTCAGTAAGCATTTGTTGATTACACTCAAAATGACATTGTATGGCAGGTGGGAGTAGGAATACTTATAAGCCCCAGGAAAGTATCAGATGTCTTGGTAAGTTGAAACCTGCAGGTTTCAAAATGAACCTCCCCTCTGTCTCTGAGTAATAGAAAAGAACAGTAAAGGGGACAACTCTGAACAATCAAGCATCCAGGGGAATGTTCTAGTACCTTTAGATCTGCCTGAACAAGGATCACAAAGACTACAGTTCAGTGAGTCTTCCTCACCCACACTGGGTTATGCTTCTTAGTAATGCAGCTACTCTATATCAATCCTTGTTCCTATAAGTAATTCCTTATTCATAATTTTGTTGGTAATGCAATAAAACTCACTGTTTGATCACACTAGACTTCAATCAGATGCAATTGATTTTTTTTTCTGTGTTGGACTCCCCATTGTTGTGTTTTATGAAAATGAAAAATAAGCCAGAGATATGGTAGAGGTGCTGTGTGGTTTAAGGGAAGGAGTTGCCTCTGCTGGCCCATGCTGAGGTATCCCTTCCCCTTGAGGTACCAAAATAGAATAGAGTTTACTTAGGGCATGGGGAGGAAAAATGAGGGAGAAGAGAGAAAGAGAAAGAGAGAGAGAGACAGAGAGAGAGAGAGAGAGAGAGAGAGAGAGAGAGAGAGAGAGAGAGAACAGTCAGTTTTACCAGAAAAGTCATACACAGGTTGCAGGTCAATATAGAAAGAGGCAGAGAATGAGAGGGAGTCAGTCAGAAATTTAGAACAGTTTGCCAGAGGGCAAACCGAGCAACTCAGTGACTCAGTGAGAAAGAAAAAAAAGCTGGTGTGAAGTATTCAGCTTGGGGAGGAGTTTGGGTCAAAATAGCTGAGTTAAGCCAGCTACCCAGAGTTCAGAAAGTTCTATGAAGGGTGAGCTTATTCAGCAGTAAGCCTCCAAAATGACAATTGCATCTGGTGAATGAAAGTTACATTTACAATTCAAATCATCACATTTCACTCCTTATGTCATAGATGACAACATAATGCAAAATGTATTCAGGAAAATTTCAAAAGCTCCATGAAAATCTCAACATGATTGAAAGTGCAAGGTTATCCTAAACAGCCTTTTTGCTACAAACCTCCATAAACCAATAAATAAATAAATAAATAGATAAATAAATAAATAAATAAATAAATAATAAGATTATACATTTACCACGTTCAATGGCACAAAATATACATTACCACTTCAAAAGGGAGGAATGAGGACATCATGAGAAACTGCTATACTAAAGCAAAACCAAAACTCATCAGGAAACATTCCAAATCCTTTAGCTACATGTTCAATGTCAAAATATTTAAATTGGTCCCACTCCTACCCATACACTCTTAGATTTGAAGCTGCAATACATATTTTTTCGAAGCTTTCTTGTGTATACTGCTTTCTTTGGCAGATATTTCATGGCTCTGGCATCTTCAACATTTTCATGTAGCCTTTGATATCAGAGTTTCACTTTCCACAATTTCATACAACAGCTATTCAGAGCTTTGATGTGTTGTCTTACATGACTGGCTTCAGCATCTCTCAGAAACCATGGAGGAATAGTCCACATTCCATTTTCTCTTGTAGTTTTTTTCTGACTCTAAAGTAAAGCCACATGGATATAACACTATTAAATTTGGCTGACCACATGATATAAATCCCCACTCTTTGAGTCATATTTGTAGAAACATTCTAGTAGTAGAAAATTCTTTAATACTTTTTCTGTCACAATTTTGTAACTTAGTTGGGTTCTTGCCCAAGATATATGTTTTTGTTTTTTTTTTTTTTTTTTTTTTTTTTTTTTACTATAGGTGTTCTTCTTCCTCAGTAAAACCATTCTCTTTATCAGGACAAGCCTTGACATCAGCAGTTTCTTCATGCTCTTTTTCTCTTCAAACAATGTATGAAGTATTTTGCCCTACTTGCTCTACTGATTATTAGTAACAATTCAAAAAAGTCAATATTAACCTTGAAATCTGCTCTGCAAAAGAAGTAAGCCATATGTTTTCACTTAGGCTCAGGCAAATTCTTAGGATTAGAGTAGAAGAACTGCAGGGCTTTTGTTGCTGTTGTTTTGTTTTTTGTGTTAGTTTTTTGGACGTGTTTGTTGGTTTGTTTGTTTGTTTGTTTTTGCCAAAATATTGCTAGAATTGTCTCCAGTCCAGTTGCAAATATTGTTCCCCTCTGAAAACTCTTGAGTTTGGCCTTTGCAATCCATGTTGGTCTCAGTACTACTCATTTACAAGCTTCCATAAGCTCTGCATTAGCATTAAATTCCTATCACAGAAATACCATCATTGCTGGTATCAACTTCTCCCTTATATTCTTTATATTGCTGGGATAATACATTGTGACAAGGGCAACTAATAGGAAAAAGAGTTTATGTTGTGTTTACAGTTTCAGAGGCTTAGTGTGCGTGATGGCAGGGCAATATCATGAGAGCTAAAACATATGAGATTTCACACCTTGATCCACCGTGAGGCAGACAGACATAATTATTATTGCTGTGAATATATAAAATATGTTACATGAAGAATATATCCAAGCTTGATTCAGTGACACATCTCCTCCAAAAAGACAACATCTTCTACCCTTTTGAAACAAGTTAACCGAGAATCAAGTATTCAAATATGTGCATCTATGAAGGCTATTTTCATTCAACAAACTACAAACACACATAACAGAAGTAGAGAACTAAGTGCTGAAGTTGTGCTCTGACTTCCATGCTTAATAGCATATATATTCCCAAAGATTCACACAACCACTCACATAATGATAAAAAATTTACTGTAATATATTACAAAATAATTGATATTGATTTTTGTAAATATATATATTCTTTCTGTGTGCATAGTTTTGTATATGTGTGTACATATTTGCGGAGAGGCCAGAGGATAACTCAGGTGAAATGAGCATCCTTTCCATAGTGTTCATTCTGAGAATCAAACACAGTCAGACTTCATTGCAGCAACTATACTTTTTCATAGATTTCCTCTATCATCACAATGTGTTAAAATTTATCTATCACAAATGTTAGTATAAACCATATAAAAACTTGGTTTTCCACTAAGATAAACTAAAAGTCATCTCACTACATTGTTTATGCCTTCATATAACAATGCTTTTCTTTTTTTGTAAAAGGAGACCCCACAACACATCATATGCTCTGTGAATTCCATAGATTTTGTCACTTACATCTCTTTTTTTAGCTTTTACAATAAAAAAATGCCCTTTCCATAGTGAGACAGCAAGCAACAAAAATTACTCAAATAACAATTCCTATATTATTTACATTCATTGTGCAGATTCCCTCCTTTTGAATTACATCTGTGTTAAAAACTAATTGGAACCCAATGGGATTCAAATTAACAATAGATTATTATCACCCCAGCTTTGCTGAATCTCTTTAATGAGATTAATAAAAGATTAACTATTACACAAGGAAATGAAACATCTTATCTATGGAATCTAGTTCTTGGAAAGTAATGTTATTCATAAGTGCAGTGTGGGAATAGGGATCTTTAAGCCCTTCCCGTGTCCTTCCAAGAATCCCAATTCTTCCTCTGTTTAATGACACCCTCTTTTGAGGTGTTCCTTAAGCCTGGGCTTTTTATGACTAATGCTGATAGTAGCACTGATCTATGGAAATATGAATAGTATCGAACCTCTAAAAGCCCAAAATAGAGTCACACCATGAGTCAGGTTTAGCACTCTTGGACATATACTCAAAGGACTTGATAACCCAGTCCAGTATGAACATGTAATTTGTAATTAGATAGTTCTAAACACAGATATTTCTACTGAATATTTCAGCACTATTATATAACTTTCTTTTCCTGTCCCTATTTTTAGTATTCCTAAGTATCTTGAGGTAGTTTGTATCTTATTTTCCTTTTATTACAACTTTAAGTGGGGTAATTATAAGAGTGCTCATAAGCAAGACCTCCAATTCTGCTGGTAAGAAAACAAATATTGGACCAGAGTCAATGCATTTGGAAGGCTACATGCCTACCATGTATGAGTCTCTGGCTTTAATGCACAAAACCATATAAACCTGGCATAGTGTCATATGTCTATAATCTCAGAATTCAGATGGTAGAGGCAGGATGACCAGAAGTTCAAGGTCATTATTATCTATACAGGAAGCTTAATGTCAACCTCACATACTTGGAACTAATTTTTATTCTTCCCAACAACAAAGGCAAATAAAGGTAAAATTTATCAGTAAAATTGGGGTAATTAATCATACTGTTTCTTGAATATATTTTCTGTATTTGCCTTGCTCAAGACTTAATAGTTCTTCCCTTACAATGTTTTATATTGCTGTTACTATTAACACACACTTAATTTTATATAGTATTATCTTATAATACAATATATCACCTTATACTGTTTATTAAAATTGAATTAGTCACTCAATTTAAAACATAAAATACCTTAAAACTGCATTTATGGAATCATGAAATTACTTTACCATTGATAAATTGAGTTCAATTTTACTATTGAATACAGTGTAGTAATCATTTCTTACACGTCCTCCTAAAATGTTACCAATGCCTTTATTTTGCAGTGTTTTTCTTCTAGCACCTAATGCATGAGACAGTACATATTATGTGTTTGTTAATTGCTTGTGAGATTAATTTAATTGGATTACAAGTGCTTCTCAAAATTAAAATGCAATAACAAATGTCTCTCAAATGATTCTTGTAATTGAAAAGAAACACATTATATACTTTTAGGTAGACTATCATATTTTTATATGAATATTGACATATGAATCACTTTAATGGGTCTTTAGGTAATATATGCTATTATACTTTTAGATTATAATAGACATAATTTTATGAATGAAAATAGATTATTAAATTACTATTTATTTTTGTGCTATGCTACTTCAATTAGGTGCAGTATTGCATTGCAATTCCAGTTGTTTTTATAGTTATGAATTTAGTTTCTTATGGTGGTGAGAGAACATACTGTCTTAAGCATATTTCTCCCTTATTTGATTAACATCTGTAATTCATAAAAACAAAAATAATAGCAATTAATCATTCTATTCATGCAATTAAGAATCATTAAAAAGAGCATGCTCGTCTTGATGATTTAGATTTTAATGATCTTCTACAACTAACAAAAAAAATCTTTAAACTGTTTCTGAGTTCTGACAGAGAAATGTTATAGTCCGTGAGATTTGTATAATTTAAATAATGTTTTATAAATGCAAACTTTACAATGAAGTACAGTAGAAACATACAATAGAAACTTGGTATACCTTGATTTTATCACTCCACAAGTTATACAAATATATATCACAAAGGTATATGTCACACTGTATTCAATAAAGTAACTATTTTTATTTGTAAATATAAACCATACTCTGTTTTAGAAACCTACTTAATGGGAATATTTCTTGATTTTTGTTTCTAAAGGAAATATGATTTTATGTGTCTAGTCCATGAAAGTTCATAAAATGTTTCTTTCATACTCTATATTACATTTGTGAGTATATATTAGAGTGAGCTTCTTTGAATTTGCCTTCCTAATTATTTTATATGTTATAGTATCAATAGCGCTCAGTATTCTTTTTGTGAGCAAGTTTTGACTCATATCCCATGAAATGACATCAAAAGCCCTAGGTAGGTCCTCAAGGCCCAGAAAAGATTCTCCACATGGAACTGTTTTTGGTATATGACTATCATGTCTGATATTTGCTTGGAGAGATGATAGATAGATAGATAGATAGATAGATAGATAGATAGATAGATAGACATATCGATAGTCACTTTTTTATTCAAATGAAATTCAGAAATACAAAGTGATTCTTTACATGAATCATGATTATTACACTTGAAGAGACTCCCATTTTATTTCAGTCATTGTATTTATATTTTATTTTTTTTCCTTCCATTCTCCCTTTTGCTGTGGCCTTGCTCAATCTGGCCCCGTCTTGCTCTGGCCCCAACTCACTCTGGCTCTGTCTTGCTCCAGCCCCTGCTCGCTACAGGCCCCAGTCATTTTATTTATGATGCAATGTTTTGCTTTCTTCTTGTTGTTTCAGGAACCCATGCTAACCCATGTATGGACATTAATCCTAGAACCAATAGTGTGTGACCAGTTCAAATAATATATTCCATATGTTAATATGACATATTTTTAAACTTTTTATGAAGAGATATAACTTGAAATAATTCTCAAACAACCATGATTTCTAATAAAATTTAAAACTAATTAATGATGATATCATTAAGCATTTCTAACCTAATGTATATGTAATTTTAGGATGTTTATGATAAAACTATAAGTAGATAAAGGAAATATAAAGAAAAGTTGTTTCACTGTAATATTCTATTCTTGACACTACTTCAATCATAGTTCACATTTTCCTTGGCTGTATTAGTTGCAAATGGGGTATTGTCATGAGACTAATTCCAGTTAAGTGGAATACCCTAAATACATGTCATATTAAAATTTTATCATGTTTAATAATGTAAAAGAATAGAAGAAATTTTGGCATGATAGTGCATACTTGTCACCAGGGACTACAAAGTGTGTCAACAAGATGCCATGAATGCAAGTACAGTCAGAATAATAGAGTAAGCAGTAAAGCAGACGGGTCTAGCTGAGTAAATCTCCCATCTCAGACTATAAAAATGAGGTTAATAAAAAAAAAAAACAATTACTTGATAATAAATGGTAGTAGGTTTTCTTAAGTTTGTTTAGATTATAAATTATAGATAAATATTGTTAATTAAGCTTGCAGTAAATAATAAATTATTGCCAGGCGGTGGTGGCGCACGCCTTTAATCCCAGCACTGGGGAGGCAGAGGCAGGCAGATTTCTGAGTTCGAGGCCAGCCTGGTCTACAGAGTGAGTTATAGGACAGCCAGGGCTACACAGAGAAACCCTGTCTTGAAAAAACAAAAAGAAAAAAAAACAAACAATAATAAATTATTTTAAAATAGGTTCCATATATAGCCATTTCATAGTACAGTTTTTTGTTAGTTCTCTCAGTTTCAAAGGTATATAGCAAATCCTATTTATATCTTTCCCCATTACTATTTCTCATCTCTTTCTCTCTTCTACTGAAACCACTTTTCCCAAATGTACACTTCTACTTTGGTTCTTTGTTTTTATCCAATTGAGCTTAATTGTGGCTGTTTTTATTACCAGAAAAGAGAGTTCACTTACTGAATGATGGGCAAATCATATTGACTGTAATGCATGCTACTGTGGAATTTGGTGATGCAGGTGGCTTTGAGTCGTTTTTGCTCCTATAAGTAACCCTTTGTTAATATTAATGTTAATAACACCAAAAAAATTGGTTCAACCATTTATACTTTAGTGATACCTATACTTTGGTCCGCTCTAAATTTCCACCAGTTCTAGGTAAACAGAGCTGTATGTAGGTGTGACATTTTTGGAAAATGAATGTCATTGGGCACAGGCTTTGAGGACCAGTTGAAGCAATCTGAGAAGCTGAGACACAAAACCTATGGGCAACTGTTTTGGAATGGTCCTTGACTCCGGTTTTGACTAAACAGCTGGACTTGGCAGGATGCTGGATATGTGTGTGTGTGTGTGTGTGTGTGTGTGTGTGTGTGTGTGTGTGTATTGGGGAGAATATTTTCTTAGCTGTATATTTGAAATTTTTAGGTCAATGGTCTTGGTACTTGGAGGGAAATCCCAGAACCAGGGAAAGTGGAATATACCCTACCCTCAGGAAAAGGAAGGTAAAGAGAAAAACAGACTGTTGTTTGACAGTACTTACCTGGAGTCATTTGACCTGTGATGAGTGAATCCAAGTCAATTCTAGTAAGTTTATAAGAATATTTTAAAGTTTTTACCAAGATAGATTTCAGATATGTTTGTATTGCCATTGTTTAATGATAAAGCTCCTATCTTTGAAGTCAGTACAACAGTAACATAGTGAGGGGAAGAAATCGGAAGCAGTTTTCATTCCTTTCATATACCTTAAATCACATTCCTATCCCCATTTTGCATCCTCTAATCTTCATAACTTTCATTTACCAACCTTAAGACATCTTCCTAGACCTTCAAACACTATTTTAGACACATAAACACTTTCGAAGTAATTTTTCTTGTCCTTACATAAACTTTAAACATTATACTTTATCTTTGAACTTTACAGTTTTTTCCTATCTAAATACTCACCATGAGATACAGGTGGTTGATCATGTGGAACAATCATTGTAATACAAGCATTTTGCAATGAAAATATCACCAGCATTTTTTAATTGAAGTAAGCCAACTAGAATTAACCTCATATGGTCAAATTTCTAACCCATTATACAGTTCTTTTTTAAATTTAGCATTTACAGATATGAGAAGCAAAAGCAAATACAGTTCCTTTCCCCTATGGCCTTCTACAATTTTCTACATACCTTCAGATCAGGCTTTTCTTATACCTGCTCCTCTGGTTTAGCCAGATATTTTTACTTTAGACAAGCTGCTTTCCCTTCCATTCTCTTCACCATCCCAGCCTCCTGACTTAATTTTTGTTTTCAGACATTATAAAAACTTCTAATAAAATCTGTCTCACTTTTTTTTTTCAATAGTCTAAAATAGTCTAAGTCATTTAATGGGTCTTTATCAATCTGACATCCTATCTTGTAAATTCTGCAAAATGAAATCCAAAAGAAAAGAGGGGTAATGCACATGAGCAGCGATGTCAGAACAGGTAAGTGTTAATACTTTGGGGAAAATGGCAAGGACCTTGGCCAATCCAGCTGTTATCACAAAGTCAAAAATTGTATTGTAGTTTATTTGGTTATCAACAGTGCAGAATTTAGCCTCAGGAAAATAGAGAGATTTGCATGTTAATTTAAAAATGGGGGGAGTGGAGGGGTACAATTAATTTTATTATGGGTGAAATTAGTAGGGTTCATGTTCTTTTTCCCTGAGGGGATATTTTAAGTTATAAAATGTTCCTTAGGATAGAAATGAGAAAAAGGTGATCCCAGAGATGCTCAATATTCCTAAGGCAATTCTGGCCTGGAGGATTAACACCCTAAGAGTCATGTGCCTTTTTGTAGATTTAAGAAACTGTCAGCTGTGTTCTGAAAGATATCTGTACTCCCCCTGAACATCTATGTTCCTGTGTCATCCCCTTCCCCACATTCTGCATTTTTGTGTTTATAACTCCTGTGTTAAAAAGTAAAAATTATGATTTGATAAAAAAAAAATTAACACAGTGTACCAGTGTACCCCTGGTTCTGCTGACTTAGTTCCTGACTATTTTTTGTTCTCAGAAATACTCTGAATTGTAAAACGTTATTGTGGTTCGTGTTAGTATGCTGGGTAAAATAATTTTTTCTTGATCTTATTTTAAACTTCAAAGTTTGTAGTGAATTAAAATGTCCTTCAACATAATTATAGGCCATATTTACTTTCATATTGTAAAATGCTAGTTAATCTGTTGAACATTTTAAAAAACTGGATTCTTTTTTGAGAATTTCATATATGAACCTGTATTTACCTAACTTTCCCCTTTCTCTCCTTCCTCCCATTCTTCCCAACCTCCCCGTACTTTTTAAATACATTTTATTATTTAATTATCATTTATATATGTATGTATGTATGTATACATGTATAAGTATATATGTTTATACAAATATTGATAAAAAAAGTGTTTTAAATTTGAAAAAAAGAAACTGGCAGCTGTACTAATGACTGTTAAATGGCAGCTGCATGACCAGTTTTGGTTTTTGTTTTATTGGATTTTTTTGTCTAGTTGGGTTTTGTTTTTGTTTTTAATAAGAGGGTAAAAAGGTTATTGCCTAGGCCCTGGCAAGCAGTCAGGGTGTAGAAAGAGAGTAGGGAACCATCCATCAGTATTGACAGCTGAGAACAGCCAATTCAAATGACTTCAGTTGTTCCACAAACCCTATCCAGATCCAAATCAAAGACACAAACCAATAGGAGAGCATAGAAAGAAAAGAAATGACCGATTCTCAAGTAGTGGATGGTCAGGACAAAGCTTCAGTACCCTTTGAAGTGATACTCACAAACTCTGCAGTTGCACGGGTCTCTGTTTAGGCACCATCTATGGCCCCCACTTTCTTCCCAGACCCTGTAAGCCATCAGCATGAAGGAAGAAAGGAAGGAGAATTAGAGAAGAGGGTTTAGACAACAGTGAGTTATGGACAGCATGGCACCTGGAAACCACTAAGTCGAGAAGAGTCTCCTTTATTTCAGGGATTAAAGTATATAAGAACTTTTTTTTTAAGGATACAGGAAGAAAGAGCTAATTGCCCATGTCATCAATTGAGAAGGAAGGGTGTGGTGGTTGGTACAGCACCTATTTAACATGCAGGTAGGAAGCCAGAGTTGGACATGTGTCCAAGGAGCCTTGTAGAGCTATATACAAGGTCATATTTCAGACAAGGCAAGGCAAGGACAGCCACCTATTTTAGGGACAATCTCCAGAAAAAGACAGGAAGAAAGCCATTTGATCATGAGGAACTACTACCTTAATAACAAAGCTCCCTAACTGTTAAGAATCAGGCCTCTCTACCATGCCAACTGTCACTATTCTTAGGAACTTTGCCAGTAATTTTGAGAAGAAGCTGACATCGGTGATCCAGAAACATAAGTACACATGTTTATAATGTAGCTTAGTTCATTGGAGAGTTACTTTCAACTGTCTTTACTGTTTGTATACTCTTCCCGATGGAGGGGCCTAGAAAATTTGGTCAGTTTCAGGAATTACTGAACTTATTTTGAATTGTCTGCTTTCTGTTTAAATGAGATTTCTTGCTGTATAGGATGTAGAATGTTTCAATCTGAGAGGAAACTGCTATACAAAATATAGAATCCGTATTTTTCAACAAAATACTTGCAAGCTGAAATTAAGAACACATCAGAAAGATCATTCATCATGATAAAGTTGGCTTCATTATCTAGTCACATGGATGGATCAGCAGATGTAAATCATGAGTTGACTCAAGAACAACCACTCAATTTCCATAGAAACATTAAAGGCAGTTGACAAAACCCAGCACCTGTTAATTATCAAAGACCTGGATAGGGTAAGGTTAGAAGAAGAACAGACCAATCTACCTGGTATAGGCTGTGTATAACAATCCTGGAAACAAAGCAAATGGAAAAGAAAAGCAAAAGTAAGTCAAAGCACTCCTAAGATAAGGAACAAGACAATGCCATAGTCTCTTCTCCTATTTAATACAGTGTTTGCAGTCTTAGCTAGAGCAATAAGACAAGAGAAGTGGAAAAAAATCATACAACTGCAAAAGAAAGACATACAAGTATCCTAACTTGGAGCCAACATATTCCTTTATGTCAAAGACCTAAATTTTCCAGCAAAAATCTCCCTAGATGTGAAAACATTTTAATTTAGAAAAAGATACTCTGAAGTGGCTAAATATTTCTGGTTCCCTAAGGAAATAGTTAAGCCTTCGTTTTATCCTGTTATCATATTTATCTTTCTGTCTTCAAAAGCCATCCCAGAATTAAATACAAATTCTTGTGGGAAATTTAATTCTGAATTATTAACTTGCATAAATCATTTAAAAAGGGCTATACTTTATATCACATAAAACCATGAGAAGTTAAGTTGATAATACTTAAGAGACTAGAATCTTGAGAGATGTCCTAATAGATACATGGCCCATAAAACTATGTTACATAAATATCATGTTATTAAACCCTTTATAGTATATATTTACATATACATAAGATTAGTATATTTATTGCTTAGATTATAGTTAATATGGAATAACTATTTTATTATAAATTCATAGATTTGATAATTAAGCACAACATATTTTTAATTAATAATTCCTTTAATTCTTTGACTTTAAAATTAACTTATGTACAGTAAGAAAAATAGCTTATATGTTGTGATTTTTTTCATAATTGCAAGAATTTGAAATATTTGTATTCACACAAAATACAGACAGAAATAAAACCATACTAGAAATTCTTAATCAAATAAAAATGTAAAGATAACAACTGTAATATCTCAAAATTATTCATTAGTCCAAGTATAATCCCTTAGGAATTTAACTAATATTGTTCTTCAAATTGTGTTTTCTACTGTCAGAGGATAAGCACCTACTTGTATTTTTGTATTTTCCATGAAGGAAAAACTGCTCATTTTATGCTTTGTAGAAGTGCAAACTAAATTATGCTAAAGAAGATATAAAGTTGTGTCATCTACATGTAAATTGGTTTTAGAACCTGAGGGAGGGATGGATTTTGTACGTCTTATGTGAAAATGCTATCATAGAATCTAATGGAATAGATCTTATTAAGTACTACGAATCTGACACTGTTTTTGTGTGCAGAAACTAAATTGTACTGAACTATATAATTAATTACTAAACTTTAATTCTTTCACAATGTAGCATAGTCATTAAAAATAGTAAACATGACATGCTTTATGAACATTATAGTATACATTCCTGTGTAATGGTGCTTTTAACCCTCTAGCTACTACATAAATGAAGGTTTTTAACATTCAATTATATGTTAAAACCTTTCAAACTTGAAACATCTAATTGATCAAGATTGTTCTTCTTTTTCATTTGCCTATCAGGAAAGGGCACTTGTATTGATAGTTCCTTAAAATGAAAGCAATTTTCAGTGTTTTTAACCATGCTAATTTCTAAATAATTGGAAACAGCATTCTAATGAACAAAATATGCTCTAACTAAAGACAGCCTTGTATGATTGCATGAGTGGAACATTCCACAAACATATTGTCAAAGATACTGGAACACAGGAACTATTATATTAGAGAAGCATTGAACTGATCACATGTGAATATGTTTGAAGCTCTTGATTTTTGTTAAGAGTGTATGTGTGTACTTATATGTGATTCTTTAAGTATAAGTGACTAAGGACTAAAGCAGGGAGCATAAGTTGTCCTGGAGCTGGAATTAAAAATGAGTATTCACTGTTTGTTGTTAGTGCTTTGAACTGAACTCAGGTTTTCTGCAAGACAGTCATTATATTGCCCTTTTATTTTATTCCATTTTACTTTAAATTTTTATTCTTATTTTAATATATTATTTAATTTTCCTCTTTATTCTTCTCTCATATATGTAATACATTACATTATACTACTCATATATTAAATTTTTTCCTTCCTTTTTCCTTCTCACTCCTCCCATATCTTCCCTCTTCTTCATACACATTTCACTTCCACTTTCCTTCAAAAGAGGACAAGGCTCCCAGGGATATCAACCAAATGTGAAAGATCAAGTTTCAATGAGGCTGGACAGTTCTCTACATATTAAGACTGGATGAGACAACGTAGTAGGAGGAAAAGGATCACAAAAGAATGAAAAAGAGTGTGAGACATCTACTACTCTCACTGTTAGGAGTATCACAAAAAGACGAAGCTGCACACCCATAACATTTAGGCAGAAGGTCTGGGTCTAACCTATACAGGTGCTTTGATTGTCATTTCAATCTCTGTGAGCCCTATGAATCTAGCTTACTTGACTCTGAGGGTTTATTTGTAGTATCCTTGACTCCTCTGGCTACTACAGTTCTTCCTTTTCCTATTCTGTAAGATACCCTGTGTTCCACCTAATGTTTGGCTGTCGGTCTCTGTATCTTCTCTGATCAGTTGTTGGATTAAGCCTCATCAATGATAATTATAATCATTGTCTCTTGTCTACCAGTAGAGTTTAATATCTTTAGGAATCATTTAATTGTTTTTTTCCAGTTTCTGTCTAATTCTATCCTAGGTACATAGACTATTCAGCCTCTGGTACCTGTCCCTTCAGGGACTGTCAAGGCTGTGCTCTCTCTCATGGTATGGGTCTCAAGCTGGATCTTTTATTGGTTGACTGCCATGAGAAGGGGGTGAGTGGAAATGGCATTGATTCAAAAACAACTTGGAGTCAGTAGAGGTTGAAAGCTGTTAGTTCATGTGCTTGCTCATTGCCCGATCGTATTTATCATTTTTCCTTCTTCTCTCTTCATTTCCCTCATTTTTCTTTCCTTCTTCTTCCTTCATCCATCTTCCATCTTCCTTCTTCTTTCTTCTTTCTTCCTTCTTTCTTCTTCCATCTTCCTTCTTTCTTCTTCTATCTTCCATCTTCCTTCTTCCTTCTTCCTTCTTCCTTCTTCCTTCTTCCTTCTTCCTTCTTCCTTCTTCCTTCTTCCTTCATCCATCTTCCTTCTTCCATCTTTCTTCTTCCTTCTTCATTCTGTCTTCTTCATTTTGATCACACAGCCTGAACCCAGTCTTTTATTTACTAAAGCTACATCCTCAAGTCTTTAACCTTTATCAATCTTTTTTTTTTTAGAAATCCTTTAATTTACATACATTTTTAAAATCCTGGTTCATTAGTCCCAACCTTCACTTCCTTGAAACAGAAGCTAAACACAAGTCAATAGCACATTTCCTTGCAATCTTTACGCATACTGCTCTTTCTTGGTAGCTGGGCATAGCTTGTATGGTTTTCTCATACAGCAGACAGCATTCATTCTGGTAGTTGTTTTCATATGAGAACAGAAAGGGGTCAGACTACTGAGATTAAAATGATTTCTTAGAACTTTAAAAATATATGTAACTGGATCTCTCTAATATCTCTTGAGGCATTCGCTACAATCCTTCAAGCAGCTAGGAGAATGAAGTACTAACTGTTTATATGCTTGTGCATCATCTTTTAATTCTCTAATCTGTTTCCTTATCATAGCAATTCCATGGCCTCATGTTCTAAACTGACAATTTCTCCATAAGCGTTCTCACTACTAGCTCCTTCCTTTTCCATTAAACCATACTCTCCTTGTAATACCACTTGTTTCCAGATCATATGTAAGCCCTCTTCCTATAAGATGAACACATCTATCATTTGCCCACTTTTCATAGATTCCTTCTCTTTTTCCTCCATTACTTTTCTTCTTGAGAGCACTTTAACTCTCTATCCTGTATGTCTCTATTTCCCACTTGCTAATTAATCTAGCAGCTATTGGAAAGGAGAGTACATGTTTTTCCTCATATAATCACAAATTCAAGGACAAGTCTTGCAATGAGAAATTTCTTCAAAGGTTCATGTAGGTTTTTATGGCCTCTGTGGTTATATTGTCTAAATATCTTCCCATGGCCTTATAGGCCATACAGAATACATGTTCTTCATTTCCCCAGGCTGTCATAAGCCTCTCTTCTTGAGAACAATATCTGTTTCATTTATTATTGAGTGATTAGCTTTAAGCAATGAGAGAAATATATTCCATAGATGGAGAGATTGAGGGAAAAATAGATATTTTATATTATTTGTGACTATTGTGAAGGGTGTCATTTCCCTACTTTCTTCCTCAACCTGTTTACCCTTTGAGTATGAAGGCTACTGATTTGTTTGAGTTAAGTTTATATCTTTTCAATTTGCTGAAGTTGTTTATCAGTTGTCCGAGTTCTCTGATGGAATTTTTGTGGTCACTTAACTATACTGTCATATCATCTCCAAATAGTGGTATCTTGAATTCTTCCTTTTCAATTTGTGTCCCTTTGACCTACTTTTGTTTTCTACTTGCTCTGGCTAAAACTTTGAGTATTATATTCAATAGATAATTACAGAGTGGACAGCCTTGTCTAGTCCCTGATTTTAGTAGGATTGCTTCAAGTTTCTCTCCATTTAGTTTGATGTAGCTATTGGTTTGTTGTACATTGATTTTTTATGCTTAGGTATTGGTCATGAGTTTCTGATCTTTACAATATTTTTAATATAAAGGGGTGTTGTGTTCTTCCATAGAGATTTTCAGAATCTAATAAGATGATCATGTGATTTGTTTTCCTTTGAATTTGTTTATAAAGAGTATTACATTGATAGATTTCCATATATTGGATCATTCTTGCATCCCTGGGATGAAATCTACTTTGATGTATTTATGGATTTTGTTTGTGAGATTTTATTGAGTATTTTGCAACAATATTCATATGGAAAATTGATCTGAACTTTTTTTGGGGGGGTCTTTGCGTGATTTAGGTATCAGTATAAGTGTGGTTTCATAGAACAAATTACATAATTGTAGTGTTCCTTCTGTTTCTATTTTGTGGAATAGTTTGAAAAAGTATTTGTATTAAGTCTTCTATGAAGATCTGATAGAATTCTGCACAGATCCTGAGGCTTTTGTTTTTTTGGTTTTTTGTTGTTGTTGTTGTTGTTGTTTCTTTCTTTCTTTCTTTCTTTTTTCTTTTTCTTTTTTTTTTTTTTTGATTGGAAGCCTTCTAATTACTTCTTCTATTTCCTTGAGAGTTATGGAAGTGTTTAGATGGTTTATCTGATCCTGACAAAGTGTGGATGCTTCAGTCCTACTTAGAAGGGGGAACAAAATAATCACTGGAGGTAGAGAGAGGAAATTATCAGGGAGAGAGAGAAGAGGGGAAGTGAAAAAGGGGGCCAGGATCAGATGTGGTAGGAGACCAGGGAGAGAAGTTTAGAGGGTCAGAAAATTGGACTGAGGTGTGTAGCAGTGGGGGATAGGAAACTGGGTGTAACCACTAGAAAGTCCTAGATACAAGAGAAGCAAGTGTTTCCCAGAACTTGACAGGAATGACATTAGCCAAAATACTCAACAAAGAGAAGATAGACCCTGTAGAGACCATATCCAGTGTTAGGCACAGCCCCTGGTTGAGGGAAAGGGCCATGCATTCATCTCAAAAATATTAACCCAGAATTGTTCCTGTCTAAAAAAAATGGAGGGAAAAAGAGTGGAATAGAGACTGGATGAAAGGTAATCCAGACACTACCATACCCAGGGGTCCATCCCATCTGCAGATACCAAACTCAGACACTATTGCTGATACCAAGAAGAACTTCCTGAGAGGAACTTCACAGAGCTGTTCTCGGAGACTCTCTGCCAGAGCCCCCCTCCCCCCCCCAAAAAAAAGAAAAGAAAAGAAAAAAAAACGAATCCAGATGTGGTTGCTCACAGACAACCATTGACTGAGTACTGGGACCCTAATTGAGGAGTTAGGGGGAAGATTGAAGGAGTTTGCAGCCCCATGGCTCCAACTGCTTATGTAGCAGAAGATGGCCTTATCTGGCATCAATGGGAGGGGAGGCCCCTTGGTCCTGTGGAAGATTAGTGACCCAGTACAGGGGAATGTTAGGTTGGTGTGGTAGGAGTGTGAGTGTGGGTGGGGGAACACCCTCATAGAAGCATGAGTAGGGGGGATGGGATAGGGGATTTGCAGAAGGGAAACCGGGAAGGGGGCAACATTTGAAATGTAAATAAATAAAATAATCAAAAAAAGAAAAAAATACCAAAAAAACCCAAAAAACAAAAAAACAAAGGAAAGAGAGAAAGAAAGAAAGAAAGAAAGAAAGAAAGAAAGAAAAAGAAAGAAAGAAAGAAAAAAAAAAGAAAAATAGAAGAAACAAAAGATCAGCTTCAGGGAAATAACAACCATCAGTACATGTGAGGATCAATGACCTGGTGATGATCCAGGGAAAAGAAACATGTCACACTGCACTGTTGTGGTAAATCCCCGACCCAAACAAGTCCAGTCAAGGAAAACACAACTCAATATTTATGATTATAAAGTGCAAGCCTAGATTGGGCAGATTTACCATTCACTACTCTATTCCCCAGCTGTGAGATCCCTTACAACTTGCGGTTTTCTTAGTCACTTTCTTCTCTTTCCTTTTTTCCTTTCACCAACCTCTCCAACGGCTTCTCCAGCTCCTCTGTCACCTCTCACCCGGCAACAACCTCTTCTGACTCCTCTTCTTGTGACCCCTCCCCTAAGCCTTTTTCTCCACCTCCCCTTCTACTGCCCAATCACTGGCTCTAACCTTTATTTTGCAAATTCAATTGAACAGAAGGTTCACAAGATTCACTCCTCCTCTGTAGCCCCTCCCCGGAGTGGAAATACCATGAAAACAAAATTCTGGGGCTATCCACAACACTTCCCCCTTTCTGTCCAATTAAAAGACTCTTTTCTCTCAGATATAAATTGAACACAAACTATATTATCATGTTGTAATTGTTAAAGTACAAGATAGACCTAATACCCAGTTCATTATTTTTGTTATCTAAATAGAACCTCTGCCATCTCTCTCAACTAAAAGACTTAGTTCTGAACCTGGCTTATATCCTGTCTTCAGAATGAATAGTATCTGAAAACCATCCTCTCAAAGTAAATAGCCTGGGTTGGCTGTGAGACTATAAATCTTCAACCTCATCAGAAATCCAGAATGACTCAATTAACTGAAGATATGGGAAGCACAAAACATGTTTTTTTTTTTTTTTAACTCAGCCAATTTAAATAGACCACTGAACCTGGACAGTTCCTTATTTCAAAACGTTGGAGCATCTGGTCTTCAGCCTTCTGGCCCAGGATCATCTGACAGACCTCGTAATGCAAAATTACTAAGGGCTGATTACTCTGTCTTGGCAAATATAATCAGTCGACTATTCCGCAAGTGTGTCTTTTTTCTGCACAGTATTTTGTTTGTAGATGAAAGAGGCAATTCTTGCCTAGTGGCTGTATCACCACAACTGGAGTAACTCCAAAGATGCTCAATGTCTTCTTAGAATCCAAAACATGGAAACTGTCAGGGGCAGACAGGTCTCCAATAAAATGAATTTTTAAACAGGCATGCTTGTAACATCAATTCTGTGGACTTCTGACGTTTTTGAAGGCCAACTATCTATGTAAAGCAATCTAAACTTTTGTCTGTTAATTCCTTTCCACTATTTCTAATTAAAATCTAGAAAACACCCTAACAGTAAGCTCTGGGCCATGCAATTGCTATAGGCCCCTGACTCACAAGCCAACCATCTCAAATCAGTTTTTTTTTAAATGTTTAATAAGGACTGTGTCTAAGTTTTGTATTTCTAAATGAGTTATACAGGCACAATGCCTATATGAGAGTAAAAATATTAATCCCACTTTTATATCAATAAGAAACTCACACCAGTGAAAATCCTAAATTTGTACAAAGTAAATTCCATACCAATGTAAGAGATTATAACTTCAACCTTGTAACAATCATAAATATTTCTACCAATGTAAGATATAACTATGTTGCTCCTTTCTCACCCATTCTGATCTTAGCATCTCCCCTTTTTGTTTAAATTTGAAAGTGTGGACGTCCACTGTCAGCAAGTTTACTGTGCACTAAATTGGCTTGAGGAAAACTGGAAGAATAAACAATACAAGGAGAAATAAGCCCAGAACAATTCCACCCTTAATCAACAGAGTTGTCCAGGATGGTGAAGAGGTGTATTCACGTACTGTAGAAGCAAAGGCAGCAGACACTTGCTCCAAGGAAAGTGAATTGCCAGTTTTAACTATTTTTCAATGCAGATTGTCATATCAAGAGACAACTAAGTATTGTCCCATAATCCTCTAAGGTGAGATTAAGTCGTATTCAGTTCACCCTCAGAAGTATATTCTGAAGGAGTAACACAGACCATTAAATGAAGAGTGACCTTGAACTGAAAGCTAAATCTTAATGGTTTGAATTTGGTTTCCCATAAAGATAACTACTTCCCCTAAAGCATTTTGTCTTTCCTGATGACCTCTGTTTATTATTTCCTGTATCACAAAAGCTACCGAAATATATTTTTGATGATCAAAATACATAATAAGCAGTATACACTTATTAAATTAGAGCTGTAGTAGACATAGCCACAGGCCCAACAATATTAATTAATTAATACCCAGATGTAATTATTAATTAATTATTATCCATCTCATTGCTATTAATTAAATATTAAAATAAATATTTTATTTATAAATCTTTTAGATCTATTAAGAGAATTAGTAATTTTTATAATATATATCAAATTGGTATCTTAGCTATATGTCCCAGATTTTGAAATTAACACCCCAGCCTTGTTTTGATAATAAATAAATGATAAATAAAATGAGAGGGATTTAGAAATATCACAGCATGGTCCGGCTAACTACCTGGACAGCCTACCATGTTCCTTCACTAGAAGCAGCCAGAGGTCAATCATGGCACAGCTAGAAGTGACCAGAGATCAAGAGCACACCACTGTTGTAGATGATTCCTCCATGCCCCAAACCATGAATCTTGGGCCAAGTTTGTCACCCTCATGATTGTCTGCTATGCCCCAAACAATACCCACCATGCTCAGGGTTCCCAGTAGAATGAAGACTCTTAATGCTTAAAGATTATCCAATATATTTATATATTTAAAATGCAAAATAAATAAGATGTCCACACAATAAAATTGTTACCCAATGTCTAACCTTTTGATTTGTTTAATTACTTGAGACTCCTAGAGACACAGGCATCTACCTTCATTTTTCTTCCTCTCCTTCTCTCTTCTCCTTCTTCCTCATCCTCCTGTTTCTCCAAACTCCTCACCTTGCCTACCTCTTCTATTCTCTAAATACAGTGTAGCAGGAAAATATCCTACTTCTGATAAGGGGCAATGCAATGATTTGACTACTTTCTGCTGACATTAGGGCACTGTTGTTGGGGACTCAGAACACTGGAAGGCTGACCAAGTTCAGGAAGAGCAAGTTCTCTCATTCATTGTCCAGGCTTTGTAAAACCATCTGTGGCTAAGAATTAGCAGTTGGTGCAATCTACCTCATTGAAATCGTGAAAATGTTGCATGGAGCTTAAGACAGGTTTGCTGTGATTAGCTTGAATTTCCAGTTCTGTAGAAAAAAAAAAAACAACTTGAAGACTTAAATATAACAAACGAAAGAGGGTAACACAAAAAGACAGAACAAAACAATAATAAAAAAAAATTCCAGACAATATCAAACACTTAGTGGCCACCTTCACTCATACATCAAAACACAAATTTTATTTGTACCATTGTGTTCTCATGTGGAGGAACTAAATGGCAAGGCAAAATCTATTTACTGGAGTTGTCTACCATTGAAAACTTGTCTAAGATCATTCTAATAAGAAAAAGTATGAACTGGAATAGTTTCAGGTCTATGTTCTTAACACTAGACTTTGATATATCGCCCCACCTTTTGACATTTAATGTACCTTGCTCTGGGAACCAAGGTCTAACTTCTTGAACAAAATTTACAAACTCATGCATGGAACCAATTTTAAGTAGTAGAGCTAGTGATTTGTTGTTGTTGTTGCTGTTGTTGTTGTTAATACTGTTTCCTCCACTTTGTTTAAAGGAGTTTATCAGCTGTAGGTTTTCCCTGGTAGAACTTTTGGGGTTGCTTATGTATACTATTATGTCATCTGTAAATTGTGAAACATTGAATTTTCCTGTCCAGCATGAATCTCTTGTTTTTTTGTTTGTTTGTTTGTTTGTTTTGGTTTTTTGATAGTTTTTTGTTTGTTTGTTTGTTTGTTTTGTTTTTGTTTTTTCGAGACAGGGTTTCTCTGTGTAGTCCTGGCTGTCCTGGAACTCACTCTGTAGACCAGGCTGGCCTCAAACTCAGAAATCTGCCTGCCTCTGCCTCCCAAGTGCTGGGATTAAAAACGTGCACCAAAACTGCCCCAGCTTGAATCTCTTAATCACTTATAGTTTTCTTATTGCTCCAACTAAAAAATCAGTACAATTTTAAATAGAGATGCTCTAGCTAGAACTTTAAGTACTCTATTAAATAGAAATGGAGAGAAAGGACAGCATTGTCTTGTTCCTGATTTTAGTACACTTGGTTTGATTTTCTTTTCACTTTCTTTGACATTGGCCATTGACTTGTTGTATATTAACTTTACTATGTTTAGGTATTTCCCTTGTATCCAGGATCATTCCACAACCTTTATTATGAAGGAGTGTTAGATTTTGTCAAAGTGTAATTCAGCAACTAATGAAATAATCATGATTTTTTTTATAATGAAAAAATTATGTTTATTTATATGGTTGATATGGTAGACTACATTGACAGATTTTCATATGATGAACCATCCCTGAGTCTCTGGGATATGATATGTTTGATATATTTTTGATTTTATTTGAAAGTATTTTATTGAGTTTTTTGCATCAATGTTCATAAGGCAGATTCTTCTCAAATTATTTTTCTTTGTTGAATCTTTGTGTAGTTTAGCTAACAAGATGACTTTATCCTTATAAACTGAATTTGGCAGTATTCTTTCTATTTCTTTTTTGTAGAATAATTTGAGGGTTCTAGTATTAGCTCTACTTTGAACGTCTGGTAGAATTCTTTACTAAAGTCATCTGTTTTTTTTTTTTTTTTCCTGGCAGGGGTGGGGAGAGATTTTTAAGAATTTCTTTAATAAGGCATTAGTTGTCTGCAAGTATGTGTGTGGAGACTTTTATTTGAGGTTATAGATCCCAGTTTAGTCTCTGTTAGAGTATGGGCCTCTTCCAGAATTGTGGGTCAGACTATGGGGCTATTTTATGTGTACATTATTTGTGTGCCTGAATGTATGTGTGTACAACTATACACATAGGGGTATGTACAGAGACAAAAATAGTTGTGAGCTACCTAATGTGGTACTCGGAGTGCTTTTTTTACTTTTTATTTTAATTTTTAATTTTCCTTTTTTTTTTTTAAATACACTCTTTTATCACATAATATAACTAGTTTATGGTCTCCATTCCACCTTTCACTCCCAATGCCTCCCATCTCTCCTCCCAGCTTAACCCACTGTTTCTGTCTTTCATTTAAAATAGAGAAGGTTTCATAAAGATAATACTAAAAGAAATATAACAAACTAGAACATAATAAGATAAATCAAAATTTATCATATCTAAGATGGAAACAACAAACCAATAGAATTAATAATCCAAGAGAAGGCAAAAGCATCAGAGACCTACTTGTTCATATACTCAGGAATTCCATAAAAATCACTGGCAGGAAGCTGTAATATATTTACAGAAGACCTGATGCAGACCTCAGCAGGCTTTGCTCATGCTGTTTCAGTGTTTGTGAATTCATGTATGTTTGATCAGGTTGATTCAAAGAACCTTGTTTCTTCTTGTCCTGGATTTCCTCCGGATCTTATACTCTGTCCCTCTGTCCACCTTCTCTTCTACAGGGTTCCCATAACTTAGAAAGCTAAGTATAATGCATGGCTCAAGGTGTCTGAATTTGTTGCAATTTGCCTCAGGACAAACCTTATCTGTTGATAGCTGAAGAAAGCAAAGATCTTTGAGTACAGTAAAAATCATTAGGAGTTACTTTATCACTATGATTTTGTTTTGTTTTGTTTTATTCAGACTAGTATTTCTGGTTTTCTTATAGGTCACTTGATTATTTAGTCTCAGGGTTTTGTTCATTCAAATAGTGTAGGGTATAAATTGTATCTTGTGGAGTTGGCTTCACATTACATCAGTTATTGGTTGGTTACTCTTATCTAAAGGTTTGAATCACTATTTCTCTGGCAAACAGAATCTATCATAGAACAAAGGCCTTGGGACTGGCTTCATGTCTAAATTTTCTTTGTGGTAGCATGAAGAGTACATATTTCATTAATTGCTTTTATACTGAAAGTAAAAATTATGCACTATATTCTAATCACATTTTTCCTATTGCCAATTTCTCTCAGATCTTCATACCTTCCTAACTACTCAAGTAAGTACCCCTTTCTTTATTCTCTCTTTAATAAACAAACATACAAACAAAAAAAGAAACTCACTGAAAATAAACCTCACAATAACACAAAATGAAAAGCAAAAATACAAGTAAAATAAGAGCAAGAATAATAATTTTCCAATAAAGCAATATGAGACATAATAGTCCACAAAAATGTCATTGAGTTTATTTTGTGTTGAGCAGTTGCTCTTGGATATGGTGACTACACCAAAATATGGTTAATATACCGCATAAGACACCACTGAAGAATGTACTTTTTATTTGCAAGTTGGTGTCTGGTGCAGATAACTTCTTGTTTAGGGGTAGGAACCCATGTCAAGTTTCCCATTTCAGTACTGGGATTCTATGTGCCTTGAACTTGTTAAAGCCTTGTGCATGGTGCCACAGTATCTATGACTTTATATGCACATCAATCCTCCAGGGTCTAGAGGTTACAATTTTCATAAAGTCATCCATCACCTCTGGATCTTTTATGTTTCCACAGCCTTTAGTCTTTCAGCATGAGGAGAGGTTTGTTTGTTTGTTTATTTGTTTGTTTGTTTTTGTTTTTTTAATGGGGGGGTTGTTTTGTTTTATTTTAATGGAAAAATACCAGTTAGAACTGAGCGCTCCATAATCTCTAGCTCTTTTGCATATTGTACAGTTGGGGGACTCTGTGATACTTCTCATTTTCTGTAAAAAAAAAAAAAAAAAAAAAAAAAGAAGCTTCTCTGCTGATGGCTGAGCAAGGTTCTGATATGAGGTTTGCAGGCTGCTATTAAGAATAATTTTATTCCTTTAATCCCAGCACTTGGGAGACAGAGGTAGGAGGATTTCTGAGTTCGAGGCCAGCCTGGTCTACCGAGTTGAGTTCCAGGACAGCCAGGGCTACACAGAGAAAAAAAAAAGAATAATTTTATTTTTTGTCAACAGCAATAGTTTTTTGGGTTGATATCAGCAGATGGGATGGATTCCTAGTTATGGCAGTATCTGGATTGACTTTCTTTTGTGACAGGAGCCTGATATTGCTGTCCTCGAAGAAACTTTGCCAGAACCAGACAAATACAGATGCAGATATACACAGACAAACATTGGATTGGGCAGGGAAACAGAAACAGAGAAAGAGAGACTGAAACAGACATTCAGAGGCATAGAGGCAAAGAGGCTTAAAGGCTTAGAGGCAGAGAGGCAGAGAGGCAGAGAGGCAGAGAGGCAGAGAGGCA
>JANHMN010000019.1:23849501-23874966 GCA_030674055.1 Rhabdomys pumilio
GGCAGAGAGGCAGAGAGGCAGAGAGGCAGAGAGGCAGAGAGGCAGAGGAGAGGCAGAGAGGCAGAGAGAGACCAGGTCTGATAAGGGCTTTTAGATCCTTAAATCTAAATGTAACCTGGTCCTGACCCTGAAAACTATTACTGTAGCAAATTTCTATATGGCTTTTCAAATGACCCATAGTGTATGTGTTCCTCTCTATATTCCATCCTGTATTATTCTGCTATTTCTTTTCCCATTTAATCCTACCTCTCTTTGGAAAATTTCTTCTTTTTTGGGAAAATTTCTCCTTCTTCCTGGTCTTTTAACATTTACTTAGACCAACTGAAAGAGAAAAACTAATGTGTGGTTATACACAAAGGCTTTTGAAGAAATCTAACACCCCTTCATGATAAAACATAGTGGAGAGATTAATGGTATAAAAAATACACATCAACATCATAACATACACCAACATAATAAAGCAATTTGGAACAAACCCAGAGCCAACATCATCTTAAATTGAGAAAAACTCAAAGCAATCCCATTGAAATTAAGAACAAGATAAGAATGTCCACTCTATTCATATGTATTTAATAAAGTCTTAGCTAGAGCAATCAAAAAAAAATAAACTAAAGAAGATCAAAGGGATAGTAATTGTAAGGGAAGAAGTCAAAGCATTTTTATTTACAGATAAAATTATTTTATGTAAAAATAACTAAGAATCCCACCAAGGAATATCCATAACCAATAAAAGCTTTCACCAAAGTAGCAGAATGCAAAATTAACACACACAAAAGTATCCAACACGTATTAAAATAAGCTGACTGAGAAAGAAACCAGGGAAATAATACCTGTCACAGTAGCTTCTAAAATATATGTTGGGATAACTTTATCCAAACAAGTGAAATATTTATATATTAAAAAATTTAAGACACTGAAGACAGACATTTAAGAAAACACCAGAATAGACAGAACTTACATGCTAATAAATCAATAGGATTAATATTTATGGAAATGGCTATTCTGCCAAAATTAATTTAGAGATTCTCTGTAATCTCCATTGTAATATTATCATAATCCTCACAGAAATTGAAAAATTAAAACAAATTTCAACTTTAAATGGAAAACCAAAACACTCAAAATAGAGAAAAGAAACCAGAATCAGAACATAAAAATTATTGCTAATATCATCTTCTCAGATTTCAAATGGTACTACATAAATAAGGTGATAAATTAGTATGTTACTGGCATAAAAATTGACATGTTCATCAACAAAATCAATTTGAAGTTTTAGATATAAGTCTACATATTAAAGCCTGACTTTTGAAAAAGAAGCCCAATATACATACTGTAATGTGTGTGTATGTGTCTGTGTGTGTGTGTATGTGTCTGTGTGTGTGTGTGTGTGTGTGTGTGTGTGTGTGTGTGTGTATGTGTGTGTGTATAGAATATTCAAAGATAATGGTCCATGTTAATGAAACTTCCAATTAACTTTATTGCCAGGGGATTCTGAAAGAATCAATATAGGATTATATTTATCAAAACCTACTTTAATAAGGGCTCTTAAACACTTTTACCTCCCGTCTAGTGCACCAGAGCTAATGGAAAGGAAAGGTTAATAGAGCAAACAAGGATGTGGAACTCTTTAGAAAGACTTCTTTGGGATGATTCTAATTGTCATTGGCATGATAGCAGCAGTTCAGTTCATATGACACATCAGCTTTAGCTCAATCTGCTTTCAAACACTGTTCATGAATCAGCAATGGCAGTTTGAGCTAGAAGAAACTGCAAGGCTCTGTCCATCAGTCTGAGTCAGTGCAGAAGCATCAAGAACCCACCAGAATATCATGAGAAGTACTTTAGAGCAGTTCTTTCTATGACATCAGCAAAGAAGGTAAGCGAACCAGTGCCACAGCATCATCCACTGTCTGACAGGTTGTATTTATATCCTTTCCAACCCATCTCCACTCCCACCTAGGCCTCTCCCTTTATCCACCTCTGACGACAATTTCATTTTCCCATCTGAGTGAGATTCAGCATTCTCCCTTGGGCTCCCCTTGTTATTTAGCTTTTAAGGATCTATAGATTGTAGTTTGGGTATCCTGTACTTTATGGTTAATATGCACTTATAAGTAAGTACATCCCTTGCATGTTTTTTGGGGGGTCTGAGTTACCTCACTTAGAATGATATTTTCTAGTTCCTTCTATTTTCTTGCAAATTTCAGGGTGTCATTGTTTTTAATAGCTGAGTAGTATTCCATTGTGTAAATAAACCTCATTTTCTCCATCCATTGTTCAGTTGAGAAGCATCTGGGTTGTTTTCAGTTTCTGAATCCGTGCCCCCCCCCCCAAATAAAAATGCTAGGAACATAGAAGAGCATGTGTTTTTGTGAGATGGTGAAGGATCTATTGTGTATATGGCCAGAGTCTTATAACTGGGTTTTAAGATAGAACTATTCTCAATTTCTTGTGAAACTTTCAAATTGATTTCCAGTGTGATTGTCTAAGTTTGGAAATTTTCAGTGATGATTTTTTTAAATATGAGGTTTTCTTCTCTTGAAGATTTTTTTCAGTTTTATTATTATCATCAGATGATGGTATAGTGATAATCTCTTTTGTATTGTTTAGAAGAATTCACCTGTCAAAAAAGCTGGTTGGCCAATGTGCTGAGGCAGGACATTGGGGGTAGGGAGAACATCTGACAAAGAGAGAAATTCTGGGATTAAGTCACAGGAAGACTTGTCTGGATACAGAAGGCAATTATATTAGATCAAGGACCAGGTAACCAGTCATGTGTCAAGGCTTACAATAGAATAAGGGCATAATCATGTTATGAGCTAGTAAGAAAATAGGCCCAAGCTTATGGCTTAAGCATTTGTTCATAAATATAATTAAATCTCAGAGTCATTATTTCAGGGAACTTATGTACATGTGGGAAAACACACAGTTACCAATGGCTTCCACCATTGGGTGTAAAATCTAAACTTAGAAACAACCAGGCTTAGAGCCTGAAAAGTTCTGGGTAGAAGTCAAGAGCAAGTACTCCCTTAAAACAAAACAAAGCAGGTTCCTAGGTAGTTACTGGGAACTGAAGCTGAAAGCATTTCACAGGTGTGACTCCTATAAGTAAAACATTGATTTGCAACAAAGGTGGTCAATGGGAAGAACTGAAGCCTGTGAGCAGCAGGTAGAGTGAAGAACTAGAGCCTCAGGGCAGGGCCCCACAGGAAAGTACTTCCCAGAGCCAGAAGCAATTTCCTAATCAGGAGTCAGGCAGAAGGCTAAGTTCCTTTAAGAGAGAGCTATGTTACACATAGGGAAACTACAACCAAATTCACTCATCAATGACAGAGAAGCCAGCAATGGTCCAGAATCAAAACAGGTGGTGAGGTGCTACAGCTTGGAAATTAGGAGGCAAATAGCAGCTCCAATGCAATCCAGCAAAGGCAGGCTCATTTGGGCCCAGAGAGGGCAGACTAAACTACTACCACTAGGTGCTAAATTCAGTGGCACTGTGAAGTACAAGCTGAGAAGCTCCAGAGACAGCATACCAAAGAAATCCAAGCCCAGACGCAAGCCTCTGACCAAGTAACTATCTTTGAAGTCATGGTGAATGCTAAGAAAGGAACTGAATACAAACTAATATAGAGAAAGTCTCTGAATGAGGGAAAGAATTAGAGATTAAACACAATAAAAAATTTTGTAGATTAAAAAATGGAGAGAAAATAATATATATATGGATCCTATATATTTTTGTTTCCCTTATCAACATACAAATAATTATTTTTATTTTTATTTTTTATTTTTATTGTTTGGCTTTTTGAGACAGGGTTTCTCTGTGTAACCCTGTAGTCCTGGCTGTAGACCAGGCTGGCTGTGAACTCTACTTTTTCAGTTACAATTTTATATATCTTCCTAAGGGAGATCAGAGTAAAGAAGATACAGAGAAAGAAAGGACCCAAAAATGGATTACTAGATTAATGGCCTTAAAAAGGGGGTAAAAGAGTTTTTCATATCACAAAACAAAAAAAAAAAAAAAAAAAACCAAAAGACTTAAATAAGCATCAGCTACAAACTAACATAGTTAGAATGGAGGTTATATTTATATTGTCTGCTGAGTTAAAAAATAAAAATCTTATTTAATGAAGTTACCTTAAAGGTACATCTTATAATAGATTTTATGTTTCATTTGGTACAGTTTGCAGAAATAAGATATACAAATGTTTTGATACATCATAATATTGATACATATTTAGACTTTTAATAGGCTTCTGTCTTAATGTTTAGAAGGGCAGATTTATTCTGAGATTGCACAAGTATTAGAGATGGTGGCTGTAGTGGTTTTAATACTCATGACTAAGGGAGTGGCACTACTGGGAGGTGTGTCACTGTGGGTGTGGACTTTAAGACCCTCAAACTAGCTTCTTGGAAGTCATTGTTTTCATAGCAAAATTCACATGTAGATGTAGAACTCTCAGCTCCTCCTGAACCATGCCTGCATGGACACTGCCATAATAGTCTGAAACTCTGAACCAGTAAGCCAGCCCCGATGAAATGTTCTCCACATAAGAGTTGTCTTGGTCATGGTCATGGTATCATAGCTTCACAACAGTAAAAGCCTGAGACAAAAGTTGATACCAGAGACTGATATGTTGTTATGATAGGCCTGACCATGCTTTTGTTTAGAAGAATGTGGATTTTAGAACTTTGGATTAGGAAACTAGTGGGATCCTTTACATGGGGCTTAATGGACTATCCTACTAGGAATATGGAAGACTTTGTTTCAGAAAATGATGTGAGCTGTGCAGACCTGGCCCAAGAGGTTTCAGTGGAGATGAACTTCAGTATGTGGGGTGGGGATTGTTTTTGTGATATTTTGAAGAATGTGGCTGCTTTTAGCCATTGTCCAAGAAGTCTGCCTAAGGCTACAGTGAAGAGATTTAGACTAATTGCATTGACAGAAGTCATAAAAAGCCCAACAGAGTCTTTTATAGCTGGTTAAACTCAATGAAGAGCTTTTTTAACAAGCATAGTGTTATGCCTAATTCATACGGTCCCCAAAAAGACAACCAAGGACTCGTGATTTGATGCAAACACAAGAGGGTTTATTTGTTAGCTTGATCTCTGACCATGATCAGCCATAGGACAGCGGGGATGAGAAAGGTGCTGAGACTCACTAGTGTATGGTGGAATGGGACAAACCACAAGGAGTGTTTCTAAATTCAAAAGAGAAAACAGAATCTGGTATTGATTTTCCTGTTGATTGATTGGCTACAAATGTGGATACAATTGATTCAACTGGGAATGTATGTACATCTTGTGGTTGTTCTTTGAACTGGGACATCCTTGTACCTGTTGGGGTGAAGGACTAGAGGACCATGACAACCACCAATTTCCCCTTTCATTGTTATGTGAATTGGGACTTTCCTGTACCCAGAAGGGTGAAGAACTGGAGGGTTGTGACAACTGCCAACTTCCTCTTTCTACTGAGGAAAGGAAGGCTTAGAAAGGAAAAATATAAAATATGTAGTTCAAGTATTAAAGGAGCAACTGAAAGTGAAATAGAGCTGAATCTTGTGTTCAAGTTGATAAAGAGATTAAGAGACTGGTGATCTCAGAGCAAGATTCCTTTGAGCTGAGCTTAGTATTTGCAACTGCAGTTGAACAAGGAATAGTTTGAATTTTTAATATGGAACAAACTACAATCCAGAAATGGACAGTATATTTGTGATCCAGATCTTCAGGCTGGAAGTGAAAGGCATGGATGAAAGACATGGAAAATTTTTAGAACCCCTAGCAGACTGAGAGGAGCCAACTAGCTGAATTAGCTGGCACCAGGGCCACATGTCCCAGGAACTGGTTGACCACAGAACAGATGGTTGGGCAAGATTAGAGTCTTGAGAAAAACTTGCGCAAGCTGCTTTCCCATGACTGTTCCTTGAACCCTGTCACAAACTGAATAATGGGCTGGTACTTTTGGGGGGTACTTTTCAATAATTCCCCCCTCCCTCCCTCTGGGTTGTGTTTTTTTCCTTTTAATACCCTACACTCCCCAAGCTTCGGGTCAAACTTCTCTGCCTCTACACGGGTTACGAGTCTCGGCCTCAATGCATTGATCCCAAAATAAACCTCTTGCTCTTTGCATCAAGATTCATGTCTTGTGAGTTTACTGGGTAACCGTGAATTCCCAAGAGTTGAGTGAGGATCTCCTATTTCAGAGGGATCTTATAATAGGGGCTCGTCCAGGATTTATGACCACCCAAAACTCCAAGAACCCAATTGGAGATAGAATTTCTGTCTCTGTGTTTTGGGTCAATTCTGTTGTCAGTATTGTCTCAGCATACCAGCTTTGCGAACTTACTTTCAGTTTTTCAGCTGCTTCTGTCTTGAAAGGCAACAAACAAGGTGACTGGCAGACATGCTGGTGTGTAGAAAAAAAATATGGCTGGGGAACCAAAAGGTCTCTCATGCCACACTGTGTGTAGTTGGCTGAGAAAGCCCTGGGTTCCTCCAGCTATAAGTTAGATATGGCTGCTCACTAAAGGCCTCTGCTGTGGCTCCATGGCTTCTCACGGTGCAGCCCCAACACACGAGGAAGTCCTTGGTTTTCCAAAACCAGTTTATTGGCATAGTGGGTGGTGAATGGATCTAAATGTATGCCCCAAAAACCCAGGGCGGACTTGAGTTAAATATGGAGGGAAAGAAGGGGGAGGGGCTGGGGAAGAATGCTTAATTGCCTTCACCCTCTAGCCTTCAGGTACCTTATTAGTATGTAAATCTCTCTAGGGCCTGGGGCCTGTTTATCATGCCCACCTGTGTATGTGACTGAAGGGTGAAGGTGGAATGGAGATTAGACCTCATGTCAGGCACCACATCCCACTGTCTTTTCTTTCATAAAGGAGGGGCAACTCTGCAATAATAAGAGATGTGGACCACATGGAGTGGTCTGGAATCCAGGAGCATGGGGAGATATATGCCATCCCTGACAGGCAATGTCCTGTTGTGTCCCTGGCTATCTCAAACCTAGCGCTCTACCGGAGAGACCAAACCTTCTCTTTATGGTCCAAATCTCACTCTCTTTTAGTGAAAATTTTGGATGAGGGAGTTAAAAGAAAACACTATGAAGGCCATAGGGTGTGGCACAATTAAGACAAAGGGTATGGCATAATTAAACCAAAGGATAAGGGGAGATAGGAGTGGGGGTTAGGAAGGCAAGGAATAATTGAAACAATTGAACACAGGTGGTACAGTTTGAGGGTAATAACATCTGATTAATCTAAATAGACATTATGTTTTCCTTACTAACATGTAACTTTAGCTATGTAACTTTGGCAAGAGAGTTCATCTGTAACTGGAAGGCCTAGAACTGTCTTCTGTAGTGAGCATCTCTGGGTCTGGCATGTGTCCCTGGAGTCTTCAGGCTGTGTCTCTGGATCTCAGCATGTATGTCTGGGTCTCAACGTGCATATCTGGGGTCTTCAGTCAAAAGAGTTGGCTGGAAGAAGGCTGTGTTACAGGCAGGTTCCAGGAGATGGCATTGTCTCTGCTGGAATTGTGGGAGCACCTGTAGGATAATCACAGCATTGAAGCAGCACCACAGCTGCGGATGTCTGCAAAGGATGTGTAGCAAGCATTAGGCTACTTGGAAGCAAGCATGTCATGGTCTGTCGATGAGATCCTAGAAAAGCAAAGGTGTTTGAGAAATTTTAGTCCTAGAAGGCACCTTTGAGTCTGCTTTGGAGGGCTGAGGAAGAAAACATCATGTTAATTATATATCTGGGGTAGGAAGCAACAGTTTATCTGTAAAAGGGAACTAGTTGTTAATTAAGAGCTGAAAAATATTGATCAGCATGTTGATTTAACCTGTGGAAGTAGATTAGATGACTTTTGAACCTTAAAGAAATCTTAAAAGTTGAAAAAATTTTGGACATATATCATGAGTGTTAGAGAGAAAAGGAGACATTTAAATAAAACACAAGACAATTTTTGGTTGAGAAGCAAAAACATTGTTGCTTTAGGTGTTCCTGTTAGGGAGAAAAGGAAATGTTTAAAAATTTTGCTTGAAAAACAGGAACAGTGTTGTAGGTCTTCCTTTTGTGGAGAAGCAGTAATGGTGTCTTTAGAAGCAGTGGGGGAGGGGCTTGCTCTGCCATGTGGTTGCTGGGTGCTCTGTCAGAGAGGTCCTGTATTCTTCTCCCTTTTTTTTTTTTTAGAAATCTTAAATGTAGAGGAGAATCAAAGGCTAACTTGAAGAAAGTTTAGAGGAAGAGACATATAGGATTGATAGGAGAGCCAAGAGTCAGAGAGTGAAAGACTGTGTCTATGGGACAGACATGTGGCAACCAGGCCCAGCCTCATGTTTTTAGCACAGAGGAAGAAAGGTGGGGAGGGGAGCAAGCAGGGTCTTGGACCCACTGCTTTTCAGGCAAACCAACTGAATTAAATGGTCTCAGCTGGCCACAAATGAAGGAGAAAAAGGGTAAAAGTCTATGTTACCCCATGTTAGCAGGCTGTGTGACTCCCTGGGGGGAGAAACACTGGGGACTAGAGTTTAGAGTCAGTGTTTTTGAAAAGCTAGCAGGCACCCCTGGGGATAGGGGCAGAGAGCTGATATTAGGAAGTCACCTCCATCTTGTATGGTTGGAGAACACATGGGGAGAAAGAGAGACAGAAACTTATGTTAGCAGGCAGCACAAAAGACTGCAGTTGATGCTTCTGAGAGCTTAAAACGAAAGGGGAATCTCTCACCTAAGGAAAGAGTCTTAGAAGGAGGGTCACAGCAGGCACTGTGACTTGAATGACAGGTGTTAGTTGTGAAGGAGCCTTCTCTGTGGAGCTGGGGGTTGGGCAAAATGGAGGCTAGCGACTAGCCGCCATCTTGCTCTTGAGCTGGAGAGCACGTGGAGAAGCAGAGACAGAGAGAAAGAGGAAGAAGAGTTAAAGCAGAGGAGCTGACCTGGAACAAATGGAGAAAGAGTAGGACCTAGTCTTTTTGAACTAGGCAGGAGCTAGTGGTAGCTAAAATTTAGAAGAAGCTAACAAGGAACATATGGAGAGAGAAAGAGAGGGGGGGAAAGACAGAAAAAAGCCTGCCTAGTCTTGTGAACTAGGCTGGGAATTACTCACTGTCCTGGAGTTTCGTGGAGAGGGTTTTTTTGTGGGCAGTAGCGAGGGGACACTCTTGGAGCTGGCTCTTCCCATGTCCTCTACCACCTGTAGGGAATGACGTAGTCTCGTGCATGTTCACAGGTGTCTGTGTTGTCTTGTGGGTCCGTGTGTCTGTCACAGCTCAGTTGACTGGAACCATGGCTCAGCATGGCAGAAGCAGCAGTGTGGGATCTTTAACTGAGTTGGTTTCACACTGCACAGGCGGGCACTAAGAACACCATTTGGCAGGGAAGTTTTACTCAGTCTGAAGTTTCATGGGGTGTAGAGTTCTTGGATTGAGGATTCCTGGAGGTGTTCAGAGACTGACTAGTTTCAAGCCCTCTGGCTCTCAGACAACTAAGAGGCCGCAGAAGGACTGAAATGAGGGGAGGGGAGAAGAAAGAGGCTTTGGCAGCACCCCACAGAAGAAAGGTTACTGTACTTGCTTGGTTGCATGGGTGATAGAGTCCCATGTTGGTCGAGCTGTCTTTTATTAGGGGTGGATGTCTCAGGGTAAGAGGCAGGCGCAGTGTGCCCCGCACAAATGTCTTGCCAGCAAGAACGCACACGGACACACCAGGATCCTTCTGCAGCAAGACATTTATTGCGATGATGAGAGGAAGACCGAAAGCCCCAAAATGGCACTGCTTATATACACCCTAGGGTGGCATGGACATATCTGATTGGCTGCTCGCTCATCGCCCCAAATGACGCCCCAAGATGGGCTGTGACTTGGCGTGCTTTCGCCACTTGCACATGCACAATTTACTTGTTTACCCGAGGGAGCACCGGATGCCAGTGCCATCTTGTAATGGCGAATGCTGTCACCGCTTGCTGTGGCTCTCTACATCTCCCCTTTTTTGTTTTATTAAATGAGACCATAAGGTCGTCTGGCAAGGCTCTAAGTCATCTCTCTTGTAGAGGAAGGTAGAGGTCCAGTCACTTATTCAAAATGTTGGGATATTTTAAAGAATTTCCACCCTGGTCATTGAGTCCATGAGTGTGTACTTTAATCTACCCATCCCGTTGCCTTTGACAGGGAGAGGATTTGGCAACTTGACCTCTATGCAACCAGACATGCCTTCGAGGAATCTATCCCTGAGGAACATCCCCTGTATATCACAGTATACACTCTACCCAGAGATGTGCAGAGAGCGGGGCTTTTGCCTCACTGACCCAGTGCAATGGGATAGAACCCGTGGGGTGTATCGGCTGAGGACTCAAGCGCTAACTACTTTCGTAGCATAGACAGCCAGACTCCAGGGGAGGAACCTTTTTCTAAAGCAGCAAATGCTTGGGCAATCACTGCCTTGTCACGCTTCTGTTGAGTTTTGAGTTTGCAGACCAACCATAACATGAACACTAATCCACAGCATAGGGCTGTACCAAACAGGCCTACTCCCACCCATTCTTTAAAGAAGGAAAAGGCTGAAGAAATCCAGGAGGAGAGTCCTTCAGTCAATGAGAGGTCCACGCATGTTGAATTAATCTGAACAATAGCAAGCCGAAGATCTCTCAACGTTTCCTCGAACTCCAGGGTCCAATTCTGCAGCAAAAACCTAGAAAGAGCTTTAGACATATTTGCAGCACGAGTAAAATTATCATATTGTATAGATGTTACACATATCCCAGGCAACTTCCTTTCACACCCTAACTGAGCCAGTTGCCATAAGACATCTAGCTGTTCTTGAACCAAATCAATTCTCTGATTGAACAACATTAGTCCTCCTTTGATCTGGTTATGCAGGGATGTTTGCATGTTCATAGTTGATGCCACTCCTGATGAAAGCTCATTAAGAGATTCCGCTGTTTGGACAGAACTAGACAAGGCCATGGCAGAGGCGGTAACAGAGGCTGCCACAGCCGCGGCAGCCACAACACCTACTATAACAGTAGAGATGCCAAAATCCTGTTTGACTCTAAACAATTGCATACTGCTGGGGGTTTCCACTGGCACGGGAACAAATCATGGCATGCGAGTAACCATAGCCAAGTGATGTGAGGATGCATTCCAACATAAGGTATAGAAGCAGTTCAAAGGTGTACAAGACAATATATTCTCATCCTGCATGCTGCCATTAAAAACTAA
Source organism: Rhabdomys pumilio (assembly GCA_030674055.1). Lineage (NCBI taxonomy): Eukaryota > Metazoa > Chordata > Mammalia > Rodentia > Muridae > Rhabdomys > Rhabdomys pumilio. Next base: position 23,860,717 of record JANHMN010000019.1, read on the forward strand.
CCACATAAAAGGGGGCCAAACACAAACAGGAACTTCTGAATATTTAGATGCTTTTCACTCCCTGTAGGAGACTTTGGCTGTTTTCCAGGAAAAGCTTCCAGATCTAGTAAGCATACCCTCCCAATCAAAAGAAACTTTACCTTTACTAAGGGTGCTACCCCCCAGCAAGGAAAGAGGGGACAAATCAGTGCAACTTCCATTAATACCACAAAGAAGCCACACATTAAATGGATTAACATTACTGCGCTCTGGATCCATATAAGTAAAATTATGACCAGGAAAGGTAGCGTTATATTCTACACTAATGCGAGGCGAAAAGGAAAAGGAACCATCTGTGACCCATGACGAACCTCTCTCTTGAGAGCCCGTCCAGGGAAAGGCATCACCACCAGCTGTCATGGCACCCTGAGGTTGAGCACACAAAAGGGAGCACACTGAGGTTGGAGTGGTGGTCTTGTATTATTCCTCAGGCTTGGCCACCATCCAAAAATAACTGTTGCATTAGCCTCAATATCAGAGATACTACCATATTGTGCCTCACTCAGCCAGGAGGCTGACTGGTTATGCATCTTAATACAGGCACAATCATTTGATAAATTAAAAACCATAAAAAAGCAAAGGCTGCCTTCCAAACTAAAAGTCTTATTGCCCTCAACACTATTAATCTGTGTATCTAAAGGAAGATAGGGTAATCCTGCTTCACTATTGGTACTGAAAAAACGGGGGAATACTTGTGCATCATGCATCACGGGTATCGGGATCGGAAATACTGACATGATCCGTCATCTCAGCTCCGCATGTCCCACCATCAGTAGTGTCAGCCAGAATATCACCATCAGCAGGAGGGACTTCATGTCTCTGGGCAGGATCAAGCTCAGATTCCAAGATTCTTCGTGTTAGGCGTTCCGGTAGCCAGAACGGATTATCTTCTTCCTGTGGAAAAACACAAACAGCTCCCCTGGATCCTATTAAAATAGAATCCGGACCTTTCCAGTGTCCGGTCAAAACATCCTTCCATTTGACCATCTCTTTTGGCCTGTCAGGCTCTAAACAATGATGGTCAGCTGCTGTGTGATCTTGACTGTCCAGATTTTAAAAATTAAGGGTAGAAAGTGCTATGGAAACGGTGACTCGTGTCACTGAGGATAGGGCTTCCTCGACTCCCCCTTTTTCTTTTATTAAATAGGAATTAAGAGTACGATGAGCCTGTTCTATAATGCCTTGTCCTTGAGGATTGTATGGTAGACCCATTATATGGGTCACCTCCATTTGGCGGCAGAATTGTCCAAACTTCTGAGAAGTGTAAGCTGGTCCATTATCAGTTTTAAGATCTTAGGCTTTCCCCAGGCACTCCATGCCTCAAGACAATGCTGAATAACATGGGCCGCCTTTTCTCCGGCCAATGGGGAAGCAAATATAATTCCAGAACAAGTATCAATGGAAACATGTAAATATTGCAATTTGCCAAAGGATGGGATGTGAGTAACATTCATTTGCCAAATCTGTAGTGGCCGAATTCCTTGTGGATTAATTCCTACATGAGGCACTGGTAAAAATTGACAACAATTTTGACATTGAGACACTATATCCCTAGCCTCTTTTCTGGTTATGTCAAATCTCCGACATAAAGTCTCAGCGGATACATGAAATCTTTTATGGAAATCTTTGGCCAAGGTCAGCTTTGGAGATAGGGCGACAGCTATTAATTTTGTGGCTCGGTCTGCCAGGTCATTTCCGCAGGACATTGGTCCCGGTAGACCTGAGTGAGCTCTGATGTGTGTAATAAAAACAGGAGATCTCCTATTGACTAGGGTAAATTGAATATTTTGAAACACTTCTACAACTCTACTAGAGGGTTTAATTAATCCAGCAACTTCTAAAACTTTAACTGCATTTACTACATAAAAGGAATCTGAAACAATATTTAAAGCCTGGGAAGGTTTCAAGATCCTCTAATACTACCAAGAATTCCACAACTTGAGGTGAGGTCTCATGGTATTGTCTGGCTGTGACTTCATTATTAACTACATAGGCACCCACTCCTGTTTTTGACCCATCTGTGTAAATAACCACTCCATCTGGGAGCGGCTTCTGAGATATAATGTGCGGAAACACAATAACTTGAGTTAAGGCAAATTGTAAAATGGGATGTTTAGGATAGTGATTATCTATTTGACCATTAAAGGAGGTGACCAACACCGCCCAAACCTCAGAGGTAGCAGTTAATATTTGAACCTGATGTGCAGTATATGGCACTATTAAAACCTTAGGATCCCTTCCAAAATGTGTAATGTCTGCTTTTAGCCCATGAAGGGCAAGCTGAGCGACTGCATCTGGATACCATTCAATAATCTTTGCAGGGGATTCATTAGGATGGATCCATAGTAGGGACCCATAACACAGCAGTTGGTAAGTGTCTGGTCTTAAAAACACATAAATCAAAAGGTTTGGCTGCATCAATACGTTTTAATTGAGCATTTTCCACCACTTGTAGGGCGTGGCTCACAGCCGGCATTAAGGCCCTTGTGAGGAAAGATGAATGTCCCCTTCCAGAATGTCAAACAAAGATTTTAATTCAGCAGAGGGGATTTTTAAAAATGGTCTTAACCAATTTATATCACCTAATAATTTTTGAAAATCATTTAAGGTATGTAAATTATCTCTTTGAATCTCTAATTTCTGAGGAACTATTTTTTCTGGGTAAATAACTGTTCCTAGAAAGGTGCCTATTTCCTAAATTTGAACCATTTCTGTGGCAATATGTAGGCCCCATTGTCCCAATGTTTTAATTAATAGAGGGTATGAGGTTTGCAAAACAACTAACTCCTTATGGCACATAAGAATGTCATCCATATAAACGACCAATAGCAAGGAGGGAAATTGTTCCCTAACTGATTCCAGGGCCATTTGTACATACAGCTGACACATGGAAGGACTATTAGCCATACCCTGAGGCAAAACTTTCCACTGATATCTCTTGTCTGGCTCAATGTGATTAACAGCAGGCAAGATAAATGCAAATCTTTGCCTATCTTGTAGATGTAGGGGAATGGAGAAAAAGCAATCCTTAATGTCTATAATTATTATTTGTTTAGGGAAAGCAGAGAGCAGAGGTAGGCCTCGTTGCACTGAGCCAAACAGCCGCATCTGCGCTTTAATGGCCCTTAGATCATGGAGAAGTCTCCATTTTCCTGATTTCTTTTTTATGACAAAAATAGGTGTATTCCAAGGAGCGGTGGAAGGCTCTAAATGACCAAGCTGTACTTGTTCTTCAATCAGCCTTGTAGCAGCTTCCAATTTCTCAGAGGATAGGGGTCATTGAGGAACCCACACGGCCTCCTCTGTAAGCCAGGGTATGGGCATAGAACCCTCAATGGCAACTAGAAAAAACCCAAACCCTGTCTTCCTGTATTACTTTCTTGTGAGATTGGGTTTAACCTTCCTTGTTCTTTTCTGCCAAGGCCTTTTCCTTCCTTATATCCTATCTTTTTCATAATATCAATAGCTTGATTAGAGTACTCATTAGTTAATATTAATTCTAAGTCTTGTAAGATGTCTCTTCCCCAGAGATTAACGGGGAGAGAAAGCACATAAGGTATGAAACTTCCTGTTTGACCCTCTGGTGCCTGCCAAGTCAAGGAGCGTGAACTGACTGCAGGGCTGGCCTCATATCCCAGTCCTTGTAGGGAATGGGATGATTGTGTAACAGGCCATGCCTTAGGCCACCAGTTGGAGGAAATAATGCTTTTATCAGCTCCTGTGTCTAAAATTCCTATAAAATTCTTCCTCTCTATCATTAATTGTAAAGTGGGTCTAGTTTTAAGATCAACTACCAGGTGAGCAAAGTCAGTCCCTGAAGAACCAAGCCCGTTGGCACCTCTAGGCACCCTGGTGGATGGGAAACAATCGTGTAAACTTGGAAGAATAACTAATTGAGCAATCCTATCCCCAGAGGAGATAGAAAATATGCCTTGTGGACAAGAACAGAGAACTTGAAGTTCCCTGGTATAGTCTTGGTCTATCACACCAGGATGAATCACAAACCCCTTCAAGACAAGAGAGGAGCGACCTAAAATAAGGCCGACACTTCCTTCAGGCAGGGGATCTTTAAAATCAACTGGGACAGGCTGTATGCCCACATGTGGCATTAGTAAAAATTGGGAGGTGGAATGGAGTTCCAATCCTGCGGAGTATCTTGTAGCTCTGCAGCTGCAAACATCCTCCGGTCCTAAGCTTGTGTCCCATATTTTTTGGGGCCCTGAGACTTGGAACCCTGATACCTGTTTTTTGGAGTGCCTTCATCTCTTCCTGCTGGGGAGGGATCATGCTGAATAATCTTTCCTTGAATATCCCTAACCGAGTGGCATTCATTGGCCCAATGATAGCCCTTCCTGCATTTAGTGCATAACCCAGGAGTTCTTTTTTTGCATGGGAGTACGACATTCTCATTTCAAATGACCTGGCTTACCACAATTATAGCAGACCTTACGTACACCGGGACTTGGGTGACTCTGGCTTTGCAAAATGGCTGCAGCAAGGCCAGCAATAGTTAGTGGGCCTCCAAGTCCTCGGCAGATGTTTATCCAATCTGTCAGCCCTTTGCTTCTTCTAGGGGTAATAACTGTCTTGCATTCTGGTGAGGAATTTTCATATACTAATTACTCTATCAATGGCTTAACCTGTTCCGGGTCTCCAAAAATCCTGCCTGTAGCTTCTGTCATCCTAGCAACAAAGTCTGAGAATGGCTCTTGGGGACCTTGCAAGATTTTGGTTAGATGTCCCCCAGCCTCACCTTTCTTTGAAAGGGCTTTCCACGCTTTAATAGCGGCAGCAGAGATTTGGCCATATGCTCCCCAATCATAGTTTATTTGATCGTTAACAAACTGTCCTTGCCCTGTTAACAATTCAAACGTCCACTGTCTTTGATTGCCTCCCGCATTAGTGTTGGCCCTTGCCTGTACTTGAGAAGCATCGTGCCATAAGGCTTTCCATTCCATGTACTGTCCCATATTAGGGAGAGCAGCTTTTACTGTATTTTGCCAATCATTCGGAGTCATTGCCATAGTGTCGAGTCTCTCAAGCTGCATGACTGTAAAATTAGCATCAACTCCGTATTTGTTAACCGATTCAGCAAGCTCCTTAATAGGGGTATATTCTACCGGCGTGTAGACGCGACCTCCCTCCACAGCCTCAAACACCGGAAAGGCTTGTAACATCCTTCTTTTGTCTTCCTTTGAAAGGAAGGAGTCTGAGCAGCGCTTGTCCACATAAGGCAGAGGGGCGCTGGGGACAATAGGTTGGGAGGGCGCGACAGGCCGAGAGGCCATGCGGTTCCCATCCCCCGCCTTCCCTTGCTTTTGACTTTGCAGCGGCGGCCGCTCATCTGGATGGTACCTTTCCTCCCCATAGTGGGCTGCCTCCTCATCTAAGTCTTCCTCCTCAGAGGGACTTAGTTCCTCTTACTCAGAGCTATCAAGCCCTAAGGCCTCCAGTTCCTTTACCGGATAAAGAGGTTTTCTCTTTGGGGTGTTTTTTTTTTTCTTTCGCTTCTCTCCCAGGGCGTCCTTTCTCTCATCTTTCCCTTCCACGGACTGAGCGTCTTTGGAAGGGTCTGTTTTTTTGGGTATACCCTTTCCTTTTTCTTTATGAGTACTCAATCTCTTACCTTGCTCTGTTTCTGACATGCTGTCTTGTAACTCTTCTAGCCTGCCACAATAGAGGAGCGGCATTTCTCATCCTGTAAACATGATCTTACCAGCTTCCACAGTGGCCGTGTTCCAGGCTTTAACTTCCCCTTTCGCTGTTCCCTAATTAAATGTCCTTCCAATTTGTCCCAGGAGGTGAGCGTCAGCGACCCTGAGTACATATACCAGGGCGCTATACAGTTTATCTCCTTAACAAACCCTTCTAACGTCTTTGTAGGAACTTTTAATTCATGCTGTCGCAAAAGTGCCTGTAGCGCCGTGATCACCGAATTTGAAGCTCCCATGTTGCTCTCTTATCTATGAGAGAAGCTGACACACAGAGAGGGGCACCGCGGCTTATGTACGTCCGTCTGACCGTGCCCAAAGGCGGCAAAATTTTTAACAAAGATGTTTGTGGAAGCAAAATGAAATCAAAAGGAAGAGAACGAGTGCCGCTAGCACAATAACGAGAGCTTCTAGAGCTCCGGCCAACTGGGGAGAGAGATGAGATAGATCAAAAAGCATGCCTCTCAGAGCTTACCTCTCGTCCTGCAGTTCTGAATCGTCCCCGCGAAAGGAGGGTCTCCTGGGTGCCGGTGATGGCAGGTTCCCGGGTTTCGGCACCAGCTGTGCCCCGTGCAATCATCTCGCCTGCAAAAACGCACACGGACACACCAGGATCCTTCTGCAGCAAGACGTTTATTTCGATGATGAGAGGAAGACCCAGAGCCCCAAAATGGCACTGCTTATATACACCCTAGGGTTGCATGGACATATCTGATTGGCTGCTCGCTCATCGCCCCAAATGACGCCCCGAGATGGGTTGTGACTTGGCGCGCTTTCGCCACTTGCACATGCGCAATTTACTTGTTTACCCGTGGGAGCACTAGATGCCAATGCCATCTTGTAATGGCGAATGCTGTCACTGCTCGCTGCGGCTCTCTACAGTGCAGGGCTCCCAGTGAGAATCTCTGTTCTGGGCTCCAGCCATCACGGTGGTGGTCGCGCAGCAGGACAGAGACTGTGGGGGTGCATTGTGACAGGTACATGCACTGAGATTGGCCACCATCTTGGGATCCTTGGATGCTGGCAGGATGGAGGAAAGGAACATGAAGGCACGTGCACACTGAGAAGGGAGAGCTCTGGTGTCAAGCCTCATGGGAAGTATATCAGTTTAGCAGACTCAGTTCTTGTAGACTTGTGGGTGTTCATGGTTCACGTTGGTGCTCCAGTTGTGAAAAAAAATATAGCTGGAGAAATATAATGGGGTGGGGCTGGGGGGAATGCTTAATTGCCTCCATCCTCTGGCCTTCAGGTATCTTAGTAGTATATAAATCTGTCTAGGGCCTGTGGCCTGTTTATCATGCCCACCTGTGTATGTGACTGAAGGGTGAAGGTGGAACAGAGATTAGACATCATGTCAGGCCCAACACTGGTGGATTACTGACTGTAGCCCTGGGAGACATACCAGGAGGACAGGAACCCCAGGGACACCTGGGAGATTCCCATCTGGGTGCTGGGGAGGATATGGTGGTCCGCCTGGAAGAAGGGACATGAGAGACCGTCCAACCATCTCTTTCTTTAGAGTGGTGTTGGCACTCAAGGTTGAGAACGATTTTTATTAGTCTTTTTCTGTGTGTCCTGCATCTGTGTTTTGTGTTACTTGTGATGATGGGACAGACTGTGACGACTCCTTTAAGTTTGACTCTGGACCATTGGACTGAAGTTAGAGCACATAATTTGTCAGTTGAGGTAAAGAAGGGACCATGGCAGTCTTTTTGTGCCTCTGAGTGGCTGACTTTTAATGTTGGCTGGCCACCAAAAGGAACTTTTGACTGGACTATTATTTTTGAAGTTAAAGCTATTGTTTTTCAGGAAGGACCAGAGTCATATCTTGATCAGCAGTCATATATCACTGTGTGGCAGGACCTAGTCCAGGAGCAGCACCATGGGTGAAACCATAGGTGAGAGAGAGGAAGCCAGGCTCCAAAGCCCTGGCCCTCCATAGAACAGAGCGCAAATCAAAACCAAAATTGGCTACTGAAAGAAAGCTTTTGGCTCCTCCTAAGATCTATTCCAAGATCGGGGAGCCTCCTGAGTGGCTAAACCTCCCTCCTCCCTACCACCAGCCTCCTCAGGCACTGGCCCCAGCCCCAGCACCGGCCCCAAACACAGACTGTGAGGGGGGGATGGCCAGCCTTGGGGACTCAGAGCAGGAGAGGCTAGAGTCCCATGGGACCAGACTTGATTGTAGCTCTACCGTTGTGCACTCTCAGACCTCCCATGTACCTGCTAGCTCTACAACCATTACAATATTGGCCTTTTTCCTCTGCTGACCTATGTAATTAGAAAACTAATCATCCTCCTTTCTCTGAGAACCATGCTAGCCTTACAAGTCTGGTAGAGTCCCTGATGTTTTCTCATCAGACCACATGGAATGATTGTTAGCAACTTTTACAGGTTCTGTTTACCAATGAAAAAAGAGAGAGAATTCTACTGTAGGTCAGGAAAAATGTTTCAGGGACAAATGGAGCACCAACCAACCTCCCTAATGAGATTGATGCTGGCTTTCCCCTTAACTGACCACACTGAAAATTCAACATGGCTACAGGTAGGGAGTGACTTACAGTTTTTCAGCAGGTTCTGGTGCCAGGTCTCCGAAGGGCAGCTCAATGCCCCACCAATTTGGCTAAGATAAGAGAAATACTTCAGGGACCTATTGAGCCACCATCCATGGTCTTTGAAAGGCTGATGGAAGCCTACAGGTCGTGTACCCTTTTGACCCGACCTCTGAGGGGCAGCAGGCTTATGTGGCTTTGGCTTTTATAGGGCAGTCAACATCTGATATTAAAAAGAAGTTGCAGCATATAGAGGGATTGCAAAATTATACTTTGTAAGATCTTGTTAGAGAAGCAGAAAAAGTATATCACAAGAGAGAGAGACTGAGGAAGAGAAGCAGGAAAGAGAGAAGAGAGAGAAAGAGAGAAAAGGGAAGATAGGTGGAATCGCATACAAGAAAGGAATTTTACTAATATATTGGTTGCAGTAGTAAGATATATAGAGAGAGAAAGAACAGGACCTAGACAGATAGGGAACCTTGGCAACAGAAGACCAAGAGTAGGTGGAAGCAGAGAGATGAAGCAACACCTGATGGAGAAAGATCAGTGCACCTACTACAAAGAAAAAGGATACTGGACTAGAGATTGCCAAAAGATAAAGGGCAGGACCCCTAAAGTCCTGGCCCTCAGAGAGGATGATTATAGGGGATGGTGCTTGGACCCCCTCCCCAAGCCTAGTGTAACCCTGAGGATGGAGGGTAACCCTATAGACTTTTTGGTAAATACTGGAGCAGAATATTCAGTCCTGAAACAACCATTGGGAAAATTAAAAGACAAAAAGATCATAGTTGTGGAAGCAACTGGGCAAAACCAATATCGTTGGACGACATCACGAACGGTTGACCTAGGCAAAGGACAGGTGTCCCATTCCTTCCTGGTCCCTGAATCCCCTATGCATTTGTTGGGAAGAGATTTATTGACAAAGTTGAAGGCACAGATTCAAGTTACTCAGGCAGGGCCAGAAGTAACGTGGAAAACCCCTACCTCTGTGATATTGGCCTTAAAACTAGAAGAGGAATATCAGATCCATGAGCTTCCAGAACAGCAAGAAACTCCGGATATCAGTAAATGGTTAACAGAATTTCCAAAGTCTTGGACTGTAACTGGAGATATGGGGACGGCAAAGAGTGTTCCTCCCATAGTAGTAGGACTGAAAAGCAGTGCCTCCAGGTTGGAGACACTTTTCTCGTCCACCACCACCAGGTCACCACTACCAGGTTGGGAACCTTGAGCCTTGCTGGAAAGGGCCATACCTGGTGCTCCTGACCACCCCCACAAACAGTGAAAGTTGGAGGCAACTTTGGCTTAGATTCACCCCTCCCACATGAAAAAGTTCCTGAACCCTCCATAGATGAGTGGAAATTGGAAAGAACTGGTCATCCTCTTAAGCTGCATTTGTGTTGCAGGTGCTGCTCTGAGTAGGAACTCCAGTCTTCATTCCCCTCAACAACTCACCTGGCAAATTGTGGATACAACAACCAGCACCATTATAAACAGTGCAGAGCAGGTTGCCCCTCCTGAATCATGGTGGCCTGCCCTATACTTCTGCCTCTGTCAGATCATCTGGGCTGCTGAGAGTACTCCCTCCAACCTAGTACACAGTTATGGGTTTTACAGTTGCCTTGGGTCTAAACAGGGCCCATATGGTGGGGGACTGTCGGGCCTTGGACGAGGTAACTCCATTTAATCTGCACCATCAATTAAGTAGGACACAGGTAGAAGTCTCCACCTCCAAAGATTTAAATATTAATGAGTTATCTAAAGGTTGGGGGCATAGCTAATTAAGTTATTCCCACCACTTTTCCCTTTACCTATAAAAGTGAGACCCCCTGACTTTTTTTGGGGGGGGTGGATAGCACATTCCATCTACACCCATTCACCACACAATGAACAATAAAAGCTTTAGAAAACTTGACTCCATATGTCACTTGGTCCTGCGCCACAGCCAGATTACCAGGTTTGGAACTCTGAACCTTGCTGGTGTAGCTGCTGGAAGTGGACCACATCATCTGCTGAAGATGGACTGGCTTTCTCTTTTGTCAACTCAGAGTCAGGCAGACATACAGAGATAGAGTTATACAAAGATAAACAATGTTCCCCGACCGACCTAGACTATATAAAGATGCAATTTACTGAACAGAGAAAAGTGACAGACTGGTCTAGAGGGCACAATGGTATGACCTGGGGCATAGTCCTTTATAAATATGGAGGTGGGGTGGAATCTAGCCTCCTTGTTCACCTGAAAGTAGAGAGCCCTCTAACCCAATCTTTAGGCCTCAACAAAGTGTTGTCTGAACAAGGTCCTCTGGCCCCCATTTCAACTCCTAAAGAGACCCATGTCTCCTCAGGGTCTCTTACACCTAGCACCTCTCCAGGGCTGACTACTACTTAATTGCCCCTTCCTTCAACAGGACAAAGAATGTTAAATTTGATTCAAGGAGCATTCTCTGTGTTAAATAGATCTAATCTGAATATGATGGAGTCTTGTTGGCTCTGCCTTGCTTCAGGTCCTCCTTATTATGAGAGAATTGCAGTGTCTGGGGCTTTCAATAATACTACTAGTCATGACGCTTGTGGCTGGGAGACTAGACATAGGCTGAAACTCACTGAGGTCTCAGGCAGAGGGACTTGCCTGGGAAAGCCATCAACTGCCTACAAACATTTATGCAATGAAACTCTTAAGAACCCTAAGACCTCTGATAACATGTAGCTATTTCCATTAAACTACCTTTTGCAATTGCATCAAAAAGGTCTCTCGTGTGTCTTTGGGTGCGTGAGGGTCTCCCTTTGGGGGTCTTTCAGTATCTTTCCTTACGGGACTGCATTTAATTTTAATTCTACTTTTGACTATAGGCCCCTGTGTGTTAAATAGATTAGTTACTTTCATCAGAGAAAGAGTGAGTGCTGTTCAGAATTGTGATGCTTCTCCAATAATATAGAACTTTACAGGGTCAAGAAAATGCAGACTTTGATGACATGAAACTTTAGTTCTAAGATTAGAACTATGTACTAGAAGGAGTAGAGAATGAAAGGTATGAATGAAAGAGATGGAAAACTTTTAGAACCCCTAGCAGACTGAGAGGAGCCAACTAGCTAAGTCAGCTAGCACCAGGGCCCCATGTTCTAGGAACTGGCTGACACAGAACAGATGGTTGGGCAAGATTAGAGTATTGAGAAAAACTTGCAAAAGCTGCTTCCCCATGACTGTTCCTTGAACCCTGTCACAAACTGAATAATGGGCTGGTACTTTCCGCAGGTACTTTCCAACAATTCCCTCCTCACTCCTCCTGGGTTGTGGTTTTTTCCTTTAAATACCCTACACTCCCCAAGCTTGGGGTCGAATTCCTCTGCGGTTACTAGTCTCGGCCTCAATGTGTTGATCCTGAAATAAACCTCTTGCTGTTTGCATCAAGACTCATATCTTGTGAGTTACTGGGTGCCCATGAATTCCCCCGAGACTTGAGTGAGGGTCTCCTGTTTCAGGGGTCTTACAGAAGGCAAAGGAGTTTGATCTAAATCTTGAAGAACAGTAGCCAGGAAAAGGCAAGATAGTACACACATTTAGTTACAGGAGACAGAGGCAAGCAAATCTCTGAGTTCAAGGCCAGCCTGCTACAGAGCAAGGTCTACGTAGAGACAAGTTTAAATCCAGGTGTAGTGGAACACATCTTTAATACCAGCACTTAGGAGACAAGTATGCAGATCTTTGAGTTCATAGTCAGTCTATAAAGCTAGTTCTAAAATAACCAATCTTAGGCAGAGGATAAATTCATTGAAACCAGAAAGCTGGTGATAATATAATAGAACAAGGAGGCATGTTACAGCCCCAGCAATAAGCAGAGCTCAGCAGCTTCACCCATTTGGCTTTGGTTTTAGAGACAAGAGGAAAAGGAGATGACTACTGGGACAATTGGTACTGGTTAGCTAGAGCTAAGAAATTACTGGTGATTAAGAAGAAACCAGCATCACTGAGGTTAAATATTCTGGGAAGTGTTTTCTGAGAGTACAGATAAGCTGTTTTTCAGAGATAGCCATGTTTGGTAATGTGACAAAATCACACAGGTGGTACTGGTTTTGAAGATGTGAAGGGTTGATGGAAAACAGCTAAGGCTTTGCACTGTGAGAATCTAGGAAAGGCAATTGGTGAAGTTGCAAGCCTCAGTTGCAGTTGAGGGGTCATGCAAAGAACTTGAAGCTTGACACCATGAAAAGAGCCTATGAGAGGCTATTGGTGACTCCTAGTTGCTGCAGAAGACCCCAGTGTTTTGGAGATGCCAATACTCTGGGATGATTTTCAAGAATAGCAGCGGAACTGGAATGGAGTCAATCAAAGCCTAGAGTGCTACAGAAGATAGAGCTGGGAGATGTGAACCAACCCTTTGGAGGAGCCCAGGAGATCATGTGTGGGTCACAGACAATAGAACAAAAATCTGTAATGTTGAAGTTGCCTTGGAGACCCCAAGATGTTCAAGAAGCCAGAGATATGGCATATTTGGTGAGGAAAGCTGCAAAACAGGGAGTGGAACCAGCCCAGATGAGTGAAGCTTGTTGCAGTCAACAAAGATGAAAAAGAAATGGAGATCTAACTTTGACATCAGATATGGAGATGCAGAGTTTGGAATTTGTCCAGCTGCTTTCCTGTCTTGCTTTGGGGATTGGATAAATCTCCTAAGAGACTTTGTACTTTGGATTTTTAACATTGTAGAGACTACTAAAGACTATGGGGACTCTGCAAGACGGACTAAACGTACATTTTTATTATGCTATGGCTAGGTATAATTTCCATAGTCTCATGTGTTTGAACAGGTCTATGTGACCCAGGGAATGGAATGTTGTAGTTTGAATATGTTTGGCCATTGAGTGGCACTAATTGGAGGTGTGGCCTTGTTGGAGTAGGTGTTACCTTGTGGTGCAGGTGTGTCACTGTAGTCATGAACTTTAAGACCCTTTTCCTAGCTGCCTGGAAGTCAGTCTTCTATCAACATTCAGATAAAGATGTAGATAGAATTCTCACCTCTGCCTGGACCATGCCTTTCTGACTGCTGTGCTCCTACCTTGATGATAATAGATTGAACCTGTAAACCTGTAAGCTAGCCCCAATTAAATGTTGTTTATAAGAGTTGCCTTAGTTATGGTGTCTTGTCACAGTAGTAAAATACTAACTAAAAAAACCGGGGTGGATACAAGTTGTTATTGTCTTAGACAGAGAGAAAATCAATGAGGGTGGTAAGGGTCAGAAGTTTCTTTTTTTCTTTTAATTTCTTTCCTGTCTTTGTTTTTCTATTCAATATTAGAGGTAAAGAAAGGTGGGAGGGATGAAAAAAAGATATAGAAATAACAGAATAAAGGGAAGATTTTTGCATCAACTCTTGAACTATAGAGCTGCAGTAGGCGAAAATCTTACATTGGTATAAACCTTTGTATAGTAATACAAAGTAGGATTATATTTTGTTATAACATACTATGTATATATGTTTCAGCTTTTATTTATAGTATTGTACTTCTGCAATGTTAAATCCTAGACTTTTTAAAAGCTGTTATTACAACATGTTTAGGAAAATTAAGAACTGTAAGTTAATAATTAATCAGTAAAACTTATGGTCATGTTAGATATTAGCCTAGTTTATTACAGAAATATGTTTCCAAGATTGAACAGAGAATAATAGTTAGAAACAATCAGCATTTACCTATTTAGCTCTACTTATTGATAGATGGATAGATAGATAGATAGATAGATAGGTAGATAGATAGATAAATAGATAGATGATAGATGATAGATGATAGATAGATAATAGATAGATGATAGATTGATAGATAGATAGATAGATGATAGATAGATAGATAGATAGATAGATGATAGATAGATAGATGATAGATAGATTGATAGATGATAGATAGATGGATAGATAGATAGATAGATAGATAGATAGATAGATAGATAGATAGAT
>JANHMN010000019.1:23874976-23902067 GCA_030674055.1 Rhabdomys pumilio
GATAGATAGATAGATAGATAGATAGATAGATAGATAGATAGATAGATAGATTGTATTCCAAAACCTCAGAGATCCATGGAATATGGCATTTAAAGAATTTTTTATTACTAAAAGAGTTTTATGAGAATGAGAAAGATCTGCTCCTGGATGCACCCCCACTCTACTTCAAATAAGATGATGAGCATTGAAAAAACTCATGAAATTTGCTCATATGTGGCAAGCTATCTACTGAGAAACATATCATTTGCCACAACTGCTAACAGATGCAGGGGAGTCATTTGTTGTGCTTTACCATAACAGAGTAAGCAGTCCTTTATGATTCCTGTTTTACAGAAAAGTCTGTAAGATATTCTGAGTTAGAAGGCCAACTGTGGATGCTCCTATGGCACAGACAAATCTTGAGTGACTGTCACTCAGTCTTCTGTCATATCTATAGTTTTGGATGCTGCTTGCCTGCCTTTTCTGCATATTCAAGTAATACTTATTCCTTCTCAGGTCTCTGATGGAGTTGAAGTCTAGATAATTATAGTCTTTTAATATAGTTTACATTATTTTGTGTTTTAGAGAATGTGCTTAAGTCTAAGAAGACGTTTTATGTTAATAATGCATGTTATGATATAAATCAATTTAGGTATATAACTCCAAATTCACTGAGATAGGACTCATAGTAGAATATTTTTTCCACGGGTGTCAGATGTATTTGGATTGTATATTGTGAATACAAATCTTACTCAATAGTTTTCATAATTGTTTTTATTGAATATAATTTATTATTTTAAGAGAAAGAGCCTTTTATTAGACAAAAAGGGAATAATCTCAGGGGAACTGTGTAAAAATATTTCCTGTTAATAAAAAGCTGTTTGGCCAATGTGCTGAGGCAGAATTAGACAGTGAGGCATCAGATAGAAAGTAATTCTGGGATGGAGTCAGGTGTAAGGAATAGATGGTAGCCTGAAACTAAGAACTAGGTAACAGCCATGAGTCAGGATTTAGAAAAGAATAAATGGTATAATTAAGCGATGAGCTAGTTGAAGAACAAGTTCAAGTTTATGGAGTAAGTATTTACTCATAAATATAATTTAGTCTCAGAGTCACTATTTTGAGTAACTTAGCTATGGCTGGGAAAGCCAACACTTGCATGGTGGATTTTACTAAATGCTTTTTTACAACAAATAGATGCAAGAATATATATACTCCCCATTTTGTTGCTTAGTTTATTATGGAGTTGTGATGATTTGAATATGAATAAACTCCATCAGCCACTTTTAGAATAAATTTGAATGTTTATTCATCAGTGAGTGACTCATAGGATTATGTAGAATACAAGGTGTGGCCAATTTGGAGAAAGTGTGTTACTGAGGTTAGGCTGTGAAAGTTCATAGTTCTCTATCCCCACTCCTCTCTCTCTCTCTCTCTCTCTCTCTCTCTGCAACAGATCATAATGTAGCTCTTAACTACTGCTCCAATGTCTGCCTGCCTTACACCATACTCCCTGCCATAATGATAACAGATTAATCCTCTAAAACTAAGCAAGTCTCTAATTACATGTTATGAGTTGCCTTGATCATGATATCTCTTCACAGCAAAAGAACAGTGACTAACATATTGATGAAACATATTAATTTACAAAATTAGAACAGAAAAAAAATATAACATAAGTCAAATTTATTTCAGGCAAATAATTGCATTTAATTCTCTACTATTTTATCAAATGTTTTCACATTTCTGTTCGAAAAGATATTTCTATAGTGTTTCTTGCTTATCATATGCATGTCTAGAAATACCAATTAATTGTCTCTGAAAGAGGAAGTGATAACTTTTTTCTTAAATCTTACATAAAATTATTAACAGTGCCTCCTATTATTCTGTCTTATTTAGGCTAGCTAGAATTTTATCAGTTTTATCCTTAAGTTTTTTACTTTCAACTTTTAGAATACTTGACTTCATTATTTACTATTGCTAAATTTTTGATATCTTTCTGACTTTTATAGTTTCTACTGTCTTTAGAATCATATTGTTTCTTTGCTTTCTACATTACTATAAAGATCTTAGATAAACTTTTGCAAATACATTCTATTTTGTAATATATATTTTAATTTCTATAATGGTTTTAATATATACTTCTTGATTGTTCCTGACATTTTGCTATATTTAATTTTAATTACAGTTAGCTCAAAATAACATTGCATTTCTCTTGAAGATTTCTTTTAAACTAGATTTTCCATCTCAAAATTTGACTGTTCTTTCTCTATTATTGTTTTTAATTTTAATTTCATATTTATTTAAAACTATATGTTATGTGGTCTCTTCTTGAAAATATATAACTTGAAGTACCTTTTATCTTGATGTCTGTCTTATGCCTGTTTGAATAGAATAGCCATTCTGATTTTATCAGAAACATCATCAGTAAAGGTTTAGTTGAAATCTAATTATCCAAGAAATTTTTAGTATAATTTTGTTAAATTTTTGCTTTATTCAAAATAATCTCATTCTTCTTAAGCTGTTTTACTTTTAATATCTACACAACATAAAATTATAAGGTCAGAATCCAAACCTTAAGGTGATGAATTTCAGGCTTTGTGATGTTGATTAGATCATGATTGAGCTATTGTTATTAAAAGAGGCTCATTTCATTGTTGTAGAAAGACAGCAGGAAGCTGTCAGATAGTGCACTCAACACTTCCAATGACTCTATCATAGGATTGTGAACCTTCAACATGTAAGAAAAGCATTTATGTTACAAAACCATATTTAATTAATGGCATTTTATTATATAAATGGCATCTACTTTGTCTGAAACTAATGTGACTATTCTAGTTAATTTTTGTGTTGACATGGCACATCTTTCTCTGTCTCTGTAAGCCTAAGTTTCTTATAGACAATATATCATATAATCTTACTTTGTCATATAGTAGGGAAGGCTTATGTTTCTAAAAATATAATGTAGCAACCTTTTATATTTCTTTCTTTTAATGTAGATTTTAAATAACTACCATTATTTTTATTTCTTACATGTCGACTTTGTTTTGTTTTATATTTGTTTACATTACATTTTCTCTTACTTTTCTTATTTTGTTTGTGTCAATGGAGCCAATTTTATGTAATTTAGTGATGTATTCTCATCTAACATATTAAATATATTCTATAAATCAACAGCTTACCTACTAACGCAATATACATTTAGTTAATATAGACCTGCCATCAAATAGCAGTCTGGTTTATGTCATGCTGCTCTGATTCTTCATCGCTACTCCAAGTCACTAGTTACCAACATTTCTGTCATTTTGTTTATTTAAAGAAAACATTTTAGATGTTTTAAAATAAGTATTTTAGTGTGCACTTACTCCTTCTCTAAAGGAGGATGGTAGTATCATATTTTGTTTTTATTACCTGATGTGATTTTCACATTTCTGCTATGGAGAGTCCACTGAATAAGTGATGCTCACATTCTGACATTCTGCTTCCCTGGGATGTTATTTTTTCTTCACTTTAAAGCACTCTTCTCTGTACATAAGATTCAATGTTTATTTATTTATTTATTTATTTGGAACTTCAAAATTTCTTTTTACTCCTCTTTGCTTACATGATTGTTGATAAAAAACATTTATGTAAATTTTTTACCTATATTTAGTGAACTCCTTTATTTGGTGCCTTCCAGTATCTTTTTCTTTGTGTTATCATTTCTGCATTTCAGATATGACAAAGCTCATATTTATTTATATTAGTGTGGCTCATCTATTTAATCTGTGGTATAAAACAATACCATTACTTTAGAAACAATATTATTTCGTCAACTCTTTTCAAGTATATATCTTCATTTTTCTTTTGTTGCTTTTGAGCCCCATGTAAACATTATACTGTTTGATATTTTCCTATATTTCTTTAATATTTGATTTAGCTTTTGTCTTTGCACCTTAATTTGACCAGCTTCTGCTGATTTAAATATCTGTAATTCAAAAATTATTTAAAAGTTTTGAGATTCATTTCCTCACTGTGTATTGTCTATTGATAAATCTTTATGTGACATTCTGAATTCCTATGATAGGTTTCATTCTATAAATTTTTTTTGTTGTTTTCTGAGAATTTTCATATCCGTACCTAAAATCTCCAACTTTTATCCCATTTCCTCCTTTCCTACTAGCACTATTAACTGAAGTGCTAATCTGACATTCTATGTTTGTTTCTTCTATCAGTTATTAATTTTCCCTTTCATTGATGATTTTGCAAATCCTCCGTTCTTTTTACCCTCCACGTCCTCTCACATGTACACCATCAAATCATCAATATACTAATATGTGCTCTGGTGTGTATATGTATCTGTAAAGCCTATTGAGTTTATTAAATATATGATATAATAGAAATTGATTTCATAATGATTGTGCATAGAACAAGACAGGGTAAATTGTCAGTTCTCGATCTGGATGCCAAAGGACTCGTGTCTTATTTCTATCTTAAGATAATTTTGTATCTTTATGTAAAATTCTATTAGAATTTGTTCTTATACCCAGTCTATGCCTGCTAACCTCCAGCTGTAATCTGTTTTTCTTATTTTCAACTGGTTCCTTATTCATAACTGATGCTAAAATAAAACAGTGGAACAGCAGAACAAGGAAGTTCAGAAGGTAAAGTTGTTTGCTAGCATTATGGAGACTTTAATTCAATAACATGAACACATATGGTAAAAGGAGATCATCGAATCATGCTACTTTTATGACATGTATGACACTGTGTGCTTATACACACATAACACACACACACAACACATATGCACACATGTGCATACACTCAGACTCACATGCACACACACTCTCCTCTTTCCCTCCCTCCCTTTGTCTTCTTCCTTCCCTCTCTTTTTGTCATATGTACACACACACAGAGACACAGATACACACACAGACACACAGACACACAGACACACACACATACACACACACACACTCATTTTTTTGTTGTTTTTGGTTTTTTCGAGACAGGGTTTCTCTGTGTAGTCCTGGCTGTCCTGGAACTCACTCGGTAGACCAGACTGGCTTCGAACTCAGAAATCCACCTGCCTCTGCCTCCTGAGTGCTAGGATTAAAGGTGTGCACCACCACTGCCTGGCCACACACACACTCATATACACATAAACACCATGAAATGAAATGAAACAGAGTGACAAATATCCCTGTTCTGAGACTCAAGTCAATACTCACCAAAGCTCGCTCCCAGACAAAAGTGATTTTTTAATATGCTAAACTATGTACTTAAAGGAAGAAAGGCTACTTGAGTGTATGACTCTGTGTTGCAGTTTCGTAAGGTTGTCATTCATGACGAGGTGAGATTTTATGTTGTTACAACTTTTTAAGGGTTATACATAAGCACACATCATCTGCTCACCAATAAGTCCTATACTCATTGTATCACTGAGTTGAACATTAATAAAAATGTTTCTTTGGTCTAGCATTAGTATCTCTGGTGATGTGACATTAATTTATGTATCCTTAGAAAGTTTAACACATCAGCCTTGAGGTTCTTTATATACGGATGTAAGTGAAAAATGAAAGATCATATAACTATCTTGATATAATCAACCAATTAATGTTTTGTTTTCAACTTTGTTACAATAATAATGTACATTCACACATTCAATGAAATAAAATATGTGATGTTAGCAATCAGGGTGTCTTGTTCACTTAGTACTGTTTCAGGTCTTTCTTTAGCTTGGAATCAGTAAGATGTAGAACTTGTAAATAAATCTAACTGATAGAACATTTTGATTCAGAATTGTAACTGGAGTTTCTGATGTTTTGGATTTACAATGCATGTAAATCCTTTATTTATAAGACAAGTAAATTAAATTAAGAATTTAATTAATTTAGATTAAAACATTGTAGAACCCCAATAGATTTCCTGTGTTCATTTGCTAACAATGGGAATGACTTTACATTTATAATTTTAGCCATAGCCATTTTCAACTATGTTTATTCTTTTTGAAATAGGAACTAATTTCTTTTTATATTATGAATTTCATCAACTGAGAAGAATGTATGTAATCTCCTGGCCTATTGAGAATGGTATAATCACCCATATAGCTGTTCATTTCTTGATAGCTAATTCTAGGCATTTGATTTAGGATTTCTATTTTCTTCAGAAATTGCAAAAGTTTTTGTTTTGTAGGTTTAGTCTAGTAAATTCATTCATTGTGACTAGAATTCCCAGGAAATATAAAGGCTTTCTAAATAAGTTTCTAGAAATAGTAAGTGTATATAGCCAAAGATGAAAAAAAAAAAAGAAAAAAGAAAGAAAGAATAAGTAAAAGAAAAAAAGAAAAAAAAAGGAAAAAACTTTTATTAGCATATTTTTTAAATTGTATTTATTTTAGAAAGGCAGTTCACAATGTTGAAACTATTTTGCTTATATTGAACAATTAATTGAACAAATTACTGAGAATTATAAATAGTGAATTCTAATACTTATCATTAAAAAAAATATTAAGCATACAGATATATTACCTACTTTTTGTGATAATTTACCCTGACAAAGTAACTCAGGGAAGGAAGGGTTTAATTTGGTTAACAACAGTCCATATTGGTGAGAAAACCACAATAACCAGAGTATCAGGTTAGTCTACTGGTAAAGGCATTGGCTATTCGTTCACATGATATTGATGTGCTATCCAGTCCTCACTTGACGGCACAAAATTGTTTGTCACTCCAACTCCAGGAGACCCAGTTTTCTCCTCCAATTCTCATGATTACTAACTGCATGCATACATGCAGAAAATTTACCCATCCATATAAAAATAAATAACTAAAATGTAAAAAATGAATATAAATGTAGTTTTATATTTTGTGTGTTGAAACCTAAGTAGCAACTAGTTTGTTAGCTGCAAAATTTTTCATAGGTAGCCATATATAAATTACAAATGAATGAAAAGACAATATACCCTAATTGTTCAAAGTACAATATATTTTCAGTTTTAGAATAGGACATGAGGAAATTAAGAAGAAAATGAAAAAGTAATGTGGTCTTGTGGGGAAGCATGTAAAACCTTATCTTTACCACAGATGAAAGTTAATATAAGCAGTGACTAACATACAGAGACCCTCCCATCCATATTCCCTTCAGTCAGGCACAGCAACTTTTATTTGTGGGATTTTTCTGGCAAAACTGTAAACCCATGTAATCTTAACAAAATTGACAGGCCAATCCAAATTAAAATACCTAAAAAAAAATATTATTTGCTCATAAACTATTCAAGTTTTGAAAATGAAAGTACCCAAATACAATTCTACTTCCTTTCAAAATATTTTTTAATATTGTAGTCTAGATATATCACATTTAAATATAGGAATTGGTTTTATATTGGATATTATTCAACAGAGATTTAAATTCCCTAGGTAATTGAACCAAAAAGACTGAAATTAAAAAATTAAAAAATGCTATTTACTATTCCAATACCTGAGCTAACGATGATTCCCAAGTATCCTCTTACATATACCTAAAATATATTCTTATTTTCAGATTCTGCACTATATTGTACAAAATTGATCTTTAAATGTATCATAATGACTTGTAAAGCTATAGAAAATATTTGATTTGAAAATTGACTGCAGATAACTTTATGATTTTAACACAATTAATTAGATATATATTTAGAACAATAGTTTACACAAAATGAACACTTTATTTTTGTTTTCATATGAATATCATATATATTCTAAAGAAAACTTTTGAAATACTCCATCTTTATTGGTTATTAAACTAAAGCTTTATAAAATTTCACATTGACTAGAAAAGTAACAATGCTCGATGCAAAAACAAATGATTTACATTCGTTCCATTTTTAATAGTCTTATACGGTTGTTGGGTCCAGCATCTGCTCTGCCACAGGGGCTGCTCCAGGAGGCAGGACACAGGAAGTCAACTGATTACCCTACCCTGTCTTTGGTAAAGTGTTGGACTGTAGGGAGGCCCAGGGACAGTGTTCCAGGGATGGGGGAGCACATTCTGAGAGGCACAGGATTGCCAGAGCTGGTTCAGGAGTCCCCAAGCCAGCAAGGAGGCCAAGCTGGTTTGATTCTCAGGCTCTTAAACACTCAGAGTCACAGAAGTGTTGAGAATGGATTGAGGGCTCCCAGGATAGATCTAGCCTGAAGACGGGGGTTGAGGGGTTGATCAATTAGTGATCAATGGGGAAGGGTCGATTGTGAGTGGTGCCACCAATGGGGGAAAGGGGAAGCTTGGACTGTTCCCTTTGGGGAGACTTCTTGGATTGACAGTAGTTGGCTGTAGGCTTGGGCTTGGCTGGGTAGTGGCTGTTCCTCTGAGAACAGAGGCCTTCTACAGAAGATAAGATGGTGGCTCTATAGGCAAAGGCCTTCTCCAGAACTCCCCACGGCAGATCTCAATGAAAAGAGGGAATCTTGGTTTGAAGACAATTATTGCCATTGCAGAAAGTCGATGAGTGAAACCATGCGCCACATTTTAGGGTGGCCCTGAGGTTAAATACATTTTGCAGGGAAGAATATCTGGGAAGGAAAACTTATTGACTAAGCCCTTCAGGCCTTTAGCCACCTCATTAAAATGGAAGTCTGTCTTGAGCCTACTTGACCATAGGTCACAACCTCTACATGTGGAGGAACCTGGTGTGTGGCCACAAATACATGGAAAGCTGCAGCTAGTGACAGGGGCCTGGTGCACAGGAACAGTTGAAACACCTACTGTCCCTTCAAAGTCTCTGAGTTTTCAAGTTCAGATCAGAACCAAGCCACCTTTCATGGTCTCACATCTTGTCAGCTGTTTTTCAAAGGACCAAGGGAAATAACATATGCTAATTATTCACATATACACTAAACAGAGACCAAAGTGTTTATGTAGATTAGTCAGTTATATTAATAAAATATAAACATTACAGAAATGCGACAATACAAAGTTGCCATTGTGATTCAAGAAACTAGAAGTTGCATTTTTGAGGAAATCTTCAGAATATTTGAATGATCTTTTACTAGAATTATTCTCCTGTGCATTTTCTATATTCACTGCTATGGTGTATGTCCTACCTGGTTTTGTGTGTCAACTTGATACAAGCTGGAATTATCACAGAGAAAGGAGCTTCAGTTAAGGAAATGCTTCCATGAGACCCAGCTGTAAGACATTTTCTCAATTAATGATCCAGAGGGGAGGGCCCATTGTGGGTGGTTCCATCCCTGGGCTGGTTATCTTGGGTTCTATAAAAGAGAAAGCTGAGCAAGCCAGGGGAAGCAAGCCACTAAGTAACATCCCTTCATGGCCCTGCATCAGCTCCTGATTCCTGACCTGCTTGAGTTCCAGTCCTGACTTCATTTGGTGATCAACAGCAATGTGGAAAGTGTTAGTTTAATAAACCTTTTCCTCCCCAAACTTGCTTCTTGGTCATGATTCTTGTGCAAGAATAGAAACCCTGACTAAGACAGTAGGTATGTGTACTAAAATTCAAAGATAAGTTAATATATTACAGCAATGACACAATACTTTCTTAAATAGTGAAGTCTGAAATAGAAGAAATAAAATATTAGTTCAAACAGTGACCAAAACTTACAGTCCAAGAAGCTCAAGTCCTGACCAAACTTAGAAAATATTTTCTACCTTCACAACCAGAGCTAGAAACAAGTTACAAAGTATATGCCACAAAGTGTAAAAAATTAATTATTACTATTTCTTTATCATTAATTTAGCTCTTTGATAATGTCATATATGGACATTCTTTTTTTTTTTTTTGGTTACTCTTCCTGTACCCTGCGTTGTCTCCTTCCTTCTTCAATCATCCCTTCCTTCACCTCTGTATTCCTCTCCCAGATTGAAGACCTTCAATTTGGTTTTATGGTCCATTTAGTATAACAAGGGCCATGTGTGAAAACTGGATTACCAATTTTCTATTCTTTATTTTTTTTTTAAAGAAATCCATTAAATTATGTTGAGTTGAATTACAAGAGAATATATTCACATATGGCCGCTCATTCTTTTTTTATATGATTAACTCTCTTCAGTGCTTTCTCACCTACACAGACATCAGTATAGTTTTTCTAGTTAAATCTATTTACTTGCAAATTTCATAGCTTCTCTCTTTTTTTTTTTTTTTTATTAATTTCATACTGGCCTCTCAACTAAACATAAAGTGTGAAGCTTGTGGGGCTATTCAAGTTTGGATGATGACATTGTCTGTGAAGGGATAGTGTTAATATTAATTCTCAAATTCAGCAAAAGAAAATGTAAATTTGAATATAACTTTGTGCAGAAACATGTATTAAATGTTTCACAAAGTTTATGGCCCAGGTTTGCCTACTAGGATGTTATAATTACACTCTTCAGATGATTTCAAAAGTGATTTTGCCTAGAAGGCACACCAGGAATTTTTGGCAGCACCTGAATAATGCTACTCAGCAGAGATCACTGGGACTTTTAGACTTATAAGCTGCCCAAAGATGTCACTTACTTCAGCCTATGAAGGATAATTGCCAATGTTTCTCTATGAATAGTAGAAACACATTGGGCCTGGATATCATAACAAAATTCCAATGCTGAATACACTGTGATTTTTATGAGTGTTGTGAGAGAACCATGCAAGTACAAAACAAACAAACAAACAAACAACCTGTAAATTGTCATATTTCTGATGGAAAAACAATGACCCAAGTAAATTTATCATTTACAAGAACAGATTATTGAAAGTTTATGCCCTTATCTTTCTGAGGATTTGCTTATTCATTATTCTATTTATGAATTCTGTAATATTCTAGAAGCTAAGACAAACCAAGATACTTGATTATGTAATGTGAACTTCCCACATGGCAGTTTGCCTTCATTAAAATTGGTTTTGATGTGTGCTACTATGACATAGAGACAGAAGAAAGAAAATCAGATGTGCATATTGAACAGAACTGTAGGCATCTTAACACTGAGATGTAAAGGATCTACATGAAAGTGTAATAATAATTAGACAAATTACATGCTGAATCATAAAGTAGCAGGAAAAATTTAAATTAAAATTTAATGGATATACTGTTCAAAATTAGTGAAATAGAAACAGAGAAAACAATAAGAAGTTTCAAGAGAACAAATATGTGTGCTGTTTACAAAAGAATCAAAATTTGTAGATCCTTCTCCACCACCCAAAAAGAGGAAAAATACCCAAATAAATAAAATTATTTATAATAAAAAGTGAAGAGTATTATAAACACTACTGAAAGCCATGAGGCCAACAGTATATATCTTCAAAGAAATTATAAAACAATGAATTGAGATATGTATGTATGCATTTATTAATAAAATTACCTTTATTTTAAAGCAAATAGTAAATTATTACATTCTCATTACAATTGTTTCTTGTAATTTTTTTTCTACGTTTCAGAACTGAAAATGCAATACTTACTGGGAATTATGCATTCTATTTCCCTTAAGGATCCAAATATGCAACAAATGGTATTTCCTAATTTATAAAATAGGCTTAATCTTCTATTTAAATTTTTACATGTGAATACAAGGCCATTTCCCTTCTGGTATAATAAAATATAAAGACATGATTGCTTAATAGTTACTTGATATTATTTTAGAAGAATGACTTCCAAGTAGAAGAGCAACATATGATAAAACAGAATTACAATTCTAAATTCAATTTGAAAATCAATCATGAAAATGAGAAAACTATTTCCAAATGTTGGTATGAAATGCACTTTTTTGAATACATGCTCCCTCAATACAGTCCACCATATCAACAATAATTCAAGTCCAGTTGTTTTAAAAGTATATAATTAACTTCAAGTTTAAATTAGACTTATTGTCTAAAACACATGTTTTACCTAATCTTGGTCATATCAATAATGATTTAAAGTATAATGTGGATAAAACTACATACTAATGTAACTGACTCTTGAAGATGGAACTTGTAAAATATAAATTGGTTGTCATCCTAACACTTCTCTCTCTCTTTCTACTTCTGCTAGCTGTACCCTAAATCAGCTACCACACAAGTGGTTTCTGTCACGTACCTAGCTCTATGGAGAACAATATAACTTGAAACTTTTTTCAGAAGCAAACTAGTCACTACAAAAAAATAAAAAGTAAGAAAAAAATGAAGCCCTATTCAAAGTCTTTGTCCTTTCTTAAATGCTCAATCATGAGATCAGTTGAGTTGGAGGCTAAAAGATGGATAAGATTTATTATAAATGGATACATTTCCAAACAAATGTCTCTCAAAATTTAATAGGTGGAGAAAAATGCAAATAGACTTCCCTTAGGAAGTCAATGTCATAGAAATACCAACGAGGCATCTGTTACCAAAGAAACTTCCAGGACTAGATAAATTTATAAAATTTGCTAGGCAGTAACTACTTTATAACATAGAGTAGAAATGATTCATGTCAAACTCAATCTATAGATTCAATATTTTTGTGTCTTTTAGGAATGTCAGAAACTATACCCATAAATTCTCACCTACACTAACAGAAATGATAAAGTTGGGGAGTAAAAGATGACAAGGCCTACTTGTGTTGAAAAGTCTGCACAAGGAACAACAGGCAAAACTGCTAGAAGAAACAGTCTGGCCCTGGAAAGAGTGCACCAAAGTATTATCTAATAGCAATGGTCAGATCTGAAATACACATATAAGCAACATTATACAGTAGTTTATATTTGTGAATATATGTATATCAAGATATATGCATATATATATATATATATATATATTATATATATATATATATATATACATATATGATATAGGTATAGATATATTATATTCATGTAATAAGTAATGAAAAAGAACAGAAGTCATCAACTTAAAAGAAAGCAATAATGGTTATATGAGATTGTTTGGAGGGAGAAAAAAGAAAGAAATGTAATTATATTAAAATATAGAAAATAAAGTTTAAAAAGTTAGTGTTACCTAGCTACTAAAATTAGATAAGGACATACTGAAAACAAAACAAAAAAAAATACACTGACCAATTTTCTTGACCATAGATATAAGATTCTTTTTATCTAAATTATTAATTGAATAAAAAGTATGATAAAAACTTTATAGAGTGTGATCAAACTGGATTTGTTATAAAGATCCAAAATTCATTAAATGTAACATATCAGAATAAAATCAGAAAAAAACACTGCATATTTTATAAATGGATAAAAGACCTTTACCAACATTATTCTTTCATTAAAAAGGTTCCAAACAAATTTTGAACAGATGGGAATTCAACACTAAAATGTCTGAACATAAAAAGTATACAGTTATGATTATACTAAATGGATAGACACTGAGTTTTCTGTAACCTGGGAGAGAGATATGCTCATCACTTTACTCACTATGACTCTTTTGTGTATTTTTCAAGTGTAATTTGTAAAGAAAAAGAAATAAAGCACATTGAAACAACAAGATTAGAAGTTCAATTATATCAATTTTCAGATTACATGAGTGCATATTTACAGTTTTCTAAAGGAATAAGATTCAGAATGTACTGGTCATATGACTTCAGCAAATACATCAAAATATAAAAATCAATGTAGAAAAATTAGTAACTTTTACATACACTAATAATAAATGTATTTAAATCAAAACCATGAAAATATCACATTCATAGACCACTTAAAATACGTAAAAATACAGCATAGCAAAAAGCACAAGGTCTCTACAATGAAAACACAGAAGATTTTTGAAAAAAAAGGTGATGCAAATAGAGAGGATCTTCATACTCATTGATTGGAAGAATTAATATTACAGAAATAATCATGAAATTAATGGCACACAAGAGATACAATAAACTAAAATTGAACACTGAATTTGCCTAATACCAATGAGGTGTATTTACAAAGAAATGGATTCATACATGTAGAAATTTCTGATTTTCAACAAAGGTGTGGAAAACATACATTGTTGGAAAGACATCCTCTTTCAGAATGTTGAGAGGTTAATGGATAATCACATGCAGATACCTGACATAAGAATATCTCCACCGTGTAAAAAGCTAACTAAAAGATATTAAAGGCCTCAATAGAAGAGCTGAACTTTGAAAGTATAAGAGAATGCCTTTGAGGGTACAGGTAGGGATCCTTAACCAAACTCCCATAGGTGTAGGTACAAAACCAAGAATTTTCAAATAAAAATGCCTCAGTGCTACAAATAAAGTAAACAAAGTGTGGTGATATAATCAGCACAATGTAGTGCAACATGAGCCATCCAACAACATACTGTAGAATCTAGAGAAAACTCACAAACTTAATAAGGAAAAAATATGTGTCTGAATCATTACATGGAACAGTACTCTGCACTGATAATTCTCAAAAAAAAAAAATCAAATGAGCAGGAAATTTATGAAACAATAGATTCAACATCTTTATCTACTGTGCTTATGCAAATCAAAAGTTACCTGAGGTCCTATACCAGTCCAGGTAGAATGGATGTTATTAAAAATCAGGCAGATAACAAATTCTAGGGATTATGTGAAGAAAATGAAACTCTTATATGTTGTTGGTGTGAATATAACTTTAAAAAAGCCAGTTTCGTTGAAGATTTCCTAAAATCTGAAACTAGACCTAATATAAAATCCACATGTATTATTCCCATGCTTATATATAAAAAGAATGAAGCCATCCCCTATACAAACAAATGCATATCAATTTATATTTTAACAGCACTCAGAGTTATAAGATATGGAATCTGTATAGGATTCACTCAAGTAATTTATGGATTAAAAACTCTAGTGAAAGATTGACTTCCAGAGAGCTAGGAAGATAGTCTTAAGACAACACCCACAGTGATACACCAACAAGGTCAAACCTCATAATAGTGCCACTCCCTGGGCTAAGCATATACAAACTATCACTTTCCACTCCCTGGCCCCTATAGGATTGTTCAAACACATGTCTATGGAGGCCATATCTAGGCACAGCATAATCAAAAGGTACATTTAGTCCTACTTCCAAAGTGTTCATAGTCTCTAGCAGTCTCAACAATGTCAAACATTCAAAGTTCAAAATCTCTTCTGGAATTCATATAATTATTTAACTGTAATCCCCAAAATAAGACAGGAAACCAGCTGGGCAAACTCCAAACTCTGCATCTAAATGACTGACATCAAAGCAGTCTTCAGCTCTCCAACTCCATTTTCCTTTTTGTTGACTGCACAAACTTCTTTTTCTTGGCTGTTTCCATTCTTTGTGAGCATTTGTCAGCAGATATCTTATGGCTCTGGCATCTTGAAAATCTTTGTGTATTCAAGGCAACTTCAATCTTACAGCCTTTTGTTTCAGTGTCTGAGATCCACACATGATCTTCTGGACACCTCCAAAGAGCTGTTGCTATTTCTTCACCTCTGTCCTCTATAGCACTCTGAGCTCAGGCTGATCCAGTCCAATGCTGCTGCTCTTCCTTGTGATCATCCCATGGAACTGGGATCTCCAATACAATGGGGTCTTCCACTGAAACTACACATCATCAATAGCCTCTCATAGGCTCTCTTCATGGTATCAAGCCTCAAATCCTTTGCATGACCCTTTCATTCCTGGGCTGTCAGATACAACTGAGGCTGCACCTTCACCAATGGCCTTGCATGCCCTCTTACAGTGCCAAGTCTCAGCTGTTCTTTATGACCACTTCATGCCTTCATAATCAGCAAGTACAGATACAGCATGAGGTACAAATGTGGCTGTCTCTGAAACGCAGCTTCTTTGTGTTCTCAGAAACCACTTCCCAGAAGATTTCACCTCAGTTATGCTGGTCTATTTTTAGTCATCACTAATGTTTTAACTTCAGCTACCCAGAATCAACTGTCCCAGTAGGCCATTCCATTCTTGTATCTAAAGCCAGAGCTACATAGATGAAGCTGCCAAGTTCTGCTATTTGCAGGAACTGGGACATTCCCTCTTGTTCTATTATATTATCACTAGTTTTTTGTTTTCCAACTGCTTCACTGCCTATGCTTGGGTGTCCTGGATCATGCTCTGTAGATTGATCTTGAACTCAGAGATCTGCATGCCTTTTTCCTGTATCACCACACCTAGACTTAAACTTTTCTTCACTTAGAACCTGCTCTGTCCCAGGCTGGCCTTAAACTCAGAGATCTGCTTGGCTTTATCTCCTGGGATTAAAGGTGTGTACCATCATGACAGGATCTAAATTTAGCTGGGTAGGATTTTGCCCCAAAGTCGCACTCTCTTATTCTGCTATCTCCTACAACACAGGAGTCAGCTTCATTTTACTACCTTGTGTCCTATTAATACTCAAACTGTATATTTTATATTTTTTCTTCCTGAGATTGCTACATGTGTTCAAAATGCTCTTCATGAAATTTAGCCAGAGAACAATGTCTCTGCAGGTCTTTTTTGAGACTATTTTGTCAATACAATTAACACAAATCTCTTCCCTTTGTCTCCGGTAGACTCTTAAGATAAGGACAAAAAGCAGCCACATTCTTCACCAAAATACCTCAAAAATAGTAGCTATTTCATATGCTGACATTCTCCACTGAAACCTCTTGGGCCATGTCCACACAATTCAAATTGTTATCAGTAAAAAATGTCTTCCATATTCTTACTAGGATAGCCCATTAAGTCCCATTTAAATCATTCCACTGCTTTCCAAATCCAAAGTCCCAAAGTCCACATTCTTCCAAACAAAAGCATAGTCAGGCCTATCACAGCAATGCCACAGTCCCTGGTACCTACTTCTGTCTTAGTTAGGATTTTACTGCTGTGAACAGACACCATGAACAATGCAAGTATTACAAAGGACAACATTTAATTGGGGCTGCCTTACAGGTTCAAATGTTCAGTCCATTATCATCAATGCAGGAGCATGGCAGCATCCAGGCAGGCATGGTGCAAGTAGAGCTGAGAGTTCTACATCTTTTTTTGAAGGCTGCTAGTGGAAGACTGACTTCCAGCCAGCTAGGAAGAGGGTCTTAAACCCATACCACAGTGACACACCTACTCAAACAAGGCCATACTTCCTAATAATACCACTCCCTGGGCCAAGGATATTCAAGTCATCACAAAGATACAGTCAGACACATAAAATATACATTAGAAGAAAATGATACAGCAGTCAATTAATGTTAAATAAAAAAGGTTTTGACATAAAACATCCAGAAAATCTGGGACACTATGAAAAGAACAAACCTAAGAGTAATTGGAACAGAGGAGGAAGAATCCTAGCTACAAGGTACAGAATGTATTTCCAACAAAATTGCAAAAAAAAAAAAAATTTCCCTAACCTAATGGAAGTGATACCTATAAACATGCAAGAAGCTCACAGAATACTAAATAGATTCAACCAGTAAAAAAAAAATTCTTTCTTCCACATAATAATCAAAATGCTAAATGTACAGAACAATGAAACAGTATTAAAAGCTGCAAAAGAAAAAGGCCAAGTAACTTATAAAATCAGACTTACCTGAATTATACCTGACTATTTTACCAGAGACAGGAAAGGCTAGAAGAACATGGTAGACAAATTGCAGTCTCCAGTTAGTGACCACAAATGCCAGCCCAGATTACTGTACCAAACAAAGCATTCAATCATCACAGCATTCAATCATCACAGATTGAGAAAACAGGATATTCCAAGACAAAACCAAAGTATCCACAAATCTAGCACTTCAGATAATACAAGAAGGAAACCTCAGACCCAAGAAGGTTAAGCTCACCCAAGAATATACCAGAAATAAATTCCCACACCAGCAAAACTATAAGAGATGCACAAACATGCACATGTGCACACACACACACACACACACACACACACACACACACACACAACATGGGGCAGTGGACCATGCCATAAATCTTGGTATGGTTGAGTGAATTCAGAAACCCATTCCTGAGGACAGTAGATGTTTCTTCTTCTTCCATCCAGATTTCTGGCTTGGAACATATGACCATGACTCCCAACATAGTCACAGAACAGAGAACGCAGAGTTCTCCATGCTATTGAGGTATTTATATGGTTTCTGAGGCGTTAGCCAATAAGCTTCCCTTCTAGAACATTCTTTTCTGCAAAGGATATTTAATCTGTGGTCTACTCTGAGGGAATTATATTCACCAATTCTCCATGATGAACAACCAATAAACAGTTTGAGAGAAAGGATTGTCTTTCTCATCAAGAATTGCCTTGGGGGAAATTCTTCAACATATAGAGCCATACTACCTAAATCTCCTGCAGAAGATACCTCTGAACTCCTTCACGTTCACTCCTGAACTAAGTTGAAGATTCTTCCCACCCTAAGCCCAAGGCTCATTGACCTGCTTTCCAGCAGTGTCTGGGTATCTGGGAATTAGGGAACATTAGCTTTGGCCTCAGGCTGCATTATTTCTCACCTGGACTACAACCCCTACCTTAGGCTCCATTCTCCTACCCCTTGAGCAGTGTATTGGCACTTCCAACAAGCCCCACATTCAATGGTGGCACAGGGTGAAATGTAGACTAGTGACCTGCATTTCTTCTGCAGATGCAGCAGAAGTTCTTTGGTGGCACTTCTCTCTATAAAATCATGACAAATGATGACCAGAAAAGAATGATAAGGAGTATCAGTACTACCTAGTTCTGTCCATTCTTTGTTGGGTTATATTTATGCCCTCTCTAAACATCATGAGTTCTTTCAAGCATCTGTTCTATGTATGCGAATGGTAATTTGAAATTTACATTCTATATCCTGTGAGGTTGGAACTATATAATTTGCTTTTTCTGTTGATTTTATAGGGGATCATAGTTAAGAGATTATATGAATCTCAGATGAGGCATTTAACATTGGACTTTTAAAAATATTGTTGAGACTGTGATAGACTGTGGGTATTTTTCAAATTTGACTAACAGCATTTTACCTTATGTTATCACTAAAAGTTTATGGGGGTCAGGAAATAGAATGTGGCCATTTGAATAGGTCAGGCTTGCCTTAATTTACGTGTTTCAATGGTTGGCCAAAGGGAGTAGCATTATTTGGAATTGTGGCCATATTAGAGTAGGTGTGGCCTTGTTGGAAGAAGTGTAGACATTGTGTAGACACTCTGTGAGATTTTCTATAATCAAGCTCTTCCCAGTGTGGAATCAGTGTCTCCTCTTGGTTGTTTGTGGATCAAAATGTAGAACTCTCTGCTCCTCCATCACCATGTCTGCCTGAAGGATGCCATGCTTCCCACCATGATCATAAAAGACTGAACCTCTGTAAGCCAGCCCTGCAAATGTTTTCCTTAAATGTCACCTTGGTCATTTGTGTTTGTTCTTAGTAATGAAAGCCTAACTAAGATAGAATGAACATAGTAAAAATGGCAATCTTACACAAAGGCGTCTACATATTCAATACACTTCGCATCACAATTCCAAAACAATTCTTTACAGAGCTTGAATGCTGAGGACCAGCCTTAGCTTGGGAGAGGGTCCTGAGGAAGGGGTGTTTGGCAGCAGCAGATGAATGACTTAGAGTCAGTGATGAATGCATGCTGACAGGTCTATATATTCTGCTCTAGACAGCACTCTGCTTGAGATAGCTCTCTCTTGCAGACCAAAGCTCTGTTTCTTTTAGTTTGTATAAGTGACATCCTTAGTAATTGCATATTAATTCAATTATTTGCCCTAATTTTCCTTTGGTTGCCCCCCAAATCACCATTTCATGACCTTAGTCCCTTGACTCTAAAGATAGAGCCACATGAGAGAAGCTGCCAAGTTCTGCTGCTTGATGGAGCTGGAACACAGCCCCATAATTCTATTATATTATTACCAGCTTTCTGCTTTCTAACTCTTTCACTGCCTAAGATTGGCTGTACTAGAACTTGGCCTGTAGACAGAACTTGAATTCAGAGATTTGTATGACTGTCTCCTGAATGCTGGAATTACCACCATACCTGGACCTGAGCTTTTTTAAACCTAGAACTTGCTCTGTCTCATACTGTTCTTGAATTCAGAAATCTGCTTGCCTTTTTACTGGACACATTTTTATCTCCTGGCATTAAAAATATGTATCACTATGTATGGGCCTAAGTTTTCATGATATTATTCTTTAAGCTCCAGATCAATAGCCTATGTCTTCCAACCTCAGGATCTGGATCACAAGTGTTATCTCCATTTCTGGATTTTAGTTCATTGCAGGTTAGAAGTCCAAAGTATTTATTGTTTAACTGGAAACACAAACAATAAGCTTAACTGGGTGGAATCTTTCCTTGAGAATGTCAGAGTTTTATCCATTCTGCTGAGGAACACCAGACACATTCTCTCCTTCTGGAATCATGCTGTTTCTGATTAACATGGAGTCATTAACCTTGGCAGAGAGAATATTTCCCAAAGGAAGAATTTAAGGTAAAACATATACATTATTATACAAACAAGACCTATACCTTCAGAAACCATCAGTACTCTAAAAAGACACAAGTTCTTCTGGCTGTGCTACAGGGGTAGGAACTCTGTCAATCAGTCCCTTCCATGACCATGCTAGACCTGGCATTGAAAGAACAATATTCAACCTCATATAGAAAAACAAAAACCCAGGATACATAATATAATAAAAAACTTCTGGCGGTATCACTATCCCTAATTATTTCAAGCTGTGCTACATAACAATAGTAATAAAAGCCTCGTGTTATTGGTATAAAAACAGACAAGTTGATCAATGGAATGAAATAAAGATCAGAAGTAAACTAATAAACATATATATACTTGATTTTTGACAAAAGTACACAATCAAACAAAGAAGGGTGATTTAACTGGTTGTCTGCATGTAGAAGAAAGCAAAAAGATCCATATCTACCACCTTGCACAAAGCTCAAGCCCAAGGACATCCAAAATTTCAACATAAAACTGGATATACTAAATCCAGTAAAAGATAATGTGGAGATACTTTTGAATGTACCAGCACAGAAGACAACTTCTTAAACAGAATACCAACAGCTCAGACACTACGATCAACAATCAATCAATGGGAACTCATGAAACTGAAAATCTTCTGTATGGCAAAGGACAATATCAATAGGACAAATGGAAACCTAAATATTGGCAAATGATCTACACCATTTCTAAATCCAACAGGTTACTGATATCTAAAATATATAGAGAACTTAAGAACTTAGACATCTACAAACCAAATGACTCAACTAAAAATAGAGTATAAAGCTGAAGACTCTTTAAGAGAACAGAATCACTTAAAGAAATGTTCAGCATACTTAGTCATTAGCCAAATTCAAATCAAAGCAGTTTTTTTTTTTATTCCACCTTACTTGTAAGAGTGGCTAAGATCCAAAACTCAAATGATAGCTTATTCTGTTGAGGATGTAGAGAATTCCTTCCCCCCATTGCTTCTGGGAATGCAAACATGTAAAACCA
The DNA here is from genome assembly GCA_030674055.1 of Rhabdomys pumilio. NCBI lineage: Eukaryota > Metazoa > Chordata > Mammalia > Rodentia > Muridae > Rhabdomys > Rhabdomys pumilio. Next base: position 23,896,293 of record JANHMN010000019.1, read on the forward strand.
CTTTGGAAATCAATTTGGTGGTATCTCAGAAAATTGAGGATAGTCCTACTTCAAGACCTAGGTAAACCACTTCTCAACATAAACTAAAGATACTCCACTATTCCACAAGGACACTTGCTCAATTATGTTCAGAGCAGCTTTCTTTTGCACTACACAGAATCCACAAAAAATCTAGGTATTCCGTATCTAAAAAATAGATAAAGAAAATGGGATACATTTACAGAATGAAATATTACTCCAGTATTAAAACAATAACATTATGTGATTTTCAGGCAGGAAGATGGAACTAGAAAATATCCTGAGTGTGAAAAAACATACTTAGAAAGACACATATGGTATGTATTACTTATAAGTGGATACTGTCTATTAAGAAAGGGATAATCATGCTACAATTCACAGTCCCAAAGAAGCTAAGGAACAAGGAGGGACCAAAGGAGAATGCTTGAATTTTACTGAGAAGGTAAATTATAACCTGATTCAGAAGTGACCAAAACAAGGTGGAAAAGGGGGTGGGGTAAGAACAGAGGGATTCGGTTCTGGAGGAGCCTGAGGTAAAGAAAACTGTGAGGGAAACAGAACCTGGTGGGGGGGTTGTGTCTATGTGATAAACTAAGATCCTAGGAAAATAGAAACTCTGGGGACTCTATGAAGGTAGCCCTAGCTATGACTATTTGCAATAAGGAATTTTTAACTTGAAACAGCCACCTTCTATAACCAGGCAAGACTTCCAATGGAGGGATGGGACACCAACCCAGCAACAAAACTTGACCCAAAATTTGTCCTGCCTACAAGATGTGTCAGTATAAATATAGATCAGAAATTGAGAAAAAGTCTGAAGACTGAACGACCTTAAGACCCGTGCCAGGAGAGAGATCAGACACCTGAAATTATTAATGATGTTCTGCTACACTTGCAGACACAGTTCCAGCATAACTATCATCTTAGAAGATTCACTCAGTAGTTAATGGAAATGGATTCAGAGACGCCCTAGCCAAACACTAAGTGGAATTTTAGGAAACTTGTGGAAGAGGAGGAGGATGGATTGAAGGAGCCAGAGAGGTCAAAGACACCAAAATAAAACCTATGGAATCAACTAATCTGGGCCCAGGCTTACAAAAACTGAGCCACCAGCCAATGAGCATGCATGGGATGGACCTCAGCCCCATAAACACATGTAAAAAACGTACAGCTTGGTCTTTATGTGAGTACCCTGGTAACAGAAACAGGGATTATCCTTGACTTTGCTGCCTGCCTTTGAATCCTTTTTCACTAATTGGGCTGCCTTGTTTAGCTTCAATAGGACTAGGAGCCTTTAGTCCTACTGTAACCTTATGTGTCAATCTTGGTGAATTATTCATAGGAGGCTTTGCAGGCTTTTTTCTTGATAATTTTTTTTAATTTACATTTCAAGTGTCATCTGCTTTCCCAGTTTCCTCTCTTCTACTCTGGAAACTCCCATTCCATTCCCCCTCACCTTGCTTATATGAGACTGTTCCCCATCCACCCACCCACTGCCACCTCCCCAATGTAGAATTCCCCTACACTGAGGCATCTAGTCTTCACAGGACCAAAGGCCTCTCTTCCCATTGATGCCCAACAAGGCCATCATCTGCTACATGTGCAGCTGGGGCCATGGTCCCTCAATGTGTACTCTTTAGTTGGTGGTTTAGTCCCGGAGAGCTCTGGGAGTGGTGTCATGTTGGTTGATATTGTTATTCTTCATAAGGGCCACAAATCTGTTCAGCTCTTTCAGTCTTTTCTCTAACTCCTCCATTTGGGACCCCATGCTCAGTCAAATGGTTGGCTGTGAGCATCCACATCTGTATTTGTCAGTCTATGCTCCACACTCTGTCTCTGTATTTGCTCCCATGAATATTTTATTCCCCTTTCTAAGAAGGACCGATGCACCCATACTTTGGATTTCCTGCTTTGTGAGCTTCCTGTGGTCTGTGAATTGTATATTGGGCATTCCAACTTTGGGCTAATATCCACTTATCAGTGCATACCTTGTGTGTCCTTTTGTGATTGTGTTTCCTTACTCAGGATAATATTTTCTAGTTCCATCCATTTGCCTAAGAATTTTATTAATTCATTGTTTTTAACAACTGAGTAATGTTCCATTGTGTAAATGTACTACACTATGTTGTATCCATTCCTCTATTGAAGGACATCTGGGTTCTTTCCAGCTTCTGACTATTATAATTAAGGCTGCTATGAACATAGTAGAGCATTTGTTTTCTCTTTCTCTTTCTTTCTTTCTCTCTCTCCCTCTCTTTCTTTCTTTCTTTTTTTCTTTCTTTCTTTCTTTTTTTTTAATATGTTGAAGAATCTTTTAGGTATATGTCCAGGAGTGGTATAGCTGGGTCCTCAGATAATGTTATGTCCAATTTTTCTGAGGAACTATGAGACTGATTTCTAGAGTGGCTGTACCAGTTTGCAATCCCATCAACAAAGAAGGAGTGTTACTCTTTCTCCACATCCTCTGCAATATCTGCAGTCACAGATGTTTCTATAAAATGGCTAAGATATTAGTCATTTTAACTGGTGTGAGGTAGAATCTCAAGGTTGTTTTGATTTGCTTCACTGATGACTAAGGATGTTGTTTCTCCAGGTGATTCTAGTTTATTTAATATTCCTCAATTGAAATTTTTTTGTTTAGCTGTGCACCCCATTTTTAATAGGGTTATTTTATTCTCTGAAGTCTAATTTCTTGAGTTCTTTAAATATATTGGATATTAACCCTCTATCAGATGTAGGATTGGTAAAGATCTTTTGGCATTTTGTTGGTTGCCATTTTGTCCTATTGACAGTGTCTTTTGCCTTATAAAATCTTTGCAATTTTATGAGGTACCATTTGTTGATTCTTGTTCTCAGAGCATAAGCCATTGTTGTTCTATTGAGGAAATTTTCCCCTGTACCCATGTGTTTGAGGCTCTTCCCTACTTTCTCCTCTATTAGTTTCAGTGTGTCTGGTTTTATGTGAAGGTCCTTGATGCACTTGGACTTGAGCTTTGTTCAAGGAGATAAGAATGGGTCGATTTCCATTCTTCTACATTCCGACTTCTAGCTGAACCAGTACCATTTGTTGAAAATGCTGTCTTTTTTCCACTGGATGGTTTTAGTTCCTTTGTCAACGATCAAGTGACCATAAGTGAATGTGAGTTCATTTATGGGTTTTCAATTCTGTTCCAATGATCTATCTGCCTGTCTCTGTACCAATACCATGCAGTTTTTATCAGTATTGCTCTGTAATACAGCTTGAAGTCAGAGATGGTGATTCCCTTAGGTGTTCTTTAACTGTTGAAAATAGTTTCCACTATCCTGGGTTTTTTGTTATTCTAAATGAATTTGAGAATTGCTCTTTCTAAATCTATGAAGAATTGAGTTGGATTTTTGATGAGAATTGCATTGAATCTGTAGATCGCTTTCAGCAAGATGACTATTTTTGCTATATTAATCCTACCAATCCATGAGCAAGGGAAATCGTTCCATCTTCTGAGATATTCAGTTTCTTTCTTCAGAGACTTGAAGATCTTGTCATACAGGTTTTTCACTTGCTTGCTTCGGGTCACACCAAGGTATTTTATATTATTTGTGACGATTTTGAAGGGTGTTTTTTCCCTAATTTCTTTCTCATCATGTTTATCTTTTGAGAAGAGAAAGGCTATTCATTTGTTTGAAGTAATTTTATATTCAGCCTCTTTGCTGAGGTTTATCACACTTAGTAATTTTCTGGTGCAATTTTTGGGGTCCCTTATCCTATTATCTGCAAATAGTGATATTTTGACTTTTTTCCAATTTGTATCCCTTTGACCACCTACTTTTGTTGTCTAATTGCTCTAGCTAGAACTTCAAGAAGAATATTGGATAGATAAAAAGAGAGTGAGAAGTCTTATCTAGTCCCGGATCTTAGTGAGATTGCTTCAAGTTTCTTTCCTTTAGTTTGATGTTAGCTACTAGTTTGCTGTATATTGCTTTTAGTATGTTTAGCTATGGGCTTTGAATTCCTGATCTTTCCAAGACTTTTTAACATGAAGAGATGTTGAATTTTGTCATATGTTTTTTTAGCATCTAATGAAATGATCCTGTGTTTTTGTTTTCCTTTGAGTTTGTTTATGTATTTCATTTCTTGATGGATTTTCATATGTTGAACTATCCCTGCATTCCTGGGAGGAAGCCTACTTGATTATCGTGAATGATCACTTTGGTGTTTTTTGGGATTCAGTTTGTGATAATTTTATTGAGTATTATTGCATTGATATTCATAAGGAATATTGGCCTGAAGTTCTCTATCTTTTGGGGTCTTTTTGTGTTTTAGGTATAAGTGTGATTGTGGCTTCATAGAACTAATTGGGTAGTGTTCCTTCTTTTTCTGTTTTTTGGAATAATTTGAAGAGTATTGATATTAGGTCTTCTTTGATGGTCTGATAGAATTTTACACTGAAACCACCTGGTCCTGGAATATTTTTGGTTGGGAGACTTTTAATGACTGCTTCTATTTCTTTAAGGGCTATGGAACTGTTTTGATGGAGTATTTGACCCTTATTTAACATTGGCACCTTATATCTGTCTAAAAAATTGTTCATTTCATTCAGATTTTCCAATTTGGTTGAGGATAGGCTTTTGTAGTAGAATCTGCTGTTTTTTTTTGAGTTTCCTCAGTTTTCATTATAATGTATTCCGTTTTACTTCTGATTTTATTAATTTGGATACTGTCTCTGTGCCCTTTAGTTAGTCTGGCTAACAATTTATCTTAAAAATCTTTTTGATTTTTCTCAAAGAACCAGCTCCTGGTTTTGTTGATTCTTTGTATAGTTCTTTTTGTTTCTACTTGGTTAATTTCATCCCTTAGTTTGATTATTTCTACCTGTCTAATCTTCTTGTGTATATCTGCTTCTTTTTGTTTTAGAGCTTTCAGGTAAACTGTCAAGCTACTAGCAGCTAGTTTATTCTTTCTCCAGTTTTTTTTTTTTTTTTTTTTTGGAGGTACTTAGCACTGCTTTTATTGTGTCCCATATCTTTTGGTATGATGTGACTTCATTTTCATTAAATTCTAAAATGTGTTTAATTTCTTTTTATATTTCTTTCTTAACCAAGGTATCTTGAATGGAGCTTTCATGTGTATATGGACTTTCCATTATTTTTGTTGTTTTTGAAGACTATCATTAGTCCTTGGTGATCCTATAGGATGTGTGGGATTATTTCAATCTTATTTCAATCTTCTTGTATCCAGTGAGAACTGTTTTGTGACCAAGTATATGGTCAGTTCTGGAGAAGGTACCATGAGGTGCTAAGTAGAAGGTATATTCTTTTGTTTTAGGATGAAATGTTCTATAAATATCTGTTAAATCCATTTGGTTTATAACTTCTGTTAGTTTCATTGTGTCTTTGTTTAGTTTCTGTTTCTATGTTCTGTCCATTGCTGAGAGTGGGTTGTTGAAGTCTCCTACTATTATTGTGTGAGGTGCAAGCTGTGCATTGAGCTTTAGTAAAGTTTCTTTCATGATTGTGGGTGCCCTTGCATTTGGAGTACAGATGTTCAAAACTGAGTGTTCATCTTGATAGATTTTTTCTTTGACAAATATGAGATGTCCTTTCTCCTTTTTTTTGGTAACTTTTGGTTGAAAGTCAATTTTATTCGATATTAGAATGGCTAGTCCAGCTTGTTTCTTGGGACCATTTGTTTGGAAAATTTTTTCCAGCCTTTTACTTTGATGTAGAATCTTTGTGTGTGTGTGTGTGTGTGTGTGTGTGTGTGTGTGTGTGTGTGTGTGT
>JANHMN010000019.1:23902077-23918075 GCA_030674055.1 Rhabdomys pumilio
TGTGTGTGTGTGTGTGTGTGTGTGTGTGTGTGTGTGTGTGTGTGTGTTACTGAGCTGTATTTTCTATATACAACAAAATGCTGAGAACTGTTTACATATACAGTTTGTTAGTCTATGTCCTTTTATTGGGGAATTAAGGAAAATGATTGTTGCTTTCTGTTATTTTTGTTATTAGAGGTGGAATTACACTTGTGTGGCTATCTTCTTTTGGGTTTTGTTAAAAGATTAGTTTGTTGCTTTTTCTAGGGTGTAGGTTCCCTCTTTGTGTTGGAGTTTTCTATCTATTATTCTTTATAGGGCTGTATTTGTGGAAAGATATTGTGTCAATTTGTTTTTGTCATGGAATATCTTGTTTTCTCCATTTATGTTTTTTGAGAGTTTTGCTGGGTATCATATTCTGGGCTGACATTTATGTTCTCTTAGGGTCTGTATAACCTCTACCCAGGACCTCCAGGCTTTTATTGTCTCAAGGGAGAAGTCTGGTGTTATTCTGATAGGTCTGCCTTTATATTTTATTTCACCTTTTTATCTTACTGCTTTTAATATTCTCTCTCTCTCTCTCTCTCTCTCTCTCTCTCTCTCTCTCTCTCTCTGTGTGTGTGTGTGTGTGTGCATTTGGTGTTTTCATTATTATGTGACAGGAGGGAGGAATTCCTTTTCTGGTCCTGTTTATTTAGAGTTCTGTAGGCTTTTTGTCTGTTCATGGGTATCTCTTTCTTTAAGTTAGAAAAGTTAATTCTATATATCTTTTTTAAACCCCAGAATCATAGGATCACAGAGACAGCTGAACTCTGAGGAGTTCTGACACAACCAGGATCAAAGGAGGGACAGGCTCCAGTCAGAGACATGGAGGGCAGGTAGCACTAGAGATAACCAGATGACTAGAGGCAATCATAAGAACATAATCAATAGAAACCAAAGTTATTTGGCATCATCAGAACCCAGTTCTTCCACCATAGCAAGTCCTGGATATACCACCACGTTGTAAAAGCAAGACTTGGATCTAAAATCACTTCTCATAATGATGATAGAAAAATTTAAGAAGGACATTAATAACTTCCTTTTACAAGTACAGGAGAACATAATTAAACAGGCAGTAGCCCTTAAAGAAGAAACATAAAAATTCCTTAAACAATTACAGGAAAACACGACCAAATAGGTGAAGGAATTAAATAAATCCATCCAGAATCTAAAAATGGAAGTTGAAATAATAAAGAAATCACAAAGAGAGACAACCCTGGAGATATAAAACCTAGTTAAGAGATCAGGAGTCATAGACAGAAGAATCTCCAACAGAATATAAGAGATAGAAGAGAGAATCTCAAGTGTATAAGATACCATAGAAACACAACTGTCAAAGAAAATGCAAAAAGCAAAAAGCTCTTAACACAAAACATCTAGGAAATTCAGGACACAATAAGAAGACTAAACCTAAAAATAACAGAATAATAATAGAAGAGAGCAAAGATTCCTAACTTAAAGGGAGGCTTATAGATGCTTTGCCTTCTCTGAAGAAAAAGGCAGAGCAGTAGAGGGTAGGGGATATGAGAGGTTGAGACTTTAGAAGAGTTTAAATAAGAAGCTGATATAAAGACAATTAAAAATAATTAGTGAAAAAGAAAATTACATTCAAAATTTGCTGTTTTCATTGTTACTAAAACTCCAATATCTTTATACCTACTCATGTTTATTTTATAAAATTAGGCCCCTTTCATGTTTTTGCATAATGTTTACAAGTTTTATTATTCCTTGTTGATGTTTTCAAATGATTATGGAAACTTCCTGCTGAATTCTACAAAATTCTTAAGCAAATTGTTAAACATTGCTTTTTACGTCTTCCACATATAGAAAAATGATACCACTAAGTTTATTGTGTGAGGACAGTATTATATTGATACCTGTTTTATTAACATTTTATGAGGAGATTAATGTAAATGTGATTATGCTAGTGCACCAAATATACGCACTTATTTCCAATTATAACATGACAAAAAATGTGTTGAGTTTTCTTACACTACACAAATAAAAGTCTGCTTATAAAAATGTTCTGCTGACCCTAAACATCTGTATCACCACATGCCAAGTACCATGCTTAGCTCAGAGATGGTATCTGTGAGAAGGAGTGTCTGGGAGTAGTGAAAAAAAATGACATGAAGACAAATCTTGGATCCATGTTGACAACCTGTGTTCTGCTTGATGCAGCTTTTCCAGTCTTCTTCTATGTTCTGCTTTTACTCTGGAGATTTTACTGTCTATGTTCTGCTTGTTTGTATTTCTGAGATGTCTCTGTCCATGACCTGCTTGCTTGTGAATGAGTGTGTGTTTGTGTATGTGTATTTGTGTGTGTGTGTGTGTGTTTGTGTATGTTTATGTGTGTGTGCATGCATATATCTCTCTATGTCTGTTTGTTCTCCAAGCAGTTCTCAATTTGTCCAAAAAATTCTTCTATACAACACATGTCTAGTCTTTTATTTTACCCATCAATACAGTCATTTACTCCAGGTTTTCATTAGAATATATATCTATATCTATCTATCTATCTATCTATCTATCTATCTATCTATCTGTATTTAAATTTGTTATTTTGCATATTTACATTTCAAATATTGTCCCCCTTCCCAGTCTCCCCTCCATAAAAACCCTATCCCATCCCCCATCCCCTTTGCCTCTAAGAGGGTGCTCCCCCACCACTCTTATGAATCAGCATTCTGTGACCCTAGCCCTTTGATTTTTAGCAGACAGTAAGCATACTTTTTTTTTAACATTGCAAAAGAATTCAGAGATCTGCCTGCCTTTCTAAGCATAGACAGTAAACTAATTGGGTGGAACCCTGACCTGAAATGACCATTTCTACCATACCTAACAGAAAAGACCATTTCTGCCTCAACCTAACCTTACTGTGTCCCAAGCTGACCTTGAACTCCAGAATCTGCCTGCCTTTTAATTTTTCTGACAAGCTAAATCATAGCTTAACTGGCTTTGTTTCTTTAGATTCATGAAGTACCTCATAATTCATATTGCATGCTTATATTTTGCATAGTTGAGAAATTATATATATTTTGAAGTCATGTATTGAGAGCTCTTTTCCTTAAGAACATTCCTGAAGATCTCAGTATTTACCAATTTGTTGGAAAATAGCCATATTTTGGCCTCCTGGGCTCATGTTGTCTCATATTATCATGGAGTTATTTATATTAACAGAGAAAACACTCCTCAGAGGAATATAAAAATATGTACATTATTACACCCACAGAAGCCATTGTCACTCATAAAGACTCACACAGTGACGGTGACCTATTCAGAGTGCCACCATGTCACTCTGTCTCTACCAGAGCCACGCTGGGCTCAACAGCCACAAATTTCAACCAATCATTAATGGCAACCCCATGGATTCTACACCAAGTTTCACTTTTGATTATACCTTCACTTTCTGTAAATTTGTAGATCATTTGAAGCTGATAGACTCATGAATAGTGGAAATCAGAGACAAGAGTCTCCTGGTTATCCTTACTGAGTATCGGTGCTCTATTACCCTTACTATAGACCTGTGTTTCACTATATATTGCTGCAGTAGTTGTCATGGATCTGGGGACAATTTTCAAGATTGCATCATTTTATGATATGAGGAAAGAGTTGACATATATGAAACCAAAATCAAATAGATGTATAGGAAAATATTGAATAAGCATATGTGAAAAGTTGACAAAAATGTGTTAACATTTCCATAAGTTATCAAATGAAGAAGCATTCTCCAGAATAAATAGCTATCTGTTGCAGTAGTGAATGTTTTAAATACATCAAGAAAGGACAAAATTAGTCTCTCTCTCTCTCTCTCTCTCTCTCTCTCTCTCTCTCTCTCTCTCTGCATTCTACTTGCAGATCTAAGTTCTCAGTTGTTTCTGATACCATCCTTTTCTCAGTCATCAGGGAAGCTAAACCTAAACCTCAAATTAGTACTTTATTTATACATGTGGTCATTGTGTTTTTAATCACAGTAAAGTAACTCCGACAAAAACTCATACCAGGTCTATTTTTGTCACAGACTTGACCATGTTATCTTTTAGAGGAATGAGGAAGATTTTGGAACTTTAGAAATAAAAGTGATTTAAAGTTTTAAGTGAGGCTTAAAAGGCTATCCTAGTAGGATCTTGGAAAACAGTAATGCTGAAAGCAACATGGACTATGGAGTACCAGGTCAAGAGTTTTTGTTTTTTTTGTAATTTTGGCAACCAGTCTAAAGACTGTACTTGTATTCTGGGACAAAATGTGGCTGCTTTCTGTCCTAGTTTTAGAAATCCATCTGAGCCTTTATTAAAAAGTATTGGTTTAATTTCCTTGGTGGAAGAGATTTCAAGACAGCCTAATATTGCTTCTGTTGTGTGATTATTAGAAATTACTCTTGTGTACGTTTACACTTTAAAAAGTACAAGCAGGTCAAAAGAAATACAAAATGTTCAGTTTGAGGAGGAAGACCAGGAAATTTAATGTTGGGGCTTAGGTTTGTACTGAAAAGAGATGAAAAGATTAAAGGAAAGCCAGATCCAAAATGGAATAAAAAAAGATGTACCCTCAAAGCAAAGCCAGACTGCTATACACCCAACTTGTAAAATCTAAATGCTGAGGAAAGTTATGCTCCTGAATGACAGCAACAAAGGAAATCTGCAAATGTAGGGAGGACCTGTCTCTACCTCAAAAGAACAATCAGATTTACCAACATTGTCATTAAAGACACATGAGTAAAGGAAATAGAAAAATCTTCTTTCACACTTGAAGGTAGCCACTGAAGACAGACCTTTAGCAGGGAAGTACCTGCAGCAAGGCTCTAAAATGTCATTTTGTAATTCTGTTAAAATGAAGTCTAGACTGCATTGGAGATTCCTCATGATGCTGGGGATCCCAGAGCCATGAGATATCTGCCAAAGGTTGTTGTATTAATTTTTAATAAATCCCAGTGCAGGGCTGCTACCTCCTTCAATGATTTAAGTTATCAATGGAAAGACACACAAAACAGCCTTTATATTTACTACACCTTAAGTCACTCAATAGCTGGATGTCTGCATAGCCTTCATGATACTAGAATCTACCTCCTGCCTACAATTCCAAATTATTACTTACTAAATTCTATGTTCCATTGTGGCTGCTCATGACCCAGTTGAGCAGTCTTCTGGGCCATGCTTTCTTGGCCCAGAGCCCAGGGTGCTCTTCTTGCTTCTCAACCCCATGTTGGCCTCTGTGTCTCTCCTCTCTCCATATTCTCCTAAAGCATGGCAGATCTCTCCTCTCTCCTCTGGATCCCAAGCCTGGGAAAACTAAAACTTGCCTCTCTCTTCACCCCAGTTATTGCTGCTGACATTTTTATTTACTAATCAGAATTAACTTGTGGCAGGTTCCAGAAATTATATATAGACCCTCTTGTGAAAACTGTTTTGGAGGACCCAAATGAGCATTTTAATAAAAGCAGCTACAAAATAGAGCTGCAGACCAGAAATGGAAATAGCCCAAGAGAAAATAGTGAGTTGCAGTCATCAAAGATGAAATAAAGAAGCAATCTCAGCCCAACTTGAAGTTTTCTCTGCTATGTTTTGGTCTTACTTTGTTCTAATATTTCCTTAGAATGCCTCTATTTCTTCATTTTGGAATGGTAAGGTATATTTTATACCATTGTATATCAAAATATGTAGTTTATTTTTTATTTAACAGGGTGGCTTAGGGTATCCATGCCTGTTAAAAGACAGTAAGACCAAAGCAACTCTTATAAAAGAGAAAACATGTCTACGGCCATACCAACCTGACCGCGCCCGATCTTGTCTGATCTCGAAGGCTAGAGAGAAAACATTTAATTGGCTGGCTTACAATTTCAGAGGTTTATTCCATTGTCTTTATGTGGTAAACACGGTGTCATACAGGCAGACATGGTGCTAGAGAATGAGCTGAGATCTGTACATCTTGATCCAAAGGTAGCAGATGTAGTCTGTGGGCAACACTCACCACAGTGAAGCACAGAAGACCTCAAAGCATGCCCTCATAGTAACACAGTTCTGTCCTCACCAGCAGGGCTTTAAAAATGGGTCCTGGGAGATCACCTGAAAGAGAAGATAGGGGACAGGCAAACACAAAGAACCACTGCTTGTCTATAGGCTGATCAAACCATAATTTTTACTTTTTCACACATGGGTTAGATACACATAAAGGCAGGATGTGGGAAAGGGGATGACACAGGAGCATAGGTGTTGAGGTGGAGTACAGATATCTTCCAGAACAGAGTATCAGCTGGGTGAAGTTTCAGGGAACAGTTCACTATGATGCTGCCTATGATTCACTTGTCCTTATCTAGGTTGGTACTCTCCACCAAGGTTACCTATCTACAAGATCTATGACTGTTCAGCCTGGCAACTTTCCACCAAAGCTGCTTGTTTACAATAGCTTCTAGCCATCTGTCTCATTGTTTTTCCATGGGGACCCAGGACTTTGTGTTTGCAGGCATATATGTCATGCCTATTTCTGTTTTTTAGGCCTATGGCTGATTCTAGGACTTGAGTGTATAAGCAGGGCTGCCCCTGACATCTCCTGCCTTCTCCAAGTATAGAAGGAAGAACTGTGGTGATTCCAACTTTGCAAAGGCAAGGGTAGAGGTTTGACCTCCAGTAATTAAAGGGGACCTTGTAATGGCTCCAGTCCTCTTGTTGTTGTTCAGTGAGGCATGAAATTCATACCCATCCAATGTCTTTTTCCTGGAGAGGGGATACTTTTGACATCAACCCCTATACAGTCAGGCTTGTCCCTCAGGGAACCCAGAAAAATATTTAAAATTTAATATTTCCTTATAGTGCTTAGCCTCACAGCCTAAGCAAGAATTCAGATTGCCAGTCAGAGGGGTTCTAGGTGGCCACTCTCTGCTTGGTCTAGGGGTGGGAGTCCCCTCTTTTAGGTTGAGTGGAGATAGGTTTTGGGAACACCTTGAATGGAGTAACAACCCCGTCCTGAGCCTCATGGTCTTCCATAGCTAACTTATGATAATGTATCTGAATAGGTTTTGATATCAAATTATCTATTTGTTGTTTCACAAAGTTAGTAAGCTGTCCAGAAACCAAAAGAAATAAGCAGAATTACCCCAACTAATGGTCTCAAAATGTAAAACAGAGTTGACAACCATGGAGAGGTTGAAAACCAATTCTTGTACCAGCTCTCCTCTCTCTCTCTCTCTCTCTCTCTCTCTCTCTCTCTCTCTCTCTCTTTCTCTCTGTCTTTTCTCAAGGCCTTCTCTGACCTTTTTCATGCTCTTATTAAACATCCCTGTCTTATCTATGTAAAAGCAACATTCTTCTTTAAGGGCTGTACATAGTCTAGAGAAGTACACAGTCTTTTCTGTTGCAAGAGAGAAAATCAAGTTCAATAAAGTCCTTTGCAATTTTTCGAGATCACTTCAGACAGCAAAATGAGGAATTTTTTTTTCAGATTAGTGGTGTCAATCTCTAGCTGTTTGATGTCCTTGACAATAGCCCATCGAAGGTCTGAGTAGTGTAAGCCTGGAGGCCAGTATCAGAATTAAAAAGTCCAACCACAAACACCATGGATGATTTATTTTTATCTGGAAAGGAAAAACAAGGGAAATCTCAGAGAGATTCCACTTTCCTGAATGTCAGTTGTAATTCATCTTATTTGTAATTGGGCCTGTCTTTGTGGGAGTATTTATTTATTTCATTAATTTTTTTGGCAGCCATTTAGCTGTGCCTTCTTTGGTATCAAACAGGCATATCAATCTTTGGCCCCATATGAAAACTGAGTCCAGGCCATTCTATTTAAGTGTAAGATGGTCCTACCACATTACTGTGGCATAGTTTTTATTGGTCTCAGTGGGCCAAAGGCAATCAGCAGCAAGTTTGCCATGAACTTTCAGATTCAGAAGATTGAGAATGAGTAAGACATGATGACGAGTATTTCTAGAAGACTCCTTCTGGGAGCATAAGTCCCGCTCTTTAGTTTTTAAAAGCCAATTTTTTAGAGTTCTTAGAAAAGCCAGGGCAGAAGCACCAGCAGCTGCTTCTCTCATAGTCAGAGAGTCTTGAAGACACTATTTTAAAGTTCCACAATATCTGTTTTATAATACCTTGTCCTTAAGGATTACTAGGAATTTTAGTAACATGGGTAATGCCAAATTGTCAACAAAATATCTCAAATGTCTGACTGTAACAGTCAGTTTTGTTTATTTCAATATGATATGGAACACCAAGTATAAAAAATAATATAGGCAATAACTAATTGTACTTTTGATTGTTTTTCCTGTTAAAGTAATTGTAACTAGAAAGCCTGAAAAGGTGTTAAATCACATATGCATATTTCAATATTTAAAATCTGAAATGAGTAATACCTACTTGTCATAATTGATTAGGTATAAGTCCTCAAGTATTAACACCATTATGACAAAATTGAGGATACTAAAAACAAATTTTGTAATTTGATTTACATACTCTCTAGAAATATCAAATTGTTGTCTCAAGCCATTATTATTAAACAGAGATCCACAAAGATGTACTGTCTTGTGGTGATGTTATATAATAGATGACCTTTTAACTCTTAATAATAATCTTTTATATCATTTTTTTGATTATATCTATGATTAATAAGCTCTTTTATAATGAGATTGTTACTAGGCCTTTTTCTGATAGTCAAACCTGTAATAAGAATTCTGTCAGTCTCTCAAATAACATCAGTTAACTGGTTTTGGATAATAACCAGACATTTTCCACTGAGAGCACATTCCAAAAGGTTATAAAACAATTTGCCAAAGATCAATAAAAAGGGAACCAAATATGTATAACAAATATGTATAACCAAATATGTATAACATTTTGTATTATAAATGTTTATTTCAATTTATAATTTAATTTTTGGTTATAAACTTGTAATGAACTTTGCAACATAATCATATATTTAAAAAAACATATGAATATTGAGGAAAAATAGATAAGAGGGCAAATATAATGGAGAGATAAAACAGAACTCCTTGTCTTTTCCCACTTAGGATAGCATATGAAATAGAACTTTTCTCTTTTTCTCAAATAAAATAGAAATTTACTTTGTACTTTTCTCTTAGATAGCTTTCATAGAAAACACTTTACTCCTAGTAATAAACTCCACAATAACTTTTTTAAATGGCCTCAGACTACCAGGCATAAGTCTGAGCCCAGCAGTTCTTACTGAGACAAAACAAAAGCTGTTTACTTGATCTTTGCCTGTTTTTAAAATGATGTTCTAAATGCCAAGAAAGTACAGCTTCTGGTCTCAGGGATCACAAAAGGCCAGCGGCACAGCAATCTAGATAGACAAAATCTTATTATATAGTAACTCCAATGTAAAAAATAAAATTGTATGGCCAATTGTTTTTGTAGCGTCTGTAATCTATCTGATATACAAATTTGTTATGGCATTTTTTTGGGGTCCAGGCAATCTAGTATGAGCTCTTAAATGTCTTAAAAAATTAAGAAAAAATATGTGTTTTTAGATTGAGCTGTATTTGTAAAATTTGAAAATTAGCAATATCTAAAAGAGAAACAATTTTAAGCAATTATAAACCCTAAACCATATACCGGCTATAAGTATACCAATTGAAAGCTTAACTTTTTATATTTTAAATAGTAGCTACAACATGTAGTTCAATTATCTTTGCTGAAGCATGGGAAACTCAAGAGAGTAAATATGTAATCTAATTATCTCTATTGTGTCCTCATTAAATGAGCTGTCTATTAATACAGTAAACACAACTTCTATGGAATAGATTAGATATAGTTATAGATATAGATATAGATATAGATATAGATATAGATATAGATATAGAGATAGAGATAGAGATAGAGATTAGAGAATAGATATAGATATAGATATAGATATAGATATAGATATAGATATAGATTAGATATAGATATAGATAGGTATATACATACACATACACATACACATACACATACACATACACATACACATACACATACATATACATATGGAATATAAAGACATATATAGGGGAAAAACTGTAGTGAATTGATCATGTATTAGACCAAATATCAGTATTCTTTAAAACCCAATTATTATCATTTGGAATAAGAAATATTTCATGAAGTTTTTTTCTTAAAACTTAGCCAATTTATAGAGACCACTGAACACCTGGACAGCCCCTATACTACCGAACATTGGAGCATCAAATCTTCAGTCTTCTGACCCAGAATCATCTGACAGACCTTAGTGATGCAGAATTATTAAGGGCTGATTACTCTGTCTAGGCAGATATAATCAGTTGACTATTCTGCAAGTGTGTCCTTTTCTGGACAGTAATTTGTCTGTATTTGGAAAGAGGTAGTTCTTGCCTAGTGGCTGTCTCTGCACAACTGGAGTAACTCCAAGGATGCTCAATTTCTTCTTAGAATCCAAGACAGGAAGCTGTCAGGAGCAGACAGGTCTCTAATCAAAATGAACATTAACATAGAAATATTTGTGACGTCAATTCTATGAACTTCTGACGTTTTGAAATCCAACTATCCATGTAAGGTAATCTGAACTGTTGTCTGTAAACTCCTCTCAGCTATTTATAAGTAAAATATAGAAAACACCCTAACATTAAGCTCAAAGCCATGAATTTGCTATGCTTAGTGCTTCCCATAACTTCAGTTAACTCAGTCATTCTGGATTTCAGATGGGGTTGAAGACCTATAGTCTCATAGCCAATCCTGGCTATTTACTTTGAGAGAAAGAATCTGAGTGGATGGTTTTCAGCTGACATTCATTCTAAAGTCAAGAAAAAAGCCAGGTTCAAAACCAAGTGTTTTAGTCAAGAGAGACGACAGAGGTTTTGGTTAGTCAACAAAACGATGGACTGGGTATTAGGACTATCTTGTACCTCACTGTTACAAATAGGAATAATTATGCTCTAATTGTATTTTGAGAGAAAAGTTTTATTGTAACAGGAAGGGTGATATGTAGGAGGAGCTAAGGGGGAAGGAACACTAACAGGAAGAGGTGGAGTAAGGAGAGAAGAAGATGAAGGAGAGGAGAAGCAAGGTGATAAGAGAGAGAAAGAGAGAGAAAAAGAGGGTGAGCATGGAGGCAGATGTTGATGTGTCTCCACCAGTCAAAGATAGTTTATATATATAGGTTGGGTATTGGGTTACACTTCTGATTGAGCATTACCATACTTATAAATCCTTTGATTAACTTTTAAAAAAAATGTGTAAAAGCAAAAAGGAAAAGGGAGCACGGGATAAGGGTTTTCTAGGAAGGGGAAATGGGGAAAGGGGATGGCATCTGAAATTTAAATAAAATATCCAATAAAAAATATATCCAAAAAAAAAAAGAAAAAAAATTTTCTTAAGATACCCTTGTGATCTTGACCCATAATTTTGTATTAACACAGCAACAGTTTCAAAACAGGATGTTAAAACTTCTTTTGGAAATAAAGAAATATAAATCTATATTAATAATCTCTTTTATCAATGAACTGTTATAAAACAGTCAATAACCAATCAATATATACAGTATATCTATTAATAATAGCCTTTACTACTTTATGTAAAATTATTTTTCTTTTATCAGCCATTGTAGAAAGAAATTAAGGTTTGTATCTCTCTTTAGAACATTAAACAGAGGCTTACATTCTTTTGTGGAGAGCTTAAAATAAGATCTTAGCCAATTGGCATCTTTTAGAAACTTTTGAAAATAATTAAAATAAGTAAACTGTCTTTACTTATTTGAGTTTTCTGTGTCATAATTTATTTAGGAATATAGCTTATTTCTCAGATATTGAAAAGATATTGCCTTTGAATGTTTTCTGGAGCAACAAGCACTCTCTAAAATTTTAAAGCTTGTTGTATGATAGCACAAGCTTGATCTGAGGATGGATCCCTTTAGAGGGATCAACTAATAAGCCAATTGTGTAACAAAAGAAAGGTATTCATCAGGGCCTTGTTTCATCCCAGATAAACCTGTTACTGAGATCTCTTTTATATATCTAGTTTTTGAATGACTCCGACCTTGAATCAACAGCTTTATTCTAGTTTTTGCTATCAAAGTTATACATTTGTAATCATACTCGATAATATATAACAAGGAGATATAAAGCATACTTATATTTTTTAAACCAATTAAGAATAAGAATAAATGGACATCTAAACAAATTTTTCTTACCTTTTTAGCTGTAATTTAAGAGAAAAGCACCCTTTCACTTATCAAACTGCGAAAATCCACTATCAATTCCTTTACTATAGAAGCCAAAAGACTGTTGCTCTCCTTCCAAGAGCTGCTTATGAAAACAGTTAACTCTTCCCAAGATTCTTTCTGCCCCCCTCTCCCAGCCACAGAGCAGGGTAAATTATCAGGGGTGTGTGTGTGTGTGTGTGTGTGTGTGTGTGTGTGTGTAAATTGAGACTGCCTCCCAAGCAAGTTTTAAACTAAATCTAGCAAGCAGTTTTAACCAGTTTTTCTTTTGAACAAGAAACATAGAACAACCAATCATTCAAACAATAAGACGAGGACAGACAATTGACACACATGGACAATATTGGTACACCGATGACAGACAATAAACACAGAAAGCAGAACTGAAAATTTCCTCAGTGAGAGCCAGAGTTATCAGGGCGTTCATCCTCAGATCATCTCCTGCTCACAGGAGGGCTCTGTAATAAGCTTTTTTTTCTTTTGTTTACATGCTAGACAGCAGGCAACTTGCTTTTCACTTTTTCTCTTTCTTATTTTCAAGGTTTAATTTTTTATTTCTTCCATAGGAGGCATAACTTTTTTTATCAATAGTCTTTTTTGGGGGGGGGGGGGAAACAACACTGATGAAAGCAAAAAAATAAATAAATAAATAAAAGATCCTTTTATCTTAACCCTAGCTCCTCATGTTCTGAGTGACTACTCCTTGAGTCCATCATGAATAGTGACTGCCTAGAAAACACCTGTTCCATGTCTTTTTTTTTATTTGATATCATATTTACATTTCAGATTTTATCCCATTACCCCATTCCCCCCACCACCCAGGAACCTCCTATCCTATTCCCCCTCCTCATGGTTCTATGAGGATGTGCCCTTACCTACCCCTTACTCCCCCTCCCCACACTCGAATACTCCCCCACTCAATGTACAGCCTTCATGGGACCAAAGATCTCCTCTCCCACCTATGTCCAACAAGGCCATCCACCCCTATATGTATAGATGAAGTAATGGGTCCCTACCTTTGTGCTCCCAGGCTGGTGGTTTAGACCCTGGGGAGCTCTGGTTGGTTGGTATTATTGCTCTCATCATGAGGCCACAAACCCTTTCAGTTCCTTCAGTCTTCTCTCTAACTTCTCCATTGGGAAACCTTTTTTTTTTAACCCTAATTTTTTGTGCTAGTGAAAAATTGAGTTGGATCAACTCAAGTGAGTTGGCTCACTCCTTGAGTCTGTCATGAATAGTGACTGCTTAAAAAGTACCAGTTTCCATTGCCTTCTATCTCAAGGCCTCGCCAGCCACTCTGATCCTCTACAGCATAGGATAGTCTCATGGTTAGGTGGACCATGGTGTCCTGAGCCAAGGCTGCTCTCAGACAGACCTCAGGAGTGTTCTCTTGGGTGCCTCTGAGAAACCCAGGGCTGCACCTCTAAGAGTCACTTTAATAAGTACTCTGTAATTGGAGTGCCAGGCACTCCAGGAAGTCACCCTCAATGCTCCTGTAAAGACTTGGTAGGCCTACTTCTCTCTCTAAAGAGCCAGCATTCTCTCTTTTGCAATCTCCTTAAGCCCTTGAATGCTTGGGGGGCTGAACATCTTTTCTTCAAGCCCCACAACAATGGGTGACAAAATGTTCTGATTAGCAGAGCTTTAAACAGGGGCCCTGGACAATCACCTGAAAGAAAAGATGGGTGACAAGTGAATGCAAAGAACCACTGCTTGTCTATAGGCTGATCAAACCACAATTTTTACTTTTTCACACACGGGTTAAATATGCATAAAGGCAGGATGTAGGAAAAGGGATGACACAGGAGTGTAGGTGTTCAGGGTTAGTACAGATATCTTCCAGAACAGAGTGTCAGCTGGGTGAAGTTTCAGGGAACAGTTCACTATGATGCTGCCTATGATTCACTTGTCCTTATTTAGGTTGGTGCTATCCACCAAGGTTACCTATCTACAAGGTCTATAACTATTCAGCCTGGCAACTTTCCACCAAAGCTGCTTGTTTACAATAGCTTCTAGCCATCTGTTTCAGTGTTTTTCCATAGAGACCCAAGACTTTGTGTTAGCAGGCATATATGTCATGCCTATTTCTGTTTTTTAGGCCTATGGCTGATTCTAGGCCTTCAGTGTATAAGCAGGGCTGCCCCTGACAGAGTTTCTCCAAAAAGGCCATGTCTACTTTAACAAATTCACAGCTCCAAGTAGTGCCACTCCCTATGGGCTTTGGGAGCCATGTTATTCAAACAACCAAACAGTACTTACAATTAAGATTTGCATTGAATCTCAGATGAGATTTATAGATATTGGGCTTTTAAAATGTGTTGTGAACAAAAATGATTACAGAGACTTCTTAAGTTGGACTATACATACTTTATGTTATGATATGTTCACAATCCTATAGAATCTACAGTGAGAGTGATGATAGTTTGAATGAGAACCACACCAGCAGATACATATGTTTGAATACTTATTACCAGTTGGTGGAAGTTTTCTGAAATTATTTGGATATAAGACCTTGTTGGAGGAGGCATATAATTGGGCACAAGACTTGAGCTTTCAAAAGTCTTGTACCAGTCAGAGTATCTCATTCTCAGGCTCTTATTTACTGATCAAAAATAAGCTCTCATCTGTTCTTGTCATCCCACAATTGCTTTGATCTGTCATCATGGGCTATAACCATATAAAATTTCATAAGCCCCAGACTAAATTCTTTATTGTATGGATTACTTTTGCTGGGGAGATTTTAGCCAAAGCAATAGAAATGTCACTAAGTCACGACACTATATCCTGACAGAGGGATATTACATACTCGTGAATTGCCATTCTTTTTACAACATCAAGGAAATAGAATCAACCTGGATGTTCAACTAATTAATTGATATTTAAAATGTAGTACCTAAAATCAATTTAAAAAGATAGCATAAGTTGAGAAAAGATGGAGAAACTTGTGCCCTGTTATTATGTGGCAGGAATGTGGAAGGGAAATAGAGTACTCATATGATAGGAACATAGGATGGGGCTATTCTATTCTGGAAACAGATAGAGTAGAGAAGCAGGGCAAGAAAGTCAATAGACATGGAATGTTTATACAAATGCTCCAAGAAAACTTATTATTGTGTATGACAATTTAAAAATATTAAAAAATAAATTTTTGTACATTTGAAAACTATCTCCCAAAATGGAATTATAAAAACGAGCATATAAAAATAAACAAATGTAATATAAACTAAAGAAAGGAAAAGATAAATTCTAGCTAGCAGATAATCATTTAATAAGTGAAACATTAACTGTTGATCTCAAAGTTATGCAAGTCTGAAAGAATAGTTTAAAGGTAGACAATGAAGAAATATGACCAGTATGTATACATTACAAATATGTTGAAAATTAAAGAAAGCTAATGACTCTGAACATTTCTAAAATAAATGTACTGGTTTGCTGGCCTTGCTGTTCATATAATCATCAAATCTACCAATAGTTTAGGAAATGCATTTTATCTCTTTTTTAAAAATTTTTATTTAATTGACATACTGACTACAATTTCCTCCCTTTTCATGTTCTCTCTGCAAAGTCTCTTGTCTGAATCCACCCTCCTCCATTCATTACTTCTTCATTTCTCTTCAGAAAAGTGAAGACCTTTATGGATATCAACCAGCCATACTATATTAAGTTGCATTAATAGCAGGTACCTTCTCTTCTATTAAGGCTAGACAAGGCAACCAAGTAGGTTAAAAGGTCACAAAGAGTCAGAAACAGCTTCTGTTCCTAATACCAAACCAGACAACTGTAATATATGAGCA
>JANHMN010000019.1:23918085-23979654 GCA_030674055.1 Rhabdomys pumilio
GCCTAGGTTATTTGACTATAAGTTTTCTTGTGCTGTCCTAGACCCTTATGACTCCTCCAACCTTTCTGGCCTGTTCTACTAAATGTCTCCAAGCTCTCCCTAATATTTAGCTTTATGTCTATTCAATTGTTTCCATCAGTTGCTGAATGAAGCCTCTCTTATGAGGACTATGCTAGGATTCTCTTCACAAGCATAGAAGAATGAATATTATTAAGAATCATTTCATTGAATCTATGAGCATGGGAGATGTTTCATTTTCTGATATTTGTTCCAATTTAATTCTTCAAAGTGTTAAAGTTCTTGTCATAGAGGTTATCACTTGCTTAGTTAGAGTTATACCAAGATATTATGTAATTTGTGACTATTGTTTTCATGATTTCTTTTACAGAGTTCTCTGGTCAATTTTTCAATTTGCTCTTGTATGCTATCATATTATCTCAAAGTAGTAATACTTTAACTTCTTTTATTTCCCTTCAATATTTTTGGATTATCTTTAAACTTTTTATATAGTCCAGGGTTTATCCTTTTTACTGAAAATTTTACTGAAATTTAATTTTTCTTTACATACCTTTTTCTTTTATTCTTTTGAGTTGTATCCAAGAATTTATTGTCTAGTCTAATGTAATGAAGATTTATCTATATGTTTTCTTTTAAGAATTTTAATAGTTGGTGGTTTCAATCCTTATGCTTAGGTTTTGATCTATATTTTTTGTTGTTGTTTTTGAAGGATTTTTGGTTTTGATCTATAATGATTTAGTTTGCAGGGATAGGGGTGCTGAGGACTAAACTCAGAGCCATGCACATACCAGAAAGTGCTTCACTAGTGAGCAACACCTCCATTCTTTCCTTAGGTTTTTTGAGGAAACAAGCTACTCAACAGTTCCTCATCCAATTCCTCCTTTGTCTCCAAGACAATGCTCTCACCCCACCCCTTGCAGCTGACCAGGGCTCCCCATTCCCTGGAGCCTCAAGTCTCTCAAGGGTTATGTGCATCTTCTCTCATTTGGGGCAGTACAGGCAGTCCTTTTCTGTATATGTGTCATGGGCCTAGGACCAGCTCCTGTATGCTGCCTGTTGGGCCATGGAAGGGTATCCTGGTTCTTGGGCTGTGGGTTCAGCCATGTCCCCAGAACCCAGGCTCCTGACATGAGGCCTAATCTCTGGTTCCACCTTTACCATTCAGTCACAGTACACAAGTGGACGTGATAAACAGCCCCCAGGCCCTTGAGAGATTTACATACTAATGAGGTACCTGAAGACCAGAGGGTGGAGCCAACTAAGCATTCCTCCCCAGCCCCTCCCCCTTCTTTCTCTCTCCCCCTTTTCACTCAGGCATGGCCTGGGTTTTTGTGGGGTATGAATCCAGATCCATCCTCCATCTGCCATGCCAATAAACCGGTTTTGGAAACCCAAGGACTTCCTCATGTGTTGGGGCCGCGCTGTGAGGAACAGTGAGGAACTGTGGAGAGGCTTTTAGTTAATGAGCAGCCGGGCCTAACTTCCAGCTGGAGGAACCCAGATCGTTCCCAGCTGACTACCCACAGCATGGCGGGAGGAACCCTGGGTTCCCCAGACATATTTTCCCACATTGCCTGTATGGTGGCACAGTGTACAAGAGATCTCAGGGGTTCAGGTTTGTTGAGACTGCTGGTATTTTTATAGGGTTACCCTCCTCCTCAACTTCTTTCAGCCTTTCCCTAATTCAGCCACAGGGGTCCAGACTTCAGACCATTGAAGGGATGTAAGTATCAGCTTCTGTTTCAGTCAGCTGCTTGTTGGGACTCTCAGACTCCTGTTTGTAAGTACACCATAGCATCAGTAATTGTGTCAGACCTTGAGATGTTTCCCAAGTTGTGCCAGTCACTAGACCTCCTTTCTCTCAGGCTTTTCTCCATTTTTGTTCCTGCAGTTCTTTTAGAGAGGAACAATTCTTGGTCAGAGTTTTAACTTTGGAATGGCAACCCCATCCCTCCACTTGAAGCTATTTGATGCTCCACTGTTTTTCTACCTGAGGTGGATTCTATAAGTTTCTTCTCCCCACTGTTGGGCATTTCATCTAAGATCTCTCCTTTGAGTCTAGAGATTTTCTCATATTCCTGGTCTCTGATAAATTCTAAAGGGTCCTGTTACCGCCCATCTCCCAAGGTTGAATATTTCCATTAATTCTGCTGGCCCTTGGGGCTTCACTCCTTGTTCTTCTCCCTAATACCTGATAATGTTCCCCTTTTAACCTGACTCTCTCCCTACCCTCTCCCACACAGTTCCTTCTTTCTCTCTGCCCTCTGCTTTCTTCTCCCTCCCAAGTGGGATTGAATCATTCTCAGTTGGGCCCTTCTGCTTGTTAGCCTTCTTGATTTCTGTGAATTGTGTTGTGGTTATTCTGTACTTTTTGATTAATAGCTACTTATTAGTGAGTACATATCACGCATGTCCTTTTGAGTCTGAGACACCTTACTCAGGATGATATTTTCTAGTTTCATCCATTTGCTGCAAACTCATGATGTCCTCATTCTTAATAGCTAAGAAATATTCCATTTTGTAAATGAACCACATTTTCTGTATCCATTCTTCTGTTGTAAAAAATCTGGGTTGTTTCCCTTTGAACCTAAGTTATGAGATACAATAAAAACTTAAGTTTGTTTTGACTTCATTTTAATTAAATTATTGAATGTCTTTATTTCTTCCCTAACCCAGTGATTATGGATAAAGAGTTGTTTCAGTGTCTGTAAGTATGTAGGCACTTTTTGTTGTGTCTGCTGTTGATGAAATTCAGCTTAAATTCATGGTGGTTTATGTCTTAGTTAAGGTTTTACTGCTGTGAACAGACACCATGATCAAGAAAACTCTTATTTAATTGGTACTGGCTTACAGATTCAGAGGTTCAGTCCATTAGAACCAAGGCAGGAGCATGGCAACATCCAGGTAGACATAGTGCAGGAGGAGGTGAGAGTTCTACATATTCATCTGCAGGCTGCTAGAAAAAGACTGTCCTCCAGGAAGCTAGGACTGGGGTCTTAAATCCCAAGCCCACAGTGACAAACCTGCTCCAACAAGGCCACATGTCCTAATACTGCCACTCTCTAGGCTAAGCATATGTAAACCATTATAGTCTGATAGGCTATAAAGACTTATTTCAATTTTCATGTGCTTGTTGAAGCTTGCTTTGTGAATGAGTACATGGCAAACTTTGAAGAAGAGTCCACAAGGTATTTAGATGAAAGTATATTCTTTTGTGTTTTAGATGATATCTTTTGTTTTGATATCTGTTAGGTCCATTTGTTTAAAAACATCTGGAAGTATAATTAATTCTCTGTTTAATTTCTGTTTAATAACCTGTCCATTCATGAGAGATCAGTGCTGAAGTCTCCCACAATTATTGTGTGGGATTCAATGTGTGATTTAAGTTTTAGTAATGTTTCTTTTATAAATGTGAGTGCCCTTGCATTCAGGATATAGATGTTCAGAACTGAGATGTCATCTTAGTGGATTTTTTTCATTGTTGAGTATGAAGCATTTTTCACCATATTTTTAATTAATTTTAGTTGAAAGAAAAAAAAATTTCAATACTAGAATGACTACACCAGATTGCTTCTTGTGTCTATCTGCTTGGAAAATACTTTTGCTATACTTTATTCTGAGGTTATGTCTATATCTTTGATGTTAAGATGGGTTTTTGTTGTAGTAAAGTTCTAACTCAAATAAGTCTGTGCAATGAAAATTAATGACTCAATTAACATGAATACAATCTGAGTGTCTAAATTGGCCAGATCTACCACTACACTACTATATTTCCCAGCTATGATACCTCTTACAACTTGCAGTTTCTCTAGGACATGTGCTTCTGATCCATTTGCCTTTTACTTCCTCTTCTTCAATCTTCCTCTTTCTTTTTCCTCTCCTTGTCTTCCACTCCTCCATTCTCTCCCTCTTTCTCTAAAACATTTTGTTCCACCTTTTCCTTCCACTGCCCAATCACCAACTCTAGCCTTTATTTCACAAGATAAAATGGGGAGAAGGTTCACATGAGGTTGCCTAAGTGTGTGATTCACTCCTCTTCCAAGGCAGCCACTCTGGGGGAAGCAGAATTAGCATCAAAATACAAACAGTACCAGGGTAATCGACACCAGATTTTCTGTTTGTAGCACAATAATATATCTTATTTTCATTTACATTTAGTTACTTTGTCTCTTTTTATTAAGAAATTGAGTGTACTAATATTGACAAATAGTAATGACCAATGGTTGTTATTTTCTGTCATTTCGATGTTGCTGTTGGAAGTGTGTGTGTGTGTGTGTGTGTGTGTGTGTGTGTTTGCTTCCTTTCTTTTGCTGGTGTGGAATTTGCTTCTTGTTTTTTTTTGGGGGGGGGGGTAGGTAAACTCTTTGTGTTTAAGACTTCCTACTATCACCTTCTGTAAGGCTGGATTTCTAGATCAATATTGTTTAAATTTAATTTTGTCATGGAATATCTTGTGTTCTCCATCTGTGATGACTGAAAGATTTGCTAAGTACAGTTTTCTGCTGTGGCACCTGTGGTGTCTTAGAGTCTGACCAGAAGTTTCTAGCCTTTAGAGTCTCAGTTGAGAAGTTGGGTATAATTCTAACAGGTCTGCCTTTATATGTTACCTGGTCTTTTTCCCTTGTCACTTTTAATATTCTTTCTTTGGTCTGTATTTTTTATGTTTTGATTATTATATAGTGGAGAGAGATTTTCTTTTCTGTTCTAATCTATTTGGTGTTCTGTAAGCTTCTTGTAAGTTTATAAGCATCACTTTCTTTAGCTTAAAATCATTTCCTTCTATGACTTTATTGAAAATATTTTCTAGATCTTTTGGCAGAATCTACTCTTTTATTCCAATTATTTTTAGCTTTGAGTTTTCTGATAACTTGCCATTTCTCTAGGCCATGTGCCTCTGATCTATTTGCCTTCTACTTCCTCATTTTTAGTCTTCTTTCTCTTTCCTCTCCTTGTCTTCCACTGCTCCTTTCTCTCTCCTTTTCTCTAAAATCTTTTGTTCTACCTTTCCCTTCTACTCCCCAGTTACTAGATTTTGCCTTTATTTTACAAGGTAAAATGGGAGAAGGTTCACATGAAGTTGTCTGAGTATGTGATTCATTCCTCTTTTGAGGCAGCCCCTTCATGGTGTCCCATATTTCTTTAGTGAATTGTGTCAGGAACTATTTAGCTTTCTTTAATTCAACCTCTGCCAAAACTGAGAGCAAGGTCCCATCTATGGTGGTAGGATGAAAAGGCAGAGGCAGGAGAATGGTTCTTGGGGAATGGAGTCTAGTATTAGGGCTCTCTAAGCTAGTAGGGGTCATTCTTCTCTCCATCTGACTGTTGTGGCTGGCATCTAAACAGCTAGAGTCTGTCAGAATTTGGAGCAGGAGCCTGGCCACAGAATAGGTAGTGAGGTAGGAGAGAGGGGACAATAGAATGGGAGTTGAGGAACTGAGTACAGGGAGTGGACAGTTCAGCAGTCAGGGGTTCCTTCACCTAACCTTTAGGAAAATGCTACTTTTAAAAACACTAAAAGTCATAAAATATAAAATTTCTTAGAATAAATTTAAAAGATTGTTATATTTGATTAATATTAATGTATCTGTAAAATGGACATTAAGTTGTGTTTATAGATTTATTTAAATAAATACATTAATATTTTATTGATTTATTAAAACATTTATATAAAACAATATAATTTATATAAATAAGTATATACATTTTATTACTATAAAAATATAGTTTGTCCAGTTCACTCTTGGTCATATTTTTGAGGATCATTATAAATGTTCATAAATTATTAATTAAAGAAATGCCTACTTATTGTAGTAATTATTTAAAAAGTGGCTGCCGGTCAGGTCGACTATCTAAGCTGCAGCATCTCTGATTAGCTCAGCCATGTGGCCAGAGGACACGTATGTGCCACTGCTAGAAATAGCCAGCTAGAGACAACAGCCCTGCCACCCACAAGATGCCAGCATGAGAGATGGCTCTGCCAATCTTCCGTGCTGTTTTTGCAAGTCTGGGCAGTGCCCGGACTATCTCGCCAACCACAAGGGCTCAGTACAGATGAGACTATAATGCTTAAATTATCCAAAGGCCTGTATATTTAGTAATGATCAATAACAAGATGCCCATACAATCAGAAGTGTAACCGAATACCCAACCTAGATATACCAACTGCTTTTGACTGCTACAGACAAGTGAATATCAGCCTCCATGTCCACCTCTCTTTCTCTCTCTCTTAACTCCTTCTCTTCCTTATCTTTCTCTTCTTCTCCTTACTCCTCCTCTTCCTCTTCTTACTCCTCCCACCTTAGCTCCTCCAACTTATTACTGAAACTGAGGATACCAATTTACCAAAATAAAGAGTCTATCCAATTGTAGTTTGACAAATCTATGGGTTTCTTGCAGTTACTAACAGGAAGAGGCAGGACTACAAGACAACTACACCACCTGGATGTCCCTTGAGGAAATTTGTGGGTAGCTACAATACTGATTAGTTCCATTTGCACCATGTGTAACTCAGGAGAACTGCACAACTTGAAGTTAACTGCTTGTAGGACCCCAAGAAAAGGCCTTGTTAACCTTTATGAGCCAGCATCCCTGCCACAAGTGAATGTTACTAGACCTCATTTTATGATGGTCGTGTGAAGGGTTATGGAGCTCCCCAGGAAAAAAAAAACGTGTCAATTACTATGTTTAATCATAGAATCTAAGGAAACAGTGATACAGAAGGTTCATTACATACCTATATATTAAAGCATTTAAAATATCCATAGGACTGGATAAATAACAGTAATATCCTGGGATTGTAAGTAGACAGAAAAAGTCCTGATCAGGGCATAACAATATATTAAATTTTATTACTATATTAGAGAGAGAGTTAAAATTTAAAAATTGTATTAATTAATTGAAATCACAGTAAAAAAGGGAAAATGTTTATTGTGGGGTTTAATTCTCAATGATAAATTCTCAATGATAAACATCATTGTTTGTTTATATTTAAAAGTATAGATTGAAAAGGAAACATATCAATTCAGAAAGACAATATTTTATTATTTTTTATATTTTTGTATATTTTTATTTTGTATATTTTATTGTATATTTTCTCATTTAGCTTACAGGTCCTCAATACTATGGTAAACATGAAATAATATATGCATACTATATATTGTTCTAATTTTTTGAGAAACAGGCCTAAATTGATGACTTTCATTGTTCTTATCCTTTCTTTCATGAACTAAGGGTGGTAATGAGAAGTAAAATAAAATACATTTTTCTTCTGTCAGCATTCTTTCAAATTACAATTGCATAATATTTCCTATAATATCATCTTATAAACATTTTGTCTTAGAGTCATAAGGATGGGTTAGAATTTTATTTTTCATGAAAAAAAAATAAGAAATCTAATTATAGTTCTTAATGTTAGCTACATACATATCCATGAAAAACATTATTTTCATATGTTAAGTAAGCATTACCCTTGTGTTACAAAAGTGCCATTAGGAAACAGCACCCATTCTAACAAGCATTTAGCTCTTTTTACAGCTGATACCCGTTCTATCTCTGCAGGTTCCTGCATCTGCATGATCTCATCTCATTTAATCTCTGTGTTTCTACAATACTGTCTTGTCATAAGCAATTCTGTTCCTGTGCTTATTCTGTTTTCTCTAAGCCAAATGAGCCTATCGAGCTATGGGAAATTCAGTGTTCTCACAATAATAATGCTTATTTATATTTGGCCCTCAAATTATTTGAGGAATTACAGAATTATCAGTGAAGGACTGGAGAGGTGACTCAGAAACATTAGAAACATGGACAACTCTTGTAGAGAATCCAATTTTGATTTCCAGCACACAAGTCTGCATTTATTCATATCTCAGTTCCAAGTAACAATTGCTTAGTATATGTAGCTATATGGTAAAAACAAACCTCCACCATAAAGTTTACATTACTGCTTGTAGCCACAGTTGTATTCTATTACTTGTACTTGACAAAGCCTATGGTTAAAAAAAAATGATTATAACCTCAAGAAAATGCTTAATAGGACCCTGGTGCCATGAAGGTCAAAGGAAGAAATAGAGTAGGATGTTAAGCCAGGGAGAAGAAAAGGAAAGCAATACAGTAGGAGGTGGGGGAGACATTAACACTACAAGTCTTTTAAAAAACTATAGAGAATATTACTGAAAGTTATACTTCAAAATACAAATATAACATATACATATATATTGTGTGTATTTTAAATAGAATTATGCTACATGGAGCAATAATGGCTCTTTGTAAATCTATAGACAATCTAACATAAATCACAGTATGAAACATGGAAAATTTTGTTTCAAGTTAGATGTTGTCAAGAGATCGTTCTAAAATAATATGGTTAATGCACTTCGGGTGGTTTTTTTCCACAATTGGAATTTAAATGTATATTGTTTAAGGCAGGATATACTTTGGATGCAAAACTAGGAAGAATAGAGCTGGAATTAACTTAAGTGCCTTCTCTTTCAGGACTAGTTCTCATCCAAAGGCTGAATAGAAGTTGCCAAAAGATAAAAGCCTTCAGTATACTACCTAATTGTAAAGGATATTGACCCATGGCAATGAAAATCTCATAAAGATATTCTTGATTGTATAGTATTAGCACTTTTATCTTGAGGGTACCAGGCAGCTATTTAATTTGACCTTAAGTTCCATTCAACAAGAGGAATTTCCTTCCTGGTACTGTAAACTCAGCCTAAGTTTTACATAGTCTGATACAATGTAGATTCTAAGCTCATTCTTAGTACATATTGTTAGCATCAGAAGAAGTTTTACAATCAACTTCTGAATCCAGCGATGACATCATCCTTAGGTGACAACATCCTTTTCCTTCTGTTGCCATGGCGATAGCCACACACTCCCAGCATTATGGCTCACCTGTGAGTAGTGGGATGCATCATTCATTAACTGGCATCTACATCACAGCCCAAATAAAAGACAGACCCATGACCTCACCCCTTTTTTTTCTTTCTTCTCTTTCTTGTTTCCCACCCCTCATCCAATAAAATTCTCTTCTCCTGGGACTGTGATGGCCTGTCGTGATCTGTCCAGAAACAAGCCGCCATCCAACGAACACATATCATTATACCTATAGACAAACATCGCTCTTATTCCTTTTCAAAGAAGCTTCTTTTTGAAAGAGATAAAAACTCCTACTTATATCCACACCTTGTCAAGATTCAGAAAACAAAGTAGAGTATACTACCCAAGTTGTACCAAGTTATAACACAGCTTCTCCTCATAAAGATCAAAGAACATTGTAGAAGATAAGAAAGGAAAATTGCAGGATTCAGAAAACCGGAAGAGATGCTATGAGGTTGTGTCTTTTACACACAAAAGGAAAGCTGAACCCATAAAATCTCAGCAATATGCCTCGATATCCACATATCCAATTCCATGATGTTTTTATAATGAAGATCTTGTGTAGTGTGTATGTGTGTGTAAAAGTGTATAAAGCGATAACAAATGAGAAGAAATCATAAATTTGAAAAGGAATGGGAAGGATAACAGTAAGAGTAAGAATTGGAGTTTGAAAGAAGAAGAAAGTGAATGAAATGATGACATTACACTACTATGAGATTCTTAAATTATTTTAATTAAAAGAATAATTTGGATAATTGAAATATTTGAATTTCTGTTACATTTTAACTAGTGAATAATACCCTATATTTCTCATTAGTATTAAATTTTCATTTTTAATTGGTATACTATATAATATCTCCACTCTTTCTCCTCCCTCCAACTTCCCCCATATTCTTTCTCTGCATATGAGTTTATTTAGTGTTGTTTGTACAAACATATTTTTAGGAATACAATACTTTGTATTGCATAACCAACTAAGAGAATGATCTCTTGGGAAGGATAATTCTTTCTCTTTCAGTAATTGTTAATCCGTTTGTATTTTTCATCTAAGGATAAGGCCCTACCCTATGAAATTCTCTCTCTCTCTCTCCCTCTCTGTCTCATATATATATATATATATATATATATATATATATATATATATTATCATATATATATATGTTCACATATATATAAAAATTAGTGTTGGAATTATTCAGGTCTTGTTTAGGCAGTAATATTGTTGAGAAATTATTGGTTTAGGTTTGTACATTTCTTACAAATGTTCTTTTTGTTCCCCTTTTTTGATATTACTCATATTAACTATTTTCTCTTTCTGTAATCAAACTCCATGACCAAAGCATCACATATAAAAGAGTTTAATTTTGCTTACAGTTCTATAGGTATGTTTCCAAAATATAAAATGATGTAAATATACTATTGAAATTTACCATATGAAATTCTCAATCTATTTTAATAAAAAATAATAATTTAGATAACTTAAATATCTGAAATGTAAATAAAATATCCAACAAAAAATAAAAATAAACAACATAAATATCTGTTCTCTTTTACATTTTAACTAATAAATATTGCTCATGACAGAGAAACATGGAAGTGGCAGGAATGACAGCAGAAATAGAATGTTAAGTGCTTACACCTTAAAACAACAAAAGTAAAAAATGTGAGTATATTAACATCTGAGACACTATAAAAAAGCCAGACATAAGAATAATAGGATTAGAAAGAGAACAATTATATATCAAAGACCCAGGAAGTATTTCTCATAAAACCATAAAACTAGATTGGACCAGAAAAGAAGGTCCCTCTTGCCACATAAGAATCAAAACACTAAATAAACAACAACAACAACAACAACAACAACAACAAAGAATATAAAAATCTG
The DNA here is from genome assembly GCA_030674055.1 of Rhabdomys pumilio. NCBI lineage: Eukaryota > Metazoa > Chordata > Mammalia > Rodentia > Muridae > Rhabdomys > Rhabdomys pumilio. The sequence continues at coordinate 23,928,872 of JANHMN010000019.1, forward strand.
CAAGGAAAAAAGAACAAGTAACATATAACAGCAGATCTAAGAGAAACACACCCAACTTTTCACTGGAGTCTCTATAAGCCAGAAAGGCACTGCAAATGTCCTACATACTCTAAGAGACCATGGATGCCAGTTCAGACTGCTTTATTACAAAACATTCAATCACCAAAGATGGAGAAAAGAAGATATTCTATGGTAAATTCACATTAAAAAATATCTACCTAGAAATTCAGCCCTACTGATGGTGATAGAAGGAAAACTCCAACTCAAGGAGATTAAATACACCTATAAAAACAGAGGAAATAAATAAATAAATAAATAAATAAATAAATAAATAAATAATCTTACACAAGCATAAACAAAAGGGACATATACACACAAGCACACATATACATAAACATATTTTCTTTCTCTCATGCACAAACATGTGCACACACAGGCAACCACACACACACACACACACACACACACACACACTCACACACACACACACACACACACACACACACACACACACACAAACCATTAGCCCCCAAAACAAAAAACAAACAAAAAACCAAAAAACCCAGGAATTAACAGTCATTGGCCACTGATATCTCTTAATATTAATGAACTCAACTCTCTCTCCCTTAAAAGACACAGCCTAATGAAATAAATGTGAAAATAAGATCCATCCTTCTGCTGTATACAAGAAACACACCTCAACATCAAAGATAGATATCACTTTAGAGTAAAGGGTTGGTAAACACTTTTGCAAGCAAATAGACCTAAAAAGAAAGGTGATATACACATTTTAATCATTCTAATATGTAAGAAAATAGACTTCAAACAAAAATTAAACAATAGAGATGAGGAAGGGTAGTTTATACTCATCTTACTACGACAATATTCAATTCTTAGCATCTATGCCACAAATGCAAGGACACCCACATTTGTAAAAGAAATACTAGTAAAGCTGTAAAAACACATTGACTCTCATACACTGATTATGAGGTATGAGTCATGAATTCTTTCCTGTTGAGTGTGACAAGACTAACTAGAGAGCTGCTGGTACAAAAAATATATGAGTGTCACTGTCTATTGCATCATTAGAAATATGTTGTCATGATGATCACTGATGTATTTCATGGACAACACAGCTGGGTAAAACTGTTGATGCTTTCTACCCTTGAAAGACTTCATATAACTTTCAGATATTATGAAGCATAATAATCATGGAGAAGGCTTTTTTATCAGATCTATCTTGAATCCTTTGAGTCTTGTGTCTGAAATATGTGGTGTTCAGTAAAAGGAACTTTTTCAAGTTTTCAAGCAACAAAGGCAGAGGCAATATTCTTTACTTTTTTGAGAGTCTGTTGGACACTGACCAAAAACTAAAAAAGGAAGAGCCCTTCTATAAGAATATATCTATTCAAGCTAGAGAGATGGCTCAGCCATTAAAGACTAGGCTCACAACTATATATATATATATATATATATATATATATATGTAAATATATATATGTAAATATATATATGTAAATATATATATATAAATAAATCTATATCTATATGTATATAAATCTATATCTATATGTATATCTGCATCATCTATATCTACTTACACATATGTATATTTCTTTGTTTTGTATCTTGCTTATTTTAAAATTTTGATAAGAACTCAGAAACCACATTCAACGAAACCTGGCAATATAGTTTAAAATCAATATAAGATGACAATAATTGTATTCCAATATATTCACCAAAATTCAAATTGTGTGTGTGTGTGTGTGTGTGTGTGTGTGTATGTATTTATGTATGTGTACATTTAGTGGTGTTTAGAATTGTGTATGTTTTTAGGCCATCTTATGATCCTGTGAATACTAGATAAGCATTCTACTACTGGGTTATATCACTAGCCCAGATTCACTAAGTTGAATTCAAGAAATAAATGTAACTTAAGAAATAATCAGAAAATAAGTTGATTTTTCAATATTGAATTGATATTGATAAAATTTCTTTAATAAAATATGTATACCTTAAGATTAACATATATATAACCATAATATGTATACATGTATACACATACCTACTTAAGTGCAATTTCTTAATAATCATAGTGAGTGACCTGGAAGTCCATTTTGTGATTCTGGCAGCTAAAAATGGATTTTGATTTATGCTTCTACTATTCCTCATGAGCATATCTCTTTGTGTAAAATCTTGATGATCTGATTTCCTTCTGTCACAAAATACTTCTAACAATCATCATGTCCACTTGTATTCTCTAGGTTTGACATGTGAAAAATTTTGAAATAAAATGTAATGTTTCAGATAGGGGAACAGTAGGGGAAGCTCAATGTGGCCCTAGAACAATTCACAACACTGAATTGTGAAATACATAAAGTATCAAATGCATGTTCAAGCCACAATTAGCAGGTATGAGGATTATCTCTGGGCAAAAGTGATAGTTCTTGATGCTTCCTGAAGTTCTGTATCCCTCAAAGGTATCGAAGAATCCCTCCTGTTTTATCTTTGGGGCTTATCTTAGCTATTGTAACGCGCGAGGTATCCCTGCCCGCAGGAACTCACACGAACACGTGGGGAATCCTTTCGTGGTGATTTTATTCTTTTAACCTGAGTGGGTGAGACAGAAAGAGTAAGATAGAGGAAGGACAGAAACACAGAGAGGGTTACCCGCCAAGAGACCGAGCCGCATGGCGCGTCTCGTTTTATGGCCCGTGGGCGTGGTCACTCATGGTTAGCTGTTCACTCAAATTCCCAGATTCCTTTGCGATACACATGCGCAGTTCAATGGCGTGACGCCGGGAAGTGGGCGTGCCCTAAGACCCTGTGCCCACAGCGATTACGGCCCTCTACATCCGCCCCTTTTTTTGTTTATTGAATGACTGGATGGCGTCTGGTGCGACTCTGAATTATCTCTCTTGTAGAGGAAGGTAGAGGTCTAGTCCCTTGTGCAGAATATTGGGATATTGTAAAGAATTTCCACCCTGGTCGTTGATTCCATGAGTGTACTTTTATCTACCCATCCCCATTGCCTTTGACAGGGAGAGGATTTTGGCAATTCGACCTCTGTGCAACTAGACATGCCTTCAAGGAATCTATCTCTGAGGAACATCCTTTGTACATCACAGTGTACCTCTACCCAGAGATGTACAGAGCGCAGGCTTTTGTCTCACTGATCCAGTGCAATGGGTAGAACCCGTGGAGTGCAACAGCTGAGACCTCAAGCGCTAGTTACTTTGTAGCACAAACAGCCAAACCTTGGGGGGAGAAACTTTGTTTTAAGGCAACAGGTACTTGGGCAATTATCGCCTAATTACACTTCTGTTGGGTTTTTGAGTTTGCAGACCAACCAAGAATGTATTTTACAGCCCAGGGTTATACTAAACAGGTCTGTTCTTCTCCACACTTCCCCTGATAAGAAATCCCTTTTATCTTTATTAACAACAGGCCTATTCCCACCCAATTTTAAAAGGAGAGGGCTGAAGATCTCTCAGGTTTTCCTCGGACTCTGGGGTCCAGTTGTGCAGTAAAACCTAGAAAAAGGGAATCTCCGTCTCAGCTCCGCCTGTCCCGCCATCAGGAGTGACAGCAGGAGGGTCTTCATCTCTCTGGGCAGCAGGATCAGGCTGAGACTCCAAGATTCTTCGTGTCAGGCGTTCCGGCAGCCAAAATGGGTTGTCTTCTTCCTGTGGAAACACACAAACAGCTCCCCGGGACCGTATTAAGATAGGGTCCGGGCCTTTCCATTGTCCAGTTAGAGCATCCTTCCACTTGACCATCTCTTTTGGTCTGTTAGGTTCTAAACAATGACGGTCAGCTGCCGTGTGGCCTTGGCTGTCCAGATTTAAAAAATTAAGGGTGAAAAGTATTATAGAAACGGTGACTCGTGGCACTGAGGGTAGAGCTTCCTCAACTCCCCCCTTTTTGCTTTATAAAATAGGGCTTAAAGGTTTAATGAGTCCACTCTATAATACCTTGTAATCTTGTATTAACACAATTACAATTTTATAATAGGATGTTTTAAACTTTACTTGTAGATGTAGAAGGATGAATCCACATTAATGGTTTCTTTTGTCAAAGGGCTGTTATGGGCATATGAGTAGTAATAACACAAATATCCAACAATCTATCAGTTTATATAATTGATCTGTTGTTAACTAACAGTTTACTCTACTTCCAATAAAGCTATCTCTCGTTTATAGTCAATTGTCAAGGGGAATTAGGACTTGTATCTCTTGAAAAATATCAAACAGAGGGTTAAATCCTCCTATGGTAAGCTTAAGATGAGGTTTTAGCCAATTAATATCTCTTAACAGCCTTTAAAATTCATTATCCGTGAATTAAAATTAAAAGCAAACCATTTTTTTTTTTGTATGTACACTTGTGAGTCAGAAGATGGCGCTAGATACCACCACAAATGGTTGTGAGCCACCACGTGGTTGCTGGGAATTTAATCTTTATTTTTTTATAAGTCTAGCCTTTAACGGCTGAGCCATCTCTCTAGTCCCAACTATCTATTTTTATTATAACTTTCTATGTCACAACCTGTTTAGGATATAACTGAGGTCTCAAATATTGAAAAGATATTGCCTTTGAATTCTTTTCGGAGTAGCAATTATTCTAAGGTCTTTTAAAACTCGTTATATTGGAGCAAAGGCTTGTAGAAAAACTCCTTTAGAGAAAACCGCTAATAAAGTATCACACAATGAATATACACTAAAAGATTTAAATTCTTAATTTCTAGTATCAAAGTAACAACAATATTTATATTGTAAAGCAATTAACCATTCTCCAGGGAAGAGAATCCACCTATGGGTGGGGTAGGCCCAAAGCAGGAAGACACATTTTTGGCCACAAAGAAAAACAAAAGCATGTCTAGACAAGTCTTAACTAGCCATCTTGCCACCTCTGTAAGTCACTGACACTAGAAATAACCGTGTGCAACCGCGCCAAACCCTTTTGTCTTTCTCTACCCCTACTCAAAAATGCCCCCTGCCTCTGGGGTTCGGGTTCGAAATTCCCCGTCTCCTGCGTGGGACAGGTTTCAACCCAAGGCCCTGATTATTAAATTACCATATACAAATGCATCCTCTCAAACTCACGATTGAGTGTGCGTGGGTGAGCACTGGTCTAGACTGGAGGTAGGGTCCTTTAAAACCACTCTTAGCTTCCTTACTGACTCTAAGAACTTGTTGTTCCCTTTAAAAGCAGCTTATACCGACAATTAGCTGTTAGGAAGGCTTTTTATTTAGCTTAGCTCAGCTCAGCTACAGGTGTTAAACAAACTTATCAGCCGCTGCTCGGCATTTTAAAACTGTCTTTGAAAACCAAGTTAAACTCGAGCAAGGGTTGAATCAAGCAATTTAAACGATCTTTTGAACATTAAACATAGAACACTATAAGACATAGACCACCAATCATTCATACAATGAGACACGTGGACAAAGACACACACAGAGACACGTGGACATTGGCGCGCCAAAGACAAATATTACGTAGGGTCTTTTCCGAAATTATTCTGACCTTGCAAAATGGCTGCAGCGAGACCAGCATTAGTTAGCGGGCCTCCTAGTCCTCGGCAGATTTTAATCCAGTCAGTTAACCCTTTATCTCTTCTAGGGGTAATAACTGCCTTACATTCTGGTGAGGCATTTTCATACACTAATTGTTCTATCACTGGTTTAACCCGTTCTGCATCTCCAAAAATCTTGTCTGCTGCTTCTGTCATCCTAGCAACAAAGTCCGAGAATGGCTTCTGGGGACCCTGCAAGATTTTGGTCAAATGTCCCCCAATTTCGCCTTTCTTTGAAAGAGCCTTCCACGCCTTAATAGCGGCGGCGGAGATTTGGCTATAAGCCGCCCAATCATAATCTGTTTGGTTATTAGCAAACTGTCCCTGCCCCGTTAACAACTCAAATGTCCACTGCTTTTGGTTGCCTTCCGCGTTAGCGTTGGCCTTTGCCTGCGTTTGGGAAGCATCGTGCCATAAGGCTTTCCATTCTAAGTATTGTCCCATATTAGGGAGAGCAGCCTTTACTGTATTCTGCCAATCATTCGGAGTCATTGCCACAACGGCGAGTCTCTCGAGTTGCATGACTGTGAAATTAGCATCAATTCCATATTTGCTAACTGCTTCAGCTAACTCTTTTATCACGCCGTATTCTATTGACACGTGGACACGGCCTGTTTCTGCGGCCTCAAACACGGGGAAAGCTTGTAACATCTTTTTTTTGTCTTCCTCTGAAAGGAAGGAATCTGAACGGCGCTTATCCGCGTAAGGCGGAAGAGCGCTGGGGATCGCAGGTTGGGAGGACGCGGCTGGCTGAGACGCCACGCAATTCCCGCCTTCCAACTTCTTCCGTTCTCCATCTTGTAACACCCTCTGGTTATCTGCCTGAATACCTTTCTTATTACAAAACTCTCTCGGGGCTTGCTTTTCCCAAATTCTCACTTCCGCCGACCGAGGGTCTGCGGGAGGGCCTGAACCTTTTCGCAAGTTTCTATTCTCATCTTGAGTGGCTAGCCTTTTCCTTGACTCTGTTTCTGACCGTCGGCCCGTTTCCACGATCTTTAAATGATTTCCCTCCCATAGAGCTAAGAGAACGAGTATGGCCACTGCTATCACGGCGGTCAAGGCTATTGAAACTCCTGTCTCTTGGGGGAGGAGCTGGCTCAATTCCAGACAGAACATGTCTCTCAACTGTTTATCTTACCACGTCACCACGATTCTGGATCCACTCGGAGCGCAGAGATCGCTCGCTCGGTGCGGTGATGTATAATCCCGGGTTTCGGCGCCAGATGTAACGCGCGAGGTATCCCTGCCCGCAGGAACTCACACGAACACGTGGGGAATCCTTTCGTGGTGATTTTATTCTTTTAACCTGAGTGGGTGAGACAGAAAGAGTAAGATAGAGGAAGGACAGAAACACAGAGAGGGTTACCCGCCAAGAGACCGAGCCGCATGGCGCGTCTCGTTTTATGGCCCGTGGGCGTGGTCACTCATGGTTAGCTGTTCACTCAAATTCCCAGATTCCTTTGCGATACACATGCGCAGTTCAATGGCGTGACGCCGGGAAGTGGGCGTGCCCTAAGACCCTGTGCCCACAGCGATTACGGCCCTCTACAAGCTATCAGGCTCTCACACAAAGGAAGTATGCATCTGACAAATAACATGTAAAAATCAGGTGATAGTAGATGCTGGTGAGGATGTGGAAAAAGAGAACACTCCTCCTTTGTTGGTGTGATTATAAGCTGGTACAACCACTATAGAAATTAGTTTGGCTGTTCCTCAGAAAATTAAGCATAGTATTACCTGAGGATCCAACTATTCCACTCTTGGGCATATACCCAAAAGATGCTCCAACATATAACAAGGACACATGCTCCACTAGGTTCGTAGCAGACTTATACATAATAGTCAGAAGCTGGAATGAATCCAGATGTTTTTAATAGCTGAGTAGTACTTCATTGTATAAATGTACCACATTTTCTGTATCCATTCCTCTGTTAAAGAACATCTGGGTTCAAGAAGTGCATGCTGACAAGAACCTAATATAGTTGTCTCCTGAGAAGCTCTGCCAGAGGGAGATGCTTGCCGTCAACCATTGGACTGAGCATAGGGTCCCCAATAGGGTCCCCAATGTAGTAGTTAGAGAAAGAACTGAAGCAGCTGAAAGTGTTCGCAACCTCATAGGAAGAACAATAATATCAACCAACCAGAAATCCCCCTCCCCAGAGTTCCCAGTTGCTCCTTCTTCTAGTACACAATTTTTCAGAAAGGAATGGTGGATTACTGGTGTTTACAAGACACCTATCATTGAATTTGTCTAAAAATGTGTGAGAATCTTCTTATTCTAGAGTCAATTTCTAGAGCTGGATAGACCTGAGAGATTTTGCATATTTTCATCTAAGTTGAATTCTAAGCAGGAGGTGTGTCACCGATCCCAGCAACTCTGAGGGGATCTAGCATTTAAACAGGAAATGTGAGGTAACAGATTCAGAAGTCATTGAAATCAGTGCAGTTGTGGTGGCAGGGTATTAAAATGTCAAACCTTTATGCTAAGCCAAATTTATGGGGAAAAGCATTGGATGTACAAGAAATAATGGTTCATTCTTAACAGAACAAAACCTTACTAGGTTTTTGTACTAGCCCCATTGTTTCTTGAGTGATTTCAAGCTGTCTATGCACAATGCAATTTCTTTCAGATTTTACAGGGTATTGGGTTTTTTGACCGTTATGAAAGTAGTTGACACACAAAGTCAATGAAGGAGACATGTCAATATCAATGCTCATTTTAAAACAATCACCTAAACAGGAGCAGCCTGTCTGAATATGGTAGTTTGCATATTTAAGGAAGGCCCAGTTTCTATGTTGGTTAATAGTAGAAATTATTCATATTTTTAGAGAAGATAAAGTTTGTAATTTTATATGTTTTCTATTCTTCATTTTTGAAGTATGGATTTGCTTAGTGTTGTCTATTTATATCTTTGAGCATTTTTTGACTAATTGCATGTTCTATTATATTTTTATTTAATATATTTGACAGATTTTCAATAAAAGATTTTGTATTCCCCCAAATTATGTAATATTTTAAACTCACTGCAATGCATGATATTATATTCTGTATATTAATTACTAAAATGAAGCCTTTCTTTTGTAAGACTACCCAAATTTTTATTAAAATACCCCCTTTACTAGTACATTAAAAGAAAATCATGACATCAATCTCTATATTTTAAAGAGGAGAGTTCTTCATATTTTTGATGAAATTAAAAATTAAAAATTTCCAAATTAATATGAGAAAGAAATCAATAAGACAAACCCTCTTATCTAGCATTTTCACATACATATGAACTCCAATCACAGAATATTTGGTTATAAATTTTGTGGCTAAGAACCAAGGCAATAGCCGGGCAGTGGTGGCGCACTCCTTTAAATCCCAGCACTTGGGAGGCAGAGGCAGGCTAATTTCTGATTTTGAGGCCAGCCTGGTCTACAGAGTGAGTTCCAGGACAGCCAGGACTACACAGAGAAACCCCGTCTTGAAACAAACAAACAAACAAAAAACAAACAAACAAAAAAACAAAAAAACAAAAAAACAAAGAACCAAGGCAAAAAAGAAATAATTGTAAGTCCCATGATTCAGTCCTTCCCCATTTCATACATTTTACTGAGCAATTATTTTTTACATTAACAATTTAAAATCTGGTCATATGACTTATAAACAAAATTATATCAAATAAATTGATACAATTGGGAATCTTCTTGATGCTTCTACCTCATATCATGGCCTATCACATGAATCATTGTAAGCTTTCAATAGATATTGGCAAAGGCCTAATTGACGACCATCCTCTCTTCATCTGTTTTGGTAAAAATGCTCAGTGAACCTCAGCTTCTCTCATCCTGTCTCAGTGAATCTTAAGTATCAAAAGTGACTGATCATATGGTGCCATGGGAAAAGCTGTATTGTCTCCATTAGTATACAGAGAGAAAATGGAAATTACCTACTTCTGGAAGCACTTTCTCTGATCATACTTTACTGCCAGTTAATTGTTCTTGGTTTGAAGGACTATTGCTTTTGCTGTGTGCTTTCATCTATATGCTAATGCGCATTATCCTCTGTTTAGTTGGCTTAGTGCTGGAAAATTCTGACATTCTATACTAGTTTCCTGAATCTTAAATTTCTTTGAGCAAGACAGCAATTTTTAGTGCAAGTTAGAGCTTAGATGAACTAGTAGGTTAGACTACTTTCGAATATAATCCTTTCTTTCATTTCATGAGCAATGTTATTTCATTTATTCTAAGGTTCAAATCTTTATAATTTAGACCATGTTGTATGGACTGGTAGTAACCTTTACAATCTTGTCTTTCCATGGGGGAAAAAAAAACAGCCTTAAGTAAACAATAAACAAATGGAAATAAATGTTGCATGTTTCTGTAAGCTTGTTTCCTAAGGTTGCAGAACTGCAATATCATTTTCAGACTTCTAAGATTTCCTGACATTTCTTAGAGGGTCTCAAAGTTAAAATTCTTTTTAATAATACTAAGGTGGTTTTAGGTTTTGTTCTCTCAGGCTTTCATGAGCAAACAGTTGTGTTTCCTGGAGGAAACATGATGTATGAATTCACAACAAACTTTTTTAATTGAGTTAAAAAGTAGATTCCAGGATATAACATAAAGAAAATGTACATTCTAAAAGTCAATTTCAACACTTTAGAAAATTACTACATTTTGTGGTTTGAATACAAAATAATTCCAGATGTACATTCGCTAAAGAGTCAGTTCTCAGCTAATGATGCAACTAAGAAGTAATTCAATCAATGGGTTAATCTATTAAAGACTAATATTTTATAAATTGTATTTTAAGGTAGTAGAAAGTGAGTCACTAGAGATATGAATTTTAAGTAATTATTTTGGAAGGTAGCTATAATCATTGCTAACACTAGACCAAAAAGATGTATTTTATTATTACTCTGCCTAACCTTTCTTGGCTGGCATTATGATTTTACTGTCATGCCCTTTTGTCATGAAATTTAGACTCTTCATAGTTCACAAAAGAAGGAGCTATTTGAAATTGATCTTAAATATTTGAAATTTTAAAAATAAATTAATAATTTAAATTTTGTTTTCTCATCAAAATGATGACATTATTTTTCATTAGCAATGTTTTAGATGGCAACAAAAGTAATTCTTTATTTATATTTATGGAACACAATGTAATGTTTACATGTAATAAGAAAAGAATTAAAATTTTTGAAAATACTATGTTTATTTTCTTAGCATTTTTTGTCATGAGATATTTAACATGAATAATTTATATTGAAATGTACACCATTATTACAGTCATCTTTCTCTGCAATAAATCATAGAATTTATTCTCTATATATCTAGACTTTTATAACTTTTTGATCTTAAAATCTCCATTTGCTCTTTTTTTTCTGGTGATCATTACCATGCTTTCTGTTTCTGTATTATCAATCTTTAAATTTACTCATATTACAATTACACTTATAGCTAAAAGTTAGTGGTTTATGTATGTGTTTGTGTATTTGTGTCTGGCTTATTTTATTTTATTATGAAGATGATCTTCAGGTTCATTAATATTAACATAAATGACAACATTTTCCTTTTTGAAAGAGTAAAAATATTACATTGCAGTATATGGTAAACGTTCTTGATCCAGCCAATGATGGATGGCCACTTTGATTGTTTATTACCTTACCAGAATGATCAACCTACTATGAAAATGAGTTTGTATTTATACTTTTGGCACTTTTATTTTATGTGGATATACATTCTAACATGTGATTGTTTTGTTAACATAACATTTGGTTTACTGTAATGTTTTCACTTAGTTTATAAGTAAATGATTTCAATAGATGAACAATAATTACCAAAAGAAAAGTATGGTGGCGACGTATTAACAAGAAACCCTTGGGAAGTGAATAAACATGTTCTTGTATCTGGGAAAAACTGTGACAATGCAATTTGTGTTCTTAGCAATGCAATTCAAGAATTCAAGGTTTCTGCCAAGTTCATACAATTTTTTCACCTATCATATTATGTTTTTCTGTATTTTGTTTAATAAGTATGCATTTCTGGGTTTTGATTTTTTCCAGTATACTTATGAGTCAATACAATTTATTTTGTATTTCAGGGTGCATGTGTTGAGTTGTGTGTTTGTATATGTATGCATGTATTTGTATGTGTGTGAGCACACCTGTGTGTGTGTTTGTGTGTGTATGTGCATGTACACACACTGGTAAGAAGTTATTTTTAGTACCATTTCTTAAAATTCTGTACGCCTTATTTTGAAATAAGTTTCTTGCAGTAGTTTAGAACTCACAAAATAGCCAAGGATGGTGCTTCAGCAAGTATGAAGTTTGTCTCTCCACACCAGACAGTCACACTGCAAAACTTTACTGACATATGCAGTAGCCATGACTTACCTTTTGTTTTATGATCATACACAATTAGAAGTAGCTGTCCTTATATAGGATGTATTTATAAATACATATATGTAGGATTGTTGTCCTACATAAACTCTGCCACAGGGCACAGCTGATTGGGGAGGAAGAATATGGGTATTTGACTGTGCTGGGAGGGTGTTGGGGTGTAGGTAAGCCTCAAGTCACCACTCCATGGGTGGAAATGAGCTGTCATTAACATGGAAAAGCCAAAGCTGGCTGGGGACTTGGGAGGACAGGTTCTCTGGGTCTGTTATGAGGCCAAGGGAAGGGGGGTCATGGGTTTTCCAACTCTTGGACATCCAGGTGCTTCTGGGAATAGCAGACAAATAGAGAATGGAATCGGAAACCCTAGGATTGGGGACAATGTTTAGCTGAGGATAAGGGTCTGGGAAAGGGAAACTTAGGCTAGTCCCAGAATAGATGGTTATTCTTAGCTTGAAGGCCACAGCTTGGTGGCTGTTGTGGCTTGGAGCACAGAGAGGCCTCCTAAGAGAGTTTAGGCTGTGACTCTAAGTAAAGGCCTTCTTCAAGACTCTCTATGGGGAATCTTGGTGAAAAAAGACAGTCCATGGTTCTGAACAGTTTATTATCATGGAAGAAAAATAATGTGTAAAAGCATACTCCACTTCTCAGGGTGGGTTTGAGATTAAATAACTTTTGTGAGAAGCAATGTCTGGGAAAGGAAGCTTATTGGGCAAGCCCTCTGGGCCTCTAGGTACCTCATCAGCACAGAGAACTTTTTCAGCTGACATGAGCTGTGGTGACAAGCATGTGACAAGAATGTCATGTGCTTCAAGTCAGGAGACTGACAGGGATCTGGGAGTCACCTAAGCTTCAGGTGTGTGTCCATTACGACTCTGAGTCTTGACCCAAACTTCCTGGCATGTTTTTATGTCCCACATACACATGACAATTTTATATTATTTACTTTGTAAACATCCATCTGGCTTCCAAATGTAGGACAGGGCTCAGATATTCCCATGACTTCCATTGGCAGCTCACACTACAGACATACACATAAACTGTGGCTTCAACACTGCCTGGGGAAACAGACAGAACATACTAACATGGACCATAAAGGTCTTTTGAGAAAGTCTCATCAAGAAAATGAACTGCCCTTTATTCTGGATATCCTGTCATTGTCAGAGCCAGGGTGATCCCAAGATTGGGTGCTGAGTTGCTGAGGGAGATTAAGGCCCACTGACATGTTTCTGCCATGTGGGGTGGACTCCTATGGCTCATCAGGTATGCCCTGTGAGCTTTTAGCCTAAGGACTGAGATACTGCAGAAGAGTATTAATTTTTCATTTTGTTTTGCAAGAGTGGATCTATTCTTTTCATAAGAATATTTTTGGAAAGATGGAAAGTATTTCTCTAAGACTTCTCTGTTGTTGTTGCTGTTGTTGTTACCAAGCTACTATTGGCTCTGTAGTCTCCTTTAGGATGCCATGTTGTCACACTATACTGCTTCCATGAGTCTTTCAGACTACTCAAAGTTCACTGGAAGGTGCCAGAGGCCACTGCCATGTTTGTTTTCTCTACATTTTATTCTGAATTAGTTACAATTACATGGTTCTGATAAAAGGAATTTCATTTACTTTTTAATAATTAAACTTTAACTACAACCCTTAGCTATCTAGTTTTGTAAACACTGTCTGTAGCTTGCAAGGATTAGATTTGGGAGTTATGTTCTGATAATTTTTCTTAAAACATTTTATTTTGTCATATCTGAAGAAACATACAGGTCTAAAATATATAAGGAACACTAAAATTCAATAGCAAAAATAAGTAGAACTCAATTTCAAAAATGAGTAATACCTCTAACTATATTTCCAAATAGAAATATAAATTTTGACTTTTTCTATTGGTTATTTCATTTATTTATATTTCAAATGTTATCTCCCTTACTAGTTTCTCCTCCAAAAGCCCCCATCCCATGCCCTCTCCATCCTTCTTTTATGATAGAGCTACCCAACTCACCAATACATTCCCACCTCACCACCATAGCACTTATGCTAAGTCATCAAGACTCTAGAGAACCCCTCCCATTGATGTCAGAGAAGGCAATCTTCTGTTACCTAGCCAGCTGGAGCAATGGGCTTCTCCATTTTTATTCTTTGGTTGATGGTTTAGTCCTTGAAAGCTCTGGGGAGGGAAGAAGTTCTTCATGGTTGATAATGTTGTTCTTCCTAGGGGGTTACAAACCCATTCATCTTCTTCAGTCCTTCTAACTCCTATACTGCAGTCCCTGTGCTCAGTCTGACAGTTGTTTGAGACCAACCACATCCTTTTGTTCAAACTCTGACAGAGCCTTTTAGGGGACAGCCATACAAGGTAGTGCTGTTTCTTGGCATCAGCACTAGTGTCTGTGTTTGGTCTCTACAGAAGAGCTAGATCCCTAGTTAGGACAGTCTCTGAATGGTCTTTCCTTCAGTTTCTGCTTTACTCTTTGTTCCTGCATTTCCTTTAGATAGGAACAATTCTGTGTTATTATTTTTTTGATCCCATCCCTCAACCCAGTGCCATCCCTAACCTCTGGATATAGTCTCTACAGGTTCTCTCTTCAGCTAATACCATCTATGTTGGGGTTTGGGAGCCTCTTGCTTTCCTGACATCAGGGATTTTATAGTGGCTACCCTCAGTTCCACATTGCCCAAAGCTATATACCTCCATTCAATTTTCTGACACTCTCTACTTCTCTGTGGAACTGTGAAAGGATAGCTCGGTTCCTAGTCAGGCACAGGTCTCGAATCCTGGACCCTAATGGGATGACGATAGTTGTTTGGCCATGCTCCTAGACTCCAGACTCCTGACATGAGGTCTAAGACCTCTATTTATCAGCATCTTTGAGTCAAGTAGGGTAACTCTCCTACCATTCCCCTCCACAGGTAGGGGTTGTGAGTACAGGCCTCCACCTCAAGAGATTTCCATATTAATGAGATACCTGAAGGCCAGAGGTTGTAGCCAATTAAGCATTCTTTCCCAGACCCTCCTCCCTCCTCCCTCCCTTTTTAACTCAGGTCTGCCCTGAGAGAGGTGGGGAATGGGGTAGAGCCAGATTCATCCACTTTCCGCCATGACACTAAACCTTTGAAACCCATGGACTTCCTTGTGTCTTTGGGGCCCCACCATTGGGAACCATGGAGAAGGCCTTTAACTAATGAGCTGCTACCACTGCCTAATCTTCCGATGAGGACTTCTCTATGTTCCTGCTGTAGAGGCTGCCAATTCAAACAAGCTAGCCAATGCAGTCAAGTGAGTCCCAGTAACCAAGAGTCTCAACCTGTGGGGCACTGCTGGGACTTCCCTCCCCCTTGCTCCTCTCTGCTGTGGTCCAGTCCAGCCCGTATGCCCCCAGTCTCTGTTCTTTCATGGATCCTAATGGCGTCTGAGACAAGGACAGACCACTGGCTTTCTGGGTCAGCCACCTCAGCCTGGAGACCACCACTCAGGAGCCCCTTCTCCTCGGGACTTCAGACTGAGATCTCTCCATGCCCAGGCAGAGCCCTGCAGCATCAGCCCAGTGCTGTGTGGAGTTAACTCACTCAAATTCTTGTGCTCCTGCTCCCCAGAGCCTTGGTTTCAGCCAACTGGAGCAGCAGACACTTGGGAACCACAACAGCCCAACAGGACCCAAGCCTGCACACATGTGTGAGCTAACAACAAACCCACAGGTGGACAACAGCCTCCAGCTCAAGGGCAAGATGGCAACAACTCCCTAGCCTCCACTCTCTGTCCACATCCTCCACCAGAGGATGTTTTTAAAAGCTTAATACTCCGTTGTGTAAATGTACCACATTTTCTGTATCCATTCATCTGTTTAGGGACATATGGTTTGTTTTCATTTTCTATTATGAGTAAGGCTGCTAAGAACATAGTGTACCATGTGTCCTTGTTAGATGTTGGAGTATCGTTTGAATATATGCCCAGGAGTGGTAAAGCTAGGTCCTCAGGTAGTGCTCTGTCCATATTTCTGAGGAATTACCAGAGTGATTTTCAAAGTGGTTGTACCAGCTTGGAATCCCACCAGCAATGAAAGAGTCTTCCACTTTCTTTACATCTACTCCAACATCTCCTGTCACCTGAGTTTTTGATCTTAGCCATACTGACTGGTATGAGGTGCAATCTCAGGGTCATTTTGATTTGCATTTCTCTGATGACTAAGAATGTTGAACATTTCTTTAGATTCTTCTCAGCTACTCTTAATTCTTAAGGTTTGAATTATTTGCTTAGATCTGTACTCCACTTTTTAGTAGATTTCTTTGGTTCTCTGGAGTCTTACCTTCTTGAGTTTTTTAAATATATTGGATATTAGCTTTTATCAGATGTAATGTTGGTAAAGATTTTTCCCCATTCGTAAGTTGCTGTTTTGTCTTGCTGTTTTGTTCTTTGCCTTGAAGAAGCATTTCAATTTTATGAGATTCCATTTGTCTATAATTGATCTTAGAGCCTGAGATATTGGCATTCAGTTTAGGAAATTTTGCCATGTGACAATAGGTTTAAGGTTCTTTTCCACTTCCTCTTTTTGGATTCAGTATATCTGGTTTCAGTTGGAGATCCTTGATCCACTTTTACTTGAGCTTTGTACAAGAAGATAAGAATAGATTTATTTTGCTTTCTTCTAATTTGCCAATTGTCACTTGAGCTACCACAATTTGTTGAATATGCTATCTTTTTTCCAGGGTATGGTTTTGGCTTCTTTGTCAAAGATCAGGTGACCATAGTGTAGATTTAATTCAGGGTCTTCAACTCTATTCCACTGATATACCTGTTTATCTATGTATCAATACTATGCAGGTTTTTTGTTGTTGTTTTTTTAAATCACTATTGCTCTGTAGTAGAGTTTGAGGTCAAGGATAGTGATTTCCCCAAAAACTTTTCTTATTGGTGAGAATAATTTTCACTGTTCTGGGTTTATTGATATTACAAATAAATTTGAGAATTCATTTTTCTCTGTGAGAAACTGAGTTGGAAATTTGATGGGGATTTGTAGCCTCCTAAAGCCAGGAATCAACTGGGTTTACCTGAAAGGGGGGCTGGGAATAAAAGCGGATGGAGGGTAAGAAGACATAAAGCCAAGACAAAGTTCTCTGATTAAGGATTTGGATCAGAGAATCAAGGATCAAGAAATTTCTTTCTCAGTCCATTTATACTTTGAGTAGGGTAAAAATACTGATTTGTTTGAGCTAATTTTATATCCAGCTACTTTGCTGAATTTGATTATCAGCTGTAGAAATTCCCTGGTGCAATTTTTGGGATCACTTAAGAATACTATCTTATCATCTGATAATAATGATATCTTTATTTTTTCCTTTCCAATTTGTATCCCTTTGACGTCCTTTTGTTGTCTAATTGCTCTGGTTAGAACTTAGAGTACTGAAATTATGGGAAGCACAAAGCATAACTTCTAAAACTTAGCCAATTTATGGAGACCGCTGAACACCTTGACAGTCCCTATACTTCAGAACGTTGGAGTATCAAATCTTCAGCCTTCTGGCCCAGGATCGTCTGACAGAGCTTGGTGATGCAGAATTTTAAGGGCTGATTACTCTGTCTAGGCAGATATAATCAGTCGACTATTCTGCAAGTGTGTCCTTTTCTCGACAGTAATTTGTCTGTAGATGAAAAGAGGCAATTCTTGCCTGGTGGCTGTCTCACTACAACTGGAATAACTCCAAAGATGCAAAGATGCTCAATTTCTTCTTAGAATCCAAGACAGGAAGCTGTCAGGAGCAGACAGGTCTCTAATCAAAATGAAGATTAGTACAGAAATGTTTGTAACATCAATTCTGTGGACTTCTGACGTTTTTGAAAACCAACTATCCATGTAAGGCAATCTGAACTGTTGTCTGTTAACTACTCTCATTATTTCTAAATAAAATATAAAAAACACCCTAAAGGTTTCTGATGGGGTTGAAAAACTTATAGTCTCATAGCCAATCCTGGCTATTTACTTTGAGAGAAAAGATCTGAGTGGATGATTTTCAGCTGACATTTATTCTAAAGCCAAGAAAAAAAGCCAGGTTCAGAACTAAGTGTTTTAGTTAAGAGAGATGACAGAGGTTCTGATTAGCCAACAAAATGATGGACTGGGTATTAGGACTACCTTGTACCTCACTGGTACAAATAGGCATAATCATGCTCTAATTATATTTTGAGAGAAAAGTTTTATTTTAATAGTAATGGTGATATGTAGGAGGAGCTAAGGTGATAGGAGTATGGAGAGGAAGAGAAAGAGTAAGGAGAGGAGAAGAAAAAAGAGAAGAGAAGCTAGGAGATGAGAGAGAAAGAGAGAAGGGGGACATGGAGGCAGATGTTCACATGTCTCCACCAAAGATAGTTGATATATCTAGGTTGGGTATTGGGTTACACTTTTGATTGAGCATTACCAAACTTATAAAGCCTTTGATTATCATTTTAAAAAAACAATATAAAAGTAAAAATGAAAAGAGGACATGGGATATGGGTTTTCTAGGGAGGGGAAATAGGGAAAGGGGATGGCATCTGAAATGTAAATAAAATAACCAATAAAAGTTAAAAAAAACATTTTAGAGTACTGTATTGAATTAGATAGGGAAAGAGTGGACAGTCTTTTCTGGTCTCTGATTTTAGGGAGATTGCTTTCAGTTTAATACCATTTATTTTGATGTTACCTATTAGTTTGCTATGTATTGCTTTTATTGTGTTTATGTATGAACCTTGAGTTCCTGATCTTTCCAAGAGTTTGAACATAATGGATGTTTTATTTTGTCAAATGCTTTTTCAGCATCTAATGATATCGTGTGTTTTTTTTTCTTTGGGTTTCTTTATATAGTAGAATATGTTTATGGATTTCTATATATTGAAACATCCTTGCATCCCTGGGATGAAGCCTACTTGATCATGTTAAATGATTGTTTTGATGTATTTTTGATTCTATTTGCAAGAATTTTCTTGCATATTTTTGAATCAATATTTATAAAGGATATTGGTCTGAAGTTCTCTTTCCTTGTTTGGACTTTGTATGGTTTTGATATCAACATAACTGTGGTTTCATAGGACAAAATGGGTAGTGTTCCATCAGTTCCTATTTTATGAAATAGTTTGAAGAGTATTGGTATTAGGTCTTCTTTGGAGGTCTAGTAGATTAAAACCATCTGGTCCTGTGTGTTTCTTCTTTGGGAGACTGTTAGTCATTGCATCTGTTTCTTTAGGGGCTATAGATTTATTTAGATGATTTATCTGATCCTGATTTAACTTTGGTACCTAGAATGTGTCTAGAAAATCATTCTTTTTTTATTTTATTATTTTTTTATATTTATTTATTTTTTTTATTTTCATTGAGTATTGGCTGTTGTTTTAGGATTTGATAATTTTTTACTTTATTCAGTTTCTGTTATGTCTCCCTTTTCATTTCTCATTTTGTTATTTTGGATACTGTCTCTGTGCCCACTGGTCAGCCTGGCTAAGGGTTTTTCTATCTTGTTGATTTTCTCAAAGAACAAGCTCTTGGTTTTGTTGCTTTTCTGTATAGTTCTTTTGTTTATACTTGGTTAATTTCAGCCTTGAGTTTGATTATTTCCTGCCTTCTACTCCTCTTGGGTGTATTTGCCTGTTTTTGGTCTAGAGCTTTCAGATGTGCTGTTAACCGGCTAGTGTATTTACTCTCAAATTTCTTTATGTAGACTCTCAGAGCTATGAGTTTTTCTCTCAGCACTGTTTTCATTGTGTTTCATAGGTTTGGGTATTTGTGGCTTCATTTTTGTTAAATTCTAAAAAATCTTTAATTTATTCCCTGACCAAGTTATCATTAGTAGAAAGTTGTCCAGTTTCCATGAGTAAATGGTCTTTCTGTTGTTTTTGTTGTTATTGTAGGTCAGCTTTAGTGCGTGGTTATCTGAATGGATGCATGGAATTATTTCCATCTTCTTGTATTAGTTAAGGCTTGTTTTCTTTTTGAGTATATCGTCAATTTGGAGAAGGTACCATGAGGTGCTGAGAAGAATTTATATTATTTTGTTTTATGGTGAATTGTTCTATAGATATCTGTTTATATCTTCTGTAAGTTTCACTGTGTCTTTGTTTAGGTTTTGCTTCTGTGATTTGTCCATTAGTGATAGTGGGGTGCTGAAGTCCCCCACTATTATTGTGTGAGGTTCAATGTGTACTTTCAGCTGTAATAACATGTGTTTTACAAATATAGATACCCTTGCACATTTGGGGAATAGATGTGTAGAATGGAGAGTCCATTTTGATAGATTTTTTCCTTTGATGAGTATGAAGTATCTTTCCTCATCTTTTTTGATAACTTTTAGATAAAAGTCAATTTTATTCGATGTTAGAATGGCTATTTCAGCTTGTTTCTTAAGATCATTGAGTTGAAATTTTTTCCAGCCTTTTACTCTAAGGTAGTATCTATCTTTGTCACTGAAGCATGTTTCCTATATGCAACAAAATGCTGGGTCCTGTTTATATATTCAGGATGTTAGCCTATCTTTCTATTGAGATATTCAGTGCATTGATGTTAAGAGATATTAAGGACAATGATTTTCACTTCCTGTTATTTTTGTTGTTAGAGTTGCAATTATGTTTGTGTGACTCTCTTCTTTTGGGTTTGTTGTGAGCAGATTACTTTCTTTCTTTTTCTTGGGTATAGTTTTTCTCCTTGTGTTGGATTCATTATCTTTTGCCAGGTTGGATTTGTGGAAGAATATTGTTTAAATTTGATTTAGTCATGGAATATTGTGGTTTCTCCATCTATAGTAAATTGAGAATTTTGATGGGTATTGTAGCTTGAGCTGGCATTTTTTTTGTCTTAGGCTTTATATGACATCTTCCCAGGATCATCTGGCATTTAGAGT
Organism: Rhabdomys pumilio; assembly: GCA_030674055.1. Lineage (NCBI taxonomy): Eukaryota > Metazoa > Chordata > Mammalia > Rodentia > Muridae > Rhabdomys > Rhabdomys pumilio. Next base: position 23,949,684 of record JANHMN010000019.1, read on the forward strand.
TTCTGTAGAGATGTCTGATGTAATTCTGCTAGGTCTGCCTTTATATGTTACTTGACATTTTTCCCTTACTGCTTTTAATATTTTTTTCCTGTGCATTTGGTGTTTTGACTATTATGTGAAGAAAAAAAATTTTTTTCTGGTCCAATGTATTTGGTATTCTGTATACTTTTTGTGTGTTTATGAACATCTTTTTCTTTAAGTTAGAGAAGTTTGGTTTTTTTTTTTCTACACTATGGTTGAAGATGTTTGCTGGGAATATTTGCTCTCATCTATATGTAATATTTTTAAGATTGGCCTTTTTATTGTGTCCTGAATTTCCTAGATGTATTGGGTTAGGAGATTTTTGCATTAGCATTTTCTTTCCCTGTTCTGTCAGTGTTTTCTATGGTATCTTCTACACATGAGATTCTCTCTTCTAACTCTTGTATTCTGTTTGTGATGTTTACATTTATGACTCCCACTCTCTTTTCTAGGTTTTCTGTCTCCAGGTTTGTCTCCCTTTGTGATTTCTTTATTGTTTCTATTTTCATTTTTGGTGGTGGATGATTTTGTTCAATTCCTTAACTCATTTTTTTTGTTTTATTTTGTTTTGTTTTGTTTTGTTGTTCGTGTGTGTGTGTGTGTGTGTGTGTGTATGTGTGTGTGTGTATGTGTGTGTGTATTTGTACTTCTTTAAGGGATTTATGTGTTTTCTTTTTAAGGGAGTAATTTATGTCCTTTTTAAAATCCACTATCATCATCATGAGATATGATTTTAGATCTTGCCTTTCAGGTGTGTTGCATTATCCAGGGCTTGCTGTTATGGTAAAACTGGGTTCTGGTGTCATGTAGCATTAGTATCTGTTGCTTATGTTCTTGTCTTTGCCTTTTGCCACCTGCTTATCTCTAGTGTTAGCTGGTCTTGCTGTCTCTGACTTGAGCTTGTCCCTCCTTTCAGTTTCTGAGCCTGTGAGCCATAATCATGGGTATGTCAACACTCCTGGAGGATAAGTTTTTTCTGGCAGGGGGGAGATTGGGGTGAGGAGAGCTGTGGCACAGGATATGCTCCCAGGCTTAGATCAAAAGTGGATGGATCCTGACCTAGGTTACACTGAGTTTCCTGGGTCCACTGGACCTAGGGTGGGTCCCACTTGGGCCAGATATAGGTGACATAATAGTGGTCTCACTTGTGAGCTTGGGTGTATCAACTCTCCTAGGAGACAAGCTTTCTCTGTGCTGGATTAGGATGTGGAGGGCTGTGACACATGGTTGGCTCCTGGGACAGAAATATAAATTTGCAATGAGTAACCTTTTAAAAAGACAGCCTGTGTTTTCAAACATTCAAAACAGACAAACCAAAACCAATGTGAATTATTACTTCACTTTAATAAGAATGGTTATTACCAAAAAGAAACAACAACAAAACATTTTTCATTGAAACAGAGGGAGAAAATTACAAAAACAAAACAAAACTAGAAAAACAACAACTACAACAACAAACGAGAACCAGTCCAAAAGCATAATTATAGTTTGCAGGCCAAATGATTTCATCTATAAAACCACTTCTGCATTTAAGGTTCTTGAATCAGAACAGGCAGCAAAAAACCAGTAAGACCCAAAGATTCATGGAGTTTGCTGTGAGTTTGTATAACCTAGTGATGTCAGAAACTACATCTATAAAGTCTCAGAAGTATGCCTTCCTAAACATTAGATAACTAGGTAAACATGGACAACAATCATAGACCTATTAAAGTGGATAGGGAAAAGCTCTTAGTTTTCTTTATTTTGTCATGTTTCTACTTTTTTCATTACTGCAGTCTGAGAGTCAGAAGACTGTTTTGAGAACATATTGCTGAGGGATTTGATATATTCTCTATCTTTGTCTATAGGACATATATAAATTTATCTGTTTATGATGATTTTGTTTTGCATACAGTTATGAAGATTGTGTTCCTTGTTGTTGTATAGGATCCTGATGAACCTTCTTCTTCCTCCCTGTATACACAGTACAAAAGTGACTGTTAAAGTCATGATTAGCATGTAAAATATCTTTACTAATTCATGGTGTTCAAGTAAGAATCCTTTGCTTTCTGATCTGGTGAATATGAGAGACTGTGGGGATGTTTCATACTCTGTAAACACACAGACTTCCATGATATCTTCTTGATCATGATGGAATTTGTCCCCTAAAATGATGAGTAAATTCTCTCTGTTTACATTGCTTATGCCAGACACTTTCTCACAACAACAAGGAAAATCATTAATGATGAATTTTTCTACTATGTAATCTACTCTTGCTGTGTACTATTTGCAGCATATCAAACAGTCCTTCAAGATCGTATCTGTGATTATCTTTATTCATTCAGATGCATTTCTGATTTTCTTAAGTCTCAATCATTTCTCTTAGCACTTCATTATGAATTTAATACAACTGACTCATCAGAAATACCTCTTACTAACATTCCAGATCCTTCTATTTTAAAAACTATAAACAACATATTCAATAAAAATATTTTCCTTGACAACAGTGTGAAAGCATGTTTCTCTTTCTTGCTTTTTAAATGAAACAAGTCCCATTAACACAGGTCTGCCAATATTTCATCGTTTGTGATCCTTTTATACATGATTTTTACCACAGATTCTTTTTAATTTCATATGATACACTTCTAATGATGAAAATTATCTACAAAAGATTTTGTAATTAAAATCTAAAATGAAACTCATACTTTCTTTGATTATCTCAAACATGTAAATGTAAAAATGTCTTTTTGTTTCATATGCAAACTACTAAAATTTATTATTTTAATATTTGTTATGTGTGAATAAAGATTTCAAATCATTTATCAGCTGTTCTGTAAGACTGATTTCAGAGAAGCAGAAGCAGATTGAGTATGTTAGTGTGTAATGTGCTAAATTTAAAATACTTCTGTACACATGTAACATGTTTTCCCAATGTCTGTATAATCCTTTTAATATAGGGAATGTAGTTCTCACATAAATTTAATAGTCAGGTATAATTTTTATCTGAAATAAGTTCAAATGGTGACAATCATAAATGGTGAATATTCTTATGAGTATCCATAGAAAAATCTCAGCAGTGAAAATAATAGTAAGAAACAAGTAGCATTAAGTTTTATGTTTTTCAAGCAAAGTAAAAAAAGATCTATAATGAATATTTAATTTTAAACTATTCCTAGAATTAATGCATTCTTGTTCATTTCATTTTGCAGTGAATATCCAAATGAACATTTATATAATAAATCAGTGTTATCAACCTTGACAATGTATTTAAATACAGAGAAAAGTATTATATATGACCATATATATGATATATATATATATATATATATATATATATATATATATACATATATATATATGACTATATGTAGCACATATGTATTGAAACACATCCTATATGTATTTAAAGATATATATGAAATTTTAAATTTCCATCCTATCTAAAATGCTAAATAGTAACTAAAATGTATCACAAAATGTAGGAGATTATTAACAGGATCATAGCTAGAGTTTGTCATAAGTCACACAGCAAATGACCTATAAGTATCTAATTTGTCAAGATAGGATATATCTCTCTAGTTACTTGAAGTTGGTTCTTGAAACAATGTCTCAAAAATTCTCAGCACTTACATTCTTTTCATAAATAATGCAGAAAGTACAGGTAGTTTGTAATATGTATTTTATTTCAATGAGAGAAAAGCAAAGCAGTAACTTATGATATTTACAAATACATTTAGCTCACAAATCAGTTTTGTAATCTTCAGTCAAGAATCTCTTCATTTTAGTTTCAAATAACATAACATGATCATCTAGAAAGAAGGGCAGGAAAGCAGCTTGTGATCTGTGATTTCTGTCACAACACAGCTCTATTTCTCTAGTTATGACAGCTAGATGCCCAACAGCTGCAAGGATCTGAGCTGACATGTATTGACAAAAGAGAAGCAAGCAGAATAAATCGTGTCTTAAGGATGGGCCGAAATGAAGCATAGCTTAATTGAGCAAGTTTAGGAATCAACACAATACTGATGTACAACCAAGATATTTATTAACAATCACACAAAGTATGGTAAAGAATGTGAATGTGAATGTTCTCAGGCCCAATAATATATGTGAATTTGATATAACATTTGGTGGAAGTTTTCAGCTATTTACCTATCATTTATATACACCCACTTATGTGGGGTTTTGGTTCTAATATATAAATAAAAATATTCTTACAGTTGTGAAAGTATTTTGTTTAATTTTTATGCATTTTTTTCTCTATTGAAGAAAATAATAAAAACTAATTGCATTTCATTGAAACAATACCGTAGAATATTATGAAATCATGCCAGAATAATAATCGTTTAATACTTTTCATGGTTCACCTTGTTGATGATAATTCTGTATCTTCTATGCGATGGTTTCAGTTTATCTGAATGCTTTGTCTCTTCTAGAAAATTGCCAAGGGGTACATCCACAGACCAGTAGCTAATAGCTATTGTTTCCAGAGTTATAGGTTTTGCTTCTAGATACTCTCTTGGTGTTTCTTATTGAGAATGATCACTTTGATATCTTATGGGTTTGGACATGGAGGATGGAGCTCTGCCAAAGAAGCCATGATGGTCCATATTACTTTTAAGCATGCACAATACTTTATATTAGTGATATTATTGAAAATATATTGTGTATTTTCTATCATGTTATTAATATAGAATCATAAAAATATTCAAACCCATAAAACCACAGCAAAACTAATTATATAATGGTATTTCAATCTATTACAAAAGAATATACCTTAAATGATATAGAAGTTATATTTATGAGCACATTCTTTTTAATTTTTATTTATTATCTTATTAATTTACATTTTAAAAAGATTTATCTATTTATTTTTTAGCTTTTTTAAATTTTTTATTGTATATTTTATTTAAATTTCATATCTGATACACTTTTTCCATTCTCCCACCACCCAGCCAGAAACCCCCTATCCAATCTCCCTTCCTCCTGCTTCTATGAGGATATGCCTCCACCTACCCTCCCACTCCCAACTCCTCACCCACAATTTCCCCCACACTGGGGCGTCCAGGCTTCACTGGACCAAAGACTTCCTCACACACCTATGTTTGACAATGTCATCCTCCCCTATGTATACAGCTGGGGCCGTGGGTTGCCCCCCCCCCCCCCCCCCCCGTGGGAGCTCTAGTTGGTTGGTATTGTTGCTCTCCCCATGGGGCCACTAACCCTTTCAGTTTCTTCAGTCTTTTCTCTCACTCCTCTTTTGGGAAACCCATAATCAGCTCAATGGTTAGCTGTGAGCATTCTTCTCTGTATATGTCAGGCTCTGGCAGACCTCTAAATAGACCACTATATAAGGCTCCTGTCAGCATGCACTTCCTGGAATCCACATCAGTGTCTACCTTTGGTGACTAAAGCTTCTGTAAAGCAAAAGACACTGTCAATAGGACAAAATGGAAATCAACAGATTGGGGAAAGATCTTTATCAATCCTACATCTGATAGAGGGCTAATATCTAATACATACAAAGATCTCAAGAAATTAGAATCCAGATAACCAAATAACCCTATTAAAAATGGGGTACAGAGCTAAACAAAGACATCACAACTGAGGAAACTCAAATGGCTAAGAAGCACCTAAAGAAGTGTTCAATATTCTTAGTCATCAGGAAAATGCAAATCAAAAGAACTCTAAGATTCTACCTCACACCAGTCAGAATGGCCAAGATCAAAAACTCAGATGACAGCAGATTCTAGCCAGGATGTGAAAAAAGAGAAACACTCCTCCATTGTTGGTGAGATTGCAAGCTGGCACAAGCACTTTGGAAATCAGTATGGTGGTTCCTCAGAAAATTGGAGATAGCATTACCTCAGGAACCAGCTATGCCACTCCTGGACATATACCCAGAAGATGCTCCAACATATAACAAGGTCACATGCTCCACTATGTTCATAGAAGCCTTATTTATAATAACCAGAAGCTGGAAAGAACCCAGATGTCCTTCAAAAGAGGAATGGATACAGAGAATGAGGTACATTTACACAATGGAATATTATTCAGCTATTAAAAACAATGAATTTGAGAAATTCTTAGGTAAATGGATGGAACTAGAAAATACCATCCTGAGTGAGTTAACCCAATCACAAAAGAACACACATGGTATGCACTCACTGATAATTGGATATTAGTCCAAAAGCTCACAATGTTCAAGATACAACTCACAGACCACATGAAGCTCATGAACATGGAAGACCAAAATGTGAGTGCTTTGGCCTTTCTTAGAAGGGGTAACAAAATACTCAAGGGAGCAAATATGGAGACAAACCATGGGGCAGAAACTGAAGGAGCATACTCTTTAATTATGTTATTTTTCCTGTCATTTGAAAACAAGACTTGAGGAAAATGTAATTCAGTTCAGTGTTTCAACTAATGAAAACTACTTTAGAAAGTAGGATTACGTATCTGTCAACTTTTATTACTTTGTCAATGCTTCCCTAAGCAAACTTCTGTGCATGAGAGAGCATCATTTCCTTTCAACAATGATTCCTATGGGTTCAGATTGACAATATTTATTCATAAGAAGTTCACAGCAAAGTGTCTGTGAGTTCCCAAATAAGAATATAAATCTGTATTGTGACAAATACCATGTTTCACTATAAGATAAAAGGAAGGAATACTGCTGAATGTTGCTGATAGTATTCAAATCTTCACAGTAACATTGTCAAGAAATAACTTCCACCAGGCTTTTAGAGAATTTCATTCTGCAGTCCTTTAGATTAAATACATACTTGAAATGAACCCTGTTTATTCTGTTGAAATACCGTCCTTTCCTTTCCTATAGCAATATTGGCTTTCTGAGTTATCATTGTGAATACATTATCTCCAAAGTCTGCGCTGTGCACATAGGAAACAACTATGACTTAATATATTCAGAGTTTGGGACTGTGTCGGAAAACTTGTTGACCTCAATTCATTTCAATAGCAAACAAAATTATATATGGTGATGTGTATACTTGTTTTTGTCAGTTTTCTAAGCATTGGAGAAAAGAAAGCAAAAATTAACATTTAGTTTTAATGAACATTGCTTTTAAAACTTAAGGAGAACTTAAGTTGAAAGAAAAAGTATGTTTTTTCATAATCTTGTGTTCACATTACATAAGTCATTACTTTAGATGTAGTTTTCATTTTAAAATCAGGGTGTAAAAATGGGTAGTTAGTGATGATAATGATTTTTGGCAGTAGAAATCACTGGTACTTACAGCAAATCTTACAAATTTTGCAGATCATTCTTATTCCATTGAAAACAGTCAACAAGTTAACCATAAAATTATAGAATCAATGTATTTATTTGAAGACCCAAAACATTAAATTAATTATCATCATGAAATTTAAATTTTTTACATTACTGTAAAATATGAGGTTCATATTTAGGAACCCACAAATTTCATGTACATTCAGACCTTCTGAGTGAAAACCTCTCTTTTGTGGGCATTATTTTCCACATTTCACTTTATAGTGGATGAGTACACATCTTTAGGTCAAAATATCTGTATGAAAATTATTTTAAAATATCAGATATTGCCTCACAAATGTCCAAATACTATTTTACAAAGATGATTATGAAAGAAAAAAGATGTTATTACAATTTTATTACAGAGAACGTGCAGAAAAAATCCCACAAAAACAAAACTAATAACTTACACTCATGTCTCTAAATCTCAGTTATTAAGTTAATACAACCATTGTGAAGCTGTGGAGCTTTGCATGGCACTTAATGTTTTTACTATAAAATAAAATTTCAATGCACTGATCAAGCAGAGAAGGATTCCTTAAACATTCATACCTTCCTCATCATTTGAAATGTATTATTTCTACATGTTACAATGTACTCTCATGTATACTTGTTTATACTCACACCAAGATATACATATGTATATATATAAACACACATATATGTAATAGGCTAGGATCCACTTGTGTGAGAGAGAATATATTTTTTTGACATTTTCTAATTTTGCTTAACTTACATGTTTAAATTTATCATTTTTCTTCACAGTGTGTGATTTTGTTTTTAAAAAACTGAATATTTCATCATATGCATATACATATAATAATTTTCTTTTATTATTAATTCATATGTTGATAGAAAATTAGGTTGATTTTACTTCCTTGCTATAGTTAATAAAGTACCAGTAAAATATGAACGTATTAAGTCATTCTTTATAAATGCTAGCTTTTTTTTACAATTAAATTTTAAAATTTTGACTAATTTATTTGCAAATGAATAGTCCTTTGCCTCTTCAGGTTTTTCCATGTATTTAGTTTTTGTATATCATTTTTTCTATTCTCTCTCAAAGACCACGAGTTATAATATATTCAATTGTGTTGAAAGATTAACAACTTCTCATATTTATTTATTTACATCCCAAATGCTGTGTTCTCCATAAATCCCCAGTGTCCCTCTTCATTACCCCCTCTGCTTTTTCTGTGAAACAGTATGCCCCTTTAAGGTATCACCCCACCCTGGTCACCAATATCTGCTTGATTAGGCACATCTTTTACCAATGCAGCCAGACTATTTTAATACCAAAGTGAAAATTTCAAACCTCTATGAATTTCTTGTCCATGAATGTGAATAGGAAACAGTTGAACCCAGGCTTTTGGGTAGGTAGAGATCAGTTATATAGTGCTCCATCTCTTGGTAGTGTCCATAAACTTATAGTAGCTGCTGGGTTCTGGTCCTCTTTCTATCAAGTTAGAGCTTTCTGTGGTGATCATCTGACTCACTGATGAAATTTCCATGCAATTGTGCTTAGTAGCGGAAACCAGAAAGGATGCCTGGCTAGTTCTTAGCTTTCTATAGGGTCTCTGTGTTTCTAAAATTAGGTTTTTCTAAAATTAGGTAAAACCTAATTTTAAGAATGAAAGAATTGCAGACTTTTTTCACATGTGTACTTGTTATTTATATCCATATATACATGAAACTTCCAACTAAACATCTGTATTATCTTTCAATGTTACCACGTCAGTGATGATGATTTTACAGCTTTCTTCAGCATTTTTCAAGTATAGAGTACACTGCTAATTGTGATACCATTCTGTACATATGATTGTGTGGGACCAGGTGAGCCATGGAACTGTGGGGAGCAGGCCTGGGGCAAGACTAGGGTCAAACAAATCCAAACTTCAGAAATCTTGTCCTAAGATATGCAGGAATAGAATACTCCCTGTTTCTGGAGCCTTCATGTCCCCAAGCATGTAACTTACCAGCCAACCCCCACCTCTATCACCTTTGAAGTCCTCACAGAGACTTGTATCTAGGTTATAGGGTAACTTCTTCTCACCTTATAAAGTCATGTACAGAAAATACCTGGGTTACTTCTTCGTGTAAGTAAAACATTCTCAGGCCCTTAGGCCTGGCTAGTGTCTAATGCCATATACTCATCGCCGAAGCTGGTGCCCACTCACCAAAGGTTTAAGTAGCCTGTGTTCCCCTCAACTGAAGAATTCTCAATGAAATCTTTTTCCTGTGAAGTCTGTTTCTTGTCTTGTTCACCAGTTGCCTTAGGTCTCCATCCTCCTCTCCTCCTGGCCAGCCTTTCTGCCTATCCTTTCCTCCCAGGCCAAAAGTCCTATTATCCCTTTAAGGGAGGGGGAAAAAGTTGGAATGACATGTTTGAACTTATCCTTCCTGTCTTTCTGGTGTTTGTAATTTTGACTGATCTCATATATTCCTTCTCTTTCTAATTTCTGTTTCTGTATTGCCATTTGAGATTCCTTCTCTCAGCATGATCTTGCTGTTTATTAAGCCTTGCTGGGCTGATTGTGTGAATAGTGTAATTCATGTTTGTAGCGGGAAGTATTAGAAATGAGGCGTTGGGCTAGTTCCCTGCTTAGCCACCATCCAACTTCCTGCTCCAATACTCAACATCAGAGCTCGAGAGTTCTAGAATCTCACCACCCAGCTCCCTAAGTACTCACTGGCGGATCACTACCATGCCATTCTCATGCTTCAAACCCACACGGCCTTTGAAGGGCACATCCCACAAACTCAGGCTTTGCAAGGAACCTTTCTGTCTTGAACTCAGTCAAGTCAGTCAAATCGCTGTGAGAAGAAAAACACCACACAGAGTTTAGGAACAATGGTAACACAATCTCTGGGCGCAACAACTAAATCTAATTTTCCAGTGGTGGATCCTTGCCAACCCACCATGATATCAGGAAACTCTACCACTTCATCTTGTCCGTGTGCTCACCCCCATCCGGAAAGGCCCTCTCCTCCTCCTCCTCTTCTCCTCTTCTCCTTCTCCTCCTCCTCTCTCCTACTTACCCAGTGATTGGCTCCTTTATTCATAGGGGATTGATTCACAAGAAGTCACCGGAGTATGTGACTCACTCCTTGTCTGCAGCCCCTCCCAGGAGAGCTGAAATTAACATCAAAATGCAGGAAGCACAGAGCCATCCACAGTGTTAACCAGACTGAGGTTTCTTTCTGTGTGCATTTTCTTAAAAGTAAGTCACATTTACTTAGAAAAATATTCCAATTGCTATTGCTTTAGGGAATACACGGCCATATCAATCATGGTCCCAAAACTGAGAATTTAAATTCTGCTTACATTTTTACTGTTTTTTGACATTTGTGTATATTGAGAAAACATTGAGTCTCCCCACAGCAAGACATTTAACATTGCATATAGTTGTGAATGCAGCAAAAAGAATAATATAGCAAGTGATATAAAAGAACCATATATCTAAATAATATTTGTCTGACCAATATCAGAATGCAGCTTCAGAATATATAGCAGTGTATATATATTGTGTATGTGTGTGTGTGCATTTCTGTTATTTTTGTTTTAAGCTATGAAATAGGTGAACTGAATTACAGAAATTCTAAGTTTTTTTATATTCTAAATTTATGTATCTTATAAGTCACTTTATACAAGTGCAAGTGAGTACACAGAAAATATTTTGCATTGGAAAATTATTCTGTTTAATTGCCTAATCGATCTTTGCAATTGAGTTTCATGTTTTCAAATGGGCTCATAATATAATTTCTATAATTATTACAAAATATCAGGATTCACAGTGTCTTCAGATATTTTAGAAAAATTTAAATTTTAATATATTTTTATCTCCAAATGTTCCTTCTATTTAAGAAAAAAACTTAAAAATGTGAACAATGAGAACATTATTGTGAAGAGAACTAGAAGTTATTCTATAAGTTATAACCCAGTACTACAAAGAACACAGAATTACGAAAGTAGACTTAAATATTTGCAACAAACTTTGAGGTAGTGATATTCACCCTCCCACCAAGGGGGGGGGGCGCTAAAAGTGAACCACAGTGAAGGCGTGAGCATCAGTGTTGTTGTTTTAATATTTCTGTTTATAAAGTCACATTGCACCTCTACTGTGTCACCCTAAAATTGGTTTGAATGCATTGACGATCTGGCTGTAGTGTTAATTGACTTCCTGTTATCTTCAGAAACTTATTGCTTTGGTCATTCAACACTGTGATTGTTGACTTTCTGAGTATTGAACTTCTGACACCTATTTCTTTCTAGGAAGTAATTGCATTCGTATTTGATAATTTTGACATGTGAGCAAAAATGATACAAAACAGCAGGATAATGAGCATCCCTTCCTCAGTTAATTGTAGCACTGTACATAATTTGTATACATAAATTCTGTTTTAGTGTATAATTTGATATGGGCTGAACTGCTGTAAATCTAAACTAGGAGTGCCATAAAAACATCACTGTATTTTCTGTATTTATGTACTGTAAACATACCAATATTTAAGAGCAACAGAATTTTCAGAACTTTAGTTTGCTACTTAGTAATTTAAATAACCCTGTTGAATGAATACAAAATTGTTTATTAGTAAAGTTGAAGACAAGCAAAAAGATTAAAATAACAGTTAAATTTATTTTCCAAACAGTGATGCCAAAACACACTTATGGTTATCTACATTTGATCTCAAAATGCACATTTGATCTGATCAGTTTCTTTTGAACCCATGGGTCTCTTTGAGAAGACATAGGCTTTGTATTAGTTTTGAATTCTATTATATCCACGACCTTTTCCTATCATACTATTATTAATTATATTCGGTATTTTCAAATGCATTAGTAATTCAAGGCAAATTATAACAAATTAATTTTAACAGAGATTTTTTTACTGTATGAATTTTGACAATATGCTTAATTGTGAAACTTGCAGACATAAATGTTATTAATGAGAACACCTTGCATACTCCTAATTGTGATTCAGTGTGCCATAAAAGAAGTCTTAGTTCTTAGAGAAGGCCATAGTGATCAGAAAACAAATATTTCTGGTGTTTTTTTTTCCCCACAATACTATATCCATTAGTGAGCATGGTTTATTTTAAAAAAATAGGACATAAATAATATAGTCACTACATTAATATTGGTAGAAGAAAAAACAAGTGCAGGTACTAGACAAGGGAATCTATCAACACTTATAAACTTGCAATTTAGATTGCTCATAAAGATTATCTAAAGGATGTAGCTATGCTTTATAAATCAATAAAATTTGAAACCAGTCCATTTCAGTAAGATTTTATTAATATAATATTTAACAACTATACTTTTTAAAAATTTAACAACTGTGCATGTTAAAATACTCTTCATATTATACTAAATTATATAAAATATACACAAAGATTTTAGCTTTGAAAGCAATTTATATAAAGGTTTCGTTATAATGTAGTTATACCTTCAGTTAAATGAATATTGAAAAGTAATTAGTAACAAAAATTCAATGCATATCCAGACATTTGAAGCAAATAAATTATTAATTGTTCTCTGAAAGATAAAACAAAACAAGATAAAATAAATGGATAAAATATATTTAATGCAGTATAGTTTGATGCTGATCTCATTCTCAATTGGACTAAAAATCCATCTTTGTATACGGTAGTGAACTCATTTCTAGAGAGCTTTCAATGAGTGAGGAAAAAAAGAAACACTGAATATTGATAGACTTTTTACATTTCATGAGCTTTGATCCTAGAATGAATACATTGGGGAAGCTTACATTCATTGTTCTCTGCTTCATGACTGGTGTCACAGTCATTTTCCCAATTCTGTTGCAATGTCTTCATCATTATGGTAAGCTGTACCCTGAAATCCTAAACACAAATGAACCCTGTGTTTTTAAGTCACCCCATCCATGTAGTTGAAAACAGCAAAGAGCAAAGAATTACTAAATTCCTGATCAAATTGATGGTACCTGATATCATACTTGCAACAATTGAAAACACTCATTTATTTTATCCTTGACAGATGTCTACTTCTGGTTCACATTCTCATTTAAAAACAAATTTATTTTAATTTTAAATAAAACACAATTAATTTAAAACAACCATAACATATATTGTATTCATATTACTCACCTAAATATATTATTCACCTGGATGTATGTCCATTGTGTTAGACATCTGAGTTAAAATACAGTAAAATGTAAATGATAAAGACATATCATATTAAAGAAATGCTGATTTTGAAGATATTGATAGGTAGATATTACCTCAAAATGAACATACCTCTTGTAAATATATTTGAGGATATTGATAATAGTAATGTGTTATCATGTTTGTGAATATGTAGTTATTAGGGTATCCTTTATATTTTTAAGAATGAGTTATATAGTAAAGTCTAGCAAAAAATGACATGATCTATATCATTTTCCATCCTAATTATTTTCTTCAGGATGTACTGAGTCCCTTCAAATTGTGATAATGTCTTTGTTAGACCAATTGAAATACACAGTTCAATAAGCTGTAACAGTATAAGATTCTTTAATGATATCTTCTTCTGAACAAAGAAAGAAAAGCTAGAGTAAATTAATTCATTCTCCTGGCAATTATAAAATCACAGTGTAATGAAAATAAAATAAGAGAAAAAAATGCATTAGTTCAATGAAATTGCATGAGGAAATGGTTACAAATTAACTTGTACTTAAAGATTTAAGGTCTTTGTTTACATTTCCAGCCTAAGATCATAAAGTGAAAATAAGTCTTAATAATGTTGCATATGTAGGTATCATTCTTATTCTTTTCTCACAACAATTAAATATGCCAGAACAATTCATCTTTAGTACTGGCAACTAGCAAATTTGCAAAGACATAAAATTACTTATAGTGTTTTTCTTAGAATATTTTATTATTATATTGCTTATTGATTTAAAATACCATTTTTTTAAATGTGATTACAGACTTGATCAATAAGACTCCAAATTCTCCATTCAATGTTATTCATTGTCTAAATATATATGGAGACTTACAATTTGGCTGATTCACAGATTCATAAAATTTTGTGTTACAGAATAAACAGAAAAAATATTTTAAAATTAATTTCATTAAAATTTAAATTCATTAAGATTCATTTCATGTGGCATAGAAACATTTTGGAAATATATCTCTGTAAAATGCTTGTCTAGCATTTGTTGGCCTTCAAACTATACCATCAACCTTACAGATTTTAAAAGACAGATTTAATATATTTTCAAAATACATGTATATCAAAATGTATATAAAATGGTTTTCAACAATCGTCATCAGTGCAGCATTGGAGTATTCAGATTCTTGACATGACTTTTCAGTATAGAAAATTCAACACAAAAAATTATCAAAATATTTATTAAATATATTCAACTTATTTGCTCAGTTATTAGACCATCTAATTTTAGGAATCACAAACACTTCATTAGTCTTATTTTTGGAATTTTTCTACAAGTACACAGTGTATTATATATACATATGTATAATACACTGTGAAGATATATATATATCCCTTCCTTCCAACTTCTAATTTCATTTATTTATGCATTTATTTATTAGCCCACTGAGTTCAGTTTCTTCTGCCAAAATTTGTGTGGATATCATGTCATCTACTGGGGAATGGATAACCTACCAATGTCTATAATCCTCCCCCCTGCCAAGCTGTCTTCCTCCAGCTGTCCAATGTTCCTCAGCTAGGGATGGGACCTTGTGGCTACTACTGTCTGCATGTTGAAAGATTTAATGACTTTATGTTGTGAAGACTACTGAGTACCTGAGAAACATGTGGACAATACCCTTATTGTTTTTTTTTTTTCTTTTTTGTAAGCTAGAAGAATAGAAGAACACTCTAAAAATGTTTTCCTCTAGATATGATATGGCTGTTATACACATGAACTAATAGTACCTGTGGTTACCTGCTCAAGAATAGCCTAGAATGTAAATATTTCATGAAGGAAAGGATGGGGACACCAGAAATCAATCTAAGCTGAGGAAATATTATCATCTGATTTATTGAATCTTTTTTAGTGATATTTTTAATATTAAATTTAATACCATTATTTTATATATTATGATATGTTTTGGTTTATAGAGACATCCTCGTTTGAAACTCTGTCTGATTTTCTGAATCTTTAATGGTGACAGCAAAAGAAATATAATGTTCAAAGTAGAAAAAAATAGTAGAAAAAAAAAGAGAGCAAAATGATTCAATTGTTTTCTGTAAAACTAAAGTGAATCAATAAAGTAGGTCAGAAGGGCACCATTTCAACCCAGAGACAATCTGTCCTAGATGTAGATAAAGCAAGTCTGTGTTTGGGTAATTAATTCACTACAGATACGTTTTACATGTCCTAAGAGTCTTTCCACAAGTGAATTTATAAACAGATTTGACAGGCTTATTTTTGCTCAGGGCAAGGGCATGAGAGCCATGAGAGAAGGGGAAAAGCCTCAGTCTACTTAAAATGATAAATGTGGAGAGACTACTATTATAATATAATCACACATGTCCTGGCGTAAGCTCTAAAGAGGGCATCTGCTTAATGAAGGTGGTGAGGCACACATTAAAAGCACTACATTAGGGAATTTAATGTAGCTGATGGCATGCACACATTACAGAGGAGCTCGAGAAATTCATTTCTCCTCTGTAAAAGCCAAAATTACCTTTGTGTGTTATAAAATATTAGTGATTATCTGAAATTTAGCTTGTTTTCCAATTTGCTCAGGAGATAATGTAATCTTTTAACATGATGTGTAAATTATGATATTTTCCAATTTATTTGGAAATTCGTTACTATAATAGAAATTATTAGGGCCTCATTAACTTCACACTTAAGAATGTCATCTTATATCTATTTTCTGGCACATGATGTTCATGTTTAAATGTTATAAAAATATCTTAATAGGAAGAGCAACTAAGACAGCAATTTGATTTGAAATTACAAATTTTAAACAGTCATTCTTCTCCTAAGAAAGAGAAATAGAGGAAAATTTAGCTCTGGTTACCCAGAAAAATAGCATGAAATTCTTTATTAAATCTAATGTGTGTACAAAAAGCAAGCTTATATTTTCTACATATCATACTACACTAGGCACCAAGATAGAATAATATACTTTCAGTAATCATAAAGTATATTTTATTAAAATATTCAGTAGAATACATATAAATTCATACAAAACAACTGATTTCAAGTGACATTCAGAACAAAGGTAATTTTTAATATAACAATGTTAAAAACCATTAATATGAGAATCTATTTTGGTTTACTTTTTGTTATTATTTAAATAAATACTTATTCAATAGTTTCATATTTGTGTATGTCTTCGAATTTATGTGCACCATTGGACTGCACAAATGCCAGAAGAGGACTTTGAATATGCTGGAAGTGGACTTACTTATCATTGTAAGCTGCCTGATATGGATGCTGGAAACAAAACCCATGTATTCTACTAGACTAATAAGTGTTCTAAACTGTCAGAACCTCTCATCACTCCATCCTTTCCTTAAAATTATTTAAGTGCATAGTACTGCCTATACTATTTTTTTATTGAGTTATAAATATTTTAATATTTTATATTTATTCATTTAATAAACACACATTAGCATAGGTTCAAACAAGACAGTGTCCCAAGGCTGGCAAGTGAAAGTAGACAGGAAGCTCTCATTCTTAACTGAGAACTTATCTTCACTTGACAACCATTTGCAGAAGAAAGATTAGTTTTCATATATGAAATGTCACTTGCACAAAACACACTTAATGGTAGCTACCATGCCAAATAGTAGATGGCCAACACAAAACAAACACAATGATATTTTAAAAAGATTTTGTTTATTGTTTCATATTTCCTTGTTTGGGCAGTTTTTACTCTACATATGGTTGTTTTGTTTCATTGTTTGTGTTCGTATTTTATATTATTATGTCGTGTGTGTTTTTTCTTCATGTTTTTTTTTGTTTTTTTAGTTTGTTTTGTTTGTTGTTCTTCTTTATTTCTAAAGAGAAAATGAAAGCTAGGAGTTGGTTCTATGAGAAGGTTGGAAAAATCTGGAAGGAGACAAAGAAGAAAAATCTATTATCAGAATATATTATATGAAAAGAATTCTTTTCAACTTTAAAAATGTAAATATGCAGACGTGTTCTCTTCAATAATACTGTTCACACTGTTTAATTAAGGAATGGGGCACACACCTCATGCGGTGGATGAGTCATGTACATGATGCACTTTGATTTTCAGCAAAAATTTGAAGTTAAGTAAAAAATAATTTAAGTTTTGAGAATATTAGCTGTGTTAAAATCAAAACCAAATAGTTAAAAAAAATTATATCAACTCATGACTTCTTTTCTTCACAGTAATTCTGTATGTACTTACCAAGTGGGCCTTACCTCTGTATAAGCCTCTTCAATATTCACTTTTTCTCAAATTTAAGTTTATGTACTTTGTTTCTTTATTCCTGTTGACTGTATTTAAATTGTACCACACACCTTGTACTACTATTTCACCACCCAGCTTCCCTTATGTAGTGTATCTATGGCCATGTTCTCAGGTACCTTTGTGTAAACACCTGTCTTTGTGTTGAGATTTACAAATTTTTAGAATGTTCACCATCAATATTCTAACATTTTAGCATTTACTTTAAAAATTGCACCTCACATACATTTACATTGTCACTTTTTTAGTTTTGTTTATTTTTCATCAGATATTTTATTTATCTATATTTCATATGTTATCTCCTTTCCTGGTTTCCCCTCCAGAAACCCACTATCCGATCCTCCCATACGATGCTTCTATGAGGGTGCTCATCTACACACCAACCCTCCCACTCCTGTCTCTCCAACCTGGCATTACCCTACACTGGAGTATCAAGCCTTCCCAGGAACAAGGGCCTCTCAAAGTGTGGACGTTTCAGTCCATTTCACATTTTCACTTTTGTTTGGAGTTACTGCTTAAACATTATCATAATATGTTAAATTCTAAATTAGTCTGCTTATTTTGGTTTTAAATATCACTCATAAGATTTTTTGCAACTTTATAATACAACCACACTCTATTTCTACCAAGCACTTAAGCTACAGAGTCTGCTTATCAATATCTTATAAACTTTCTTTTATGTTTAAAAAGTAATTTCAGGCAGGAATCTAAATCCTAGGCTAGAACAAAGAAGTAATTCCAGGTAAGAATCTAAATCTTAGGCTAGAACAAAGTAGGCTTCAGACATAAAAATGACCTTGGGCTAGGACAGGAAAATAGACTCAGATATTTTGGTCATCCTGATAAGTCATTAGAAATCGCCATCACTGGAGTGTTCACAGAGCTTTCTTTATTGCCTGCTTGATTTTTAACTATTTGTGTTTATTATCTTGCTTCTTTCTTGACTATTTGCATCTATTGTATTCCTAATTCCTCATCCTAGAACTGACCTTAAGATTTGCATATATTTAAAATGGTATAGAAGCAGATTGAAACAAAACAAAAAAGAATCAAAATATTAGTACAATAAAATAGAATTTTTGAAACTTATTGGATTATGTCAAAGAATTCTGAGGCTTTAGTAGACCTTAGTAGACAGTGACACATTTTTTTTAATTTAATATTTTTTATTTTACTGAGTACTATGTTACAGAAGGCAGAGACCATGCTGGTTTATTCCTTGTATTAGTAAATTTATTTTTTAAACATATTTTTGAGGTTATAGTTTAATTAAAACATTTCTCCCATCCCCTTCTCACTCCAAACCCTCTCATATACCCTTCCCTACTGTTCTTCAAATTTATGGCCATGTTTTACTTTTGTTACTACATGCACACATCTATACATCTATGTATAATTATGCAAGACACATATGCAGATGTAAACATATTACTTATGTATTCTTAGATATAACCTCTTCAGTCCATATTATATTACTTGTATCTGTGTTTTCAGGAAAGGGTGTTTGGTACAAATCTGCATTTTGATTGTTTGTGGTTTTCTTGTGGTCTCTGTTGCAAAGAGAAGATTCTTGATAATCAGCAGAGCCTAAGGATTTGTGGATAGAAATACAAATATTTAAATTGTACTTGGGGATTGTATGATTTAGTAAAGTTGTGGTTGTAGTTTTTTCTCCATGGTACCAGATGTCACTGGCTCTGGCTAGTTGCCTATGTGTTCAGAACCAATCATTACTTTTCTCATATTTAGTTCTTCTTGAGTTCAATTTGAAAGTAGCTGGTTATCACCAAGATTCATGGTGCATTTATTGAGATTATAATGCATTCTAATAAAATAGTTCATAGTTGTGATGGCTGGGTAGGACTGTCGGCTGCTTTTCTCATTTAAAAGCTTCCATGTTGCTTTCTGGTACCAATATAGTACTCATATAGAAGCATTAAGGTCAGTTCTAGCCCAGGCTTCAGGACTATATTTGAAATGCATTTTATTTTCAGCACCTGAACATCTGTTCAAGATGTGGACATAGTGATGATTGATTCAATAGTGAATTAAATTCCATAAAAGGTAAACTGAGAGAAATTGCATTAATATCAGAAGGTGACAAAACACTAATGGAGCCTATGGATATGAATCTTAGAGGCAAAATTGCTTACCTAACACGCACAAAGCTCTGTGTTCAATACCCAGAACAAAACCATAAAAATAATAAAGTTTAATAAAATAATCTTTTGAAGTGGTTTTTCTTTACCAAGCTTGGAATGGGTTAGAAAAGGTGGATATTATCTGACGCAAATGAGGCTTTAAATGATGCATGATGCACTTACTTGAAGCCATGGGATGATAAGCAAGTAATTTGTAAAGTCAGATCTCCTTATATACAGGGAATCATATTTATGTGAATTTTATATTTCTCTCTCTGTATTATTAAAACTATGACTAATTCAAGTCTCTTCATAGAAAATAAAAGATGACAGACTGGCTGTTCTAACAAGCCATATTTATAATTCCAAGTGATCTGTCTGCTTTGACCTTTTCCGTATTAAAGAAACCTAGATGGATTCTAATTGCTGTACTTAACACAAGTTAACAAGACACCTGGTGACAGATTTCAAATGAAGAAAAATGATGAAAATTCAAAGCCTTTTCTTTTCTCTGCCCTGAAGTATTTCATATCATCTGAGTGAGTGATATGCCAAAAAAAAAAAAAGTCCTGGAAATGATGAGAGATTTTTAAATTCACTTTTCTCTTTATTGTGGTTCATTAACTGTAAAATTTAATAATAAGTGATGTTATTTGAAATTTGAATGTAATATTTGTTTATGTATTCAGAGTTTAGTTAACACAGTAATAAACCTTCCTCGCTCCTGATAGTCCTCATATTAAACAGTAAAAGCAAAAGCAGAAGCATAGTATCTTAGCTGATGGGCTCAGTCCATATAATATGGAAACAATGTGTGTAATGGCCATTGTCTTGGTAGCAAAGCAATTCACTTTCATTTTGCTATTTGCTGAAATTGTAATAACTGGCTTATTATCTTTACATGCTTTAAGAATTAATACAATTGAAATTAGATAAAAATGTATAGTACCAACTAATGTTTTCCAATTTCTTTACTTTCTACTTTAGCACTGTTCTTGATATCATTCTAGCACTGATATTAATAAACCACTTGCCGGGCGGTGGTGGCACATGCCTTTAATCCCAGCACTTGGGAGGCAGCAGCAGGCAGATTTCTGAGTTCGAGGCCAGCCTGGTCTACAGAGTGAGTTCCAGGACAGCCAGGACTACACAGAGAAACCCTGTCTCAAACCCCCCCCCCCAAAAATTAATAAACCACTCATATTCTTGAATGGATTGGATGAGCCTAGACATATTTCCACAACTCTGAATTCTCTTAATGTAGTCAGTTGGACATATTCACATTAATTTGAGTACTATACATCCGATCATGGTAATAGGGACATCTCCCACCCACAAAACATCATTGATATGTATTTTTAAAAATAATAAGACCACTTATTAAAATATATAAATATTATCTTTTTCAAAATATACCTATAACTTATTTATCATTTATAACTTTATATTTCTTCAATTACATTAATAGAATGTAGGGAATAAAAATTTCAATTGAATTAATGTAGTTTGGAGGATATCAGTTTGTTATTGATAAAACTCTAGGCTCTCAGGATAAATGTGAACAAAATTACCATAGCAAAGTCTTGAGCTCTAATAACCTACAAAGCAATTAAAAGAAGACTAAGAAGTAATCAAGAAAATAAATTATGACTTGCAGAGAATGTTACATGACTGGCCAGACAGCCAAATCCTGTAGAAAGATGGTGCTGTCTGAGGGTATGTATCCTGAGAAGACATTCATGTGAACTGAGATCTAAGAGAAAGATTAATATATGGCAAACTTAATGTCATTAACATGTTGAAACACAAAGGTATTTGGGGAAGGTGAGGTAAATAGAAAATAAGTTATAAAAAATGAAGTTAAAATTTATGAAAGATATTTTTTATATAAAGTTAATATGACTGAATGAGTATTGAAAGTCCCAGAATAGATTTAGTTAAGATTTAAGAAGACTGATTTGAGTCATGGAGAGTGGGTAGGCCTATCACTTTTAGTGCAATAAAACTTTTTAAAAACAGGGCTGTCACAAAGTTTCAGTTAGTTTTAATTCATCTTATTCTTTTATTCCATTTGTGACAATTATTGGGAATGCCAAATAATAATTGCATGAATATAGGTGCATAGACCAAGGCATACAGTGATGATTATAATTCATAAAGTACTACTGTATTTAATAGGAAGCATTCACATAATTTTCATGAGAACCCAGTTTTATGTTTCATGAGAACCAAGGAAAACCCTCAGTGTATAGTTATCAAAAGCAGAAACAAAACCAAGGTAAAAATGATGTATGACCTTACTATTGGCATGTAAATCAGTAATTATTTATGGTCTTAATTCCATAGCTTAAAGAAAATGTCTCAATCTATTGTATGTTTGATAGCAGTTTTTATTAACAATACTTATACTTTCATTTTTAATGTAAAATAAATTTTTATCATATGGTGTAGTTTGATTGATTCTCCTCCCACATCTCCTCCCAGACTCTCCTCACCTCCACTCCCATCCAAATATATACTTTCTTTTTTTTCTTAGAGGAGAAAAAATAATATTAAAAGAATGAGATTAGCAAGTAGAGAAAAAAAAAACACAAAACTTCAGGACAAACACATACATACTCAGATACACACATACACTAAACACACAAAAACACACCATACAACACAAAATTAAGAACAATAGTAGATAAGTAAAGTACAAGTTAGGTAAAAAGAAGGCCCAAGCAAATCATTCAGAAATAAATGATGTCTAAATATTTTATACCTAATTGCATACTTGTATTCTAAGGTTTAGACACATGAATGATGTGGCTTGCTCTTTCTCACTTTCATGTATAAAACTATTTTCAATATACCATTTTTATTGTTATAAACAAGAAGCTAATAAGTATTGTTGACTTTCTTACTCTAGATATTTTAGTTCATTTAAAGAGAATCAGCAATCATGTTTATACTTGGGTGTTTAATTTTTTGAATGCTAGTAATGATTTTTCTTCACAGGGGAAATATTTCCAGCTTTTACCATTCCATATTGTTATCATTTTTTTTCTGAAATGATATACTTGGAAACTTGTATTGAACATTAAGTGCTTCTTTGAGATAGAAAAAAGAAGGCAGAGAAATGCTCTCAAGCTATTATAAATCTACTCTGCCTTATAAGACAGAGTTATAGGTTTATCAAAGTATAAATAAGAAGGATTCATTTAAAACTTTTCTGTCTTCTTGGTTTCACACAAAAATAAATTAAAGTAAACTAAATTAAAATAAAACCCATTACTGATAAAACTTGATATTTAGAAGTAAAAGAGTAAAAACAGACCTTTATTTTTCATCCTACACAAAAATAAATTCCTGATGATTTATCAAACTTAGTGTCGAGACTGGTAGGTGAAAAGAATTATAATGATTTTCTGAATAAGACTCCAGTTGATCAGGAAATATGGCCACTAATTGACCATTGAACCTGTTGGAATTAAGACGTTTCTACAAAGCAAACAAAATTATTAATCAAGTGAAGGGGAAGATTCCAGAATAGAGAAAAAATTTAAACCAGTTATGTATTTGATAGACGACGCATAATTATCATTTACAAAGACTCCTCAAAATTAAAGAAAACTAAATATCATGTAAACTAATAACCCAATTAAAATGGGTTATGATAATAAATAGAAAACCTTCAAAGATTACCTATTTCTATAAAAATGGTCAATAAATACTTTATAAATTTTTCAATATTCACAGATAGCAGAGGAAAGTATATAAAAATTTTTGAGACTTCATCTTTCCTCAGTCAGAATTGCTAAACTAGTTCCTGATGACCTATCTTTTGGTTCAAAGATTAGTGCATCTTTCCGTTTTCATCTAAGAATCTTCTTCTGCATTAATTGGTGATTAACAGGGATATCACAACTGATCAAGGTGGAGAGAACAAGAGAATTAGTTTGATCAACCCTAAGTATTACATCTATAACCCTTCCTTCCAAGACTCAAGAGATGTATTGCAGGTGAGGTGACCCTTAAACACTGTAAGACCCAAACATAATGGATGACTACATGAAAATAGTGATACAGTTATAAAATCACAAGACTTTTGACAACATACACAAGTCTGTGCACTACCAACGAAGACAAAAAATCTCATCATTTACTGGGTGTTACTCATGACAAGCATAAACAACAAGTGTTAATTATTGACTACTGGTAGAGGGACATTCAAATTTCTTTGTCTTTTCTTTTATTCTTTAATAATTTTTTCACTTTAGTCTTTTCCACCCTCCCAGTCTACCCTCTGATTGTTCCTCATACCATACTGTTTCACCCCATTCTCCAAGATGTTCCCCCACCGCCACCTGACTAGACCTCCTTACTTCTTGGGTCTCTCCAGAGTTCGGTACATCTTTTCTCACTGAAGCTAGACCAGGCAAGTCCTCTGCTGTATATGTGTCAGGAGCCTCATATCAGGTGGTGTTTGATACCTGGTTGATGGCTCAGTGTCTGCGAGATCTCAGGGATCCAGGTTACCTCAGACTGCTGGTCTTCTTATGAGGTTGTCTCCTTGGCTTCCTCCAACTTTTCCCTAATTCAACCACAGGAGTCCCCAATTTGGGTATGGTACCTCATAGGTTTGACTAGGCTTCTATAGAAGAATATACATCCAATAGTATGAATCAGCACAAATTAGACTTCTTAGATCACAAAAGAATATCACACAATGGTAAGTAGGATGGGAAGGGAGGGAACCTGGGAGAAGTTGATGACAGAGAAGTACATAATCAAAGTATATCGCATAACAAAATGTGGATTAAATAGCAAAAATGTAATGTTTCAAATAGAATTTCAATTATTTGTAAAGGATTATTACTTGAGACCCAATTTATATAACTGTAAAATACAGTAAGTGTGGTAATTCAGGATCAAAGGTACAAACGTATGCTGTTTCTTACTACCATTTTAATTTTAAATATATAAATGTGTACATTTAAGTTGAATTTAACACCTAAAAAGCATCTATAGGATGTTCTTCTTTTTGTGAATTATATATTGACAATGCTGGAACACCAATGGTATGAAAGGCTTGGATAATTTGATACAGAGATGAGAGCAAGGGGTAGAAATAGGCAAAGTTGGTAGTGTTGTTGTTGTTGTTGTTGTTGTTGTTGTTGTTGTTGTTGTTGTTTCAAGACAGGGTTTCTCTGTGTAGTCCTGGCTGTCCTGGAACTCACTCTGTAGACCAGGCTTGCCTCGAACTCAGAAATCTGTCTGTCTCTGCCTCCCAAGTGCTGGGATTAAAGGTGTGTGCCACCACTGCCCAGCATGTTGGTAGTGTTAATTGACTAAATATCACATCAAAAATTTCCTCTAACATCTATTACTTTGTAACCAAACTTAAAAAAAAATATGGGGTGGAATTGTGAGGTGGGAGGGCAGACTTGGAGGGGAATCACAATTTGATTGAAAAAAAAGATTAAAGGATAAACTAAAAAAAAAGAAAAGAAAAGAAAAGAAAAGAAAGTGGATGTTCACTTAACATATAATATATGAGTGAATAGAACTGCTCTGAGAAGCCATGAGGTCTAAGAAGAAATGAATACTACCCCTATTTTACTACAGGATTTGATTGCAGTGTAGAAAGACAATAAGATACAACTCATCTATAAGCTTTATGTTGGCTAGCTTTCATAATTTCATAAGATCTGGCTGGGTATGAGATATAACCAATGATTTTATTCAAGTGTGGCTCTGATAGCTCCAGTAGTAGTAGTGATATGATTCTTATAGGAGAGCCATATACTTTTCTTATTGGATGAATAAGTGAATACTGAGTACATAGTCCCAGTACATTGTATTTATATTACACCATAGCTACTGCATCCAAGATTCAAGAAACATTGAAGAAGAAATTGTAGAAAGAAAACAAACATCAGAATGAGAAGAAATGTGGTGAAACACTTTTCAGGACATAATATTTTGTCCCCTCTGTCAAGAAAAGTATGTGGTAATTCCAAGTGTAAGGAAAAGAGTAAAATGATGCTGGGTGTGATTGATCTCTGGCAGTTTAGTTGTCACTTCCACTGGGGACATGTATTATCCCAAGCAGAAAAGCAAATAGTCTTTTGTAAGAACATGTTTGTGCCTTTTGTAGACATGAAAAGACAGCAACATCAATCAATAGGTCCCTAAAGCTCTAAGGAGTTTACTTCCCTCATGTGACTATGCTATCCCTAAAGATCGTATTATTTCATTTACAATGAAAAAAACATTCAGTATTTGTACTTACTTAGAATACAAACGCAGGTGTAAAATCATCATTTTAGGATTGCACGTATGTTTTAAAGGAACATATTTAACTTTAAGAATTATCACTAAATATTTATCAATATATTTTAGATCACTGAACTGTCAGACCATGAAAGGCATCCTGGTTTCTGGATAGCAAAGGCTAGAAACCTCCAGAGATGCCAGGTGATATTGAGGGACCCCAGGTGGGACCACAGATGACACCAAGGAACAGCAGGTGTTTTGATATATCTTTCAGACTTAAGGCTTCTGATACAAGGCTACAGCCCTCAATAGATTTGTGTCTTTCAGTCACGTAAGAGCAACACCCCTACTAGCCCCTGCACAGTTAGAGGGCCACACAGGTACAGACCACGAAGCCTCAAGACAGATCTCCATATTAATAAGGTACCTAAAGGCCAGAAGGGCTTAGCCAGTTAAGACTTTCTTCCCAGACTCTCCTCCCTATAAAAGATATTTAACCTTAGGCCTGCCCTGAGAAACTGGATTATGGCTTTTAATTCATCTATTCTCTGCCATGACAATAAAAGTCTTAAAACCATGGACTGTCTCTCTTTCATCAGGATCCAC
Organism: Rhabdomys pumilio; assembly: GCA_030674055.1. NCBI lineage: Eukaryota > Metazoa > Chordata > Mammalia > Rodentia > Muridae > Rhabdomys > Rhabdomys pumilio. The sequence continues at coordinate 23,976,417 of JANHMN010000019.1, forward strand.
CAAAGGGAGCAATGGAAAAGGCCTTCACCTATAGAGCTGTCATCTAATGTTCTACAGAAGACCTCTCTGTGTTTCTAGTCACAGCAACTACCAACCAAGCAAGCTGACCTAAGCAAACAAGCCAAAGACTCTTCCCAAGGGGCACAGCTGGAACTTCTCTCTTTCTTTCTCCTTCCTAGCAGCGGGCTGTATAGAGCACAAGGGCCCTCACTTTGTTCTTGGCTCTTTCTAGGCTCCCAGTGGTACCTGGATGCCCAAGAGCCTGAGAACCAGCCGGTTCCAGCTACCTTTTGGCCTAGAGACTCCCCAGACAGCTCTGATGGCCCCTAGGAATTTAGACTGCACTCTCCCCACCCCTGAAGCCAAGTCCCATGGCTTTACATAGCTTGACTCCCAGTCCCTGAGCAGCCCTAGCCCCAGGGTAGACACAGGACTCCCACGTTAACCCAACACTGAACTATATTTAGAAACATGTTCCATGGGTCTAAAATTTAAAAGTTATGTTCTATATCTGTTAACAGGGACTTTGTATCTTGATCAACTTTACCCAATTTTTTTGTTCAAATTTTCCTATCCCCAATACATTACCTGGTTGCCTTCATGAATATGTTTTTGCAGTTGTTGTGGGTTTGTTTATTTGTTTGTTTTTCTAGACAGGGTTTGTGTGTATAATCCTGGCTGTCTTGAAACTTGATTTGTAAAACAGGCTGGCCTTGTACTCAGAGATCTGTCTTCCTCTGCTTTTTCAGCACTTCAATTAAAGAAGTACACCCCAATTTATTCCTTTTCATGTAGCTAGTTTATTCTTTAATTATATGATTATCACTTTACTCTCTTCTTCAGAGTTAGATTACTATGAAAAGACATTATGACCAAGTCAACTCTTACAAAGGAAAACATTTAATTGGGGCTGGTTTACAGAGTTTCAGTGCACTGTCATCATAGTGGGAAGCACAGCAGTGTCCAGGTAAACATGGTAATGGAAAAAAAGTTCTATATCTAAAGGTAGCCAGAAGAAGAATGACTTTCTTACTGGTCAAACTGAGCAAAAGAGCCTCAAAGTCTACCCCAAAAGTGAAACACTTCCTCTAATTAGGGCACACTTCCTAATAGTGCCACTCACTGCACCAAGCATATTCAAACTACCAGTTTCTTTTCTTTTTAACCTATTCATCTATGCATTTAAAGTGTGTGTGAATATTTTGCTTACATGTAAGATTAGAAACTATGTTTCTCTGAACTTCCTTTCTAGATAGATTCTAGCTAGACTTGTCCAAAAAGAGAACTTGAATAAAAAGAAATTTAAAAGTAGAGGCCAATATTCTTACAAGTTATTATGTTCAGTCCCTGTAGTTTACAGAAGAGAGTCTTAGGATGTCTTTTTAATTTTTGTTCTTCATTCAGCATATCTCCTCAATTGCTGGTTCCATGTCCCAGCATTAGTGTCTGGATTACCACCAAGCACTCTGTTGAGACTTATAGAGACAGCAATTACACAGGTTACATGGTTATTATTCTCATATAATTCCTGCAAATTCTAGTCCGGTGTTCAGTTAAGTAGTGAAGAAGAATAAGAATCAGATAATTTCTTGGATTTCTGTAACACCTCAAAGTCTTTTGCAAAGGTCATATCTGCAGATAGAAAGAAAATGAACTTTTCTAGATACAGCCCCCAAATTGTAACCTCAGGAGCATCTCATAAATTTATATTATCTAATTTACATAAAAAATAGTTGATTTAAAAATATTTGGGTCTATAGAGTTTTAGCATTAAATATTTATTATATCAACTATGTACTTTTGTTAAGTCCAGAAATTTATGGGCACACATCTCTTGCTAAGGTTATAGCTGGTGAGTCATTACTACTCTGACCATTATTTTAAACAGTCAAAACCAACAATGGCTAAAACTTGTTACTGAGAACATCATCACAACATATAAGGAGCAGGTCTCTGCTCATTTTCAGTAGTAAGTCTCTAGATATGTGGAAGTGACCAATTGAAAATTTGGCTAAAACCCAGTTGCTGAGTAACTGAGGAGAATGGTTTCTTAAATGAGAGTGAAATCAAATACAAAATGTATGTCACTCTGCTACAAAATCTGAGCTTTCTTTAGTTAGTTACAAAGTTTATCCCAGTAAAGCTTTCATTTCTGTACTATATTTAGATGATGTAAGGTACACAAAGAAAATAACACAAAATGCATTTTCACATAAGATCATTTCTTCTGACCCTATGATGAACAGCAGGCCCACTAAGTTTACCATGATCTTTCTAGGGGTATATTTCATATCAGAAGAGATTTAGAAAATGTTTCCATTCTAAGGAACTTGGAATCTTCTGACTGACCTTTGTCCTGATGCAGAATCAAAAGTGTTCCCATAATGTTGTCTCCTTGACTCATCTCAATTATAACAAAACAAAATAAATCTTTAAGACAGAACTGCTCTTAGGAGAGCTGATTTACTATTGTTCTGAGCTAACAAAAGACTTTTCCTTTCTTCCTGGCACATTTCAGATGTGATAATAACAAAATAAATCTCCTGGAAACAAACAAATCTCTTTGGGAGCTAGAGAAAAGCTCTTAAAAGAGTAATTTTCCAGTACCCAATTTCCTCTCTTCCACATTTGGGTGTTCAGATATGTCTTGGAGTGAAAGACACTCAAAAGATTATATACCAGACACCTTGTCTCCTATTGGGGACATTGTGAAAAAAACAACCACTTAAATGGGCTGCCTTGTAACATATTTTATATTTATCTATCTTCTCCATTTTATTCAAGATATCAAATATGTTCTGATGGACTCATCCTTAGGCAATCTTTTAAGAAAGACAAAATGCATTATTTACTATATAAAACTCTCAGAGAGAAAGTGAATATTTTTCTTTTTACATTTCTGCTAATTTCTATTTTCTTTACTTATCTCCAATTTTTTTCTCTTTATCTTGTTTATGATTTTACACAAACCCTAAAGAATGCAGTCTGTAGTAAATCCACAATAAGGCACACTCTAAAAGCTCTACCTCAAAGTTTTGTTAATAAAAATAAATTAGAGAAAAGAGGCTTTAAGGTAGAAAACTGGATACTCCAGCCAACACACACACACACTCATGTACACACACACACACACACACACACACACACACACACACACACACAAACACACACACACACACACGAGAAACAAGACACACACACACACACACACACACACACACACACACACACACACACA
>JANHMN010000019.1:23980054-24021169 GCA_030674055.1 Rhabdomys pumilio
AGAGAGAGAGAGAGAGAGAGAGAGAGAGGTGTTTCCCTGCATCTTACAGTCTTTGTTGTCTTCTGCAAGGTCTTTCAAGGTGGTCATCTTTAAACCTCCTACCTCAGCCATGTAGCAGTAATTAGGGCTTTGTTGTGCATGCCCATGTTCAGTGAGACGCAGTAATTTTCCAGCCCTCAAGCAGCTGAAGCAGCACATGCTTTCCTACTTCTTTTCCCACAGTGGTGTTAACAAAAATCAGGAGTTACATTATCCTCTTCTACACTTACCAGTCACACAATGTATTGAAGGAATACAAAGAACTTAGTGATATTGTTTTACAAATGACATCTGTTCTCATTGCAGGTTTTAACAGAGAACAGAACCTTCCATCCTCCTGGAATATAGAACATACACCATGGTATGTCAGCATGGTAGAGACGGTACCTTCCTAACCCAAGTTCCTTCTCATCCAGTCTTGCTGGATGCTTAGTTTATAGAAAGCACTTTATTTTTTTAAAACAATAAAAGTCATCTTTGTATTCCTTCCAGTAAAATGTATCAATAATTAGGGGTAGACTATGGAGTAAGCCTTAGTGATAAAATCAATTGAAGTCACTTTATTTGACTAAATAGTGACTTGTTACTAAGATTCTCTCCAAGCAAACATGCTTTGTTATCTCCTCTGAGGCCATGTTATGAGAACACTTCATAGGAAAGACATAGAAGAAAAGAAATGACAATATTTTAATTGATAGACTCCTGTTAGACTTGTATAGTCTCCTGATATGATCCATCCTTTGGGGAAGTTATATAATTCCCAAATGCTTGTCAGCTCAATCTGATTGGTTGAGATTAAGTAATATTTTTCTTAGTATATGAAAAAAAAATAAATAGCTAGCAAATCAATCAAAATCAGTTTTTACTAGACAAAAGTTTAGAAACCCTCATGGCTCATTTTTATACTTTTAAAAAATTTTAAATTCTATTTATTTATTTTAAACTCCAAATTTTACTCCCTTCCAAGTCCACTCTCTGACTGCTCCACATCCCCTACCTCCTTCCCAATCCCTGTCTCCATGACCACGTCCCCATAACCCCAACTCCCTCCCCTACCACAACTCTAAACTCCCCGGGGCCTCCAGTCTCTTGAGGGTTAAATGCATCTTCCCTGACTAAACTTAGACCCAACAGTCCTCTGCTGTATATTTGTTGGGGGCCTCATATCAGCTGGTATATGCTATCTGGTTAGTGGGCCATTGTTTGAGACATCTCAGGGGTCCAGGTTATTTGAGATGGCTGGTCTTCCTACAGGGTTACCCTCCTCCTCAGCTTCTTCCAACTTTTCCCTAATCTAACTACAGGGGGCAGGAGCTTCTGTTCATTGGTTGGGTAAAAATATCTGCATCTGATTCTTTCAGCTGCTTGTTGCATCTTTTGGAGGGCAATGATGATAGGTCACTTTTTGTGAGCACTCCATAGCTTCAGTAATAGTGTCAGGCCTTGGGACCTCCATTTGAGCTGGATCCCACTATGGGCCTGTAATTAAACCTTCTTTTCCTCAGTGTCCTCTCCATTTCCATCCCTGCAGTTCTTTCGGATGGGAACATTCATGGGTCAGAAATTTGACTGTGGAATGGTAACCCCCTCCCTCACTTGATGCCCTGTTTTGAGAGTCTTGAGAGTCTCTCACCTCCCTGATCTCTGGTGCATTCTGAAGGGTCCCCTCAACCTCCTACCTCTCTAGATTGCCTGTTTCCATTCTTTCTGCAGGACCTCAAGACTTCAGTCCTTTTCCCTCAACCAATACCAGATCAGGTTCCCCTCTTACCCCTGTTTCACTTTCCCTCCTTGGTCTGCCCCCTCCCCTACTTGTGATTGCTTTCTTCTTCCTCCCAAGTGAGACTGAGATGTCCTCTCTTGAGACCTTCTGCTTATTGGCTATTTTGAGTTCTGTGGACTGTATCTTGTGTATTCTGTACTTTTTGAATCAGTTAATATCCACTTATTAGTGAGTGCATATTATGCATGTGTTTTTGGGTCTGAGTTACCTCACTAGAATGATATTTTCTAGTTCCATTCACTTGCCTGCAAAATTCACAATGTCCTTATTCATAATAGCTGAGTAGCACTTCATTGTGTAAATGATCCACAGATTCTGTATCCATTCTTCTGTCATGGAACATCTGGGTTGTTTCCATCTTCTGGCTATCACAAACAAGGCCACTATGAATGTAGTCGAATATTTGCCCCTGTGGCATGGTGGGGCACATTTTGGGTGTATTCACAAAAGTGGTATTTGTGGATCTTCAGGTAGATCTCTTTCTAATTTCCTAAAAAACCTTCAGATTGATTTCACAGAGTGGTTGTACCAGTTTACAATCACACCAGCAATGGAGGAATACTGCTTTTTCTCCACATTCTCGCCAACATGTGCTATCACCTGATGCTTTCATCTTAGCCATTCTGATTGATGTATGGTGGAATCTCAGGGTCATTTTTATTTGCATTTCTCTGACCATTAACATCTTCGAACATTTCTTTAGGTGTTTCTCAGCCATTTAAAATTCTTCTCTTGTGAATTCTCTGTTTAGTTCTATATGTCATTTTTTGATTGGGTTGTTTAGATTTTTGGTGGTCAGCTTTTTGAACTCTTTGTATATTTTGGATATTAGTCCTCTATTGGATTCGGGATTAGTGAAAAATTTTCCCAATCTGTAGGTTGCTGATTTGTTTTATCCACTATGTCTTTTGCCTTGTAAAAGCTTTCCAAATTTATGAGATCCTATTTATCAATTGATAATGATAAATTTTATCATTTATAATGATAAATTTTATGAGATCCTATTTATCAATTATTGATCTTAGAGCATGTGCCATTGGAGTTCTGTTTAAAACATTTCCCCCTGTGCCAATGAGTTCAAGGCTTTTTTCCACTTTCTCTTCTGTTAGATTAAGTGTATCTGTTTTTATATTGAGGTCCTTGATCCACTTGGACTTGAGCTTTGTGCAAGGTGACAAATATGGTTCTATTTTTATTTTTCTACATATCAACAGCCAGTTACACCAGTAGCTTTTGTTAAAGATGCTTTCTTTTTTCTATTGTGTATGTTTTGCTTCTTTGTCAAAGATTAAGTGCCTGTAGGTGTGTGGTTTTATTTCTGGAATTCTATTCCGTTGATCAATGTGTCTGTTTCTGTACCAATACCATGCAGTTTTTATTACTATTGCTCTATAGTAAAGTTTGAGGTCAGGGATGGTGAGTCTCCCAGCCATTTTACTATTCTGGGTTTTTTTTCCTTTTTAGATTAACTTGAGAATTGCTCTTTCCATGTCTTTGAAGAGTTGTGTTGGGATTTTGATGGGGATTGCTATGAATCTGTAGATTGCCTTTGGTAGGATGGCCATTTTTACTATGATAATTCTGCCAATCCATGAGCATAGAAGATCTCTTCATTTTCTGTGATCTTTGATTTCTTTTTTGAGAGACTTCTGGCCTGATGAAATGACTAATCACTTAAAGCTATTTGGTTTCAAGACTGACCACCTGAATTCAGTTCCCAGGACTACACATAGCAAACTGTTAAGTGACCTCTGTAAGTACTCTGTAGCTTGGGTACACACAGACACATACCTGCAATTCATAAAGAAATAACACAAAATCTGAATTTAAGGGTAAGAGTGAACTGTTCTTAAAATAACATTTGTAAAGTCAATTTTATTATAGTGTAAGAGTTAGAACTTCAGAAAAACAAAGAACAAATAGGAAGCAACATGAAGACAATGAGAGCTAATGAGATATCACATTCAATAATTTGACTGCCTCAGTAAACACTTTCCTAGTTAAAATTGCACTCAGGATAAAATGCTGGGCTTTAGGAAACTTCAGAAGATGGATGTATTTTGGTGACAGATGCCCCTGTTATCTTCACGCTCGCTGCTGTGTTCTAGGTCTGAGGTTTACTCTCCTGGTTTATAAAATGCTATTTATCTCATTATCTCAAATATATTCTTTATTTTATAATTCAGAAGTCATCTCTTTTGGGAAAAGTGTGACTTCAAATCCTACCTCTTACAGCAGCTCATTCATTTATAGGATGTGCTGTTTTGTAGACTATGTATTCATCTCTCTCCTCATTCTTTTTCATGTGGATAATTTCTCAGCCATATCTAACATGTATTCTTACTGTCTGCATAGGCCATAATGCAGAGGAGTAACTAGTAAGGCTTTGTTCATTTGATAAAATGAGGTTGATTTTTCCAAAGTATGTTTACTAATAAGAGCATTAGAAAGATACTTTTATAAAGACTTTTAAATTTTCTATGATCTGAAAGAAATATTATGAATAAACAATAAATAATGCAACTTACTGTAACAATTAAAATAACTGGCTTGATTTATTCAAAACTACAAATATTGTGAATGTCAAAGAGAGTCTAAACAATTGTCACTAATAATGGATTCTCAAAAGCTTTGATGACCAATGATTTTTTACAGTTGCTATTTGAATTATGAAGCAAAAGAAAAAATCCTATATAAATCAGTATTGGGCTATCAGCAAGTGTACAAACCATGAACTGGGTGCTGTATCTAGTTTTATTCCAGAGACTGACTCATGTAAGAAGGAAGACAAAAACAAAAATTACATAAATACATAGAAGAGACTCATCTTTAATAGAAAAGCTGTAAGGAATCTCAGCATGTTTAGTAAATAGAGTTGTATAAGATGCATGCTTCTATATACTGGTAAACAAGGAGACAGTTTATGTTTATGTTCTCAGAATCTCACTACTGTTGTAGAAGGGGGTTCGTTGCCATTTTTCCAAGAGTCTGAATCTATGGAATTTGATAGGCTATGACTATGTTAAGGCACATAGTCTCTCAGTACTTCATTCATTCTGGGTTTCCCCTGCTGCTTACAACTAAGAATTAGAAATACTAGTGGTACTTACAACAGTTGAAGCGGTGTCAAATTTCTCACTGCATTCAGAAGAAATAATAATACAATCTATGCATGTGTTTACAGGACGAAATGAATGTAAGCCAATGAACAAAAAAGAAATATATTAATGGGAAACAACTCTGGGAACACAACTTGAAAAGTAATTTTGTACTCTTTTGAATTTGCAAGTCCAAAATTCATTAAAATTTAATCTAGGATAAAAAAAGAGTTCTTTAAGAAAAACTTGATATAATACATTGGAATTGAGTAATGATTTAAAATTAGTGAGAATCCCACTGGAAGCATTTGTTCCATTGGCAAAGAACAATTATTTACAATGAAATAAAAAACAATAAGAAAGAAAAACCTATGTGTAACAAGAGATCACTTAAATTGAGCATTCATATAATTTATGATCAAATATTTGAAACCAAGTTACATTTCATTACATATTTGTTGATATGAACTATAAGAATTACCCATGGCAATGCAGTTGTCAAAAAATTACATGTTAAAACATGAAATAGCAAAGGCATGAGCTTTCATAAAGCAGTGACTGAATTATGGAACTTTGGGACAAGTTGTGTAGAGAAAGTCATTGTTCTTACTCTTCTGATGAGATCATACTAAAATATACAATCATAGGAAATTTAGGCAGTTTTTTAGAGAGCATGATGGGTAACAATTTTATTATTACCCATTATTATTATTGACTTTATTTCTTTGATTAATAAACTCATGGTATTTAATGTAAGAGTTTCTTATTTATATACTTTGCTTAAAATTACATCACCTAAAATCAACCCAGAAGACATACATGCAATGATAAAATTACTTTTATCTCAAAACTGTTATAGCAGAGAGTGCCAATTATAATTTGATAAATTTATATGATTTTAATAGAATAAAAGTGATCAATATTAACTGAATAAAAATGTATGTTAGTAAAAAAAATCACAATATATAAAAGTACAAAATTGAAGTTCACCAAAAATATATCTGTAAGAAAGAGGGAAAGTATGTTAGAGTAAAGACTATTGTATTGATTTGTAATAATATGGCCTCAAAAGGAACTTATGGAGCTGAGAATTGAGCAGGAAATAACCAAGGCTGAAAGAACTCTTTTAAGTTAAGAATGAAAACATAAGTAAATTTGTTAACAGAAAAAGTAAAACAGAGAAGAGAGAATTCCACTTCTTTCAGGATGTGACCAGTAGTAGGTTTGGATGGCCCCACATTCATGTACATATAGGCAGTAGTAATGGCACTTAGTGAATTACAAATAGAAAAATGTTTAAAATGCTATTTATGAAGACACAAATACCCTGAATACTACTTAAAATACATTAATCTGTTTTTCCAGAGGTGTTTAAATAAGAAAGAAATGAAAACAACTTATACTCACAGAAATACATGTACTCCTTATTTATAACCATTGTTTCTGCAATTATCACATATTATGGATACTATTTCTATTTACTTCTTCTTTATTTACTTTTTATAATTTCTAGTATCTTTAAAAAATGCCTTAGTTACTATAACTTCTTATAGTTTTAAGGTGATCCAGTTTTTCATGTCTAATCAGTCTGGGCTATAGTAAATACACCAGAATAAGAATAAGATTCTTGCAGTTTTGCATTGAGGTTTTGTTTTTTGTTTTTGTTTTTGTTTTTTCTCCTCTGAGGATATTGTGTGTTCCAGTCAGAATCTTTGTTGTCTCCAATGGTAAGTAGCAGTATAACTTTTCTTTTCAGTTAGATTCAGTCATATAAAAAAAAAAATCCAGTCACTTCATCAATTGACTGAGAGACATGAGGTTCCAAAGTGGATCTGGTAGTTTTAACGGATTCAGTATAGTAGTTATTGCAGGGCCTCCTGGGAACACCTTCTTCTCCTTAGTTTTAAAAACCAGAAGACCATTGTTCATTGTAGTAATAAGAAAGAATTGTGATAGTTGCCACAGTTGGCAATACCTAGTGCTGTGACTTCCAATTCTACCCTTGACTCCTGAATATTTATGATAGATACATTAGGGCAAAGCATGGAATCAGAATTCCATACCAATACAAATATTTCTTTAAATTAGATTCTTTAGAGTAATTAAGCATCGAGGTGATTCATTGACAAAAAGAGAGCTACGATTTGATAACATATTTCACTGGAAAGGGCACATAAGGTACTGGAAAAAGATGTGAGCCCACAAATGAAATGAAGTGCTCAAATAAATGCACACTTAAACTTCAGGTTTGCCTAATCTGCAATCAAGCTTAAGTATACCTGATTGTCTGAAAAATAGGTAATCATAGTATGAAATGTGGAAAAAACATACATACTAAATGTATGACAGGTGACCAGAAACAACCTGCTTTCTCCTTCCAGACAACAATAAAGCTTTAGAATGCATCAACTCAGATTTGTAAGATTCCAGAGCACAAAATTAATATGTGAAAATCAACCTCAAATCAGTGTTAGTGCTGAGAATATGCATAAAGAATTTTTAAAACTATATTTTATCATAGCATCAAACAAAGAACTTGTGAGTGTAATGTTTGGATAGCAATTTCATTACATAACAATCTTTAAAGTGGAGGCCCACTGTTTTTTATTCTCTCCAGGGAATATTTTTATTTTTACATTCAATAAAAGGCATGGGATAACTTTTCTAGGCTTTTCAATAAGGTCTGAGAAAAGTAAACTGTAATTGCTGAAAACAGAATAATATCCTCTTTGGAAATTTGAGCTTGCGGTGTCTTAGGTGTCTCAGAAAGGCATAATAATGGGAAGTTTTGCATACTCATTTGCATAGCACATGAGTTCTAAGACTTTTCAGTTCCACCGATTCACCATGCTGAAGTCTAAAAGTAGCATGCATATGTTTTGAGATATCAAATGTATAATCTCAGGATGCTATTTGAAGTATAAAATGCATTTAATGAACTAAAATGACTCAAGAAGAGCATATTGCACTTGCAACACTTATACCCGATGCTATGGGCTTCTAAAGAGAGGTGGGTGTGATGTTGTGAAGAAAAGCAATTCCATTCTCAGTAGGTTATCACAGTGTATTTTCAGAAGTTTCTAATTGAAGGCATGCTTCATTTGCCTTGGCTATATAAAAAAGAAAAAAAAAAGGCTGCATTTGCTCAAGATTATATCTGTAAATGCCCACATAAAATGTACTGTAGGAAGCACATGACTTGCTTGCTTCTGCACACACATGCACACAGACACGCACAAGCATGGATGCATGCACATGCAAACACACACAGGCATCTAACACACATACACTACACAGAACTTCCTACCATTTCCTTTGATATGTTTTCATGAAGATTGGTTCATATACTCTAAAACATTCATGGAATTTCTAGTTTAAAATGCAAACATTAATATACAATAATTTCTATAGGGCCCTATTAATAAATTATTGCATTTCATATTTATGAAAATTCACTTTAAAATAAAAATGTCAAATATGCTTGCCTAAATTATGTACTCAACATCTCACTCTTTTTTCACTGGTTATTTAACAGTTTTTCAAATGTGCTAATTACTTAATTTAGCTTTTCTTGTAAATACTAGCATAGATATACACATACAAAATAAAATAACAAAATTTCTATATTGAATACTTTATTTTTTCCTCGAAGTATCTGTGATCTTGGTTTGCTCTTACAGAGAAATAAGCAGATATTATAATACAATAAATCTTTCCAAAAAAATAGAAATAATGGATTGAATTGGAAACTGCATAGTAGCAAAGGACAGAGACCATGATACTAATCTCCAGAGGTTTCAGATTTTTCTGTTCTCTCCAAACACTCATTAGCCTATGTCAAGTTCATTGTCCTCTCATGGTGAAAGGTCTTGTTTCATCCAGTGACCTTGTGAATATTACATGCTATTTTCTTTTACTATGAAAATAGTGATATTTACAAGTCCAGAAACAGAAGAATGCCAAGAACTTGGGTTAAATTGGTTACAGTACAGTTTACAGAAATATATTTACAACTTTCAAAATAAAAACACATGCAAAATTAAGTCCCAAAGTGATTAGTAACTGCATAAAAAAGGGTATTAAATATCTAGATACATTTCTAGGTTAGAGAAAGAAGAGGATAAACAGAGAACAAGAAGAGAACCTGATTGTGAGTTTTTCCAATATAAAACTTAGGAAAGGGTTAGATTAATTAACTAAAATTATTAACTTATTTACACACTCACTTAGTACTAGTCTCTTGAGTAAAGACTACCTCTGATGCCATTCTTGAAGGACTTTGGAGATAAGATACTGGATACAGACATGTGACCTACCCCCAGGGTGAGCAGGCCTGAAAAACCTTATTTACCACAATAAACCAAATAAGAGAAACTAGATGGAGTTATTCATCTTGGCTGCACCTTAAAACCTGCTACAGGAACTTACAACAATAGACTGCCCCACTTAACTTGCCTTGAGAAATCTCTGGCTGTGACAAAGGATGGGTTTTCCCACACATCTTTGGGTTTGGTGGGGCTTTCTCTTTAAATTAGAAGAGCTGAATATTAAACTTCAAGCCTTTATCAGAAAACTTTGTCTTGGCTTCATGTTTTCTTACATCTCTATGCCCCCATTTTTCATTTCCAGCCCCCTTTTCAGGTGAACACAGTTTGTCCGTGGTTGCAGGTGACTACATAGGCACAGTAAGAGAATGTTTGTCTGCTGTAGCATGTATGCAGAAAATAAGTATTTATTTTAAAATTATTTTAGTATTTATCATTAGCTAATGCTGTTTTTTAATCTTTAAATAAATTTATAAAAATTTCAGAGAATTATTTATTTTAGGAGGGCAAATAAGTAAGGTCAATTCTCTGGTAATTAGGAACAACTTAAGTTTAACGTGCCAGGAACTCCACACATTTTGCTCACATTTCTAAAGATACTTGTGGGTTGTAAATAATCCCTTCTACATGAACATCAAGACTTAAGTCATGTAGGACACTGAAAATTAAATAAGGAAATCACCCTTAGCATTTTAATACAAGATAGAGTAATTAGAAAGATGGTGAAATGAATAAAAGTAAGAGGTCATATGCAAAATACAATAGATCAGATTGTATTATGAATGGAAAATAGGGCAAAGGAAGGTAGAAACCTCCAGAATACAGGCTATTGGTCCTGATACCAAAACGTGTGTCAACTACTATGTGAAAGTTTTCACTCACGTTATTTGCACACACAGCATGAATGGCAGTATTAATTGAAGAGGAAAACACAGGCTTGTAAATTTTGCCTTGCAGCTCTGCACTTCAATAGCCAACTATTAGCTGTGTTTAGCTACAAAAAGTGAAAAGTAGATAAGCTTTAAATTCTAGTTTCTCAGTCTTACAAGCTTCATCTGAATTGTTTGCATGCAAATCATGCAAATAGCATTTAGTGGGCTCCACACTGGCAAGAGTAAACACATTACATATTTTCATTTCCACAGAGTGCTATGGTAGAGTGTGCATTTGCATATATTTAACTATAAGCAAGTCCTGGAGATAGTTATACTTTATGATGTCTGAACTTCAGGAGAAAGTCCATTGCTATTGATAGATAATATAAAACATTAAATGTGATAAGACACTTAAAGGGAGATTAAAAATTTGTAATCAGAGAGTCAAATACAAGTTTACCATGAATATCTCATGATAGCTAAAAAGGTATACATCATGCAAAAAGTAAAAGAAGACATTTTTCAGCATGGAGATGAGTTAGACACTTTGAAAAGTAAGGAAATAAATTATAAAAAAAATAGTAGTTATTAGAAAGTACAATTCTTTACAGTCGTTATATTCCTGTGCTGACATTTTTAATAACTGTATGTGCACAGTTGGAGTACTTCTATTAAAATAGAGAGGTATCATATGAGAAATATTAGGCTTGAAAGAACATGAACTGTGAATATTACAATTTCATTTACCATTTATATTATATACCATACATATGTGTACATGTTGTGTGTTTATGTAGATGAATAGATAAGTGAAAGATGGATAGTTGATTGACAGACAGATAGATGACAGATGATAGATTGTGAAAGATGTCAGTCATTATTTTTGTATTCATGTATCATGGCTCAGACCAAAGAGTCATAGATTGCCTCTGAAAGATAGGTAGATGAAGCATATTGTAAGTATATAGTAAATGTTGTATATGTATAATGATGTCCAGCTGTTAGAAACAAGGGTTAAATTTACATGTAGTTAACAGAAAGATCTTACCAAAAAGATGGCAAGTGGATTAAAATCATAGAGTATATAAAAAATATAAAATGATAATTTCTGGATAAATTGTTTTTGTCTATAAGCAAGAACAATATTTTTGTACTTTTTTCCTTGTTTTTTTTTTTTTTTTTTTTTTTTTTTTTTTGGTTTGGTTTTGTTTTTCGAGACAGGGTTTCTCTGTATAGCCTTGGCTGTCCTGCAACTCACTCTGTAGACCTGGCTGTCCTCGAACTCAGAAATCCACCAGCCTCTGTCTCCCAAGTGCTGGGATTAAAGGCATGCGCCACCACCACCGGCTACTTTTTTCCAATAAGAACACATTAAGAAAATCAACATGACTGCCAGGAGAGTGAAGACATTGAAACTGGTTTCTAGACACAAGAGGAGACAGAGGCATTTTATTTTATTTTATTGCTTATTCCTTTTATTAAAACTAGATTTTTTCTCATATAATATATGCTGGTGAGCGTTTCCCATTCACTACTACTCCCTGTCTTTTCCCATATTCCTTCCCATCCAGATCCACCACCTTTCTGTCTTTTATCAGAAAAAAAACAACAACAACAACAAAAAAAACCCAAAAAACAGGTTTCTCAGAGATAACAATTAAACATAACAAAATAAAATAAAACAAAGTAAAAAAATCACATAGAAATTTGACAAGACAAACTAATATAAGTTTTTAAAAAAAACCCAAGATAAGGCACAAGAATCAGCTACTAGACACCCTGCTGGTCTGCTCCCATGTGGACACCTTATCCTGAAACATCTGAGAGTGGCTACTGAACTCAGATAGGCAGGTAAAAACAGTCACCCACTGCCCTACACCCATCCCAGAGCTACAACTGTGGGCAGGGAGCACTCAGGACCCAGCAGACACACAAACTCCACCCCTGTGGAATATCACTCCCCTTCAGCCCCTTACCTGGGCCTGGTGCCTGAAGCAGACACCTGGCTGGTCTGCTCCAGTGTGGAAACTATATCCTGAGACATCCTAGAGTTGCCACTAAACGCAAAGCAGCAGACATCGTATCCCGAGACATCCTAGAGGAGCCAGTGAACTCAGAGCAGCAGGCACCCTTATCCTGAAACATCCTAGAGGAGCCACTGAACTCAGATCAGCTGGAGCTCAGGATTACAAAATCACAGAGACATCTCGACCCTGAGGAGTTCAGACACAATCAAGATAACTGGAAAGGCAGGCTCCAGTCAGAGACAGTGAATGCAGGTAGCACTAGAGTTAACCAGATGGCAAAAAGCAAGCACAAGAATGTAAGCAACAGAAAGTTACTTGGCATCATCAGAATCCAGTTCTCCCAACATAGCAAGCCTTGAACACCCCATCACACTGGAAAAGCAGGATTCAGAATTAAAATCACTTCTCATGACAATGATAGAGGACTTTAAGAAGGACATAAATAACACTCTTAAAAAATTTGAGGAGAACAGAGGTAAACAGGTAAAAGCCCTCAAAGAGGAAACACAACAATTTCTTTAAAAATTGCAAGAAAACATAACCAAACAGGAGAAGAAATTAACCAAACCATCCAGGATCTAAAAATGGAAGTAGAAACAATAACAAATTTACAAGGGGAGACTACCTAAACCACACAAAGACACAACAAAGAAAGAGAACTACAGACCAATCTCTCTTATGAATATTGATGTACAAATACTCAATAAAATTCTCACAAACTGAATCCAAGAACACATCAAAAAATTATCAATCATGATCAAGTAAGCTTTATCACCAGGAATGCAGGGGTGGTTCAATATTTGGAAATTCATTAATGTAATCCACTACATAAATAAACTCAATGAAAAAAAAAACCACATGATCATTTCACTAGATGCTCAGAAAGCATTTGACAAAATTCAAAATTCTTTCATGTTAAAAGTCTTGGAAAGACCGGGAATTCAAGGAACATACCTAAACAAAATAAAAGCAATGTACAGCAAGCCAGTAGCCAACATCAAACTAAATGGAGAGAAACTTGAAGCAATCCCACTAACATCAGGGACTAAACAAGACTGCCCACTCTCACCCTAAATATTCAATATAGTACTGGAAGTCCTAGCCAGAGCAATTAGACAACAAAAGGAAGTCAAACTGATACAAATAAGAAAGGAAGAAGTCAAAATTTCACTATTTGCAGATGATAGTACACTTAAGTGGCACTAAAACTTCCACCAGAGAACTCCTAAACCTGATAAACAACTTCAAAAAACTGGTTGGATATAGAATCAACTCAAACAAATCAGTAGCTTTCCTCTAATTAAAAGGTACAAAGACTGAGAAAGAAATTAGGGAAATGACACCATTCACAATAGTCACAAATAATATAAAATATCTTGGAGTGAATCTAACCAAGCAAGTGAAACATTTGTATAACAAGAACTTCAAGTCTCTGAAGAAAGAAAGAGGAGAAAGATCTCAGAAGATAGAAAGATCTCCCATGCTCCTGGATTGGCAGAATTAATTCAGTAAAAATGACCATCTTGCCAAAAACAATCTACAGATTCAGTGCAATCCCTATCAAAATTCCAAATCAATTCTTCATAGAGACAGAAAGAGCAAATTTATTTGGAATAACAAATAACCCAGGATAAGGAGAACTATTCTCAACAACAAAAGAACTTCTGGGGAAATCACCATCCCTGACCTCAAACCGTACTATAGAGCAATAGTGATAAAAACTTCATGGTATTGGTACAGAGACAGGCAGAAAGATCAATGGAATAGAATAGAAGATACAGAAATGAGCCCACATACCTATAATCACTTGATCTTTGACAAAGGACCTAAAATTATCCAGTGAAAAAAGAACAGCATTCTCAGCAAATGGTGCTGGTTCAACAGGAGGTCAGCATGTAGAAGGATGCAAACAAATCCATTCTTATCTCATTGTACAAAACTCAAGTCCAAATGGATAAAAGACCTTCACATAAAACCAGACACACTGAAACTAATAGAAGAGAAGGTGGGGAAGACCCTCAAATACCTAGGAACAGGGGAAATGTTCCTGAACAGAACACCAATGGCTTATGCTCTAAGATCACAAATTGACAAATGGGACCACATGAAACTGCAAAGCTTTTGTTAGGCAAAGGACACTGTCAATAAAACAAAACAGCAACCAACAGATTGGGAAAAGATCTTAACCAATCCTACATCTGATAGAGGGCTAATATCTAAGATATACAAAGAACTCAAGAAATTATACTCCAGACCACCAAATAACCCTATTAAAAATGGGATACAGACCTAAACAAAAAATTCTCAACAGAGGAAACTCAAATGACCTAGAAGCACCTTAAAAAATGCTCAATATCCTTAGTCATCAGGGAAATGCAAATCAAAACAACCCTGAGATACCACCTCACAACAGTCAGAATGGCTAAGATCAAAATCTCAGGGGATAGTAGATGCTGGCGAGAATGTGGAGAAAGAAGAACACTCCTCCATTGTTGGTGAGATTGCAAACTGGTACAACCACTCTGGAAATCAGTCTGGTGGTTCCTCAGAAAGTTGGACATAGCATTACCTGAGGATCCAGCTATACCACTCCTGGGCGTATACCCAGAAGATGTTCCAACATATAACAAGGACATATGCTCCACTATGTTCATAGCAGCCTTATTTATAATAGCCAGTAGCTGGAAAGAACCCAGATGTCTTTCAACAGAGGAATGGATACAAAAAATGTGGTACATTTATACAATGGAGTATTACTCAGCTATTAAAAATAATGAATTCAAGAAATTCTTAGGTAAATGTATGGAATTAGAAAATATCATCCTGAGTGAGTTAACCCAATCACAAAAGAACACACATGGTATTTACTCACTGATAAGTGGATATTAGCCCAAAAGCTTGGAATAGCCAAGACACAACTCACAAACCACATGAAGCTCATGAAGAAGGAAGACAAAGTGTGGATGCCTCGGTCCTACTTAGAAGGAATAACAAAAATACTCAAGGGAGCAAATATGGAAACAAAGTCTGAGACAGAAACTGAAGGAGGGGCTATCTGGAGACCATTCTACCTGGGTATTTATCCCATGTACGGTCACCAAAGGCAGACAGTGATATGGATGGCAGGAAGTGCATGCTGACAAGAGCCTGATATAACTGTCTTCTTAGAGGTCTACCAGAGTCAGACACATGCAGAGGCAGATACTCCCTACTAACCACTGATCTGATCAATGGAGAAGTTTGAGAGAAGCAGAAAGGGTTTGTGGCACCATGAAGAGAGCAACAATACCAACCAACCAGAGCTCCCCATGATCTACACCACCAGTCTAGGAGCACATAGGAGGGGGGAACCCATGACTCCATCTCTACATGTAGGGGAGGATGGCCTTGTTGGGAATTTTGGGAGAGGAGATCCTTGTTCCCATGAAGGCTGTACACTGAGTGAGGGGGGATTCGAGAGTGGGGAGGTGGGAGTGGGGGGGTAGGTTGGGCATATCCTCATAGAAGCAGAAGGAGGAGGAATGAGATAGGAGGTTTCTGGGTGGTGGGGATAATGGTGGTAAAAGGATAAAATCTGAAATGTAAATATAATATCCAGTTTTTTTTTAAAGAAAATATTGACCCATAATTCCCTATTTGTAAATGTTATTTTCAAAATCTCTGAAATCAGAATTCCTATTCAAGTTTTAAAAAAAAAAGTATCAGCTACTTACTAATAAACACACATAAGTGTCCATAAAATCATTAAACTGAAAGTTATCATTTATAAATATATATGCAGAGGACCTGGGGCAGATTCCCAAGGCTCTGTTCTTGCTGCTTTATTCTCTGAGTTCTTATGAGTTCAATAAATCTCCTGGTATCCTTAATCCACTCTAGCTCTTACACTCTTTCTGCTTTCTCTTCTCCAGAGTTCCCTGAACTCTGACTGGAGAGATTTGATTAGGCATCTCATTTTGATGTCTAAGGTCTCTGTCTGGATAATGTCTGGCTCTGTAGCTCTCTGTATTTGTTCCCATTTGCTATAAGGGAAGACTACTCTGAGAATGGCTAAACAAGGCATTAAAAAAACATTATGAGTCATTTTATTATGACAACATTTTTTAGACCATTGGTATGTTTTTTTATTCTAGGTTTCTGGGCTATCTAGTCTCTCATTCTTGGCCACAAAAGCAGTGTTCCATTTCACAGATTGAGTTTTAAGTAAAATATTGTTTGATTACTCCCACAGTCTTTGTGGTACTTTTGTGTGTATTGCTCTTGCTTGCATTTTGTTTTTCTTGTTGTAGTTGTTGTTGTTGTTGTTGTTGTTGTTGTTGTTGTTGTTGTTGTTTTCCTCTCAAACAGGATAGCACTGGAGATTGAAGGTTTTGTGGCTGGGTTTCTAGAATGCATGAAAAATACTGCTCTGTACTAAAGATAGTAGAAGATAGTTGTGAAGATTTTTTGTGGACTCCAACTTGACATCTACACCTTTAAAGAGTTGTGTCAGTGTTTTCTTGTGCAATACTGGCTTCCTGTCAGTTTCTGGAGAGCAATCAATGTATTTGCTGTAGTCTGGGTTGTTTCAGGATGTATATGTAACCCTTTTGCAAACGACTTTATTGAATGTAACCTTGTCCCAGTACTGGAAGTTTTCTTTGAGGACAACAGATGGGTAATTGTCTCCCCAGAGAAATAAATTTTCTCCTCAAATGAAATTTGGAGATTTCATTAGGAATACATTTGTATATTTTACAAAAAAATTCAACTGTACTAGTTTCCATACCACCTCTTAATTGTCTCTAACATCTAAAATTATAGACAAGTCTACTCTCATTATCTCTTCCTTTTCATCTTTTACTCCTCATTTGGTACCCTATGTTCTCAGCTCACTCATAAAATCTATTCTAATTATGTATCCCCTGAGTCACTTCCTCTATTATGTATCTCTTTGTATTTACAGATTATAAACAAAATTGTAAACACAGTTTGTAAAAACAGATTTTTAGCTTCATTATTAGTATATTCTTAGCATCATTTTACTTATTAATATTCACATATAAACAAATACATACCATATTTATTTTTCTGAGTCTACAGTACCTTACTTAGGATGATTCTTTTCTAGTTTCATCCATATGCTGGCAAATCTCTAAATGCTATTTTTTAAACAACTAAACAATACTCAATTGAATAAATGTACAGTATATTCCTTATTTGTTATTTTTTGGGGGACATCTAGGTTGTTTCCAATTTCTGGATATTGTAATTTGAACAACATTGAAGATGAGCATGAAGAAGCAAGTGTCGTTGTGATAGGACAAAGTATCATATTAGGTGTATGTTTAAGAACAAGATTTCTATAGTTTCTACACAACTTAACCCTTCCACCAACAAATGTTTTATCATTATTCCACATTCTTACCAGCATGTACTGATACTTATGTTATTGATCATAGTCATTCTGACAGATGTAAAATGAAATCATTAATAGTTTTGATTTGAATTTCTCTAATGGCTAATGATGGTGAGCAGTTCTCTTTTTATCAGACTTTTAAGTTTTCTCTACTGAAGCTTTTCAGTTTCATAAGGCCCCATCTATGAATTGCTGATCTCAGAGCCTGTGCTAATTGTATTCTGCAAAGAAAGTCTTCTAATATGCCAATGATTTCAAGAATATTTCTCACTTTCTCTTACTGAGGCCAGACCAGGCAGCTCTCTTCTGTATATATTTCAGGGGTCTTGGCCCATCACATGTATGATGCCTGGTTGGTGTCTCCATGTCTGTGAAATCTCAGCAATCTGGGTTAGTTGAGATTGCTAGTCTTCCAGTGGGGTCACTCTCTTCCTCAGCTTCCTCCAGCCTTTCCCTAATTGACCCCCAGGGGTCCCTGGCTTCTGTCCATTGGTTAGGTGTAAGTACCTGTACCTGTCTAAATCAGCTGCTTGGGACTCTCAAAAGACAGCCATACTTGGCTCCTGTCAGTAAGCACACCACAGCATCAGTAATAGTGTCAGGCCTTGGAGCATCCCCTCGAGCTGGATCTCAATTTGGACCTGTATCTGGACCTCCTTTTCCTCAGTCTTCTCTCTCTCCCTTTTTTTTTCCTGAAGTTCTTTTAGACAGGAACAATTCTGGGTCAGAAATTTTGCCTATGGGTTAGTAACATTGTTCCTCTATTTGATATCCTGTCTTTCTACTGGAAGTGGAGTCTACTAGTACCCTGTGCCCACTGTTGAACATTTTGCCTAAGATTCCTCGCTTTGAGTCCTGAGAGTCTGTCACTTCTCACGTCTCTGGTACATTCTACAGGTGCCCCCACTCCCACCCCTGAGGTTGCATATTTTCATTCATTCTTCTAGCCCTCATGGCTTTTCTCCTGTCCGAGATACTTGATTATGTTCTCTCTTTCTCCTCATGATTCCTGTTCCCCCCAGATACCTCCCTCTTCCCCATGATTGCTTTCTTCTCCCTCCCAAGTGAGATTGAACCATCTGTACTTGGATCCTTTGTTTTAAAAACCTTCTTGAGTTCTGTGGATTGTGTGTTGGGTATTCTGTAATTTTTTTTTTTTTTTGGCTAATATCCACTTATTAGTGAGTACATACTATGCATGTACTTTTGGGTCTGTGTTACCTCACTCAGGATGATATTTTCTAGTTCCATTCATTTAAGTGCAAAACTCATATTCACCTCATTCTTAATAGCTGAATAGTATTCCATTGTGTAAATGAACCACATTTTTTTGTATCAAATGTCTGCATCATTGTTGTTCCCAGCTTCAGGCTATCATAAACAAGGTCACTATAAATATAGTTGAGCATGTTCCCCTGTGGCATAGTAGAGGATCTTTTGGGTATATTCCCAAGAGTGGTATAGCTTGGTCTTTAGGTAGATCTATTTTCAGTTTTCCCAGGAATATCCAGATTGATTCCCAGAATGGTTGTACCAGTGTGCAATTCAACCAGAAATAAAGGAGTGTTCCTCCTTCTCCAGATCCCCAAAATTTGGCTGTAACCAAGTAAAAGATTTGTATAAAAGAGCTTTAAATCCCTTTAGAAAAAATATAAAAAGACCTCAGAAAAATGGAGAAATCTCCCATCTTCATGAATTGACACAATTAATATAGTAAAATATCCATCCTACCAAAACCAGTTTACAGATTCAATACAATCTCCGTCAAAATTCCAACACAATTCTTCTAAGACATGGAAAGATCAATTCCCAATTTCATATGGAAAGACAACAAGTCCAAGATAGTGAAAATATTTTTTAACAATAAAAGAACTTTTGGAGTAATTACTGTCCCTGAACTCAAGTTCTACTACAAAGAAATAGTCATAAAAACTGCATGGTATTAGAACAGAGACAGACATGTTGATCATTGGAAAAGAACTGAAGATTCAGAATCAAAACTACACACTTACAGACACGTGATCATTGAGAAAGAAGCTAAAAATATACAGTGGGAAAAATAAAGCATCTTCAATAAATGGTACTGGTCTAATTGGCTGTCTGTATGTAGAAAAATGAAAATAGATTCATATTTTTCACCTTGCACAAAGCTCAAGTCCAAGTGGATCAAGTACTTTCACATAAAACCAGATACACTGAATTTAATAGAAGAGAAATTGGGAAAGTACCTCAGACTTATTGGCATGTGGGGAAATTTCATGATGACAACTTTTATTAGGTTAGTAAGTTTTATCTGTTGAGAAAATAATGCATTTCTTTAAAATTTTCTAGCTTGGTAGAGTGTAGGTTTTCAAAGTATGTCTTCATGAGTCTCTGGATTTCCTCTGTCTTTGTTGTTATATCTGCCTTTTCATTTCTGATCCTTGAGTATGGTAGATATTTCCATCTTCTGGTATCGTCTTCAAACAATTTAAGTTTTATTTATATAGTTCTTTCGTTATCTTGATTAGACTTACTTGAAGATATTTGTATAACATTTGAGGATATTGTAAAAATTGTTTTTCTGGTTTTTTTCTCAGTTCACTTGTCATTTGTAGATAGATAGGCTACTTATTTTTTTTTTTTTTTAGTTAATTTTGTGTCTACCTGCTTTGCTAAAGGAGCTTATCATCTGCAAATAAGATACCTTTACTTCTTTTTGTCCAGTTTGTATTCTCTTTATTTTTTTAGTTGTATTTTTACTCTAGATAATAAAGTACTATCTTGTATGTGTCTGTGTGTGTGTCTGTGTGTATAATCTTTGCATTTGTCTTCGTTAACATTAATGTTGGTTGCCAATTTTGTGTGTAAACTTCTTTTCTTATGTGGAAGTGTGTCTCTGTATCCCAAAACTCCCCAGGACGGTGGCTAGATTTTTCACTTCTTCCTTTGTGATGTCTAGGCTCTGCTGCACCCCAACTTGGGAAAGATGTTGTGGAACAGAGTTCCATGATGGTTTTTATCTTCCCTTGGGGTGTCTGACTCTGATGCAAACCAGGGAGAAAATGAATGGGTCAGCAGGGACCTGGTCCAGCAGTGGATTCTGGGAGGAAAAGGTCTCCTTGGATAATTTCAATGTTATAGTTTATAATATTAAGACTGTAGCATGATAGTAAATAAAAGAATATTTATGCTTTATTTGGGTGAACAATGATTGGATAAACGTTGAAATGTAGAAAAGGGTTCTATTTTTTATTATTATTGCCATTATTTATTTATAAAAAGGGTTCTATTTTTATCATTATTTTCATTATTTATTTATTCATTTATTTAATCATTTACTTTCCAAATGTTGTCCTCCTTCCTAGTCTCCTGTCCTCAGTCCTCCCCATTCCCTCCCTCCTCCTCTAAGTCTATAAGAAAGTGCTCCCCCACCCACTCATCCACTTCTACCTTACCCCTCTAGCATTCCCCTTTGCTGGGGAAACAAGCCTCAACAGGACCAAGGGCCTCCCCTCTCATTGAAGCTCACTAAGGCAGTCCTCTGTTACAAATGTAGTGGGATCCACAAACTACTCATGTATATTCTGTTTGTGATTTAGTCCCTGGGAACTATAATGATTCTTCTTAAGCTGACTAATTGGCAGAGGTTTGAGTTTCTGGGCATAACTCATTTGCATGAAAAGGCATTCCAGGAAGTTGATCCCATAATTTAATCAAGGATTACATTATCTTCCTCAGGTAGAGTATGGCGGTGGGTGGGTTGGGGACTTCCCAGATGAGGAAGAGAAGAGGAAGCCCTGCTCAAAAAGGTATTCCACCATTTTGCACCAAGCTCAGGGTAGCTACAGAAACATGGTAGACTTGGACATTTGAGTAATAGGCTTTACCTACACAGACTTTTTATTATGAAAGGGTGTTAGATTTTGTTAAGTACTTTTTCTTCATTAAATGAGATAAACATTTGTGGGTTTTTTTTTTTTTTGCAGTTTAAATGATAAAGTATATATATTGATTTTCACATTCTGAAACATTCTGACATCTCTGAGATGAAACCTATTTGATTATAGTAAATAATTTTTGATGTATTCTTGATTCAGTTTGGAAGCATTTATTTGAGAATTTTTGCATGTATGTTATCAATGAAAATTGGTCTATAATTCTTTTTTATTTTTGTTACATCTTTAGGTGGTTTGGCTATCAGGGTATTTGTTACCTCATAAACTTATTTGGGTAGTATTCCTTCTATTTCTATTTTGAGAAATAATTAGAGGAGTATTGTCATTAACTCTTTCTTGAACATTTAATAGAATTCAGTTTTAAAACCACCTGGTCATGGGACATTCATCACTGCTTCTATCTCACCAGGGGTTTTAATTTTGTTTAAATGGCTTAACTGATTTTTATTTAAGTTTGGTAAGTTTTACTTATTTAGAAAAAAATATCAATTGCTTCAAAATTTCCTAGCTAGGTGGAGTACAGGTTTTAAAATATGTCTTCATGGTTCTGTGGATTTTCTCAGAACCTGTTGTTCTGCCTGCCTTTCTACTTCTAAATGTGTTAATTTTGATAGTCTCTCATTGCATATTAGTTAATTTGGATAACAGTTTATCAAACAGTTGTTTGTTTCATTGATTCATTTTATTGCATTGTATTGTTATTTCTATTTTATTTGTTTCAGCCTTCAGTTTTGTCATTTTTACCAACTAATCCTTTTGGGCATGTTTCTCCCTTTTTTTTTTTTCTAGAGCTTCTAGGCCTTCTCTTAAAGGAGTAGAATGGAATTTCACTGTTTTTGTTTGTTTGTTTGTTTTGTTGTTATTTCTTATGCAGACAGTTCTATAAGCTTGCTCCTTAGAACTGTTTTTCTTGTGTCATATAAGTCGGTGTATGTTGTGTGTGGTCATTCACATTCAATACTAGAAAGCTTTTAATTTCATTTTCTTAATTTCTGCCTTGATTCATTTTTCTTTTTTTTTGTTCTTCTCTAATATAATATGTTCAGATCACATCTTCACTTCTCTCTGCTTCTCCCAGTTTCCTATTTATCTCTTATCTCCTCCAGATCCATTCCTCTTTTTTCTTCTGTAGAAAGCAGGCTTCTCTAGGATATCAGCCAAACATGGCCTATCATTTTGCAATAAACCTTCGTATAAAGCTGGATAAGGAAACCCAGTAGGAAGAAAAGGGTCCCAAAAGCCCTCCAAAATTAGAGACACTCTGTTAGGATTCTTACAGAAACTCCAAGATAAAAGCAGCATATAAAGAAAACTCAAGCTCTTGGATTGCTGCTTTAGTCTCCGTGTGTTGGGAGCTGACTTTTAACAGAAAGTGGCTAGAAAGCAGCTATCCATGCCTGCAAGGCGCACGTGGTATCCACGCCTGCAAAGCTTATGTCATATCCACACCTCTACAAAATATAGTTACCATTCCTACAGGAAAGAGGATAGCTCTACTACTGTTACTTCCATTGTACCCTACTAATCACAAGTATAAGAATCCTAAAAGAGGGGATCAAGGCTTTGGTTCCTCTGCTGCATATTGGGTACAGCCTATAGTTAAACAAAAACCTATGATGACACTATGGCTGGATGGAAAGGCATTCCAAGGCTTGGTTGACACAGGAGCTGATGTGACTATCCTAAAACAAAGTGATTGGCCTGCTATCAGGCCTCTGACCCCAACCTTAACCAACTTAAGGGGTATTGGCCAAAGTCAAAATCCAGAGCAAAGCTCTAAGGTGCTGACGTGGAAAGATAAAGAAGGACATACAGGGAATATACAACCCTATGTTATCCCGGGCCCTCCTATTAATCTCTGGGGCCAAGATCTGTTATCTCAGTTGGGATTGATTATGTGCAGCCCTAATGAAGTAATTACAGCTCAAATGATTAACTCTGGATTTTCCCCAGGGAAAGGATTAGGAAAAAGTGAAGATGGGATCACTCATCCTATTGAGGTTTCTGGTAACACTGGAAGAAGAGGCTTGGGATATTTTTGATGGGGGCTACTGATTCAGCTGCACCCCTAGGGTGTTGTGCAGATCCAATCACCTGGAAGGGGGACTCGCCTGTCTGGGTGGGTCAGTGGTCCCTAACCACTGAAAAATTACAAGGTGCCCAGTTGCTAGTGCAGGAGCAATATAGGCAGGACATTTAGAAGAGAGTATTCTGAAGGAAAATCTGCTGCAGATAGATTCTGGCATCCTGATAACAAAAAGAATTTTGCAACAGTCCTCTAGAAAAACCCATTAACTGGAACCTGGAATGAGTCAGATCCAGTGCTTATCTGAGGAAGAGGTTCTGTTTGCATATATTTCCAAACTGCAGATGCTGCATGTTGGCTGCCAGAAAGACTGATTAAACAAATAGACAACAATAACAAATCCAGGGAGGAGAAACCCCCTGAGAAGCATATTTTTTCTTTGCAGCAAATATGAAGGAAACATGAAGATGCTTCACAATTGCCTTCAAACTGGAACAGATCAACAAGCAAAACTGACTTGGGAAGTTCTCAGTGCTGAAGGAGACATCACCACCTGAATCTCCAGGATGGTTTTATTGGACTCTTGATTTCCTGACCTATAATTTAGTGGGGAACATTGTTTAAACCCACTACCACAGTTATTATAGTTGTTTTTTTTTTGGGTTTGAGATTGATTGAGCAGGGACAGGGAATTTTCTTACTTGTTTTGTTAAGATCAAAGCTATGATCAGTTCTGTATTTCTGTGTGTTGCCTTTTAAAAAGAGTGCTGCTGTTTTACCGACTATTTAGACATTAAGTCTCTTGTCTCTCAGGTTTATGCTGTTCAACAGACTGATGGCTTTTGTATGGCAACAGATAGATGCTATTCAAATGAGACTCATACAGGTCCATTATTACAGGCTGGAATTAGGGGACTCTGAAACCTCTGTCATCAAGACTGGTGAGGATTAACCCCTAACTTACATGCTAAGCCGAATAGTCAATGATGGGTAAGAGAACATATCAAGACCCTTTCCCCTAAAAGAAGGGAGGCCTCACCATCCTAAGACAGGAGCTCAACCAATGGCTATTGAGTATCCAAGGATGGGAAAGGGAGGCTGGGGTTTTTGTTCCAACCTAAGACAGGTACAGTTTCTGTAAGTTTTTCCAGCCTTCCTTTTGAAAAAATAATTAAAAAGGGGGACCTGCTGGGAGCCAACTTTTAACAGAAAGCGGCTAGAAAGCAGCTATCCATGCCTGTAAGGTGCAGGTGGAATCCGCGCCTGCAAGGCTTAAGTCATATCCACGCCCCTACAAGGTGTGTGGCAAAAGTATATAGATACCCCAGATTTCCCTTCAATAAAAGAGACTGGATCAGAACCTCTGTCTTGTCTCCATTCCTAGCATCTCTTCCCCTTATCCCCACTCTCTCTTCCTCTAGACCCTGACCCGAAGACCGGAGCGGTAGTTTGGGCCGGGCAGTGGTGGCGTATGCCTTTAATCCCAGCCCTTGGGAGGCCAAGCCAGGCAGAGTGGAGCAAGCCGCAACATTTTTTTTTATATAGTAACTATTAAGTCTTTTGTCTCAAGCCAGGTAGAGCAGAGCCGGTCGCAACATCCGTGAGTCCTTATGAACCCTGCTTTTTTAACTCTGTTGGTCATGTTCCCCTCTCTAGCTCCTACAATCCTTTTGTACCCTCTTCTTCAGAGTTTCCTGATGTTAGCCTAATGTTAGGCTATGGGACTCTATATCTATTTACATTAGCTGCTAGTGGAAGTCTCTATGATGACCAATTGAACTAGGCACTAATCTGAGTATGGCAAAATATCATTACAAATCACTTCATCAAGTAATTTGTTTTGTTTTGTCATGTGTGTTTGTTTCTACCCTGGGTCTCTTCCAGCTTCCAGTTCCTGACCATCCAGGCAGAGTCTGGCATGGTTTCCTTCTAGTATGGACCTTACCTTAACCATTAAGTGGTTGGACACTTCCACAAACTCAATTGACCTAGCACATCTTAGAACAAGTTGTATGTCAAAGGGTTTTTTTTTTTTTTGTTTTGTTTTGTTTTTTTTTGTTTTTTTTTTTTGTTTTATGCCTGGGTTGGTATCAAATTGCCACCACTGCAAATCTCACCTGGTTTCAGAAGCTGATTCAGACTCTGTATTTTCAATTTACTGGAATACTCATGAAAGTCATCCTTATAAGTGGCATGATATTCCCAATACTCTAGGTTTCCAGAATGACCCCTAAAATAATCCCTGACACCAGCCCTCACTCCTTGTACTCTTTCCATCCACTCCTGCCTATCTTATATGATCCATTGTGTAACAGTACACAAAACACATAGTCTACCTGCAAAATCTATTTTCACTTTCTTAGGGAGTTACATTTGTCCCCTAGAGAGCCATCCTTGTCAGTTCTCCTCTCTGGTCAGTTAATTGTAGAACAATTATCCGGTACTTAACAGGTAATATTTCCCTGTAAGTGAATACATACCATCTTTTTCTCTGGGTGTGGATTGCTTCAGTCAGGATGATTTATTCTAGTTCCATCCATTTTCCTAAAAACTTTATGATGTAATTTTTTAAATATCTGAGTAATATTCCATTGTATGAATTAACCACATTTTATATCCACTCTTCAGCTGAGGAATATTTAGATTGTTTCTAGTTTCTGGTTAATATAAATAAAATGCTATGAACAAAATTGAGCAAGTGTTTTTTTTGGTTGAAAGGAGATTCTTTGGGGTATAATGCCAATAATGATATAGCTGAGTCTTGAGGTAAATCAATTACTAATTTTCTGAGAAATGACCATTTTGATTTCTACATGGCTGTACATGTTTTTATTTTCACCAGCAATGAATGAGTGTCCCCCTTGCTCCTCATCTTTATCACCATCAGCTGTCATTTGTGGTTTTGATCTTACTCATTCTGATAGGTATAAGATGACATTTCAAAGTAGTTTGCATTTATATCTCCCTTATAACTAAATATGTTGCACATTTCTATAAGAGTTTCTCCATTAATTAAGATTCCCCTACTGAGAATTCTCTGCTTTGATTTGTAACATATTTTAAAATTGAATTATTTGGTCTGTTGATATCTAGTTTCTTGAGTTCTTTTATATTTTGGGTATTAGCCATGTACAGAATCTGGAAGTGTTAAAAGTAGTAACCCATTTTGTAGGCTGTCGTTTTAACCTATTAATGGTGACCTTTACCCTATAGGAGCTTTTTAGTTTCCCATTGAATAATTATCGATAGTAGTGCCTGTCTGTTGGTGTTCTGTTTAGGAGTTTGTCTACTGCCAATGTATTTAAAACCCCTCTTTACTTTTCTTCTATATGGTTCACTGCATCTGAATTTATGTAAATGGTGATGTATGGATGTATTTCTATTGCTTTTATGTAGACATAAAGTTAGGCCATCACTAGTTGTTGAGGTGGTTTTTTTTTTTTTCCATTGTGATTTTGTGGCATTTTATTTAAAAAAAAAATCAGGTATCTATAAATGTGAAAATTTATGTTTAAATCTTCATCTTGATCCCATTGATCTGCATATCTGTTTTCATGCTGAGACCATGTGGTTACTGTAGCTCTGTAGTGCATCTTGAAATCAGACATGATGATACCTCCTGAAGGTTTTGATTGTTCAATGCTGTGTTTGCTATCCTGGTTTTTTGTTTTGTCATGTTTAGCTGAGTTCTCTTCTTTTCTTTTTCTTTTCTATTTTTTCTATTGTTTTTAATTTCAAAACACAGTTTATTCTATACTAAAAGCCCTTATAAATGATATTTGAACTTTTATATATTTATTTATTTATTTACACTCCAGATTTTATTCCCCATCTCTGTCCACCCTCTAACTGTTTCACATCCCATGCCTCCTCCCCACCTCCCTGTCTCCACAAGGCTGTTCTCATCCCACACCCCTCCACCCGACCTATGAACTCTCCATGGGCCTCCAGTCTCTTGAGGGTTGGGTGCATCATCTCTGATTGAACACAGACCCAGCAGTCCTCTACTGTATATGTGTTGGGGGGGGGACTCATATCAGCTGGTATGTGCTGCATTTTTGGTGGTCTAGTTTTAGAGAGATCAGTAAATAATTATTTTACTATTTTGATTGGGATTGCACTCATTCTTTACATTGATTTTGGTCAGAGTGCCACTTTTACTATATTAATCGAACTGATCTATAAGCATAGGAGACCCTTTTATCTTCTAATATCTTCAATTTCTTTATTGAAAGATCTGAAACTATTGTCAGACAGGCCTTTAGATGTAACCCAGGATACTTTATATTATTGTGGTTATTGTCAAAGTTTTACAGATTTTTGTTTTTCAGCCAATTTATCCTTAGTGTATAAGAGAGCTGATAATTTTTTTTGAGTTAATCTTTCATCCATCCACATAACTGAAACTGTTTATCAGCTTTAGAAGTTCCATGAAAGAATTTTGGGGACAGCTTATGTATACTGTTATATAATCTATAAATAAGCATTCTTTGACTTCATGCTTTCCAATTTGTATCTTTTTGATCTATGTAAGTTTTCTTATTGCTCTAACTAGAACTTCAAGTCTTATTTTGAATTAATATGGAAAAAGGAGAGAACCTTGTCTTGCTTCTAATTTTAGCAAATTGACTTGATTTTCTCTCCATTTATTTGATGTAGCTATTAAATTATTATATATTGTCTTTATTGTGTTTAGGTATGTCCCTTGTATCTCTGATCTCTCCAGGACCTTTATCATGAGTGGCTGTTAAATTTTGTCAAAGTCTTTCAGTATCTAATGTAATAATTATGTTTTTTCTTAAGCACATTTATATGGTGAATTGCACTGATCTGATTGCACTTGCTATAGCTATGAAGAGAAATGAATAAAATTTTGATTTAAAATTATGACAATAGTTATACAACAATGAAAATAGAGGGCAGAGAAGGATTCTAGGTGAAGATGCTGATAAATAACTTTCTTTTTCCCTCAAGATCACAAATATAAAGCCTTGTTTTATTTTTCTTTAATCCTAAATATATGCTATATTTAGGCATTTGTTCTGTTTACAATAAAATACCTTTCTAAATTATTCTCAGCCAAAGTACCTATAGCAAAACATGCCACACACACACACACACACACACACACACACACACACACACATATATATATATATATATATATATATATATATATATATATATATATTAACTGATGTTATTTAGCTCCACTTTTGTAGTAGATTATATTTAGAACCAGCCTAACAGTGTAAAAGAAATGTCAATTGCAATTCAGTGTAAAGCATCTTCTACTTATACATTCTATGACATTTCTGTAGCTTTATCAATGCCTTATCACTGTCTGCAGCTAAATTACAGGCATCATTATAAAGTCATTGTTAACCATTTAACTATTATTTGATATGTTTCTTTGATTAACTTCCTTTAAAGTTATATCCACTTAAATGTTAAGCTAATCATATGGAAATTAAATATTTTAATGTTAATTGGAGTTATTGAAGAAACAATATTTGAATAATAATCAAGCATGTTTATTTTTTAAAGTAAGTTAATATAAAAACTATGAGAACACACATGGCATGTAACTCACATCAGAAATGTTATACTAATTGACTCACAAAATGTGAATTTCTTTGTTTAGTTTACATTTACATGTTCAGGAATTTGAAAGTCTTCATCAATAAGTCACAAAAAATATTAATTTAATTAATTTAGAGCAAAAACAAGACCTTCTGAAATTCTTTTGTCTGTTACATTTTTAGTTGAACCAAATCTATGAAATTTTAATTGAATATTATATAACGGTGTTTGTCTCAGCAACTCATTTCTTCCACAGACAAGACACAAAATTGTGAAAGTACTTGCCAGTGTTTCAATAAAGCTTTGTTGACAAGAATTTATTTTGAAGATCTCTCTGATGTTGGTCTGGATTATACATAGCAATTATTACCTTTTTATAATATTAAAGAATAAAGCAAAACTTTGTTGTTGAGTACTCATGACAGCACAAGACCTTACAGTAAGGGCTTACAGCATTAGGAAGGTTGGGACCCACTGCTCTAACACATTGCTTTGTGGGAATAATGTCACACCCAAACAACAGCACACAATCACAGAAACTTCTGTTTATAATATCTCACCCTCATGATTTACTTCAATTATCTACTTAAGGTTTATCATATGTCTGTATACATCACTATATTAGGAGCTTTTCATAACACTTATTTAAGTGACAAGTTAATGTTGTTGAGTTAAAATAATGATCGTAGTATTAAAAACAGAGGTGTCCAGTTACTACCTTAACAGCTCATTAACTTCCCAAATATTAGTATAAAAGTTAATGATGCCTAAAGTTCTTTTCTTAAATTAGCAATACATTATTATTGAAATTTAATATTTCTGTAATAGTTCCAAATAAACATATATTTATATTTTAAAATAAATTATTAAAGTTTAAAAAGTGAGTTATTAAAGCTGAAAAATTTTTAATTGTCTTTCATTGGTTACATTACTTTTTTAATATTACTGTAATTTTTTTATTTTAATATTCAGAAATTTAATAAAAATATATGAGAAATTTAAATTTCAAATAGTACTAATAATGTTCTTTTTTGACAATAAGAATAATACATATAATTTTGATTTTTTTACCAATACACACAAACACACACACACACACACACATATGTATATATATATTTGACTTAATATTTAAAAAACAAATAATGCAATTATAAGCATGAGTTACTTTTTACATGTCTGGAAGATGGAAGATGGTACAGGGATGGGCTGGGGTCTTTTGAAGATTCTGAGTGTGATTGCTACTTCAGTGAAATTAGATTCAAAGCTAAGGCAGACACAGTGCTCATGACCCTACTTTAAGCTTCTTTTACAAACAACTCCTCATGTCGATTTTATGCAATGAAATTTCTAGTGTAACATAAAGTCATTCTGGAAAATTAAACATCATGACCTTTAATTTTATCAAAAAGAATATATGACAAACAGTGAAAGGATTTTTTTATAAATAGGCATCAAATCCATATTTATAACACAATGCTACCACATTTTTTTAATTCTGCAATATGGTTTTATATTTTAAAAAATGTTAAATCCTCCATTTTAAGTCTAAGGATTCTCATTCCTAATAACTAGTATACCAAAGACAGGTGTGTCTATGAAAAGAGAGTTTCACTTGATGAATTTATATAAGGGGTTGTTTAATTTTAGAACAAATTGTGTTTGCCAGAGAAGAAATATATTGCTTCTTGTGACAGGCTGAAGCTTAACTCTGATGATCCCACAAGTAATTTTGAAGTAATCTTGTCATAATATTGCATTAATTTGGAAGTGTAATGTATGTTGCATGCTTGGATGCTAAGGGTTGCTTAAAAAGCAGAAAGATATGTTGTTCATTAATGAGATGTGGATTCTGTTTTTTATTGAAACTATATTTGATCTGAATATCACCATTAGACTCTGCTGAAGTGAAAGTTAATACTATTCTAAGCCATTATATAAAGAATTTAAATTATGAGGATTTTTGATTACATTTTCAACAAATATGTTTTATGTCCTGCTTAACCTAGTATAAACACATCACAGCCATATTTAATAATGTAAAGGACCTTACCCTGCATTCCCACATGATATTGATAAACAATTATCCAATTTAAATACATTATTAATTTAAATAAACTCAGAAAAATTGCACTTATTTAGAAATAATACTTGACATTTTGTGATATAATTCAAATTATTCATCAATACTGATAGGTAGTTTATAGAGTCATGTTTGCATATGTGCAAAAATAAGTTAAAGAATGAATTCTGACATGGCAAAAATGCATCTTTATCATATCATAGGATGAAACTTTTCTACAAACCCTGGAAGTATGCTCATGTTCTGTAAATAATTACTGAAATACTTCTGAAGTTGCATTTCCTGATTTATTTTATCCTGGATTTTACTTGTTCTTTTGAAGATTGAACATAATTGCAATTTACATTATTTGGAGTCCAATTAGTATTGCTTATAATTGTGTCTGGTTACTATTCAGTCAAATAAGTAACACTATAGTGTTGATTGTTACATATTATTATATTATAAAATTATACATAAGTTAGTATACCTTATGATTATTAGTTATAAATTAGATTATAAGTTATAAGTTTGTATAATTTATGATTATATTATAGATTATAAACCTATATAAATTGTTTGTAGTAGGAGACTACTATAAATATAGTTTCTATAAATATTTGAGCATATTAGTGGGATTTCAGTATGTACATATTACATGTACATCCTCAATTGATTGTCAATTTTCTATATTACTTATATTGATCCAGTCTCAGCAGAAAAATGTGAGCCTCTGCGATACTCCTTACCCTTTCAACAGTCAGTCCCATACCTGTTTCTAACTTGTGTCATTCTGAGAATGGGTAAAGATCTAACAGCACGATTTTAACTGGTGTAAACTTAACATTGAAACAATATGAACCTTATCTTTCCTGAGATATGCTGACTGCTTCAGCATTCTTTACTGTACTTTAGTATATTTCAGTAAAAATGCTAATCCAAGTCCTTTCATCATTTTTCTATCATTTACAGAATTCTAGGGCCTTGCAAGCATAATTTATAAATCAGTTTTACTAGTTTTTTATATTGTTGATATTATTTCTTATTCAGTGGTATACACTTTTTATGTGTTAATAGTGTCTTTTTAAGATAAATCATAATTTATAATGTAGTAAATTTTATTAGTTTTCATTTATTTACATTATTTAGTACTATATTAATCTTTTTTTATTTACAGAAATTTTATTCCTTGTAACAGAATAATGAGTAGCTGATGCCTCAATATATAGCATGCTCCACTATTTTCATAGGAGCCTTATTTATAATAACCAGAAGCTGGAAAGAACCCAGATATCTTTCAACAGAGGAATGGATAAAGAAAATGTGATACATTTACAAAATAGAGTACTACTGAGCTATGAAAAACAATGACTTCATGAAATTCTTAGGCAAATGGATGGTACTAGATAATATCCTAAGTGAGGTAACCCAATCACAAAAGAACACACATGGTATGCACTCACTTATAAGTGGATATTAACCCAAAAGCTCAGAATACCCAAGATGAAATTCACAGACCATATGAAGCTAAATAAGAAGGAAGACCAAAGTGTGGATGCTTCCGTCCCTTTTAGAAGGTGGAACTTTGTCTCCTCCTGTGAGACGAAGCATGGAGCAAAGACTGAAGGAAAGGCCATTTAGAGACTGACAACCCCCGGGAATCCATCCTATGTATAGTCACCAAAACCAGACCCTATTGTAGACACCAAGAAATGCATGCTTACAGGAGCCTAATATAGCTGATTCCTGAGAGGTTCTGCCAGAACCTGACAAATACAGTCTCACAGCCAACCATTGGATTGAGCACAGGGTCCTCAATGGAGGAATTATAGAAAGAACAGAAGGAGTTGAAGGGGTTTGCAGCCCCATAGGAAGAACAACAATATCAACGAACCAGATATCCCAGAGCTCCCAGGAACTAAACCATCAAAGAGTACACATGGCGGAACCCATAGCTCTAGCCTCATATGTAGCAGAGGATAGCCTTGTCAGACATCAATGGGAGGAGAGGCCTTTGGTCCTGTGAAGGCTTGATGCCCCAGTGTACAGGAATGTCAGGGGAGGGAGGCAGGAATGGGTGTTTGGTTAAGGAAACACCCTCATAGAAGCAGGAGACAAAGGAATGGAATAGGGGAATTCTAGGGAGGGGAAAGCTAGGAAAGGGGATAAGATTTGAAATGTAAATTATTGCAGTATTGTTAGCTCATTCATGGGTGTGTGTGTGTGTGAGGGGGGTCTTGTTGGGCAGAGTTGTGGTTTCCATGACTCTGGGGAGCAGAAGCATGGGATTTTGACTGAGTTTACTCCATGTAGAGCTGGGTGGACACTGCGGGGCTCTGCGCGTGTAGATCCCACACAGCCTGAGGTTCTGTGGGGGCAAGTCTCCTAAGTGGTCATCTTCGGGCCGAGGTGGCTGACCCAGGAAGCCCATGGTCTATGTCCTTGGGTTCCCAGACACTGAGAGCCACGGAACAACAGAGATGGTGGTGGGGGAGAGATACAGGCTGGCCTGTAGCCAAGAGGAATGAGCGGAAGGGAAGCCCCAACAGCACCCTGGTTGAGGCTCTTGGTATGGCACTTGCTTGGCTGGATCAAGACTTAGCTAGCTTGTTTGATCATGGTGGGAATGTAGAGAAGTCCTCAGTGGGAAATTAGGTGGCTGCAGCTGCGACTTACTTAAATGCCTTCTCCACAGTTCCCCACGGTGGGGCATCAATGACAAGAGGAATTCCATGGTTTTAAAGGGTTTACTATCATAGTGGAAAGCAGATGAATCTGTCTGCACTCCCTGCCCCCCCTCGCCGCCCCAAAACTCAGTGCAGACTTGAGTTAAATAGGCAGGGAGGAAGGAGGAGGGCCTAAGAAGGAATGCTTCCTTGGCTACATCCTCTGGCTTTTAGTTATCTTATTAACATGGAAATCTCTTGAGGGCCTGAGGCCTGTAGTCATGCCTTCTACCTGTGAAAGGGCTGGTAGGGGCATTGCCCTACTTGACTGAAAGGCATGGATCAATGGAGGTCTTTGACCACTTGTCAAGAGCCTGGGGTCTGGGAGAGTGGCAAAATATATGCCATTCCTTGCAGGGTCTCCAGCTATTTCTAGCAAGTACTCTACCAGAAACCAAGCTATCCTTTTCAAGGTCCCCAAATTATGAAAATATCTAATTTTAAGAAAAAGGGGAAATAAAAAATGTAAAGTTGAATACTTATCATTTCTGACATTTTCACCTATACATTTTGAACCATGTTACCTATATAGTATTTTCCCTAGAGTATTTAATAATTTTCTTGAAAATAACATAGTAAACCTGAATTCTTGGTTCCATTACTCCCTCCGTGTAAATTTTTTCTATAGTATTACCACCCTTTATCAAATAATATCATTACCCAGATTTTTTTAGACCATGTGTCATTATGCATTTATTTTAAATTTGAAGCATGCTTTATTAAATAATAACAAGGATCATGGACATAAGCTACATCTATATCTAGGATTCCTGGAGAATTGTTGTGAATTACATTAGTAGGAGATGTATAAAGCCAAAATATACAAGGCTATGTACATCCTGTCATCCAATAAGGGGCAAGGAAACATCCTAATGTAGTCTTTGCTTATATAAATCCTATGTACATGTGATCCAGAACATTCTATTTATGTGGAGCAATCAACCTTGTTTACAGAAGTGAAAATGCATGACTTGTTATCTTCCATGAACAGTAACCCCAGCTTATTATAAAGTTACCTGTACTTGAGCAAGTGAGACTTACAAGTTAGAGGCATTTGTAGAAGTATTATAATCTGGCTGCTCTGGCAAAGGATTAAATCCAAAGATCTTTAATGTCTGTGTGATTTGGCTGAAACACAGACATGCACTTAGTATATACCTTTAATCCAAAACTATATAGATAAAGCTAATTTGTAGAAGAAAACAGCCATATTTGAAAGTGACAAATTATTGAAATATTTGCAAGAATGTGTCAGAGATTGGATATACCCAATTCTTAACAGACCAGCACAAGTTTGATAGGCTACTTGAGAGAGAAGCACTGACAGAGGCAGAGAAAGACAGAGAGAGAGAGAAGGCAGTTTTACTGGGACAGTTTTACAGAAAGAAGTTGCAGGTGATGACAGAACAAAACAGAGAATGAGAACTAATAGAAGATGAAAGTAGACTGATAGAGTTAGTTTGAGGCCAAGCAGAATAATTTGATCAAAAGCCAAGAGAAACCAGTTTGAATCAGGCAGCTTTGACTGAAATTTTAGCCAGAAGAACTGAGTTGAACCAGCCAGCCAGAAATTAGAAAAAAAACTAGAAAGCGTGAGCTTATTCAAGAGTAAGCTTCGGAAAGAACAATTCCATATGGTGAATGAAATTTACTTTTACATCTGTCACCCAATGTGATTGGAGCAAACTAAAGTCCACCATCATTGCAGAAAGCAGTGGATATCTGACAAATACATCACAGTGCACAGGAGACATCTAACAGAAATTTTCAGAGGAGAAATTCACATAGGATCATCTCCAGAGAAAACAACAATTCTTCAAGTTTAGCTGGATGTCAGAGATACTTGGAAAACTTGGAAGTCACAGGAGTTTGCACTAAGAGCAGGAACATGAGAGAAGCCTCTGTGACAACTACTGAGAGTGAAACACCACAAAAGACAGTTTTAATATGTAGACTGACTTTTCTGGCATTACAATTTTTGAATGTCCACTTCAGATCACTTAAGAAAAGGAGTAGGAATTGAAGAGGTATACAAGTTACTTGAAAAGCCCACTGCAGAGCTTATTGCAGTTGTGACCACCAGAGTAAACACTTCCCTGCTTACAATTGCACTGTTTATGTATTTTCTCTCAAAAAGGTTTAAACATAGCCATATAAAAAGAAAAAATAGCTAGAATAGCACAAAAGCTTGAGAAATAAGAAAGAGGATGTAAGAGAACAGAAAGTGTTATGGGTACATTGGGTTTATTCTGGAGATGCAGGAATGGTTCAACATACATAAGTAAAATAAAACAGTAAGTCTCATAAAATAAATTGAATTAAAATCTCTAGAACCCATGAAAATTAAAAAAAAAAAAAAAAGGAAAAAGTCCTTTGACAAAATCCAAAATATGTTCTTGATAAAAGTCCTAGGCAGATTAACACTGCAGGGAAAATAAGAGCAAACTTCACTCAGTTATTCCATTAAAGTCAGAGAAGATACAGAACAATTTATGCCCGTATATTTTCAACATAGTGTTTAAAGCACTCTACATTCTGGAACAGAAATGTTCAGCCATATGCACTGCCTGTTTCTAATACCTAGGAAAAAGAAAAAAAACCTCTTAAATATCCTTCAACAGATGAATAGATAATGAAAATGTGATACATGCACTTAATGAAATTCTATATATGTATAAAGAAAACTGTAATTATGAAATCTACTGATAAGGTCATGGAACTGGAAAATACTGTAATAAATGAGATATTCCAAGTCTAGATAAACAAATGCTGCCCATGAACACTTCAATTTGAATATACAATCTTTTTTATTTTGTTTTATTTTATTTTATTTTATTTTATTTTATTTTGGGGGGAAAAGCAATATTTTACTTACACACACAAATAAAGGCTATCATACACAGAAATAAGAGTAGAAACTCAAGCATGGCAGGAACTGATGCAGAGACCAGGAAGACATGCTTTCATTTATTCATTTATTCATTTATTCATTTATTCATTTATTCATTTACGTTTCAAATGATATTTCTTTTCCTGTTTACCCTTCCAGAAACCCCCCATCCCATCCTCCTTCTGCTCCCTCCCATTTGCCTTTATGAGGATGCTTCTTCAGCCATTCACTACTCCTGCCTCACCCTTCTAGCATCCCCCTACACTGAGGCATCAAGCATCCCTCCCCTCCCATTGATATAATGATATATATATAAAAAAAAAAGCCATCTTCTGCAGCACATGCATCTGGAGTCATGGCTCGCACCATGTATACTCTTTGAATGGTGGTTTAGTTTGTGGGAGCTCTGGGTGTTCCAGTTAGTTGTTCTTAATATGAGGTTGCAATCTCCTTCAACTCCTTCATTCCTTCCCCTAGCTGTCCTATTTGGGTCCAAGGGCTCAGTCTGATGGTTAGTTGTGAGTATCTGCAGCTAGTTGTATTGATCAAATGCTGGTAGACCTTCTCAGGGAACAGCTATACCAGGCTCCTGTCAGCAAGCACTTCATGGCATCAGCAATGGTGTGGGAGTTTGGTGTCTGCAGATGGGATGGATCCATATGTGGGATCTCCTAGCCTTTTTTTCACCTTCTGTTCATTTTTATCTCTGTCTTTCCTTTGGACATGAACATTACTGGGTTAAAAATTTTGGGCTGCATGGGTGGCCCCATTGCTCAACTGGGGTCTGTACCTTTCTACTGGAAGTGGTCTCTACAGACTGTATCTCCCCTTTGTTGGTATTTTGGCTAAAGTCACCACCATTCGGTCCGGGAAGCCAATTCCTTCCCTGGAGTCTGGGACTCTCTAGGGGCTATCCCCAGTTCCCCATCCCTTGCTGCTATGTGTTTCTATTCAATTTTTTACCCTCTTTATTGCTCTCCTTTTCATTCCAATACCTGTTCCTGCATTCCCCTTTTTCTCCTCCTTCTCTCTTCATGCCAGGTCCCATTTTTCCTCTACCTCCTGTGATTATTTTTCCCTTTTTTAAGTAGGATCAAAGCATCTATACTTTGGTATTCCTTCTTAGGCTCCATATGGTTATATCTTGTATATTCTGAGCTTTTGTGCTAATGTCAACTTATCAGTGAGTAGATACCATGTGTGTTCTTTTGGGACTAGGTTACCTCACTCAGGAAAGTATTTTCTAGTTCTGTCTATTTGCCTAAAAATTTTATGAATTCATTGTTTTAAATAGGTGAGTAATACTCCATTGTGTAAATTACCACATTTTCTTTATCCATTCCTCTGTTGAAGGACATCTGGGTTCTTTCCCGATTCTAGCTATTAAAAATAATACTCTTATGAACATAGTGGAGTATGTGTCCTTGTCATATGTTGGAGCATCTTTTAGGTATATGCCCAGGAGTGGTATAGCTGGATTCTCAGGTAGTACTATATTCAATTTTATGAGGAACTGCCAGGCTGATTTCCAGAGTGGTTGTACCAGCTTGAAATCCCACCAACACTGGAGGAGGAGTGGTCCTCTTTCTCCATATCCTCACCAGCAACTGCTATCACCTGAGTATTTGATCTTAGCCATTCTGACTGGTATGAGGTGGAATCTCAGGGTTGTTTTGATTTGCTTTTTCTTGATGACTAAAGATGTTGAATATTTCTTCAGATGCTTCGCAGCTATTTGAGTTTCCTCAGTTAATAATTCTTTGTTTAGCTCTCTACCCCATTTTAATAGGATTATTTGATTGTGTGAAGTCTAGTTTCTTGAATTCTTTGTATATTTTGAATATTGGCCCTCTATCAGATGTAGGGTTGGTAAAGATGTTTTCCCAATATGTGGGTTATTGCTTTGTCCTATTGACAGTGTAGGACATGTTTCTCACTACTTTGTTTATCATGGGTTTCTCAGCTTTTTTTTTTTTTTCACAACATCCAGGATCCATCTCTTTAATGGCACTAACCAGTGACCTGATCCTCTTGCACTTTAATTTTCAATCAAGAGAATAATAGGCTTACCTATAGGTAAATCTGTTTCCTTTATATATAAATGTCATTAGTTTTGTCAAGTTGACAGAAAAGTAGAAACTGCAAACAAATTTAGGTAGCAATAAATTAACATCATACAAATTGTGATAATATTACATTATAAGTTTAAATATAGAAATATTTTGAGGGTGGAGAGATTGCTCAATAGTTAAATATATGCATTGTTCTTGTATATTTGAAGAGTAACCTAGGGGTGCTCACCTGCTCTGAGGAGAAGTGGATAGACCAATGAGGGGAAAGGTTATGAAGGGTGGAACTGGGATGAAAGGAGGGAGGGGGCTGTGATCAGGATGTTAAGTGAATAAAAATTGTTTTATTAAGAAAAAAAGAAGTAAGAAATATGGTAAGTATAGTGAAGGTGATTTGATAGGGCATCTCAGTATCGCCATGTTCTGTGTTTAAAAATAATTGAAATGTACAGCAACACAATCTAGGCAGGAAGACAAAGAGCTTAGACCCTTTAGAAATGAAGGTATGGGTCAATTCTCCAGGAAAAGAAACAAGACATTCTACAGTGCTTGCTGAAAGTGTAAGAAATACAGAATGGGTAATATAGGAAATGTCATTATAAATATCAACTAAAGTTATATTACCAGTTGTAAAAATGAGAATTATAATTTGTGGCAGTGTTTATGTCATGTTTCCCCCAGGAATCAAAGGATGGTTCAATGTACTGAAATCCATCAACATAATCCACTATATAAACAAACTCAAAGGGAAAAAAACCACATGATCATCTCACTAGATGCTGAGAAAGCATTTGACACAATTGAACACCCTTTTATAGTAAAATACCTGAAAAGATCAGGAATTCAAGGCCCATACCTAAACATAGTAAAAGCAATATACAGCAAATGAGTAACCAACACCAAATTAAACAGAAAGAAACTTGAAGCAATCCCCCTAAAATCAGGAACTATAAAAGGCTGCCCACTCTCTCCCTAACTAGTCAATATATTACTCAAAGTTCTAGCCAGAGCAATTATGCAGCAATAGAATGTCAAAGGGAAACACATTGTAAAGGGAGAAGTCAAAATTTCACTATTTGCCGATGATATGATAGTATAATTAAATGACCCCAAAAATTCCACCAGAAAAATCCTAAACCTGATAAACAAACTTCATCAAAATGGCTGGATATAAAATTAATCAAACATTCAGTAGTTTTCCTTTACTAAAGAGATAAACAGGCTGAGAAAGAAATTAGGGAACTGACACCCTTCACAATAGTCACAAATAATATAAAATATGACAAAGAGCTTCAAGTCTCTGAAGAAAGAAATTGAAGATCTCAGAAGATGTAAACATCTCACATCCTCATGGATTGGCAGGATTAATATAGTAAAAATCGCCATCTTGAAGAAAGCAATCTACAATTTCAATGTAATCCTCATCAGAATTCAAACTCAATTCTTTAGAGAGATAGAAAAAAACAAAAAACCCAGGATAACAAAAACTATTCTTAACAATAAAAGAACTTCTGGTGGAAGCATCATCCTGGATCTCAAGCTGTACTACAAAGAAATAGTGATA
The DNA here is from genome assembly GCA_030674055.1 of Rhabdomys pumilio. Lineage (NCBI taxonomy): Eukaryota > Metazoa > Chordata > Mammalia > Rodentia > Muridae > Rhabdomys > Rhabdomys pumilio. The sequence goes on from JANHMN010000019.1 coordinate 24,020,458, forward strand.
AAAATTTCATGGTATTGGAACAGAGACAGGCACGTAGATCAATGGAATAGAATTAAAGACCCAGAAATAAACCCACACACCTATGGCCATTTGATCTTTGACAGAGTAGCTAAAATCTCCAGTGGAATAAAAGACAGCATTTTCAATAAATGGTGATGGTTCAACTGGAGGTCAGCATGTAGAGAATGCAAATTGATCTATTCTTATCTACTTGTATAAAATTCAAGTCCAAGTGAATCAGGGACCTCCACATAAAACCAGATACATTGAAACTAATAGAAGAGATAGCGGGAAAGCGCCTCAAATACTTAGGCACAGAGAAAAACTTCCTGAAAAGATCAGAATGGATTATACTCTAAGATCAAGAATTGACAAATAGGACATCATAAAATTGCAAACCTTCTGTAAAGCAAAGAACACTATCGATAGGACAAAATGGCAACTAACAGGTTGGGAAAAGGTCATTACCAATCCCACATCTGATAGAAGACTAATATCCAATAAATACAAAGAACTCAAAAAATTAGACTTTCAGACAAATAACCCTATTAAAAATGCATTCTCCAGTGTGGGGGAATTCGAGAATGGGGAAGTGAGGGAGGATGGGTAAGAGAAGGCACACCTTCATAGAAGCAGGAGAAGGGGTGATAGGATAGGAGGTTGGTGGGTGATGGTGAAAGGGAATAACATCTGAAATGTAAATATATAAAAT
>JANHMN010000019.1:24021179-24076179 GCA_030674055.1 Rhabdomys pumilio
GTAAAGTCAGTTGAGATAATACCAGTGATTATCACCTTTAAGCTTTGAGATACTAAAGAAATATCTCTAAGTAATCATTAGTTTCTATTCTAAAATATAATATGTATCTACAGTTGTATGTGGGCTACTCATCTCTTGTTAGGAGAATTATGTCCTCATTATTTTCTTCATTATAAATTAAGTATGACATAGTAGATATGATTGTGTTTCAAGTCAGAAAGGGGTACATTTGTGATGGTTATTGTTGCTTGTCATATTGACTACATTTTGAATTACCCAAAGTCCAAGGATCTGGGCACTCCCATGAAAAACTTTCCTTTTTCTTGAGGAGATCATTTGAAATAAAAAAAAAAAAAAAAAAACGAGCTTAAGTCCATCACTTGAGGTCAGAAATCTACCCCAGAAATCCACTCTAAATCTAAGTCAAACCTTGTAGTGGCAGCCTATATATAAGACAGAATAGAAAAATTTTACTCTGTGAAACTTGAGTGTATAATGCTAAGTTACTACAGAAACCAGGAAAATAGAAAGCAATGTGTGTGTGTGTGTGTGTGTGTGTGTGTGTGTGTGTGTGTGTGTGTGTATGTGTGTGTGTGTGTGTGTGTATGTGTGTGTATGTGTGTGTATGTGTGTGTGTATGTGTGTATATGTGTGTGTATATGTGTGTATGTATGTGTGTGTATGTCTGGTGGTGGTTTCAATGGAATTATTCTATACACAGTGATAATGTATCTCCAAAGAACTATATATCATTTAGTAAATTACAGTACCTGCTATGAGAAACCTTTTGAGTTTTTGGTTAATGGTTTCCAATAGACTTCCAAGAAAACATAGGCTTTTGCCACTGCCCTTGGTTGCCTCACAGAACTTTAAATTAGATCTCATTACTGATAACACAGAACACTTCAACACAAAAAGGAATTTTTTAGCCTCTCTCCTAAGGACTATGTCTTAGAGTATCAGAAAGTGCTATGCTGCCCCTAAAAGGAAAACAATGAATAGTTAGTTCTACACAACTATAAATTTATGAACTCCTATAATTGTAAGTCCAGCAAATCATCCTCATTGGTATAAGAATAACATTTTTACCTTGGATTTAATTGACAGCTCTATAAATTGACTTAATAGTCAATACAGGGGACTTCAGGCATGGTACTTTAAACCTTGCCAAGAGAATCAGATTTTGACATTTTTCTAAACTTATATAGTTCCTAACTGTACACTTTAATAATGATTATGATAGCTACTGATAAGTATAACTATTCACCTTCATAAAAGAATCTTCTTTTCATAATAAATGGTGTCTCTTGTTGAGTTCCATAATGCCAAAATGTAGAGAATAAGACATTGTATATTACTCAAACCCAATTTAAAAAAACAAAACAAAACAGTGCAACCTCTGCACTTATATCTCAATACAGTAACAGAAAAAAATGCAGAAAAATATAAAAGACATAGGATACAATCAGATCTTCTGTTATGAGAAATTATTTTCTAGACATGACATGGAAACAGGACCCACTACACAACAACAATATGGCTGTATAAAAAGAATCCACAAAACAATATCAGTTGATAAAGAAGTATAAACAATGACTACTGAGAGGGATATAATTATTCTCTAAGAATGTGTTCCACGACATATTATATAATTTCATATGATCTGTCCTATGTACATGTATGCATGAGAAATATTATGCCCTACACATACACAAACATATGTCACCATAATAATTTAAGAAGATGAGGTCATCAGTTTGTGAGTTAGGCCATACAAAAGATGAAACAAGGTGTGTATATAATGTAAATGAAGCACTCATATCTGAAATGATCAGAAATAAAATAATTTAAACTTAAACTAATTTACACAAATGGATCTATAGCATACATTTATGATAAATTTCTAATTCACAAAATATCCTTAAGAGTTGAAGAAAGCTGAACATCTAGCCAAGGGTACAGAATCTGGAATGATCCAAGGGAATTCTGGTTAGCAGCCGTCATAGGAAATAATGGTTCTCTGAAGATGTAGCTCAAACTGAGTCAGTCAGGTTCAAGAGGAAATTGTAGACTAGCTTTCAATTGAAAATCAAGTCTTTTGGCTTTTGTTGTTAGAGCTTTCCTCTAGATAACTGAAGTTGTATAGACATATTTGTTTCTCATTTAAATGTTTTCAGTTACAATTATGTTCCAAATTTATATTTTATCCTAACAGTACTGTGTGTACTCTGAGTTTCAAAACTCAGAAACAAAAATAGTACTGTGTGTACTCTGAGTTTCAAAAATTAAAGTTAAACATTTAGAGAAATTTAATCAAGTATTAGTTGCATTTTTGATTAGCAATATCGTGGATATACTGTCATTCTTATATGTTTCTGTTCATTAAATAACAATAAAATATAATGTGCCATGAAGGGATAGAATCCACTATGCCCTTTAGTTTAAAGAGCAACTGAAACCACAGGTTCCTTAAAACTCTATGGACACTCAAATTTGAAGCTGATTATATTATAACCAAAACATACCACTATGCATGCACTCATGCTATAAATTTAAACATATTTTTCATTAAATATAATCTTTTAGAGAAAAATAAATTAACTGTTGTTAAATATAATATTTTAACTGAAAAGGTGCTATTATGTGAGTTTATACAAACCACATAACCGTGAGGGAAGGAATCCAAGATAATTTGGTGATGGAGTTTTTTGTTCAGATCTATCTATCTATCATCTATCTATCTATCTATCTATCTATCTATCTATCTATCTATCTATCTCTATTTATCTGTGGAACTTGGTATGAGTCAGAACAGACTCTATAACTGTGAGGCCACCTGTAATATACTAAAGTGTTACATTTTATAGATGTTTTCTCTAATACAAACACAAATTTGTTCTTTAGTTTTTTGTTGGTTTTTTTTTTTAACTTTAAACCATATGCATTTGTTTAACTTTTACACAATATCAGCATAGGAGAGAAATGACTTTTGTGGAATTATTTTTTTCTTTTTTTAATTGGATATTTTATTTATTTATTATTCAAGTGATGCAGACAGGAGCCTGATATAGCTGTGTCCTGAGAGGTACTTTCATAACCTGACGAATACAGAGGCGGATGCTCGGAGCCAACCATTTGACTGAGCATGTGGTCCCCAGTAGAGTAGTTAGAGAATGGACTGAGGAGCTGAAGGGGTTTGAAACCCCTCTGGAAGAATAACAATGTCAGTCAACCAAGCTCCCCAGAGCTCTCAGGGACTAAACCACCAATGAACAGGTAGATGTGGAATGACCCATAGCTCCAGCTGCATATGTAGCAGAGGATGGCCTTGTCAGGCATCAATGGGAGTAGAGGCCTTTGGTCCTGTGGAAGCTCGATGCCCCAGAGTAGGGGAACGCCAGTATGGGGAGGTGGGTGTGGGTTGATGGGTCCGGGAAAACCTTCATAGAAGCTAGGGGAGGGAGGATGGAATAGGAGGATTGCAGAAGGGAAACCAGGAAAGCAGATAACATTTGAAATGTTTTTTGTTTTGCATTATAAATGCAATAAGAACAAGAATAACAGATTCAATTGGGCAAAAATGTTCTATTTTAAGCAAATTACTTTAACAAAATCTTTACAGTGACAGGCAAGGTTGTCCTGAGTGTTTTGATTTGTTCTATCGAGAAGTATCGGGAAGGCAATGAGTGGGTCTATATTGTAGGTAAGAAAATTAAATATGTCAGCTTACTAAGAATAATATTTTCTATGAAGATGAAATGAAAGCTCAACTCTAAGTGTTCCACATATAACCAGATAGGATGAAGCTAATAGAAGAACAAGTGGGAAAGAACCTCAAACATATCAGCACAAGAGAAAATTTCCTGAACAGCCTGAACACCAATGGCTCCAGCTCTAATATCAGCAATAAATGAAAGGAACCACATGGTATTGAAAGGCTTCTGTAAGGCAAAAGACACTGTCAATAGGACAAAACAATAACCTACAGATTGGGCAAACATTTTTACCAACACTATATTCAATTGAGGGCTAATATCCAAAATAAACAAAGAACTCAAGAAGTTAGTCTCCAGAAAACCAAATTACCCAATTTAAAAAAAAAATATGTGGTACAGAGATAAACAAAGAATTCTCAACTGAGAAATCTTTAATAGCTATGAAGCCCCTAAAGAAATGTTCCTCATCCTTAGTAATCAGAAAACTGCATATCAAAATGACATTGAGATCCCATTTCTCACCAGTCAAAATGGCTAAGATCAAAAACTCAGGCAAAGGCAGATGCTGGTGAGGATGTGGAGAAAGAGAAACACTATTCCATTTCTACTGGGACCACTTTGGAAATCAACCTGATAGTTCCTCAAAAAATTGAAAATAGTTCTACCTGAAGTCCCGTCTATACCACTATTTTCCATATACCCAAGAGATGCTCCAACCTATAATAAGTAAACATGCTCTACTATGTTCACAGAAGCCTTATTTATAATAGTCAGAAGCTAGAAACAACCCAGATGTCTCTCAATGGAAGAAGGGATACAGAAAATGTGTTGGTTATATTCACAGAATGGACTAGTTCTCAGCTATTAAAAACAACTTGAAAAATTTTGCTGGCAAATGGATGAAACTAGAAAATATCATTCTGAGTGAGTTAACACAGACTCAAGGACCTATATGATATGTACTCATTAATAAGTGGATATTAGCTGAGAAACTCAGAAAACCCATGATACAATTCACAGACCATATGAAGCTTAACAAGACTGAAGGCCAAATTATTGATGCTTCAATCCTACTTAGAAGTGGGAAAAATATAACCACAGGAGGCAGAGGAAGGAACCTAGGAAAGAGTATGAAGGGGAGAAAAAAGATGGGGCAGGTAGTATGAGAAGAAACAGGAGAGAAGTCCAGAGGGCCAAGAGAATGGATAGAAATATGTAGCAGTGGGGTTGTGGAAGAGAACAAGGATGGGAACCACTACAAAGTCCCAGATACCAGAGAGACTTCCAGGACCAAGTAGGGATGACATTAGACAAAATACCCAACAGAGTGGAGATAGAACCTGAGGAGACCACCTCCATTAGATAAACTTGTACCCCAGAAGAGGAATGAGGCCATCCACCTATCTCAGAATTTTTAATCCAGAAATGTTCCTGTCTAAAGGAAACATGGGGACAAAAAAATAAAGCAGAGACTGAAAGGAAGGCTATCCAGAGACCACACCACCTTAGGATCCATCACATCTGCACACTTCAAATCCTGACACTGTTGTTGATTCTAAGAAGTGCTTGAAGACAGGTGCCTGGTATAGCTGCCCTCTGAGAGGCTCTGCTAGCACTAGATTAAGACAGATGCACATACTCACAGTCAACCATTGGACTGAGCCTGAGGACCTCAATGGAAAGAGTTAAGGGAAGAAATAAAGAAAGAATAAAGGACCCCACTAGAAAGAATAATATCAGCTACAGAGAACCCTCAGAACTCACAAGAACTAAACTAACAACCAAAGAATATACATGAGTAGCTCCATTGCTCTTGCTACATATGTATGAGAGGACTGCCTTAATTGGCATCAGTGGGAGGGAAGGCTCTTGGTCTGGCTGAAGCTTGTAGCCCAAACGAAGGGGGATCTAGCGGGGTGAGGAGGGAGTAGGTTGGTGGGTTGGGGAGCACCCTCTTAGAGGCAAAGAGAGAGGGTGGGTGTGCTGTGTTTGGGGAGAAGAGAACAAGAAGAAAGACATTTGAAATATTAAATAACTAATAAAAAAAAGAAACATTACTGTGAAAACAAATTTAAGTTTAAACTTTTCTTTCCATGGGATTTCTCCTGAAAACACTCTACGATAGAGATTTTGCCCTCTGCAAATTGTTTGAGCAAAAGATGATCTCAAAAAAAGGACACATAATGAAAATTATCTTTTTTTTTTTTTTATTCTCTAATCCCTTTTTTCAGTCCAGGTTTTATACCCTTTCTGGTCTGCCCTCTGACTATTCCTCATCCCACACCTCCTCCATGCATGTTCAAGAGCATGTCTGTACACCCCCAACTCTACCCCACCAGAGCTCCTCACATCTTGGGGCCTCAAGTCTCTAGAGAATTAGATAGCTGCATCTTCTCTCACTGAGTCCAGACTCAGCAGTCCTCTGCTCTATATGTGTTGGGGACTTCGTATTAGCTGGTGTAGGCTGCCTGGTTGATGATCCAATGTCTGAGATATCTTGGGATTAGTTGAGACTGTCGGTCTTTTATAGGGTCCCCCTTCTCCACAGCTTCTTCCAGTTTTTCCATAATTCAACTACAGAGGTCCCTGACTTCTGTCCCTTGGTTGGGAGTAAGTATCTGCTTCTGAGTCTTTCCCCTGCTTGTTGGGCCTTTAAGAGGTTAGTCAAGCTAGGCTCCTGTTTGTAAGCACATCATATAATCAGTCATAGTGTCAGGCCTTGGGGACTCCCCTTGAGATGGGTCATAATTTGGGGCTATCACTGGAGCTCCTTTCCCTCAATCTCTTCTCTACTTTTTGTCCCTGCAGTTCTTTCAGTCAGGAACAATTCTGCGTCAGAGTTTTTGACTGTGGGATGGCAACCCTATCTATTCACTTGATGTCCTGTCTTTCTACTGGAGGTAAATTGTACAAGTTCCCTCTCCTTACTGTAGAGCATTTCATCTGAGGTCTATATATTTGAGTCTTGGGAGTTTCTCACGTTCCAGGTCTCTAGTATATTCTAGAGGGTCCCCTGACTGCGACCTCCCAAGGTTACCTGTTATTGTTTATGCTGTCCCTCAGGGCTTTAGTCCTGTTTCTCCCACTCAATAACTGATGGTGTTACCCCTTTTCCCTCCCTGCTACCTTTCTCACCCAGGTTCCTCCATCCCTCTACCCATGCCCCCATGATTGTTTTCTTCTCCCTCCCAAGTGTGATTGAGTCATCCTCACTTGGTCTCTTCAGTTTGGTAACCTTCTAAAGTTTGGTTGATTCTATCCTGGGTATTCTGTAGTTTTGGCTAATATCCACTTATTAATGAGTAAATATCATGCATGTTCTTTTGAGTCAAAGTTACCTCACTCAGGCTATTTTCTAGTTTTTTCTATTTGCATGAAAACCTCATGATGTCCTCATTCTTAATAGCTGAGTAGTATTCCCTTGTGTAAATGAACCACATTTTCTGTATTCATTCTTCCACTAAAGAACTGTGTTCAGCTTCTGGCTATAACAAATAAGACCACTCTAAACATAATGGAATACATGGCCCTGTGGTATGGTAGGCCATCTTTGATTATATGTCCAAGAGTATTATAACTTTGTCATCAGGTAGATTTATTTCCAATTTTCTGAGGAACCACCAGATTGATTTCCAGAGTGATTATATCAGGTTGCATTCCCACCAGCAATGGAGAAGTGTTCCTCATTTTCTACATATGCTGTCATCTGAATTTTTGATCTCATACATTCTGATTGGTATAAGATGGAATCTCAGATTCATTTTGATTTACATTCCCCTAATCACTAAGGACTCTGAGCATTTCTTTAAGTGCTACTCAGCCATTCAGAATTCCTTTGTTGTGATTATTAACTGTTGTTGTTTTTGTTGTTGTTCTGTAACCCATTTTTTCATTGGTTGCTTGCTATTTGTTTGGTTTTTTTTTTTTTTTTTTTTTTTTTGATGGTTAGCTTCTTGAGGTTTTTTGTTTGTTTGTTTGCTTGTTGTTGTTTTTGTAATAACATTATTATGATTTTAAACTCCAAATTTTATTTCTCTCCTGGTCCACCCTCTTACTGTTTCACATCCCATAAATCCTACCTGCGGCCCTGTCTAACTGAGGATGTCCCCACTCCCCTCAACCCACCCCACCACAACTCTAAACTCCCTGGGGCCTCCAGTCTCTTGAGGGTTAAATGCATCTTCTCTGACTAAACCAAGACCCAGCAGTCCTCTGCTGTATATGTGTTGGGGGTTTTATATCAGCTGGTATATACTACCTGGTTAGTGGGCCATTGTTTGAGACATCTCAGGGGTCCAGGTTATTTGAAATGCCTGGTCCTCCTACAGGGTCACCCTCCTCCTCAGCTTCTTCCAGCTTTTCCCTAATCTAACTACAGGGGTCAGGAGCTTCTGTCCATTGATTGGGTAAAAATATCTGCATCTGATTCAGCTGCTTGTTGGGTCTTTCAGAGGACAGTCATGATAGGTCCATTTTTGTGAGTGTTCCATCGCCTCAGTAATAGTGTCAGGCCTTGGGACCTCCTCTTGATCTGGATCTCACTTTGGGTCTGTCACGGAGTCTTCTTTTTCTCAGGCTCCTCTCCATTTCCATCCCTGCAGTTCTGTCAGACAGGAACAATTATGGGTTAGAAATTTGACTATGGGATGGCAACCCCATTCCTCATTTGATGCCCTGTCTTCCTGTTGGAAGTGGACTTTATAACTTCACTCTCCTTACTGTCAGACATTTCATTCCTTTGAGTCTTGGAAGTCTCTCATCTCCCAGGTTTCTGGTGCCTTCTGGAACCTTCCCCTCAAACTTCTACTTCTGGAGGTTGCTTGTTTCCATACATTCTGTTGGCACTCAAGGCTTCAGTCCTTTTCTCTTACCCAATACCAGATCAGGTTCCTATCCCTTCCAAACCCTTGTCCACTTTCCCTCCCTGGTCTCTCCTTCCTTCCAAAATTGTTATTGCTTTCTTTTCCCTCCCAAGTGGAACTGAGGAATCCTGACTTGGACCCTGCAGCCTGTTGAACTTTTTGAGTTCAGTGGACTGTATCCTGGGTATTTTATACTTTTTTTATTGGCTAATATCCATTTATTAGTGAGTACATACCCTGCATGTCTCTTTGGATCTGAGTTACCTCATTCAGGATATTTTCTAGTTCCATCCACTTACCTGAAAAACTCACGATGTCCTCTTTCTTAATAACTGAATAGTATTCCATTGTGTAAATGAACCACATTTTCTGTATTCATTCTTCTGTTGTGAGACATCTGGGTTGTTTCCAGCTTCTGGCTATCACAAACAGTGCCTCTGTAAACATAGTGAAGCACATGCCCTGGTGGCATGATGGGGCATCTTTTGGGTATATTTTCAAGAGTAGTATTGCTAGGTCTTTAGGTAAATCTATTTCCAGTTTTCTGAGGAACCTCCAGATTGATTTTCAGAGTAGTTGTACACATTTGCAATTCTAACGGTAATGGAGGAGTGTTACTCTTCCTCCACATCCTCACCAACTTGTGCTGTCACCTGAGTTTTGATTTTAGCCATTCTGGTTGGTGTAAGGTGGAATCTGAGGGTCATTTTGATTTACATTTCTCTGATCACTAAGGACTTTGAACATTTCTTTAATTGTTTCACAGCCATTTGAGATTTCTCTGTTGTGAGTTCTTGGTTTAATTCTATGTGTCATTTTTTGATTGGGTTGTTTGGTTTTTTGGTGGTTTTCTTCTTGAGTTCTTTATATATTTTGGATATTAGCCCTCTATCAAATGTGGGATTAGTGGAGATTTTTTTCCCAATCTGTAGGTTGCCAATTTGTCTTAGTGGCTATGTTTTTTGCCTTACAGAAGCTTTCCAGTTTCATGAGGTTCCATTTATCAATTCTTGATCTTAGAGCATCTGCCATTGGAGCTCTGTTTAGAAAATTATCTTCTGTGACAATGAATTCAAAGCTTTCCCCACTTTCTCTTCTATTAGACTCAGTGTATCTGGTTTTTGTTGAGGTCCTTTGAACTACTTGGATGTAAGCTTTTTTCAAGTTGATAAATATGGATCTATTTTCAGTTTTTTACATACAGATTGCCAGTTAGACCAGGACCACTTATTGAAGAAGCATTCTTGTTTTTTATTTTACATTTTTGGCTTCTTTGTCAAACATCAATTGTCCTTAAGTATGTGCTTTTATTTCTGGGTCTTCAATTCTATTCCATTGATCAACCTATTTGTCTTTGTACTAATACCATGCATTTTTTTTAAATCACTATTGCTTTGTAGTATACCTTATGGTAAGTGATTTCCCCAGAAGTTTTAATGTTGACAATTGTTTTCACTATTCGGTGTTTTTTTTTGGGGGGGTGGGGGGTCCAAATGAATTTGATAATTTCTTTCTCCATGTCTTTGAAGAATTGCGTTTGAATTTTGATGATTATTGCATTGAATCTGAAGATTGCTTTTGGTAGGATGGCTATTTTTACTATATTAATTGTACCAGTACATGAGCATGAAAGACATCTCTATATTCTGGGGTCTTTTTAAATTTCTTTCTAGAAAGACTTGATGTTCTTGTCATACAGATTTTTAACCTGTTTGATTATAGTTACCCCACGATACTTTATATTATTTGTGACTATTGTGAAGGGTGTTGTTTCTCTAATTTTTTTCTCAACACATTTGACATTTGTGTAAAGGAAGTCTACTGAAATATCATACAAAGACAGGAGGAGTTTTATAATCTCCTTTGTAGCTCAAGTACAAAAAAAAGTCATTCAGGATAACTGCAGAACTCTATTTAACAGACTCTCCTATTAGCTTGGCAAAATAAAAACCCTAATGTATGATTAAAAATGGAAAAATAAACAAACATACAAACAAACAGAACAATGTTGGCTATATCAAGATACTTCCATGCCACTGAACACAGATTCTGCAACAGAGAATAAAAGAAAAGCCTCCTCATTTGCAAGAGAAATGAGACCTGAGCTGAATTAAAAACAAAACAAAACAAAACAAAAAACTTACCACAGGTAATACTTAGAAGACTGTGGACTCTAGATCCAGGAACACAGTGCATGCTGAAGACAGAAACTGTCTACCCAGACCATCAATAAAACTTGTCTTGAATTAACATGTAACCATTGAGAGTGAAAGTGGATATGGAAAGTTGGAGCACAGTACACAGTACTCAGTAGGAATATATACTTGTAATGGATCAGGCTCTTTCTCGCAGACAAGCAGCCACTAGAGAAATTTACTGCTGCAGTGCCCTGGGAATTCCAAACCAGTATCAATCCACAGACACAGCCTAACAACCTCTGTCCTAGTCACATTAATTTAGCCTTCTACTTAGATCAAGCTCAAAGAAAGATGTATCTATTACAAAGCATAAACTATATTTACTGCAGCCTCTGTGGCTCTGCATTAGAAGCTTTGCTCCCAATAAAGCACCACATATATTAGAAAAAAGAAAAGGGTACATTCTAGAAAGACAATCAAAATAAAAATTATTTGAAATAAGTATTGGAATAGTTAGACAGGTAATTTACAATAACTCTTGTTTATATATTGAAGTTTAAAGCAAAGAAAGGATATGAGAAAACAATTTGGTCACTTCTGAAAAGATTTACAAGGTATAATAAATATCAATCAAATGAAAGTAATAAAAATACAAAAAAAAAAAAAAACAAAAAAACAAGCCAACTATAACAAGCAAGAAGTAAAATGCCTCCAATTATTTTATTAGCTGATAGTATGGCTTAGTAAGAACCAGTGAGCATAAAGATAAATCCAATTTTACTAGATTAAAAAACAGAAAGTAAAGTGAATGAAAGTCAAGAACTCTCTATGCTAATATAATAATACCAAGACATCCAGAGTACGTGTAGAATGAATCTGAGGATAAAGAGAGAGTAAATAAGCCTGGGTATGTTGATACTATTCCTGAGTGCTCCCAGATAAATAACAGTGAGCTAGATCAGAACTCTTTATACAGGTGTCTAATTACTATTCAATCAGCTATCAACTGTATAGCTACAGTAGATTCATGGCTAAAGTGATCATTTCCAATGTGCTAAAAAATAGGAGATAAAATGAATGATCACTATTCACTTTATTCGTCTTTGTATTTTTCTTTCATTTTTAAAATCAATTTTTGTTGAGTATGATGAAAGCCTTCAGAGTAAATATTGTAAGAAAGTATATAAACTCAATGTATAAAATAATCATGTTAAATTTGAACTAAAAATTCTTTTCTAATTATTTTAAGCCTTTAAAATAGCACTAAATATTTCAAAGAACAAGCTTTTGGTTTTATTGATTCTTTGTATCATTGTTTTTGTTTCTATTTGATCGATTTCAGCCCCGAGTTTGACTATTTTCTGCTTTCTACTTCTATTGGGTGTATTTGATTTTTTTTCTAGACCTATCACGTGTGCTGTTAAGTTACTTATGTAGGATCTCACAAATTTCTCGACAAGGGCATTTTGTGCTATGAATTTTCCTCTTATCACTGCTATCATTGTTTCTCCTAAGGTTGGGTATACTGTGTCATCATTTTCATTGAATTCCAGGATGGCTTTAATTTCTGTCTTTATTTTCCAATACCTAATAAGGAGTAGAGTTCTTTCAGATTCCATTACTATCTGGCTTTTCTGTTGTTTTTGTTATTATTGAAGTCTAACCTTAGTCCATGAAGAACTGATAGGATGCATGGGATTATTTCAATCTTCTTGTATCTCCTGAGGCTTGTTTTGTGACCAATTATATGGTCAATTTTGATGAAGGTACAACCATTCTGCAAATTGATCTTGAGGTTCCTCAGAAAACTGGAAATAGATCTATCTTGAGACCCAGCTATACCACTCCTGGGCATATACTCAAAAGATTCCTCACTGTACTACAGGGACACATGTTCCCTTATCTGTGATAGCCAGAAGTTGGACACAACCCAAATATCCCATAACAAAAGAATGGATACAGAAAATGTGATTCAGTTTTCCAATGTAATGCTATTCAGGTATTAAGAATGAGAAAATCATGAGCTTGCAGTCAAATTAATGGAACTAGAAAATATTATGATGAATGAGGTAACACAATCTAAAAGGACATACATGTTATGTACTCACTAATAAATGGATATTATTCAAAAAGCACAGAGTACCCAGGAAACAACCCAGAGGATTCAAGAAGGCTAGCATCAGAAGAGCTCAAATGAGGATGCTTCAATTCTACTTGGAAGGGAGTAGGAAGTAGAAAACAATCAGAGGAGTCAGAAGGAGGAAGAGACATGGTGGGAGAGGGGAGGAGGAGGGGAAAATGAGAACATGATCAGATGTGTGTGGGGAATACAGGAGAGAAGCCCTGAGGGCCAGCAGAATCAATGCAAGTATGCAACCTTGAGGGGGTGGTGTGGAAGGTGAACATACCCTCTAGAAAGTACCAAAGACTCAAGGGGTCAAGACTCAATGGGAGGGACCTTAGATGAAATGCCCACCAGTGGAGAGAGGGAACTTACAGAATCTACCTTCAGTATGGGGTTGCCATCACAGAGTCAAAAACTCTGATCCTGAATTGTTCCTCTCTAAAAAATTTGCAGGGACAAAAATGGAGAAGAGATTGAGGTAAAGGAGGACCAGTGACTGGCCCAAACTGGGACTCATCTCAATGGGAGACTCCAAGGTCTGACACTATTACTGGTGTACTTACAGACAGGAGCCTAGCATGGCTGCCCTCTGAGAGGCCCAACCATGAGATGACTGAGACAGATCTAGATATTTACACCAAACTGTTGAACTAAAGTTGGAGACCCCTGTGATTGAATTAGGAAAAGGCTGGAAGAAGCTGAGGAGGGCGATCTGATAGCAAGGCCAGCAGTCTCAACTAACCTGGACCCCTGAGACTTCTCAGATACTGAGCTACCAATCAGAGAGCATACATGAGCTGTTCCAAGGCTCCCAACACATATACAGGAGAAGACTGCCTGGTCTGGCCTCAGTGGGAGAAAATACACCTAACCCTCTAGAGACTTTAGGCCTTTGGGAGTAGGGATGCCTGGGGGAGTAAGGGAGTCAGGCTAGGACTTTCTCTTGAAGACACAGGAAAGGAGGAATAGGATGATAGACTGTGGATGGGCAGACTGGGATGGGGGCAATGACTGGATTGTAAAACAAAATAAAAGTAATAAGTAAAATAGCATTAATTATATGTTGATATTAAAAGGAGGTACAGTAGGACTGGAGACATGACTAAGTTCAGCACTTAGTACAATGGCTCCCACCCAATCAACTTTAACACCCTTTCCAGGAAATCTCCCTAGAACATCACACATTTGCACATATAGACACAAAGTCCACACCCACATACACACAGAAGCACACATTATAAATAATAAAAATAAAATTCTTCAAACGGTAATGCAGTAGATGAAATATACTAGCAGCACTGTACAACGTACAGATAACAGTCAGCAGGAATTAACAATAAACTAGATCAAGACGTTGTACTTCAGACAGTCACTACTATGGCAGAATCATGAAATGTCCCACACTGCTTCATGTGTTAGGTGTGTGGTTTCCAGCTGGTGATATGAGTGACTAGAATAGTTCTGGAAACTTTAGGAAGTGCTTCCTACCATCAGAGTTATCTGCTTTCTGTTCTTTCCTGTGTTTCTCTTCTTAGAAACTTAAGGGTCCTTTGAAAAGTCAGTTGTGTTATGTAGGTAAAAATGTCTGGGGAACCACAAAGTTCCTCATGCCATGCTGTGTGTAGTTGGCTGGGGATGCTCTGGGTTCCTCCAGCTTGAAGTTAGCCCCAAAAAACCTAGGGCAGACCTGAGTTAAATAGGGAGGGTGAGAGGGGGAAGGGGCTGGGGAGGAATATTTAATTGAATCAACCCTCTCTCTGGCCTTCAGGTACCTCATTAGTATGTAAATCTCTCTAGGGCCTGGGGTCTGTTTGTCAAGCCCTCCACCTGTGTAAGTGACTAAAAGGTGCAGGTTGATTGGAGATTAGCCCTCCTGTCAGGAGCCTGGGTTCTGGGGGAGTGGCTGAACCCACAACCCAAGAACCAGGATACCCTTCCACAGTCTGACAGTGTTAGATTGTGTTTTGCTAAGACAAACATGTGACACAGGTAAAAGTCTAAGGCAGATTCATGAAGGAACATTTTTGGTGAGGCAGACACAGGAGAGAGGATATTCTGCTAAAGCAAGCAAATGAAAAGGCACATGATAAAGGATTCTTCACTAATGACACGCAGACACACATGTGCTGATACAAGACATATGGTGAGGCAAGACCCAGGGAGGACACATCATGGTTGGAGGGAGTATAAATAGATATAATAGACTGTGATGGTGCTGAGCTTAGCTTGATGGTAGAACTAGCTGTACAGACCTTGTTCATCTTGAGTCTTCTCTGATCTTCATTTAGCTGAGAGAGACACAACTAAGAACTTCTAACATTCGGGCTGGTCCCTGCTCCTGACTCAAGAAGAGGCTAAGGCCTGGCTTTCTCTGCTAGGTAGTGCCACCACTACTGATTCATGTTTATTATCTTGACTCCATCAAATTGTACTGCTGATACATCCATGAAGTGTTTGTGATTGGATCTAGATGCTGCTATTGACCTGTGAACTGAACTGCCAATTTCCAGACAATACAAATGAATGAGAATTGTTCCAAAAAATCACATTTCTAAACAGGTCGCCTTCCTCCTATCCATTCTTTTCCACTACCTATGGTGGGTAGTGGGCTAAAAGGAAGGTTACAGTGTTTAAAACCAGCATTAAAAGCAGCCTTTTAAAAAATTAAAGTTACACATAATTTCTCCTATCTTAAATTGTTTTCTTGGCTTACATATTACCAAGCTTCTGACTAACAAATTAGCAGAGGGCTCAATAAAAAGAGAAATGTTAAGGGCTAGTTGGGATCAAAATAAAAGGTTATATTATGTTGTGAGATGTATTAAGTAAATTTGTGATTATTACCTCATCAGAACTGCTTTTTTAAACTGTTTACTTATAATGTAAGTTAAATCTTCTTTGAACCTTAAGTATAGCCAAAGTATTATAATTTCAAGCACAATTTATTTTGCTTCCTGGAATTTTTTTATTAAACTGCTTACCCATAAAAATTCTTAATCTTTCATAAACAGATACTGAAGATTTTGATAAAAATCCTATTATTATAAATGACAGAGGTTTGTACTATGACTATGCAAATATTGAATATAAATGTTTGTGCCATATTTTCCTTGTTGAGGAATTATTTCCTCTGTGAAAGAAGGGATCTAAACTATAGACAAATTTCATGCTTAAATAGTAAAAATTCCTCATCCGTTTGTGGCTCTTCATTTCATTTAATTGGAATTTAAAATCCAAGTGACTGAAAGGAAAGCAGCGATCTAATTAAATTTTTCATTATACACATGAAGAAACAGATATAGAGGAAAAGTAATTGGTTTATTGTCAGGATGGTACTCAACAAATAGCAGTAGAAAAGCAGAACAGTGTGTGTGTGTGTGTGTGTGTGTGTTTGTGTGTGTGTGTGTGTGTGTGTGTGTGTGTGTGTATGTGTGTGTGTGTGTTTCTCTATATGTGTTAAAAATAAATAAAAATATTTAATTTTTAGTTTGTAGTTTATTATTTCTATGTGCAGTGTGTGGACCTAACTTAAACTTACGATTATCATTTAATTTTATTTTGAAGTGAAACAGGATATCAGTAGTAGTTATGACAGAAATTATATTGAAATTTAAAGTATAAACTATGTCTGTGTAAATCTTGCATAATACCCTGACCTCTAAACATATTACACAGAAAAGTGAAGTGATGATTTAAGAATTCTATTTAATCTCAGTGGAATGCAAAAGTCACTTAAGACATTTACTTTCAATCTATCTATCTATCTATCTATCTATCTATCTATCTATCTATCTATCTACCTACCTATAATATAAATAAATAATATGTTGAATAAAAGGCATAAATGCAGGAGAAATCATAAATGCAGGAGAAATCAAACATATATTAAAGTATAATAATTTGTTGCCATAGATTATTTTTGAATAGTTACAACCCTGTTTTATGTGTTTGTCTATATTAACTTGTATATGTTACTCTAGATGAGCTTTCAGTTTTAGAAATACCCTGGTGACATGGTTAAAAATAATGCTTTTCTGGTCGAATCAGCCCTTTGTTAATCTCAGTGTGATTTAATATACTCTGTGCTGTCATTGCAATCAGCACATTTCCTTGCACTATCTTTAGGAGAAAAGGTTTCTATAAATTAAAATTTCTATAAAATAAAAATGAATAGTGGAACCTGAGCTGCTTTGTGAAACCAGCAACTTTTCCTGCTTTTGATTTTGGCAATTCTTGTTTTTATGATATCCTTAAGAGTTTGTTTGACAGTCAAATGGAAGCATATGTGCACTTGTCACTACCATTTTTTATTGGTTCTTTGACAATTTTTTTACATGTATGTAGTATATACTGTTTAGCCTTATACCCATGTTCTCTTATTATCTCTCATTTCCTTTATACCTCCCCCATCTTATCTTCATGTCATTTGTTTGACTTTGTGACCTTGATGTTAACAAGATGCATATGTATGGACAAGGGTTTGGAACAGCCTACTGAAGCCTATGGGATCACTGTTTGGTACACAACAGTCTACCACAACCCCTTAGCTGATACAAGTTCATCAGGGCATGGTGTGGCTCCATGACTCCTGCCTGGATCCATGACTGAGCTGCTGACAGAAGCATCCTTTTGCAGGCCCAGTTCAGGTAAGTATGCCTGTGCTGCATTAAGATCATGCTCATGTGGTCTGTGCATTTGTTTCATATCATTTTTTCCTATTTTGTGGTATTTACATTATTTCAACAGTTTTCTTCAAGGGAACCTGAGTGAGAGCAAAGGTAGTAAAAACATTCTATCCAGTGGTGAGCTCAAAACTGTCATTTATTTCAATTTATGTTTAAAAGCCAAGACTTTTTTTTATTTCTCTTACTCTATGCAAAGGGAGTTCTTTTGATTAAAGTTGAACATAAGCATCAGTTTACATATTTAAACACAAATAATTAGGACTACAGGTTGGTGTCATTTCAATTCAGAAAAACCATAGTATTGAGGTCATTTTAGCACAGGGTTTACTTATTTTTTTTGATTGTTTATTTGTTTTTGAGAGGGATGTTATGGTGTTATGGTAACTTTTAAGCATGTATTCTCTTTTCTTTTATTTTATTTTTATTGGATATTATATTTACATTTCAGATTTTATCCCCTTACCACCATTACCCTCACCACCCAGGAACCTCCTATCCCATCCCCCCTCCTCATGCTTCTATGAGGATATGCTCCCATCTACCACCCCCCACTCCTACCTTCCCACCCACAAATTCCTCCCCAATTGGTGTTCAGCCTTCATGGGATCAAGGATCTACTCTCCCACTTATGCCCAACAAGGCCATCCTCCCCTACATATACAGCTGGAGTCATGGGTCCCTATCTATGTGCTCTGAGGCTGGTAGTTTAGAAACTGGGGAACTCTGGTTGGTTGGTATTGTTGCTCTCATCATGCTGCCACAAATCTTTTCTGTTCCTTCAGTCTTCTCTCTAACTTCTCCAATGAAAAATACTTGATTAGATCAGTGGTTAGTTATGAGCATCTGCCTCTGAATGTGTCAGACTCTGGCAGACCTCTAAGGAGACAACTATATCAGGCTCTTGTCAGCATGCACTTCCTGACATTCACATCAGTGTCCAGCTTAGGTGACTGTACATGGGATGGATACCCAGGTGGAATGGCTTCCAGGTGGCCCCTCCTTCAGTTTCTGTCCAACACTTTGTCTCCATATTTTCTCCCTTGAGTACTTTTGTTACTCGTTCTAAGTAGGACTGAGGTATCTACACTTGGTGTTCCTTCTTCATGAACTTCATGTGGTCTGTGAGTTGAGTCTTGCCTACTCTAAGCTTTTGGGTTAATAGCCGCTTATCAGTGAATAAATACCATGTGTGTTCTTTTGTGATTGGGTTAACTCACTCAGGATGATATTTTCTAGTTCCATACATTTACCTAAGAATTTCTCAAATTCATTATTTTTAATAGCTGAGTAATATTCCATTGTGCAAATGTACCACGTTTTTTTGTATCTATTCCTCTTTTTGAAGGACATCTGGGTTCTTTCCAGCTTCTGGCTATTATAAATAAAGCTGCTATAACATAGTGGAGCATGTGTCCTTGTTATATGTTGGAGCATTTTCTGGGTATATGCCCAGGAGTTGTATAGCTGGATCCTCAGGTAATGCTATGTCCAATTTTCTGAAGATCTGCCAGACTGATTTCCAGAGTGGTTGTACCAGCTTGCAATCCCACCAACAATGGAGGAGTGTTCGTCTTTCTCCGCATCCTTGCCAGCATCTGCTATCACCTGAGGTTTTTTTCTTAGCCATTTTGACTGGTATGAGGTGGTATCTCAGGGTGGTTTTGATTTGCATTTTCCTAATGACTAAGGATGTTGAGAAATTCTTAAGGTGCTTCTTGGACCTTAAATTTCCTCTGTTGAGAATTCTTTGTTTAGCTCTCTACCCCATTTTTTTCTTTTTATTGGATATTTTACTTACATTTCAGGTGCCATCCCCTTTCCCCATTCCCTCCACTAAAAAACACCCTTTCCTTTTTGCTTTTATACAATTTTTTTGACTGTTAATCAAAGGCTTTATAAGTTTGGTAATGCTCAGTCAGAAGTGTGACCCAATACCCAACCTGGATATATAATCTATCTTTGACTGTTGGATACATATGAACATCTGTCTCCATTCCCCTCCCCTCTCTCTTTTGCACTCTTCCACTCTTTCATCACCTAGCTTCTCCTCTCCTTCTTCTCCTCTCCTTACTCCTTCTCTTCCTCTCAGTATTTCTTCCCCCTTAGCTCCCCCTACATATCATCCTTCCTGTTAAAAAAAAATCTTTTCTCTCATAATACAATAAGAGCATAATTATGCCTATTTGTACCAGTGAGTTGCAAGATAGTCCTAATAACCAGTCCATCATTTTGTTGACTACCCAGAACCTCTGTCATCTCTACTAACTAAAACACTTAGTTTTGAACCTGTCTTTCTTTTTCCCCTTGGCTTTTGAATGATTATCAGCTAAAAACCATTCACTTAGATCTTTTCTCTCAAAGTAAATAGTCAGAATTGGCTATGAGATATAAGTTTTCAACTCCGTCAGAAATCCAGACTGACTTAGTTAACTGAAATTAGGGGAAGCATTAAGCATAGCTTCTAAAACTTAGCCAATTTATAGAGACCACTTAACACCTGGACAGCCCCTATACTACCAAATGTTGGAGCATCAAATCTTCAACCTTCTGGCCCAGAACCATCTGACAAACCTTAGTGGTGCAGAATTATTAAGGGATGATTACTCTATCTAGGCAGATATAATTAGTCGACTAAACTGCAAGTGTGTCCTTTTCTGGACAGTAATTTGTCTGTAGATGGAAAGAGGCAATTCTTGCCTAGTGGCTGCCTCCCCACCATTGGAGTAACTCCAAAGATGCTCAATTTCTTCTTAGAATCCAAGACAGGAAGCTGTCAGGAGCAGACAGGTCTCTAATCAAAATGAACATTAATATAGAAATGTTTGTATCATCAGTTCTATGGACTTCTGACGTTTTGAAAACCAACAATCTATGTAAGGTAACCTGGACTGTTGTCTGTTAACTCCTCTCAGCTATTTCTAAATAAAACATAGAGAACATCCTAACAATAAACTCCAAGCCATGAATTTGCTATAGTCCCTTAACTCACAGGCTAACCATCTCAAATCAATTTAAAAGTTTAAGAACTGGGTCTAAGCCTTGTAATCCTAACTGTGTTATACAGGCACAATGCCCATGAGAGTATCAATATTCATCTCACTTTTATATCAATAAGAAGCTCGTACCAATGACAGCCTTAAATTTGAGATCAAAGTAAATTTTGTACTGTTTAAAAAATTATAACTTCATTTTGATAATAATTATACACATTTCTACCAATAGGTTATGGCTATGCAATAAATCCTAGCTAATCCTCCCTATTCCAACAAAACCACTACTTTTCCCCAGAAAGGCAGCCCACCTTTGTCCCCAAGCCCAAGGAATAGGGGCACTGACTCTTCTTTAACTTCTTCAAGCTGATTACCGGTGTTGAGATATTAGAAGAGTGGTGGGGGGAAGAGTAGATTGATAAGCCTCTGATGCTGTGTCTTCACTGCATCCAGATGGAATTCCAGGACATCGGAGGTTTGAGCAGGTGTGCTCAGTTTGCTTGATGAGTAAATACACCAAGGCTGTGTATTCTTCAATATACAATTTCAGAACAAGTTTTAGTATCAAGATAATTTTTTTTTCTAGAGGTCTGACATTTTTTTTAAAGATGTTGGTTCTAACAACTTCCCCCCTTCTTTTTATTAAGTTGGTTACAATATTTGCATTTCAAATTTTATCCCCTTATCCTATTTCCCCCACCACCCAGGAACCCCTTATCCTATCCCCCCTCCTTGTGCTTCTATGAGGGTGTGATTATCCAGTTTCTATGATGCTGTTTCCATTAACATAAACTGCCTCCTAACTTTCTAAATCCTTCCATTTGTGTTATTAAATCTATTTTTCTTTTCTTTTCTTTCTTTCTTTTTTCTTCTTTTTTTCTCTTTTTCTTTTTCTTCATCTTTTTTTAAAAAAATTGGGTATTAAATTTACAATTAAGATTTTATCCCCTTACCCCCCTTCCTCCCACCACCCAGAAAACTCCTATCCCATCCTCCCTCCTCGTGCTTCTATGAGGCTGTGCCCGCACATTCCCCCTTCCACCATTACCCTCTTCCCACCTTCACATTTGCCCCCCCCCACTCTGTGTTCGTTTTCATGGGACCAAGAATCTCCTCTCCCATCTATGCCCGACAAGGTCATCCTCCCCTACATATACCTCTGCGGTCATGGGTCCCTTCCTATGTGCTCCCAGGCTAGTGGTTTAGACCCTGGGGGGCTCTGATTGTTTGGTATTGTTGCTTTCCTCCTGGGGTCATAAACCCTTTCTGCTCTTTAAGTCTTCTCTCTAAGTTCTCCATTGAAAAACCCTTGATTAGATCACTGGTTAATTGTGAATATCGTCCTCTGAATGTGTCACTTTTTGGCAGACCTCTAAGGAGACAGCTATATCATGCTCTAGCCAGCACGCACTTCCAGCTATCCAAATCAGTGTCTAGCTTAGGTGACTGTACCTGGTATGGATACCCAGGTGGAATGGTCTCCAGATGGCCCCTCCTTCAGTTTCTGTCCCACGTTTTGTTTCCATATTTGCTTCCTTGAGTGATTTTGTTACTCGTTCTAAGTAGAACAGAGGCATCCCCTCTTGGTCTTCCTTCTTCATGAGCTTCATGTAGTCTGTGGGTTGGGTCTTCGCTATTCCAAGCTTTTGGGCTACTGTCCACTTATCAGTGAGTAAATACCTTGTGTGTTCTTTTGTGATTGGGTTAACTCACTCAGGATGATAATTTCTAGATCCATCCATTTACCTAAAAATTTCTCGAATTCATTATTTTTAATAGCTGTGTAATATTCCATTGTGTAAATGTACCACATTTTTTGTATCCATTCCTCTGTTGAGGGAAAGTTCTTTCCAGCTTCTGGCTATTATAAATAAGGCTGCTAT
Source organism: Rhabdomys pumilio (assembly GCA_030674055.1). Taxonomy (NCBI): domain Eukaryota; kingdom Metazoa; phylum Chordata; class Mammalia; order Rodentia; family Muridae; genus Rhabdomys; species Rhabdomys pumilio. The sequence continues at coordinate 24,043,579 of JANHMN010000019.1, forward strand.
GAAGATAGTGGAGCATATGTCCTTGTTACATTTTGTAACATCTTCTGCGTATATGCCCAGGAGTGGTGTAGCTGGATCCTCAGGTAGTACTATGTCCAGTTTTCTGAGGAACCGCCAGACTGATTTCCAGAGTGGTTGTACCAGCTTGCAATCCCACCAACAATGGAGGTGTGTTCTTCTTTCTCCAAATCTTTGCCAGCATCTACTATCACCTGAGGTTTTTATCTTAGCCATTCTGATTGGTGTGAGGTGGTATCTCAGGGTTGTTTTGATTTGCATTTTCCTGATGACTAAAGATGTTGAGCATTTCTTAAGGTGCTTCTCAGCCCTTCGAGTTTCCTCTGTTGAGATTTCTTTGTTTAATCCTGTACCCCATTTTTTCATAGGGTTATTTGGTTGTTTGGAGTATAATTTCTTGAGTTCTTTGTATATCTTGGATATTAGCCTCTATCAGTTGTAGGATTGGTTAAGATCTTTTTCCAATCTGTTTGTTGCCGTTTTGTCTTATTGACAATGTCCTTTGCCTCACAGAAGCTTTGCAACTTTATGAGGTCCCATTTGTTAATTCTTGATCTTAGAGCATAGGCCATTGGTGTTCTGTTCAGAAACTTTTCCCCTGTGCCTAGGTATTCGAGGGTCTTCCCCACCTTCTCTTCTATTAGTTTCAGTATATCTGGTCTTAAGTGAAAGTCTTTTATCCACTTTGATTTGAGCTTTGTAGAAGGAGATATGAATGGTTTGATTTGCATCCTTCTACATGTTGACTTCCAGTTGAACCAGCACCATTTGCTGAAAGTGCTGTCCTTTTTTCACTGGATGGTTTTAGCTCCTTTGTCAAAGATCAAGTGACCATAAGTATGTGGGCTTATTTTTGGATCTTCAGTTCTATTCCATTAATCTTCCTGCCTGTCTGTGTACAATACCATGCAGTTTTTATTACTATTGCCCTTTAGTACAGTTTGAGGTCAGGGACGGTGATACCCCAGAAGTTCTTTTGTTGTTGAGAATAGTTCTCGCTATCCTGGGATTTTTGTTGTTCCAAATAAATTTGCAAATTGCTCTTTCTATCTCTATGAAGAATTGATTTGGAATTTTGATGGGGATTGCATTGAATCTATACATTGCTTTTGGCAAGATGGCCATTTTTACTAAATTAATCCTGCCAATCCAGGAGAATGGGAGATCTTTCCATCTTTTGAGGTCTTCTATTTGTTTCTTCAGAGACTTGAAGTTCTTGTCATACAGATCTTTCACTTGCTTGGTTAGATTAACTCCAAGATATTTTATATTGTTTGTAACTATTATTGTGTGAGGTGCAATGTATGCTTTAAGCTTTAGTAAGATTTCTTTTATGTATGTGGGTGCCCTTGCATTTGGGGCATAGATGTTCAGAATTTCAAGTTCCTCTTGATACATTTTACCTTTGATGAATATGAAGTGTCCTTCTTTATCTTTTTTGATTACTTTTGGTTGAAAAATTATTTTATTTGATGTTAGAATAGTTACTCCAGCTTGTTTCTTGGGACCATTTGCTTGGAAAATTGTTTTCCAGCCATTTGCTCTGAGGTAGTGTTTGTCTTTTTCATAAAGGTGCATTTCCTGTTTGCAGCAAAATGTTGGGTCCTGTTTATGTATCCATTATGATAGTCTATGCCTTTTTAATGGGAAATTAAGTCCATTGATATTGAGAGATATTAAGGAAAAATGAATGTTGTTTCCTGTTATTTTTGTCATTGGCAGTGGAGTTATGTTTGTATAGCTAACTTCTTTCAGGGATGTTGGAAGATTACTTTCTTGCTTTTTCTAGGTTATAGTTTCCCTCTTTGTGTTGGAGTTTTCCACCAATTATCCTTTGAAGTGCTGGGTTTGTGGTAAGATATTGTGTAAATTTGAATTTTTCATGGAATATTTTGTTTTCTCCATCAATATTGATTGAGTGTTTTGCTGCGTATAGTAGTCTGGGCTGGCATTTGTTTTCTCTTAGGGTCTGTATTATATCAGTGCAGGATCTTCTGGCTTTTATGGTCTCTGGTGAGAAGTCTGGTATAATTCTTATACGTCTGCCTTTATATGTTACTTTACCTTTTTCCCTTATTGCTTTTAGTATTTTTCTTTGTCTTGTACATTTGATATTTTGATTCTTATGTGGCAGGAAGTATTTCTTTTCTGGTCTAAAGTATTTGGAGTTCTGTAGGCTTCTTGTATATTTATGGACATCTCTTTCTGTAGGTTAGGGAAGTTTTTCTCTATAATTTTGTTGAGAATATTTACTGGTCCTTTAAGTTGGGAGTCTTCCCCCTCATTTATACCTATTATCCTTAGGTTTGGCCTTCTCATTGTGTCTTGGATTTCCTGTATGTTTTGGGTTAGTAGCTTTTTGTGTTTTGCATTTTCTTTGACAGTTGTGTCAATGTTTTCCATGGTATCTTCTGCACATGAGATTCTCTCTTCTATCTCTTGTATTCTGTTGGTGATACTTGTGTCTATGACTCCTGATCTTTTTTTTAGGTTTTCTATCTCGAGAGTAGTCTCTCTTTGTGATTTCTTTATTGTTTCTACTTCTGTTTTCAGATCTTGAATCTTTTGTTTGATTCCTTCTCCTGTTTGGTTATTTTTTCTAGCAATTCCTTAAGGGATTTTTGTGTTTCTTCTTTAAGGGCTTCTATCTGTCCACCAGTGTTCTCCTTAAATTCTTTGAGGGTGTTATTTATGTCCTTCTTAAGGTCGTCTATCATTGTCATGAGAAGTGAGTTTAATTCTGAGTCTTGCCTTTCCAGTGTGGTGGGGTGTTCAGGGCTTGTTATGATGAGGGAACTGGGTTCTGATGATGCCGTGTAACTTTGGATTCTGTTGCTTACATTCCTGCGCTTGCCTTTTGCCATATGGTTAACTCTAGTGCTGCCAGTATTTGCTGCCTCTGGCTGAAGCCTGCCTTTCCAGTTATCTTGCTTTTGTCTTATCTTTTTGGGGTCCATATGTCTCTGTGATCTTCTCTAGCTGCTCTGAGTACTGTGGTACCTCTAGGATGCCTCAGGATATGGTGCCTCCAAGGTAGCAGACCAGCTAGTTGTCTGTTCATCTGGGTGCAGTGTCTTCTCTAGGATGTCTCTGGATCAGGTGCCCACTGCTCCGAGTGCTGTGTTTGCTCTAGGATGTCTCAGGATATGTTGTCTGTTGCTCTGAGTTCCGTTGTTCCTCTGCCACTCTGGGTTCAGTGGTACCTCTGCTACTCTATCACTCTGGGATCAATGGACCGTCTAGGTTGTCTCCAGAGGAGTCCTGGGTCAACACAGGAGTGGGCCGGGGTGCAGGCCTGAACCAGGTCTCAGATCCACGAAAGGGGTGGAAGGGGAGAGCCACTCAGCAGGGGCAGGGAGGTTGGGTTTCTGCTGGAATCTGAGTGCTCCCCGCTCTCAGCTATAGGCGTAGGGCCCTGTATGGGTCTTACCTACCTCTCTGGGATCAGTGGACCCTCTATGATATCTTGGGAGTAGTCCGTCTACCCAACTTTTTATATAGGGTTATTTGGTTGTCTGGAGTCTAATTTCTTGAGTTTATTTTTTTATATATTGGATATTAGCCCTCTATCTGATGTAGGATTGGTAAAGATCTTTTCCCAATCTGTTGGTTGCTGTTTTGTCTTATTGACAATGTCCTTTGCCTTACAGAAGCTTTGCAATTTTATGAGGTTCCATTTGTCAATTCTTGATCTTAGAGCATAAGCCATTGATGTTCTGTTCAGGAACTTTTCCCCTGTGCCTAGGTATTCGAGGGTCTTCCCCACATTCTCTTCTATTAATTTAAGTGTTTCTGGTTTTATGTGAAGGTCCTTTATCGACTTCACTTCAGCTTTGTACAAGGAGATAAGAATGGATTGATTTGCATCCTTCTACATGCTGACTTCCAGTTGAACCAGCACCATTTGCTGAAAATGCTGTCCCTTTTCCACTGGATGGTTTTAGTTCCTTTTTCAAAGATCAAGTGATCATAGGTGTGTGGCTTCATTTCTGGATCTTCAATTCTATTCCATTGATCTTCCTGCCTGTCTCTGTACCACTACCATGGAGTTTTTTTTAATCACTATTGCTCTGGAGTACAGTTTGAGGTCAGCGATGGTGATTTCCCTAGAAGTTCTTTTATTCTTGAGAATAGTTCTTGCTATCCTGTTTTGTGTTGTTTTGTTTTGTTATTCCAAATGAATTTGCAAATTGCTCTTTCTGTCTCTATGAAGAATTTATTTGATGGGGATTGTGTTGAATCTGTAGATTGCTTTTGGCAAGATAACCATTTTTACTAAGTTAATCCTGCCAATCCAGGAGTATGGGAAATCTTTCCATCTTCTGAGATCTTCTATTTGTTTCTTCAGAGACTTGAAGTACTTGACATACAGATCTGTCACTTGCTTGGTTAGATTCACTCCAAGGTATTTTATATTATTTGTGACTATTGTGACGGGTATTATTTCCCTAATTTCTTTCTCAGCCTGTTTATCCTTTGAGTAGACAAAGGCTATTGATTTTTTTTGATTTGATTTTATATCCAGCCACATTGCTGAAGTTGTTTATCAAGTTTAGGAGTTCTCTGGTGGAAGTTTTAGGGTCACTTAAGTATACTATCATATCATATGCAAATAGTGAAAATTTGACTTCTTTTTTTCATATTTGTATCCCTTTGACTCCCTTTTGTTGTCTAATTGCTGTGGCCAGGACTTCCAGTACTATATTGAGTAGGAAGGCTAAGAGTGGGCAGCGTTGTCTAGTCCCTGATTTTAGTGGGATTGAGGATGTATTCTCATTGTACATTATGTGTCAAATCTAATTTCAGAATGGATGGATACCCTAATAATAGCAATGCCATGACTGCATTAGTTGATACCTACTACTCTCAAGTTAGAACTGTAGTTCCTAGTGTTTATGAAAGGGTAAGACTATTGATACCTTATTTATCATGAAAGTTTGTGTAGTACTTTATTTCATGGTGAAAGCAAGATAGCAGGGAGAAACTTTGCAGCTCAATTTCATCTTGCTTTTAAAAATTTTACACCTAGGGTAGTTAGTGTCTTCAAGTCATAGGAACTGAAATTCTAGTTCTGGTGGAAAACCAGATTAGTGCAATAGCTTATGTTATTTGGGGGCAACTACTGACTTCTTTAATGGCATTTGATTAGGAAGTACCACAAAATATTTAGTCATGTAAAATATCTGCCTTCTAGCTATTTTTAAAGTGTGTGTGTGTGTGTGTGTGTGTGTGTGTGTGTGTGTGTGTGTGTGATTAGCTTATGAAACAGCAGCTTTCCATAATTTTCACATATCTTTATTTTGGTTAACCCATGCTCCTTACCTGTGATGGCTATTATTGTCAACTTGACTACATCTGGAATGAACTACATTCTAGAAATGGAAGACACTTGCCTTTAATATGGAATTTGGGTGGGAAGACACACCTTTATTCTATTCCATTCTATCTGCTGGAACTCTGCATAGGAACATAGTCTTTTGATTTTGCCTGCTTGCCCTCACATTGCTAACACATTTATCCTTTTACTGGAATTATAGCCTACTTCTTTAAGATTCCAGTATATACTGAAGACCAATTATAACATCCAGCCTTATGTACTGATCAATTCCACTGGATTCTTGGACTTCCTCTTTATGGCCACTCATTGTTTGATTAACTGGATTGCAGCCTGTTTGTCATTCCAATCATTATTATTTTTGTGTAGAGGGATTTATTCTATAAGTTCTGTTACTCAAGAAAACACTGACTAATATAGCACCATTTCCTCTTCCCCACTGTACCACTTTTATCCATGCATCACTTTTCCTATGCACAATGTTCCTTCTTTCTACTTTTCTACTACATATCTTATAATAACACCCCTTCCGTAAATGTCACCCACTCAAATATACCCTTTATTATTTATTGTACTCCAGAAAACTAAAGATTCAAAGCTAGGATCCAAAGGGGGGTGGAAAATGCACAATATTTACTCCTTCTTGAGTTCTTGACTTACTACCACAGACTTTTTATTCAACTCTGTACATTTGGTTGCAAATTATTTTTCTTTACTGATTAATAAAAGTACACTGTATATGTTTACTACATTTTACATATTAATTCTTCTTTTGGTGAACATAAAAGTAGATTCTGTTTTCCAGCTATTGTAATAAGAGAAGAAATGAAATTAAAGAGTCAGTGATTCTCTGCTTGTATATAAATTCCTCAGAGCATATACCTGGTAGTGATATAATAGTAAATTTTTAGATTTTCAAGGAATCTTAGCACTGATTTCTATATTGGCCACACAAATCTACACTCCACAAAAATATACCTTTTCCCTGGAACCTCTTCAAAAATTATTTAGTTAATATTTTGGTCATAACCATTTGGATCAGACTGATTTCTAATTTCAAAAAAGTTTTAATTTTTATCTCTATAATATATAAGTAACTGGACCTTTAATTCTAGCCTTACTGCCATCATGTTTTCAGATATTAAATCTGATCCAGAACATATAAATAAGTTCTTATGTGAAACACACATCAAATGTGATTGTAACTACTTCAAAAAATTTAGTGTTATACATTAAATTTTACAAATACATTTAAATACTAAACCTTCAGTTAGTGCTATATTGCTACAATCTATATTCCGCTTTACTTGTTGTTTGTAGGATTTTAACATTTAACATTACATTTTAAAATTAATATTTTAAACTTTATTAGAAATTATTTTTTTAATTTGCCTCAGTTTCTCAGCCTATTTATTTACTAGATTATTTGTTTTCTGAATGTAAATTTTTTGAGTACTTTGAAATGTCTAGTTATTAATTTTCAGTCATAGGACAAATATTACATACCATTTTACATACTACCTTTTTCTTCAATGTACAGCTTCATTTGTTATGTAGAAAAATTTTGTGTATTTTGTGTATTTTGGCCATATTTCAAGAACTGTTACATGCTACTCAGAAAGTCCTTGTCTGTATCTTGATGTGTACTTCTTACTTTTCATTCTAGTAGCTACAAAATTAGATTTGTAATAACCTCAAAAACAGTAAAACAAACAGGAACAAATTTGAAATGCACCAAATCCAAGAATTGTAAGACTTGGTACAATAGAAGCTTTACAACATTGATGGGAGAAATTGGGGAGATATTAAAAGTCAGAAAGCCCTCACATAATCATGTTTGAAAAATATTAATATCACAAATATGACTTTGTTAATAAACAAAATATCCTGGGGCTAAATACAGAACACTGGTTCTCCCTTGAAGGTAGTCAAGGGGAAAGAGCCTAGGCAGGGGCAAGACCTTGTCTTATGAGAAATTAGGGTTGCTTTTAAACATAATAATATTAACCAGTATTAATTCTAAGTTACTTTTCAGTGGGAGCTGGCCCACCTCTCTGAGTTCCTCTGGAACCAGAAAATGTAGAGTCTCTGTTATTTAACACACACACACACACACACACACACACACACACACAGAGAGAGAGAGAGAGAGAGAGAAAGAGAGAGAGAGAAATTTTGAAAATGATTTTAATCTTTACTTCTAAATTCTTCTTTTTCATAAAAATTCTCCCTCCAATCTGCTTCCTTTTTCCTCAGCACTTATACATCTTTCAAAATATGTGATCACATGGTAAAAGTCCAACATGAGTTTACACATAAATTCAAATCATAAATTGAAAAAAGTTTACAACAGAAATATTTGCAGATACTCCCATTAAAACTAGACATTCATTATCTGTCACTAGCTTCAAAGGTTCAGGGAGAATTAAAAATATTTTTTTGTGACTAAATTATTATTGAAGATTTGGTAAGATAAACCCAGTAAATATTTTATCTTTTGTCCTTGAACCTACAATAAATCATTAGTTTCCTTTCATAACCGTTGGTTAATTATTTTACAATTTCTTGGAATGTGTTTTAAATTGTAATTGCTTACTTTCTATCTCAGAAACAATTATCTCATGACATGTAGATACTGGCAGAGTTCTAATTGCAGTTTTTATATCAGAAAGGACTTTAATGGCATAATATTATAAAGGGCTTAATAATTAATAGTATGATTTTATGAATTCTTATAGGATTATCTTTAGGAATTAAGAAATCATCTATTTGTCTAAATAGCATCACTATAGGAGAGTACATCTTCATTGATCTGCAAACTTCTCAGCAAAATTATATATATATATATATATAGTATAATATATATGCAAGTGGTAAAGCGTATTAATAGCAGGAATATTTTCTAAAATGTAGTCCTTTCAGCCTTACTGAGAAGGGCTTATCCATTATACTTTTACAGTCTATGGTGAAATCATCACAGGAAGACGATCTGCTAGTTTTTTTGCCTTTTCGAGATGGCTTCTCCACAAAACCCGCACACAGATACAATGCAAACACCAACAACATTCTTCACAGAAGTGGAAGTAAATATTTCATAAACATTTATAATGAAAAACTCAAAAGAACTTCATATAATCAAAGCTATCTTAAACAGGAAATACGTTCCTAGAAATATTGCCATATAAACTGTATGACAGAATCATAATAACAAAAACTATCTGGTGGGGCATAGTCATAGATCTATGAATTAGGATAGAGAATCTATATGTAAACCCATGAAATTGTAGCTATCTGTTTTTTGAAAAAGTATTTATAAATAAACATTGGAGGAGAGACAGCCATAAAAGCCGTAGCAGTGCTGAAAAAGCTACGAATATTGCCCTCTTCTACTAACTGCTCAGCTTCCATAGGTGTTGAGAGACACTTATTTAGCCAAAGAGAAGCAACCCTGCTTATGAATGAGCTGATACAAATCCCAGCAAGACCACCTTCAAGTTTTTAAACAGTTATTTTGAGGATGTTCAGAGACCAGATTTTTGGATACTATTTTTCTAATTGTTTTTTCTAATTGTTACCAAATGCATTTAAGAAAAAAATAGTACATGATTGTTCTAAAATAGGTGAAAAAAACAGTTTTCATAGATTTCAACTAAAAATTCAAACGAAGAAAAAATATGAATATGGATATTATTGTTTATATTTTTGTGTTTTTGTCTTATATATACACACATGCATATACATATCTGTTTATACAATTACAAATTTGTATTCATTTGTATTGCCCTTTGGTTTAAATATATTTTAGATTGAAAATGTGTTTTATGATGCCTTAATTACCTAAAATTGCCCATAATACTATATTAATATTAGTACTAATATTAATATTTTATAATCATAATAATATAAAATTGGTTTCAATGATATATTTTATAAAGATTCAAATACCCTAATATTTTAATAAAATATATGCAATTTAAATTTTTTATTTTCCCCATCAGAAAAATATACTTCTTATATTATTAATTAGCATTATAAATAATGTATATTAAGCTGTTTATGTCTACATAAATCAAACTATCTACAAATGGTGTTTTTATATACAAATTATGCTAAATTAATTTATATACAGAAGATATTTCAATATATTAAATATTTAGTGTTTAGACACATTGTCCTTCAGTTTGAATATTATTGTTTCATCATTAACAACAATCAATCCTTTTATAAATTACAAATTGTGGTTATGCTCTATTATACATGACATCTAAAAGAGAAAGTGTCAGGTCCCCTGGATGATTCCCATGGAAAGCTGTCTACTTTTTTTGGGATTCTTGAGCTACTCTGGGGCTAACCACTGCCTCTAAATTTATCAAACATTAGGATTTAAACAAAAGACCCTAAAGTTCTTGGCATTTCTATATATTAAAACTTTTCTTTACTGGTCTGATTGTGGTGAAACTTCAGTCTGTCACCAATTGTGTAAAACCTCTGACTTATACAATAACTGGTTTCCCATAAGAGTACAAGATGTCCACCAAACTCTGCCATTTTACTATATGTTTTATTACATTTCTTACGGAGTCATAAGTTCTCCAGTTCTACTTATAATTTTCCCCAAGGCCAGGAGACCACAGAGAGTCAATCTGTATGGCATAAAAATGGAAAGAAAGGGGAGCTGCATGGAATAATTGCTATTGCTGCAAATTATAATAAAACATATGACTGGATGTCAGGAGGAAATTGTCACTAATAACTTCCCTTAAAATGACCGATACATTTTTGAAGTTTACTGTGGACATTTTTGGATATAATTCTAATATAACTGTGCTTTTTGTACCAAAAATTGAGACAGCTTGTTAGAGAGTAGAATTTGGCCCTTAGCAATTTTATACATGTGAAATAAATTCTTTAAAGTCATTTAAATGCTAAAAGGCCAAGAATTTTATAACTAGAATGTTAAAAATTACTATCCCTTGGTATTGACCAAATTTCTGGAAGACTTAAATTTCATAACATGGAAAGTTAAAATAAATATATTGCACATAACACTAAATATTCTTCATTTTTTTGGGGGGGAGGTTCTGGCTAAAACTGTCTTTATAACACTCCTAGCTTTTGTTTCATCCCTCTGAGTACCATCTTGATGCATGTATGTGTATTTTATTTTTTAGGGGTTCAATCAGAATATTTTCATGGTCATGATATCATATTAAAAATTTAATACAAATATTAATATTTTACAAATGATAAGACATTAAGCATTTTTTATTATGATGAATTTTATATAAAACATTTTCTCATCATAGATGATTCTCTGTCTTCAGAGAATTGGCCACCTTGGTTCCTGCCAATTTGTCTACTGAACTAACAAATATATGTATTTCTGTATTTTATTTCTTGCTGTCATATTTATTCAGGGTATATATGTACATATGAACATCATCATAGCATGAGAGTAAGAATGTCATTTTTTCATCTTTTTTCTTGGTTTTTGGACTTGGTTTTTCTGTAGCTCTGAGTGTTCTTTGTACACCTGGCTGGCTCAAATTAAGAGTTTAGTCTGCCTTTGCCTCCAATGTAATAGAAAAATAGTATGCACTGTCACTATCTCAGTAATGTCATTTCTTTGTCTAGTTGTATTAATAGTGTTAAATAAATATTTATAAATGTAGAGATTTGCTAAGTTTTTTTTTTTATTTTTAACTATTTACAAGGTGAATAACATTGACTTATTTCTGTGTTAAGAAATAACTAGGCATTCTAAGAATCATCTCAAATTCTGAAACTCCATCAGTCTTCGAGTTTTTCTCTTGCATTTGCTTTGAACATGTATTTAATTTCTAGAAGCAGAGGAGTAAGATGTGTCATTTTCATTTTATGTAAAGTTACTATTTCTTGAACTGTATTCATTTTTCTTACTGCCTATGTAAGATGAAATGTTTTCACTTTCTTATTATATATGTCTAATGTTGGGGGTTGGTCTGGTGCTGCTATGTATTAAAATGCTAAATATTGGTGCCCAAGATCTGGATGCCCCCTGACAAGCAGCTATCCATGTATACCAAGTGATACTATATAAACATTGTGCTACAATTTAAAGTTAATGGTGTTGCAAAACTCTGGAATGTATAATAAAGAGAGAAAGACATGACTAGAAGATCAAGTGAGGAGTCTCAGAACAGACCACAAGAGGAGAGAGGAGATGAAGAGAGGAGGAGACTGCTGTGAGAGGGGATGGACCATGGACTGTGGCCAGGAAAAATGGACCATAAATACAAGCTGATGGAGCAGGAAAAACCTGGGTGAGACATATGCAGCAAGTAATAAGGGGCATAGAGCTGGGACGTAAATTAGAAATGGTCACAACCTGCCCAACTTAGGCTTACAGTTTATAAAGATATACCAGGATTTTGTGTCTTTTATATGGACTAGCTAGAATATACAATTTATTTTACATTCATCTATTTCATTTGGACAGTTTAATCAGTACATGTAGATAATTTATTTTATATGTTTCATTCCTTTTTCAATATTCTTTTGTTAATCTTTAATATTGCATTCTCTGTTATCTTATAGGAACTAATACTCCTTATATGAGTCTAAGCCTTTTGTCATGTTCTAAAATTCAGGTTTTGTGTTCTGGAACTGTGATTTGATTGAACTTTATTGCTTTAGCTTCTCTCTTACATGTTCATCTGACTTCTGGTTCCTTTTTTGGACTAGCAATGAATTTTCACAAAACTGATTGTAATGATATTTTCATTTTCTCTGGCTTCTAGTCTCCTTATGGTACAGCTGCTAATATTCAACTATTATATTTATTATCTCTGAAATATTTCAGAAATAAATTGATGATATCAACAGTTCTATCACAACTACAAAATTACAGTTACTCCTAATAGGACATTTAGGAGGAAGAAAACTAGTTACTTAACCAGTCATTTAATGGTGGGCTGCTATGCTTTGCCTTATTCAGGCAGTCTGCTTTTGATTTCCTCAGAATGTCAAAATTTAAACACCCATGAGACCCATCTATTTGAAGTACTCTCAAGATAGAACTTTCATACACTGATATTCAGTAACAAGTTTTCTAGCCCCCATATCTCCCTATAAGGGTCACCATTTCAGTGCATTGAAAGCTTCTCTGCTCATTTTTGCTATCTGTCTACAACTGAGCAGTCAATGTTCCGTCATAGAAGAGGCATCCTGAATCTCATTCATATTACTGTGTTTTCTCTCCTTTTTGGAAGTCATGACTCTTTTGAGAGTAATTCAAAACTTTTCTATAGATTTTTATTTTGTTTGGTTTTTAACAGTTAAACAGAATTTCAAAATTTCATAAATCTAAGAATTTTGATTTATGTTAATTTACCAGGATAAGCCTTAGAAACATTTCAGATATGTTCAATTCATTTGCCTAAGCTACTGTTCTAAATTAGGTAGGTGATTTTAGATAATCCACATAGAAATTTAATATTTCTGTTTATAAAAATAAGTTGAATTTTAATATAAAAATTACCAATTTAGTACTTCTTCCAATGTGCTCTTATATATATAATCTATCTATCTATCTATCTATCTATCTATCTATCTTATATATATGTATGTAATACTTCCTCTTTCTTCCTTTTCTCTCTATTATATTGTGCTTGCAAGTTTTAGATCAGTTTGATATATTAGGATCACCTGAGAAAAATTAAATAAAGTTTAGGAATTGAGAAAACATTCCATAAGATCAATGTAGCAGAAATTTCCTGCCCAATGTATTTTCAGCAAGAACTGTGTCATTGTCACCTCAAAGTCACTTCAGGGACAGGTATATCTTCCACTGTGGCCAGACAGGACAGTCCAGTTAGGGGAACAGGATCCACAGGCAGGAAAAAGAATAGGGATAAGGCTCCACTCCACCTGTCGGGGAATCCACAGATAACTTAACAATGGCTATTTTTCTTCTATGTTCTGCTGATCGCTCTTTGTATCATGTCATAGAAAGCATTTATTTATAGTATTTTATGTGTTTTTACTTTTTTCTTGCATTACAAGTAACTTTTCTATCTTTCCATGTTACTAATTTTTTTCTTTTGAAATGATTTAACAATGAATTCGAGGCTCGATCCCACTTTCTCTTCTGTTAGATTCAGTGTATCTGGTTTTATGCGAAGGACCTTGACCACTTGGATTGAGCTTTGTGCAAGGTGATAAATATGAATCTATTTTCATTCTCCTAAATACAGATTGCCAGTTAGACCACCACAATTATTGAAGATGATTTCTTTTGTCCACTGTATATGTTTTTGGACTCTTTGTCAAAGATTAAGTATCCAATGGTATATGTGGTTACTTCAGTGTCTTTGATTCTATTCTGTTGATTAACCTGTCTGTCTCTGTACAAATACCATGTTGTTTTTTTGTTTTTTTTTTTTATCATTATTGTTCTGTGGTACAGCTTGAGGTCAGGGATGATGATTCTGCTGGAAGTTATTTATGGTTAAGAACTGGTTTGTTTTTTGTTTTTCCACATGAAATTGAGAATTGTTCTTTCTATGTCTGCCAAGAATTGTGTTGATATTTTAATGGGGATTGCATTGAATCTATAGATTGCTTTTGGTGAGATGACAATTTTTCATATTTTAATCTGACTAATCCTCGAGCATCAGGGAGAGTTCTATCTTGTGAAGTCAATTTCAATTTTTTTTTCTTGAGAGACTTTGAAGTTCTTGTCACACAGATCTTTCACTTGTTTAGTTAGAGTTACATAAAGGGTTTTGTTACCTATTTATGTTTATTGTGAAGGGTGTTGTTTCCCTAATTTCTTTCTTAGCCTGTTTATAATTTTTATATAGGAAGGCTATTGATTTGTTTTAGTTAATTATATATCTTCTCACTTTGCTGAAGTTGTTTATCAGCTACACGAGTTATCTGGTGAAATTTTGGGGATCAATTATGTTTACTATCTTACATCTGCAAATAGTAATACCTGGATTTGTCCTTTCTAATTTGTATCCCCTTGAAATCGTTTTGTTGCCTAATTGCTCTAGCTAGAACTTCAAGTACTATGTTGAATAGATAGGGAGTTGGCAACATTGTCTTGTCCTAGATTTTAGTGAGATCACTTCTGGTTTCTCTCTATCTAATTTGATGTTAAACTCATTGACACAGGGCAAATTTCTGAACAGAACACCAGTCAGTCAAACACTGAGATAAATAATTGAAAAATGGGACCTCTTGAAATTTAAAAAGCTTCTGTATGGCAAAAGACACTATTAGTAGGACAAATTGGCAGCCTTTCACATTGAGAAAAAAATCTTCAGTAACTCTACATCTGACAACGAGTTAATATCAAAAAGAACTCAAGATGTTAACCTCCAAACACAAATAACCCAATTTAAAAATGGGGTACAGAGCATAGTACATACCCGCTAATAAGTAGATATTAGCTAAAAAAGTACATAATACTCAGGATACAATCCACAGAACTTAAAAAGGTTAACAAGCAGAAGGGACCAGGTGAAGATGCCTCAATCTCACTTGGGAGAGGGAAGTAAGCAATCACAGGAGCAGGGAGTGAGAGACTCACCTGTTTGAAAAAGGGGACAGAGAGGGGAAGAGAGGAAGAGGATCAGGTATTGGGGGTGGGGAAAAAGACTGAAGCTCTGAGGGCCAGTAGAAATAATGGAAACTAGCAACTGGTTGCCATTCCACAGGAATAGTTCCTGTCTGAAAGAACTGCAGGGAAAAAAAAACAGAGAAGAGCCTGAGGAAAAGGTAGTCCAGTGACAGGCCCAAACTGGGATCCAGCTCAAGGATGCCCCAAGGCCAGACACTACTACTGGTGCTATGCTGTGCTCACAAAAGCAGCCTATCATGACTGCCCTCTGAAAGACCCAACAAGCCACTGAAAGAGTAAGATGCAAATATTTACACCCAAACAGTGGACAGAAATTGCTTACCCCAGGGGTTGAATTAGGGTAGAGTCGAAAGAAGCTAAAGAGAAAGGTGACCCTATAAGAAGACTATCAGTCTCAACTAACCTGGACCGCCGAGATATCTCAGATACTGATCCTCCAACCAGGCAGAATATACCAGCTGATATGAGGCTCCAAACACATAAACAGCAGAAAACTGCAGGGTCTGGGCTCAGTCAGAGAAGATGACCCTAACCCTCAAGAGTGAAGGCCCCAGGGATTAGGGAGGTCTGGTGGAATGGGCTTTGGGGGATGGGGATATCCCAGTGAAGATGGGGTTGGGGGAGGGAGGAGGTATGGAATGTGGAGCAATCAAGGAGTGGACCAGGAGTGGGATAAATTCTAGACATTAAAAACAGTTTAAATTAAAAAAATACTTTAATAACAGGTGACCTGACATCTGTTTGAGATTTACCTGTCCTGTTTCTTTACTACTGTCATAGGAAATCTCACCTACTCCCACCAGAGATCTCTAGGTATGTTTCATCACTATTTCACATCTTTCCTGAACAATCTGTGATATACTTCCAAAGAAAAAGTCAACATCTTCCTTCACACACAAACATATTACATATTTGATATTATTCTACACACACAGGTGTGTTATGGGGATACCTGACTTATATGGCATAGAATACTTGTGATATTTTCATCTGACTTAATAGTGATCCACTCTAGTTTAAACACTAGACTTGATGACAAAAGATTTTACAGAGATAATTTTCACCATGTTTTGTTTGAGTCACTCCCAGTTTCTGAAGTCTGGGTGTTTGGACACTTGATTAAGGATAGACAACAGTCTCTGTGCTGTTCTTTAAGTTTTGGCATGCAGAAATTTAAAAGAGGTTGAAAACTTACTTGTTTGCCTTTTTAAAGTCTACTAATTTTATAGTGACTGTTATATAGCAGTGCATATTACTAGAACATAGCTTTTATTTCTTTTGAAAAAACTCATTTTTAAAACAACCCAAACTACATATAAGTCTATTATAAAAAGTGTTATTTTTCACTGTAAACTATAAAAAGACAAAGATTTTTCAATCAGATATTTCTCTAAAATAACACTTAAAAATTCAAATATCTTCATTTCTATTTTTATTTCTTTTTATCCCAATCTACCCTCTGTGAAAGCAATGAAAAAATCTAAGATTGTGTTCTGGATTAGATTTGTAAATGTAGGGATCAGAAATGAAGTGTGTCTGTCACCAGGGATTAATCCACCAACCAGAGTACACATGGAGGGACCCATGGCTCCTGTTGCATATGTAGTAGAGGATGGCCTAATCTGGAATCAATGGGAGGGGAGGAGTGGGTTGGGGAGAAAAAAAAATGTCTGTTCAGCATTTCTGGTCTTGGCAATATATTCTCAGAAATTCTTTACTTCTTTGACTTATTCCTCATCTTCATCATATTACAAACCCTGGAACAGTTGTCAAATACCACAAGTCTATTTTCCTTTATATTGTCTTCCTTATCTCCATGTTTCTATAAGTAAAAATTTGTCTATTTAGTTTTTCATGAAAGGAGAATGCTTTTCAAGTCAAACAATAAGTTTTCTTTACACAGTTCTTTATTGAGAAATAAAATATCCAGACAAATTAAAATCAGTGAAAACTGGTACAGTTATGTGTTTAAATATGGGTCAATGAATTCATGGACATCCATGGAAATTTGAATCTGGACATAGAAGGGAAGATGATATAGTAGTAGAAACTGTCCTTCTTCTCTGTAAAGTACTAATAACTATAGGGTTAACACTTTGTGACAATGACAGCCATATGGTAATATTATATTACACATTGAGAGAATCATAAAAAGGTATATAAAATTTGACGTTTATTTTATAATCACCTGACCAGTTATGTCAATGAAACACACACACTTGCTTTTAAATTGTGCACTATGAATGTGCCATCAGATCTTAGAAACTGGTAACTATTGGTCTTCATTGTTTTCCGTATTATTTTTCCACGCTGTGCTTTGTTTTTCCTACATTCCTACTTTTTATTGTTTTAAAAGCAATTTAACTGCATATAATTTCTTTAATTGTTTCATTATGTTTTAGGTACATTTTACCACTTTATCCCACTGCTGTCTTCAAATTTACTCTCTTAAACAAAACCGTAAATCTGAAATTTCCAAAGAAAATGTTTTTTTCCATTTTCTCAGATGTAATTAGATAGTTTTACTTTCAGCAGGGGTTTATGTTAAATGTTCTTTTGCAATTGGTGAAGCAAGCATGTTGTCTGCTTATCATTCCTTCAAAGACTCTGCTAAATTACCCTCAGCATCTATTCATTTAACTACATTCCCATGTATCCACTAGAGTTATTTTCAAGGAACATTTGACAAGAAGTATTCTCTAATGCTGTGCTCACCTCTGTTCCTAGTGGCAATGAATATGAACTTCCACTAACCTACAAATACTATTTCTTCAGGCAAAGTGACTTTTTCAAGTATTTCTTATTTATAATGAAATAATTCAGATGAGCAAAGGTATTATATAGAAAAATATAATGACACTAGGCAGTGGTTCATCAATAACAAGTATTTTAAGAGAGGAAAATAGAAACATTTGAGATTCAGCATATAAGATTATTTAATAAATAAAATGTAATAAAATGATTTGTGTGTTATTTTAAAAGAATAAAGTTTATGTGCTTCACCATTTATAACACCCACATTAGTACATTGAAAATGAAATTTAAGAAGTCATTATATTTTTCAGGGATCCTAAATTGCCATCAAATCCAAATGGATTAAAATATTTATAGTTTATTAAAATAAGATTGTAAGGAAGTTAATGAATGAAAATGTATTTTATATTACATGTTTTACATGAAAAGGTAAGTCGTGTCAAATCAGGAACTGATTTTAGATTCGTCTGCTCATTCAGTGTTTTATTTGCTGAGGGAAAACCAAAGATTAGAAACCTATATTTGGACTTTTATTTCTTTGTACAACTTTTAATTAAGAAAAACTAGCTTAGTGAAATTAATGAGACATTTTTAGAACAAAGTTTTAGGTAAGAATAGAAATCATTTAAAATACATAAAAGGGAAAATTCAGACTAACTGTGGTTAATCAGTGCCTGCATCTTAGTGATTCAAATAAAATTTTTGTGGCTAGGTCAGAACCTTAAATTTCATGAAGAATCCCTATTTAAATTTCCTGGTAGAAGTTTCACAGTTCTTTTTTGTCCTATCGTGTAAAATCATTCTATCCTATTCCTTTTCTTCCAACCATAAATCTAGAAGAAGAAACAAAAAGTATTAAAACTAGGCTTTGTGAACTGAAGAATCACACCAACACTGAGCACTATACAATGGTTGATTGATTTGAACTTCAATGATTGTAAAAAGGTTGGAAGTTTGAAGATTCAGAGTACAGCAATCTTCAGTGCATTGACCCATGTGTATCTCTAATATATATATATTGACCCATGTATATCTCTAATATATATATATATATATATATATATATATATATATATATATATTAGACATTTTGAAACTCTTAGAAAAGACATGTATAAGATGTGAAGAAGGCCTTAGCTTTATCAATGAAAACCTCAAAACTTAAGTATGTTGTCAGATATAACAAGGCTTACAAATATGTTCCAATGTGTGGTACCACACTTCCCTGAAACACCAATGAATATATTTTAAATAGATTTTAATTTCTGACTTTCTTTGTAATTTTATCAAAACACCCATGTAGAAACACAGTACTTGAGACAACCCCAAAGTTTTTTAAGCACAATGTTCATTCATATTTTACTTTGAAATAACCTATCATTCTTTTAAAAGATAATCATGATTTTATTATATTACTGACATTGAAGTGATAAACATGAATAGATTTAAAAACAAGACATTAGATATATATGCTTCTGTTGTTCTTGCTCCTTCAAGAAAAATGGGGTACAATGCACACAAAGATTTGATAAAATATGTAGAAATAAATGACTAAAATAATTTTAATTAAATATTTGAAATTAAATTTTGTAGAAATAAAAAAAATTTTGGGAGACTGGAACTTAATATAGATTTAAATATATTTTAGGTTTTTTTTGGGGGGGGGTTTCGAGACAGGGTTTCTCTGTATAGCCCTGGCTGTCCTAGAACTCACTCTGTAGACCAGGCTGGCCTCGAACTCAGAAATCCACCTGCCTCTGCCTCCCAAGTGCTGGGATTAAAGGAGTGTGCCACCACTGCCCAGCTATTTTAATATTTTTATTAAGAAAAATAATTTTAGCAAACTTGCTGTTATATTATCTACCCCAGGAAACCAAATTTAGTCACTTCATTTGGGGAAGCCAGTCAAATTGCTAAATTATTTTTTTACAAATGATTTATTCAGTATGTCCAACTGGGATCACGGAGAAAGAATTTCAGTGAGGGAAAAACAAAACAAAATCAAAAATTTATGTTTGCGACTCTGAAAAGATATTAAAACTTAAGTAAAAATTGAAGAAGCCAATTGGTTCAGTCTGGTCCAGCACACAATTGGTTGGCCATTGTCTAAACTTCAGTCTGATTGTTAAGATGTTTTGACAAGTTCTGAGATTTGCGGGGATTACTTCTATGAGAAAAATTTACTCCATGGCTGAAACCTTTTTCTTTTTCCAGAATTACATTTCCAAGGAAGTGTCTGATGATTTATTACATACAATAGTCAGACTAAGAGATAAAAGTATTTCTTTAAAATAACTGTCAAGGTGATTAAAAATTTATATATTTATCTCTATTGACTTATTATAAAAACACATTAAACCATATCTATTAAAACATTATTTGAACGGGTGGTGGTGGCACACACCTTTAATACCAGCAGTTGGGAGGAAGAGGCAGGCAGATTTCTGAGTGCGAGGCCAGCCTGGTCTACAGAGTGAGTTCCAGGACAGCCAGGGCTAAACAGAGAAACCTTGTCTCGAAAAAAACCAAAAAAAAAAAAAAATTATTTGAAAAAAAAAAAACCCTATGAAGCAATAAGGCTTATGATAGCACATAAATGTAAGAATATAAAATAACAGAGAAAAGTCTGATTTTACTTACCATGATAAATGTAAAATATTCATCTCCCCAAATATCCTAACTGGTCTTCAGAAGATTTCCTTAAAGAACACCTGGAACCTTAAAAAGAGGGTAGGCAGAAAAATAAAGAGAAGAATAGCTTCCTATATTTCACTTGTGGAGAAGTTAAATTTGGTTAAATTTTAATAAATACCAACATTACACAATTATTTTGAACAGATTTCTTATCTGAGTCATTTAAAATTAGCAGTAAGTATACTTATTAGAAAAGTTAAAATCTTGGTTACAGATGTGAAAGATACCCACTTCTCTACTATATAATATCTGATATTTTAGATTGCTTCTCAAATTTTACTAACTTTATTTGATATCTATCTATCTATTTATCTATCTATCATTCATCTATCTATTATTTATTTCTTTACAGTGCTTTTTGGTCTTAGGAGTATGGTGTATATGGCAGGCAACCTAACTTGAATCTACAAGTTTTTAATGCTCTATTCTGTTTTCTTATTTTCTCACTGTCCTTCATTTTGCATCCTTTCTGCTGCTATTTGTTAATCCTAAAATAGCTCTAACGTGAAATATAAAAGGGATAGTTTATTTTGGACCCAAAAAGAAATGATCATGCCCTTGATGCAAATTTTTCTTGTGTTTGAGGAACCAAAATCATTTAGAATGTCCATATTAATCCACTCTGGCCTTTAAGTTTATGGCAATTTTATACTGTTGTTGTTACTGTTATATACCGTTATTTCCTTCTATGCCATGTAAAATGTGTTGAATGTCTTGTTTCTCCTTGAATGATTCTGCCATCTTCTAAAACTCAGGGCTTTCTCACAGCCTGCACTTTGGAATAGACACAGCAGATGTACTTCACTATAGATCTGATAGTCAGTTTGGGAAGAGAATTCTTATGTGATATTTGACACAATGAAGAAAGTAAAACTGCTGCATTTTCTTGAATTTTATGAGCATCAATGTTGATTGGCTACTTTAAAAGAAGAAGGATATTTTTTAAACTGCTGCATAAAATTGTTTCAGCTGGGAAGGGTCTAGAAGCCATAGAGTAATAGTGCACCGTTCCTATTCAAACATTTGGGGGTCAGGAGAAAGTAGTTTGACCTTTCTTGTACTCTTCTGTTTCCATTTTAAAGGCACTAAAGTCTCACTGAGGAGGCAAAAACAAAAGAATTTTCTCCTCCCATAGCTTCAGGGAGAATCAATTTCAATAAGAGATGGGAAAATGTAGCATTTGATTTGATTTAAAGCAGAGCCTGAGGGAACTAAATTCAAGCCTAGTTTGAAGCCTCAAGTGGTTAAGGATTTATAGTGGGAACAGGAAGGTCATGAATACACACCATGCTCAGAGAAAGTGAGCATATTCTTTAAAGTTTATTAGCTAGTGTCATCCTCGGATTGCTCAAATGTTCTACAAAGGCACAGCAGGGCATTCAAAAATACATCACATAAGAAATTCCTTATACCTAAAAGAGGTTGTTTGATTAATTTAATTTAAAAATTCATCTGAAACCTCAGAAATTTAATGAGATTACTAAAATAAGTCATAACATAGAGATAAAAATATGAAGAAGTCCAGTATTCCTACCAAAAATATCCATAACTATGGAATTGTACCTTGGTTTACATTCCACCCATATGCATAAATATCACTTATTCTAACGTTATTTGTTAGAACCTATTTGCTAAATTAGAAACTAGTAGTTGTTGGAATGAAAATGCCACCATATATATATATATATATATATATATATATATATATATATATATATATATTTGACTATTTGATTTCCAGTTTGTGGACTGTTTAGGAGGTATGGATTTGTTAGAGAAGGTGTGTCATTGTAAGTGACCTTCAGGTTTCAGAAAGCCCACACCAGGTCTTATAGGCTCTATCTCTGACACTTGATTGTGGAATAGATGTAATCTCTTCTGATAGTAGCCATGTTTCCTGATTTCATGTAATAGAATAGACATGTAAACCTTTAATCAATAAATATCTCATTTAAATGCCTACACTTGTGACTTGTCTTAGTCATGGTGTTTCTTCATAGCAATAGGAAAGTAATTTAAAAAAAGTTGATCATACTATTTGTAGAACATTTTTGAAGATTCCTTGTGTCCTTCACATGTGTGCCAGGACATAATTATGTACACAGTTTAATCTGCTAAACTGATTTTACTTAGTCTTCTAAGATATTGTCTTAACGACAGAAGCAGAAGTTATCATTCTTTTATTTGTGAGATTTACAGAGTTTTGGATTAGAAAATAAAGCATAGGCTAAGGAACTCTTCTGCTCAACTGATGATGATGAATGAGTCCCAAGACAAGGAAATATTAATTCTGAAACTGTTGGCAACACCTGGGATAACTCCAGGGTAACCTGACAAGAGGTAGGCACCCATCCAAGACAAAGACCCTAGAACTTTAATGATGACCACATTCTGCTGTGCTCTGGGATTTTATCTTTGGTTTGACTAGTGAAGGGACTGTGGCCAACTCAGGCATCATGGACATGGTTCTACCAGGCCTTGCCCTTTTCCCTGATTCCTCCCGCCTTGGCAAAATCCATTAGATTACATTCCTAAAGCTTGCCCCCAAGGTCTATTTCATTATTTGGCCACTCTTTCCTCCTAAGGTTGACTTACCAAGGTCCAACTATTAAGCTACTGAAGTAGTTTTCAAAATCATCTTATGGCTTACCTAACTTATATACTCAATTAAATCTGAAAACTTCATCCTAAACCAGCATTCCCAGCTTTTCCTTTCTAAATCACCATTTGTTTATAGGCCATTATCTATTCTTTATTAAAAACCCGACCTTTCTCATCAGGGACAAATATCCCTTCCCTATCACTATTCTCCCTCTCCTCTTCTCCTTCATCTTCTATCTACCATCTTTGTCCCTTATCCTTTCCCCATGTCCCTTTTAGCACCTTTTAGAAATACAACATATTATTTTTGGAGAAGGATATCAGAAATCAGTAATTGAAGGATCATTAAATGAACAAGTCACCACCAGTGTGCAATCGTTAGCAAGCCTTGTATATATTGAGAGGCCAGTGGGCTACAGATGTGTTTCAGCAGAAGTAATTATAGTCATCTTGTGGTGTGGTTTTGTCATGATATATAAAACAGCCTTGAAGACTACAAAGTGCCCAAATCAGTAGCAGAAACAGTACATTTATCAGCTCAAACTACCTTTCCCAACAAGAAAGTTTATGAGCAGTCACTAGGTAAGCTGCTGTTAGGTTTTAGTTATGAATGTGCTTGCAGTTTCCAAAGAAACTCAGGAAAAAACTCTAAATAATATAGCAGTAAAGTTGAAAAGGCAGAGGAGAAAAATTTTAAGTTACAGTTCACACTTAGAGTCTCACAATTGTGACCTGGAAAAAGGAGAGATTTCAAAAATGTCTTAGATCATGGAAAAAAATATATATACAATTAAGGTAGAGATGCATGGAGACAGTACTAAATGAATTGCTCCTTGAAGAAATAATTAAGTTAGATGTATACTTAGTTTTTCAATATATTTAAAAATCTGTGTGAAAATGTCATTTATTTTAAAGACACAATTGCTAAATAAAGCAATGTTAGAACAGAATAACTTAAACTCTTAACAATTTTTCTAAGCTGCCATTTGTTGGATCACAATATTTCTGAAAAGATATGAAAAAGTCAGCTCACTACAGAAGAAAAACAATGGTTAATTAAAACAGAATACCTATGTGTTCTTTGGTGAAATACTGAGTTTTTATTTGTATTAATTTCAGGTTGTATGGACAAGGGTTACTTATAAGAGCTGAAATAAACCAAAAGCCCTGTATCATCAAAAGGCCACTCTTAAATGAACAACATCTCACAAGAGCTGGAAACCTGGAGCTTACCTCAGAGCTTTTAGGTAGCTCAACAGTTTGGAGAATCTTTTCACTGACATCAAAATTGTTCTGAGTCTCTTTCCAGTCAGTGTACTGATCTCTAGTTTTTTCAGACAAACTGGTCAGTCTCTGCTTTTTCCAATCAACATGGCTGATAGGACTCTTTCATGCAACTTAACTGGTTTGAGAGAGTTCTGGGAGCTTGGCTGGGCTGAAATTGTCTCTCAGCAGTCTTCAGTGCTTGGATATAGTTGGGAATTGTGGGACTGTTTCACACTGTCAATTTTGGGATCATTTCTGAATTTTAAATAACCCTTGGGTTATTTACTTTCTTAACACAATGAGTTTCTCCGAAGGATGGATTGTTTTACTTCCTGTAAAACTTTACATTCTGCTATTTATCCAGTTTTCTTCACCTCAGTGGAAACTACTACACAACACTAAGAAGCTGCACCCATGACTATATTTATATAATGAAGTTGTAGAATTTATAGAACTGCTAGGAGATGTCAGTGATGATGTCAGGGAACAAGGAGTGTCTTCTACAGGAATTATTAAGACAATATGCCAAGCAGTTGTTCATGGAAACTGGTAGACAAACTTTCAACAAGTCTTATAAAATCTGTGAGAACACAGAAGACAGATAACATTCTGAAGACAGATACATCTTCAGTTACATGGAAAAACAGTTTGGACTGTTACATGAAATATTCTGCTTTTGAATAATCTGTTCTGAAAATCAAAATTTTTTACCCAAATTTGCAGGAGAATGCTTGTCAATGAGAGTGTACATAGTCAAATATTTTGGGCATAAAGTTTGAGAGGATGTGCTAACAAGATGAAAGGTGTCAAACCAGTTCAAGATTATTCTCAAGAGTAACATGAGCAGAGAAGACTTTCCTAGTAGGAGAGTGAAAAAAGACAGCATTAAAACATAGTGTTCACCGAATGGCTTCCTGTAGCACTATCTATATTATTTATGCAAATTAACAAAGAAAGTTGTGGTTCTGTCTTAACTATCAAAGAAAATTTATATTCATATGTTATAGAATCAGCTGTGCACACTCCTATCACATCATGTTGATTTAAACAGATAATGACATGTGGACATTAAAATTCAGTATTCAATTGTAAAGTATTCATTGCTTCAAATCTACTGAGCTTGATACTTTAAGACTTTTGTGTGGAGAGCCGTGGTAAATGATGACAACATCCACCATTGGAACATGGCGCTCGCACCTGACACTTGTGGGTAAACAAGTAAAATTGCGCATGTGCAGTGGCAAAGGCCCTCCAAATCAACGCCCAACCCGGGGTGTCATACGGGGTTTGAGCAAGCAGCCAATCAGATATGTCCACCCCACCCTAGGGTGTATATAAAGCAGCGCCATTTTAGGTCCTCTCTCTCTTCCTCCACACATGGTAATAAACACGTGCTGCAGAAGGATCCTGGTGCCTGCGTGCGTTCTTGCTGGCGAGACGATTGCGCGGGTCACAGCTGTGCCAAAACCCGGGAACCCACCATCACCGGCACCGAGGAGAGCCTCCGCTCATGGAGAGGATTCAGAACTGCAGCATAAAGATAAGCTCTGAGAGGCGTGTTTGGTCTTGATTTATTCCATTTTTCTCCCCAATCGGTAGAAGCTCCAGAAACTTTTGCTAATGTGCTAGCGGAGCTCCTTCTCTTCCTTTTGATTTTACAGGATGAGAAAAGCCACTCAAATATCATGGCAGGTCAGGGAGTGTTAGAGGAGTTACAAGACGGCGTGTCAGAAACAGGTCGGGATAAGAGGCTAGCCACTCATAAAGAGAATAGGAAAGGTGCGCACAAGAAAACAGGCCCTTCCAAAGACGTTCAGTCCACGGAAGCGATAGAGGAGGGGAAGAACACCCTGGGAAAGAGACTTAAGAAGGAAGGGAGGGCCCCAAGAAAGAAAACTTTTTATCCGGTAAAGGAACTGGAGGCCTCAGGGCTTGGTAGCTCCGATTCCGAGGAACTGGGTCCCTATGAGGAGGAAAGATACCATCCAGATAGTCGGCCACAGCTACAAGAGGGAGGGCGGGAAAAGGCAGGAGATAGGAATCGCCTGGCCTCTTGGCCTGTCGTGCACTCCCAACTTATAGTCTCCAGCACTCCTCCACCTTATGCGGACAAGCGCTGCTCAGACTCCTTTCTTGCAAAGGAAGACAAAAGAAGGATGTTACAAGCTTTTCCGGTGTTTGAGGATGTGGAGGGAGGCCGTGTCCACGCGCCAAGAGAATATACCCCTATTAAGGAGCTTGCTGATTCAGTTAACAAATATGGAGTTAATGCTAATTTTACAGTCATGCAGCTTGAGAGACTTGCCGCTATGGCGATGACTTCGAATGATTGGCAAAATACAGTAAAAGCTGCTCTCCCTAATATGGGACAGTACATGGAATGGAAAGCCTTGTGGCACGATGCTTCTCAAATACAGGCAAAGGCCAACGCTAATGCGGAAGGCAATCAAAGACAGTGGACGTTTGAATTGTTAACAGGGCAGGGACAGTTTGTTAATGACCAAATAAACTATGATTGGGAGGCATATGATCAAATCTCCGCTGCCGCTATTAAGGCATGGAAAGCCCTTTCAAAAAAGGTGAGGCTGGGGGATATCTATCCAAAATCTTGCAAGGCCCCCAAGAGCCATTCTCAGACTTTGTTGCTAGGATGACAGAAGCAGCAGGCAGGATTTTTAATGTATCCCCCACAAAGATTATTGAATGGTATCCAGATGCAGTCGCTCAGCTTGCCCTTCATGGGCTAAAAGCAGCCATTACCCATTTTGGAAGGGATCCTAAGGTTTTAATAGTGCCATATACTGCACATCAGGTTCAAACATTAACTGCTACCTCTGATGTTTGGGCAGTGTTGGTCACTTCCTTTAATGGTCAAATAGATAATCACTATCCTAAACATCCTATTTTACAATTTGCCTTAACTCAAGCTATTGTGTTTCCGCACATTATATCTCAGAAGCCGATCCCAGATGGAGTGGTTGTTTACACAGAAGGGTCAAAAACTGGTGTGGGTGCCTATGTAGTTAATAATGAAGTCACAGCCAG
This sequence comes from Rhabdomys pumilio, assembly GCA_030674055.1. Classification (NCBI taxonomy): domain Eukaryota; kingdom Metazoa; phylum Chordata; class Mammalia; order Rodentia; family Muridae; genus Rhabdomys; species Rhabdomys pumilio. The sequence goes on from JANHMN010000019.1 coordinate 24,070,920, forward strand.
ACAATACCATGAGACCTCACCTCAAGTTGTGGAATGCTTGGTAGTATTAGAGGTTCTTGAAACCTTCCCAGGTCCTTTAAATATTGTTTCAGAATCCTCTTATGTAGTAAATGCAGTTAGGGTTCTGGAAGTTGCTGGATTAATTAAGCCCTCTAGTAGACTTACAGAAGTTTTTCAAAAGATTCAATTTACCCTAGTCAATAGGAGATCTCCTGGTTTTATTACACATATCAGGGCTCACTCAGGTCTACCGGGACCAATGTCCCATGGAAATGATCTGGCAGACAAAGCCACAAAGTTAATAGCTGTCGTCCTATCTCCAAAGTTGACCTTGGCCAAAGATTTCCATAAAAGATTTCATGTATCCGCTGAGACTTTACGTCGGAGATTTAACATAACCAGAAAAGAGGCTAGGGATATAGTGACTCAATGTCAAAATTGTTGTCAATTCTTACCAGCACCTCGTGTAGGAATTAATCCACGAGGAATTCGGCCACTACAGATTTGGCAAATGGATGTTACTCACATCCCATCCTTTGGCAAATTGCAATATTTACATGTTTCCATTGATACTTGTTTTGGAATTATATTTGCTTCCCCATTGGCCGGAGAAAAGGCGGCCCATGTTATTCAGCATTGCCTCGAGGCATGGAGTGCCTGGGGAAAGCCTAAAATTCTTAAAACTGACAATGGACCAGCTTACACTTCTCAGAAGTTTAGACAATTCTGCCACCAAATGGAGATGACCCATCTAACAGGTCTACCATACAATCCTCAAGGACAAGGCATTATAGAACGGGCTCATTGCACTCTTAAGTCCTATTTAATAAAGCAAAAGGGGGGAGTCGAGGAAGCTCTACCCTCAGTGCCACAAGTCACCGTTTCTATAGTACTTTTTACCCTTAATTTTTAAAATCTGGACAGTCAAGGCCACACGGCAGCTGACAGTCATTGTTTAGAGCCTGACAGGCCAAAAGAGATGGTCAAATGGAAGGATGTTTTGACCGGACAATGGAAAGGCCCGGATCCTATTTTAATAAGATCCAGGGGAGCTGTTTGTGTTTTTCACAGGAAGAAGATAATCCATTCTGGTTACTGGAACGCCTAACACGAAGAATCTTGGAATATCAGCTTGATCCTGCCCAGAGACATGAAGACCCTCCTGCTGACGGTGATATTCTGGCTGACACTGCTGACGGTGGGACATGCGGAGCTGAGATGGGAGATCATCCCTTTCTAGGTTTTTGGTGCAGAATTGGACCCTAGATTTCAAGGAAACGTAGAGAGATCTTCGACCTTTTCCTTCTTTAAAGAATTGGTGGGAGTAGGCCTGTTTGATATAGCCCTATGCTGTGGATTAGTGTTCATATTATGGTTGGTCTGCAAACTCAAAAACCCAACAGAAGTGTGACAAGGCGGTGATTGCCCAAGCATTTGCTGCTTTAGAACATGGTTCCTCCCCTAGAGTCTGGCTGTCTGTGCTACAAAAGTAGCTAGCACTTGAGCCCTCAGCCGATGCACCCCACAGGTTCTATCCCATTGCACTGGGTCGGTGAGGCAAAAGCCCCGCTCTCTGCATGTCTCTGGGTAGAGTGTATACTGTGATATACAGGGGATGTTCCTCAGGGATAGATTCCTCGAAGGCATGTCTGGTAGCATAGAGGTCGAGTTGCCAAATCCTCTCCCTGTCAAAGGCAAAGGGATGGGTAGATAAAAGTACACTCGTGGACTCAACGACCAGGGTGGAAATTCTTTACAATATCCCAATTTTCTGCACAAGGGACTAGACCTCTACCTTCCTCTACAAGAGAGATGACTTAGAACCTTGCCAGACGACCTTACAGTCTCATTTAATAAAGCTAAAAGGGAGAGATGTGGAGAGCCGCGGTAAACGGTGACAACATCCGACATTGGAACATGGCACTCGCACTTGACACTCGTGGGTAAACAAGTAAAATTGTGCATGTGCAGTGGCAAAGGCCCGCCAAATCAACGCCCCAACCCGGGGTGTCATACGGGGTTTGAGCAAGCAGCCAATCAGATATGTCCACCCCACCCTAGGGTGTATATAAAGCAGTGCCATCTTAGGTCCTCTCTCTCTTCCTCCGCACATGGTAATAAACACGTGCTGCAGAAGGATCCTGGTGCCCGCGTGCATTCTTGCTGGCGAGATGATTGCGCGGGTCACACATTTGAAGATGTTACTTGAGAATTCTAAAACTTGTACTGAGCAGGGAAGATACTATAAGTGACTATAGATTTATAGTACTGTTTCTTTAAAAGTTAGAAAGTAAAGTAAAAAATAGATTTAGCTATTTTATATTTATTTTCACAGCACTCATTGAATCCATTTGTCCTTGATGTCACTCTTAAATTAAATTTGTCTAGGCTTTTCAGATAAAATATATTTTCTTTTTTCATATTCAGTATTCTGTATATTCTTTTTTCTAAGAAAAAAGAAATGCTCAAAATAAATGTATTTATTATTATTATTATTATTATTATTATTATTATTATTATTAAACTTTTACATTCTAACTGCCATTTGTATTCCCTCATCTCCTCCCAGTCTTTTCCCCCATCTCCACTCTGGTCCCCATTTTTAAAATGGAAGTCCTTTCATAAAGATCAACTAAACATTGTATATCAGTAGGGACCTCCTCTCATGTTAAAACTGTACTAAGCAACCAAGTATGAGGCAAAGCAATATGAGGGTCCCAAAAGCAGACAAGAGTCAGTGACAGCCTCTGCTGTTAGATGTCCCACAAGAATATCAAGCTACACAACTGTAACATGTAAGCAGAGGGCTTAATATATGGCTGTGCGTCTCTGCATCTGATTTCATCAGTTGCTGGAGGAAACTTCTCTGAGGAGCATTAGGCTGGGCACCACACTATTAGTATAGCAGAAAATCATGAGGCATCATTTAATTGATTTTTTTTTTTTTTTTTTTTTTTTGCCATTCATGTTGGTTCTATCACATTTCTGTGGTTACCCAGCTTCCAGTTCCTGGCCATCCCTGCAGAGTCTGGTATGGGTTCCTTCTAATGATGTGGACCTCAAATTAGATCATTAATTGGTTGGCCACTCCCAAAATTTTTGCACCACCTTTACCACAGAACATTTTATAGGTAGGACAAATTGTAGGTCAAAGGTTATGTGGGTGTGGTAGTGTCCCAATTGCTAAACTGGAAGTCTTGCCTGATTGCAAGAGACGGTCAGTTCAGGCTTTGTATCCCTCATTGCTAGCTGTCTTACCTAGGGATTCAACTATACCACATTTTTAACCTTGCCTTTCACCATTTCTGTTGTCTCAATACTCCCTCCTCCCATCCTACCTGTACCTGATCCCATCCTACCTGTACCTGATCCCTCCTGTTCCCATCTTCCCATACCCTGCAATCCATGATATCTATTCTATTCCCTCTGAGGAAAATTTATCTTTCTCCCATAAGTTCTTCTTGTCCCTTAGCTTTGCTGGTCTTTCGGATTGTAGCATGGTTATTCTTTTACTTTACAGCTATTCTTTAACTTATCCAGTTTTATTCCTGGGTCAAGGTTACCTCACTCAGGATGATATTTTTCTACGTTAGTTCATTTTTTTCTGAATATTTTATGGTGTCATTGTCTTCAATAGCTGAAAATGTGCCACAGTTTCTTCATACATTCTTTGGTTGAGAGATATTTTAGTCGTTTTTCCATTTCTAGCTATTAAAATTTCTGTTTCACATTTAAGTACTTAAATATTAAAAATATTTTTACATGTGTGATTTCTTTGACTGATTATAATTCTTTTTTTTAAAAAAAAAATCTATTTTATACTACAATTGTTATAAAGAGAAACAGATTTATGAATGACCATTACACACACACACACACACACACACACACACACACACACAAACACACACACACATCTCTTTTGCTCTGCTGAGTTTTGCATATTGCTAGGAACAGGTAAGTTCTCTCTGTAACTGGCTTTGGTAGATCTGGAAGCTGAAAATGAGGATGATGGCCAGCCTTTCACATCAACAAAGACCTAGTCTCACTGACTGGAAAATGACTACATTTTACTGGTAAATCATGAGCTTTTTCATGCAGGATTAGTTCCTTTAATTTATTTTTTTCAACATACTCATTTCTTCAAGACCTCAAAAAGAGTTTTAGCTTTTGTAAATCTTAATAAATTTTATGTGCTAATATATCACTTAACATATCCAGTCTACAGTTCTAAAGCCAACAATAACAAGTTAAGGCAGGGCATGTTTCCAGTATGGCATCATTACACATATTTTTAAGAAGCAGTGCTAAATGACTAGAGTTAGGTTTGTTTTCAGCACTCTAAATAAATGTATGTATACACCTTGCCAGGAATTTGGGGATAATGTGTTTAAATAGCTTTATTTGTGAAATAAAATAGCATTTTGAAAATGTCAAATGCAGTTTGAAAGAAGTTTAGCAATGTTGAGTTCAACATTTGAAAATTTTCTCTGAAGGAGTTCTCAGTCATTAAGCAAGCTTCCAGAGCTAACTGCTATTATCACTGCAAAAAGCCATAAAGTACACAGTGGGTACCATTTCCCAGAGCTCAAAGCAAACAGAATGCTGTGACTTGAGAAGATACACTTAAACAAAGGGCAAATTCGATGCAACCTTATGCTTGAAGCTCTTCTGGGTAAGTAGTTAGGAAGGCAGCATAACTTTCAGGAATTGCCCTGAGTTGCTTTGTGATGTTGATTTTATTTGTAAGACAGGATATACCAAAGACAAATAGACTTTTCCTGTTTTGGGATTAGCTTCTGTCAGGCATGTGTAATTCAAAGAATATGACCACTGCTTGAGTTTCACTTACTCCTCTGAAAACCTGCCTTTAACCATCATTGGGCCTACAACTCCATTTCCCAACAAGCCACATTTATCCCCAGATTTGCTAAAGTATTCACTGCATGCCCATCAGCCTCTGATACTCAATATTAGTTTGTCTTTTAGCCAGAGTCTTAGAAATAGTTAATGTGATTCATTTATATTCTTGATTTAAGTGCTTTCTTATGTTGATTTTGCTAGCCTCACATTTTCTAGAAAATCATTTTTCTTTCCTCAGTGATTCATCTATGTCTGACACACTGGACAATTTCTAAGCTACTGAAACTTCAAGTACAGAACATCCAGGGATTTAATTATACCCTAGTTGATTTTCTACCTTAGTTGACCAGGTCAGCAACCAGGCCATGGATAAATTATGTGTCATGAAAGCTCCTGA
>JANHMN010000019.1:24078679-24146036 GCA_030674055.1 Rhabdomys pumilio
ATAAATAAATAAATAAATAATAAAATATCTAATTTTGATTGGGTAATTACAATTTTTTTTAACAAGGAAAGCAAATATAGAAATATGTTTCTTCATTTTAAGCTGGGAGTACCAAGTGGAGAACCATTGTGATAGTTATGTTTTATTGTCATTACATAGGTGTACAGACATTGAGCACAGTCACGTTTGTCTATGAGGTTTGTGAGGTTGCTTCTGGGTGAGGTTGTCTGTTTGAATTGATAGGCTGACTACAGTAGATTGTCATTGCTAATGTGAGTTGACTGGGCTTCTTTGAATCAGTTGATGATCTATGTACTGTATAAGACCAACCTTTCAATAACTTAGGTCGATTCCTCCTGTTTGTGCAATCTAAACTTCAGCATTGTTTCTTAGAAGATACTCAGACTTGAATTGAAACAATGGTTCTTTGGGGGTTTGTTTTAGTTAGGACTACTATTGCTGTGATCAAACACTATGATCAAAAGCAACTTGGGGAAGAAAGGGTTTTTATCACTCACAGTTCCATATAGCAGTTCATCATCAAAAGCAGCTAGGGAAGAAACTCAAACAGGTTGGTAACCTGGAGGCAGGAGCTGATGCAGAGTTTCTAGAGAGGTTTTGCTTACTGGCTTGCTCCTAATAGATTGGTCAGCATGTTTTCTTATAGAATCCAGAAAACCAAGCCAAGGTAACACCACCCACAAAGGGCTGGTCCCTACAAAATCAATCAGAAATTAAGAAATGTCCTACAGATGGATCTTATGGAAGCAATTTTTCAGTTGAGGCTTCCTTTTTTCTAATTACTCAAGGTTGACATAAAAATAGCACAGGATCTCCAGCTTTTCAGATTCCCAGAACAGACCAAAGCTCACACCTTCATTTATCCTGGTTTGATGGCTTCAGATTGGCACCAGAAATACATGATTCTTTATTAAATTAAGATGTCAAAAATGTCAATTAAATAAATGTGGTAGATTTTATTTGGATTCTAGTAATGTGTTTGGAATCCCATGTTGATGAAGACTGTCTAGAAGGATTAGGAGACAAGCAAGTCCAGGTTCACAATATGCCTTCATGCTTGTGTTGGCATTACAGCGTTTTCATGGTTTTATTGGCATTTCAGCCATAGCTAGACTATGAAATTGCTCAGCAAAGTGTTGTGGGCCTTCTTTATCACTGGGATTCCACTACTTTTAATTTAATATTTTGTTTGTCTGTCCCCATATTTATGCAATCTGGTTTCTTAATGAGTCACTTTTTATTTCTTTCCACATATGTTCTGTATCTAAATATAAATCTATATTTATGTGTTTTACACATACTATTTCTCTTTATCTTGAGAACATTAATGCAAAAATCCTTTCATTTTGAAAACAACATAATTAAGGTCATAATGACAATCTTTTAAAGTAAAATTAATCTGAAACATTGCTCAAGAAATAGATTTTATCTTCAAGATGAATGTAAGAATTTTTAGCATGGCAGCATAAAGTCACTATAGTGCAAGAGCTCAGCAGTCAGGAAGCCTAGTACATGTGTGTGAGCAGGCTGAAGAGACTGCCTCTCAGAATAAATAACTGTGTCGTGAAGCCATGCAGTTCATTACATCCAGTTTTCAATATAACCTCCAGAATTTGAACATTAAATTAAGAAATACAATTTCAGAACTGTTGATATTAATAAATTATTTTAGTACATAAAAGAGAAGGATTATCTTTTTTGATCCTTTGTGAAATATAAATAAGTCATTACACTTGTAATTAACCATCATAAAGCTCTTTGGCCCCAAACATAGTTTGTATCTACTGGTTAAAATTGGTAAAATAAATAAATAAATAAATAAATAAAATACATAAAAGTATGCAATTTCTAGATTCCTTATTAAATTAGAACATCAAAAAGTCAGTTAAACAAATATGATAGATTTTATTTGGATGGGAGTAATGTATTTGAAATTCCCTGATGAAAAAGGCTGTGTCTAGAAACTTTAGGAAACAAGCAAATCCAAGTTCATAATATGCCTTCATGCTTGTGTTGGGGTTACAGGTTGGAGTTACAACATGGTTATGTTGGCATTTCAGCCATAGCCAGACTAGGCAATTGCTCAGCAGAGTGTTGTGGGCCTTCTTTATCACTAAAGCTACAAAGTAATTTTTCTAATCTTGCCATAAATTGTCTGCCAAGGAGTCCACCCTTCATCTTGTAGTGATACTCTGTAATGATGCTAAGTACAGGAAGCAGTCTTACACCCGTCCCAAGAAAAATAAGCATAAGACAAAGAACGTTAAGTAGGCTGTGCTGAAATAATATAGGGTGGGTGAAAATGTCCAAATCAGTCAACGTGGTCAAGAGTATCCTTCTGAGGAATGTGGTGCTGGAGTTTTCACCTAATGCCTACTTTGACAGGCATTACTGTGGCAAGAGTTGTCTGACTTACTACTTCAACAAACCAGAAGACAAATAGTTGTGTATGAGTTAATGAAAAGAAGGAACTAAAAAAATAACTAAATAAATATTACTTAACATACTATCATTCAAGCTGAAAAAAAGACCCATTAAACATAATTAATGCATATTGGTAGAGTACCATGTGATACTTAAACATATTCACTTAAATTACATATATTACATTATTTAAAATTATATAAAGTTAGACATTTGTTTCTCAAAATTCTCTTTTCTTTTTATATTAACTAACATTTTTTCTCTGCAGTGTTTTACATAAAAGCACTTACAAAATAAACATGAAATTTAGCAGAAGATACTTTCTTCTCAAAATTTAAGTAGAACGTTGACATTAATTAATCTCAAAGATATTAGTTTTCTCTCCATTTGCTCCACATGCCCCACATCAATAATGATAGTCTGTAGATACACACACACTCACATAAGTCCAAGAACAAAAACAACACTCCCCTGTTTTGAATAAGTTTTAGTCTTCAGAATTGACATAATTTGTAGAGTAATAACTTGCTTTATTGGTTCTTGTGTCATTAAAAAAATAATCTATTTATGGCTTTCAGTGTGCACACAATCTTTCATTTCAGTTTCTGATGGCTGTAGCTGTCAAATGAACACACTACATCTTCCCTGGTAACCGTAGTTTCAGTTACTTTTCAGGTGTACATAAAAGATAATTGCTTGATTAGAAGGTATGCTAATTTTTCCTTTCCCATTTCAATTCTTTATGGGAGTACTTATGCTAATTTACATTTCAACCATCTGTGCATCAAAGTTGCTACATCTTCACAATATTCCAGCAACTTATAGTTTCAGATGTAATTTTTGTCTAATATTTAAATGAGTGAAATATTCTCTTTTGTGATTTAGGTTTACATTTCTCTTATTATAGAAAGATTAAGTGGTATTTTTTTGTTCATATTACTTATTCAGGTTCTATCTCTGCAAAATTCTTATTTGGATCCTTAGATGCTGATGTTGACTGCATCCGTGGACTCATGTTGGAGTCCATAGAAGAAAAATTCAGTGAACAGTTCCTTGTGAAAGCCCAGGCCCAGTGGATTGATTCTGACTTTCTACAAGATACATCTGGCTCAGACCCTTTTCAAGTCTTGATGTGAGGTACATACCAACTGTCAGGTCATCTTTATAGAGTAAAGTCTAGAGATCTACTTTACTGTCATTTTTAGAGAAAACAAATCAGGTATTTTGCTTCTCATAGGTTGTAATAGTACTAAGCGTTTTGTATACTCTCCTGCAGCTCAGAACTCTCCCTGGCTTCTGTCATCCCTGTAAATGTCATCCTAATACCTTCCAAGGAAAGCAAACTAAGAATATCTCTAATAACCTATTTTTGTGTCTTCCACATTTCTTATTTATTTAATATGTTATTTTTAAATACAGTGACTAATTAACATTTTGTCATATATGGTAATAATTTCTAGTTTGTAAATAGACCAAATTTTTAATTAATTATTTTAATAAATTTATGTATTATGCATGTACAAAATGCATCATCTGTGCATTACTTACTCATATATATATATATATATATATATATACATATGTATATACATATACATGTGTATATACATATATATATATATATATATATATATATAAAACAGGCATAACAGGCATAATACAAATACCACAAAAATAATATATATATATATAATTTTAATTATATATAATATATATAATATATAATACGTATAATATATTGTAGATATTATAATATATAATACATATTTTTGTGGTATTTGTATTATGCCTTTTTTTTTGAAACAGAATCTTATTATGTTGCCCTGGCTGGCCTGGAGCTCATTATGCAGCCCAACTTGTCCTCAAAGTCACAGCAAACCTGTCTTTGCTTCCCATGTACAGATCTTACAGCTATCCACTACTATACTGTTTTATAATTTGGGGGCAATATTTTTTAAATATATTAAGAAATAATCTCATGAGATCCGGAAGAGATTTTGTTTTGTGTTTCAAAATTTAAATTTCATCTTCACCTGCAAACGCTCTATGTGTCTGTTGTAATGTGTATACCTCTAAAGATTTGTTATTTTTTTCTATTAATCTCTCTATCTTCAATGCATACAACCTATTATTCAATTGTCTTTTCCTAAATTTAATCATTATTATTTTTTTATATCACTTGAGAGCCAGGGCCAAGCTGATTTTATGACAGGCACAAATGGTCAGTCTGGGAGACTAGGCTTAAGTTTCTGTTTCTCAGAACTGGAAAAGTCCAAAATAAGTCAATTTCAGGAAAAAAACACCCTTCATAGGCAGCCAATCAGGAAAATGTCCCATCAACTAGCCTGAAGAAGATGCTTCATCACCTAGCTTGAAACAGGTATCAGCAAACATACCCCAAATCTTTCAGAGCCTGAATTAATCACTAAGGCACCCACACTTCTAATAAAGCAAAGGAGAAGTAAATGTTCCTCATTCCTACCCTAAGAGTTTTTAAATTGACCCTGCAAAGTCCATGCCTCTGCTTTCCATTTTGGTTTATGGTGGACCCCTGCATGCAGGTTCTTGGCAGAATAAATACTCTTTGCGGTTGCATCCTACTTAAGTCTGAGGTATCATTTTTCATCAATCATGGAGCCTTACACATTAAAATTTATAAATAGTCTGTGAGAAATAAAATAACCTTTATCACATCAACCAAAACTATTATGAGCTGATAAAATACTAATAATTTTATAAAATAAATAAAAGTTATTCTTCCACTAAAATATTTTTAGACACTCAATGTATTTATATTCAGCTCTGATTATTTCTGGTTATTTTTCCTGAACAAATGACAGCAGTTTCTGTTTAGTTAAAGCCATCTCTTCATCATTGTTGAAGGAGTGCACAAAACAACCTAGCTTGTTAAATCCAAGATAGATACCAAATGTGAAGAAGAGAGACAAGTCTATCTCTTCAGAATTCATTAACTGTCAGAGTGGATGGGGGGCAGTAGCCTGACTGTTTCTGGAACCTGTTTCCCTTCAATGTTTCAAATAGCCTGCAGGCCTTGGGCAGCTTCAGTTTGTCAGTTTGCAGCCTTAGTGCTAATTTGTGCTGATCAAATTTCCCAAGAGCAAAACCTTTTTCCTTGTATTCTTGTGTTTTTTAGTTATAGTTCTGGATTTATGTCTTGATCTTACCTATTCCAGTTTATAGAGTTCCTGTTACTGAATCTTAAATCATCTTCATGATTTCATGACCATTAAATTTACATTAGAATTGTCTTTTTTGGCTGTTATGGCATATGTCATTTCAGGAAGGCTCAGTATGGTGAACTTTCACAAAGTACCAGACACCTAGAGGAGCTTTACTCCAGTCTGTTCAATTTCATAAATTACATGAACCAGAGTTGAGATTGAAAAATCGACATTCCATAGAATAAGAAAATTGAGCATTACATATAGTTCAAATGTGTGATTTCATACCTTCGCCTGTTAAGTTGAGGCACAATACTCACCCATAATTCCTAGCTATGAACATTCTTATTACAATTATTAAAAGAGTTTGCATTTGAGTTTTCCATCCTTTCTCATGTTACTTAACATATGTGACTCAATCACAGCTCCTTGCATTTTCACTTTTCTATCAAGCTTTGAGCTCTCTAGCCTTTAATCGTATTGATGATATTCAACTTTTAGTCACCTATTTAATATGTATTATCTGAGTAGATGAACAAAAATCTGCAAAATTTCAAATGTGGAGTATGATGATATTGCAAACTTGTATTAATAAGTAAGGTAAAGGTGAAATCAGAGACTGAGATGACAGATAATTTTCTAATGTTTTCTCCAATGTATCTTTGGAAAATGAAATAATAATATAGCAAACATTGTAATCCATATCAAAACCTCTCAATCATAATTTTTGATTTATTTGAAAGATTTTCAAATATGTATGAAATTAAGATTTTATCTGTGTGACCTATGCTGGAATTTTATTAGAAAAAGGCTTTTAATATTCTAATATTGTATAAATAGTTACATTAGACCAATACTTTTAAGCCTTTTCAATATTTCATTATTATATAAGCTAATAAAATGATAAAATACATCCTAAACAAGTTATAAATAACTAATAAATATGGGACATATTGTTAACCATCTTTAATATCTCTAACATGTATTTTAATGTATTGTATGGACTGAATTTTTTTGCCTTTAAGGTATCTGTGCTGAGCCTTAACAGTCAGCATGAGTACTTTTGAACAGCTTACATGTTGAGAGGCACTTTGGCATGGCAGTTTAAAATCACTAATACAGTAAAAAAAAAAATCATGTTATAAAAAGTGTACTGTTTTAATTTTACCTATTTCATATAGCTACAACAACAGACTCTCAAACTGGACAGCTAACATCAGAAACTCAAAATTCTCTTGTTTTCACTGACCACAGAATTTCTGTAGCACAGAGAGAGAAACACCTGAGTATTCACAGTCATCCTAAATAATCTGTTTGTGATTCTTTCATCTTTGCGTCTGACATAACATCTTTTACTATCTGTGATGAAAAAAACCCAGCCATGTCCCTTATTTAATGACATTTTTTATTATACACAAAGACCAACTTACATTCTTTCTAGCTCAATGTCTTTATTTAACATTATATGTTATGTACTTTCTAAATTCTAGTAATCACAGCCAGGAATCTTTTGAAAGTCAATTTTAACAGTTGAAAAAAGCTGTAATATTTATAGACAGGCCATGTGGCATTGGTTTATGAAGAGAAATAAGCTAATAAGATACTAGTTACTTTGATAGAGGGGCAGGACTAGGCTTGATAATCTAATCTAAAATAAACAAAATTGAAGTAATGAATAAATAAAGCCCATCATAAAGAATGACAGTCTTATTTCATAGTGAAGATTGCTTAGCTACTTGATTGAATTTGTTCTTGAAGTTTGTACATGTATTTCTGAGAAATATCTATTATGTTAGGTTTGAGATGGGAAGTCATTTTTCATCAAATTATAAAACAATACTGCATGGTCTTTATATTAAAAACTTTTGTGGAGCTAACATAAATAAGAGGCTCATACTTCATATACTTGAATGATTACTATAAATTTTTCAGTGAAGAGCATAACTGTATACTAATCTGTCATAATTTAGAGTACATTTATCTTAGCAGTGTAAAATTAAATTGAATTATCAAAACAAAGATGAATCTTACACTGTGATAATAACATGATTCACTGTAATTACTTAATGTTTGGTAAACCTTCACTATTTGGTAAAGGTAATAGAGTCAATTTATTCATAAATGTATAAGTATACATTCATCAATACATATATAAAGGTCAGGGAAGTTTTATAGTTGCTTGTTTTAGTTTCCTCAGACTATCTTATGCTGGGCTCCAAGTTGGTCTTGGCAACTCAAGACAATTAATTCTGTTACAGCTTCTGGAGAGGTACAGGTCAGCACTTCTGGTGAGCATTTCTTTATTGTTGCATCTCTCTTCACATATCTCCCATTTGCATCCAGCAATCTAAATACAGAGAAACAATTTATCTTAACTTTATCTATCTTACCTTCTTAAGATAGACATTAAAACAAGCCAAGACAAAATACGGCATTTAGCATGACTGTGCTTTAAATCGGGAATCACAAAGAGAATAAGGACAGTGAGACAGTCTTTTCCTTTCTGAAATCAGCCTAGTTAGAAGACATGAGAACAGTTTGCTAAAAATGAGAAGTCCCACAGATAATTAAAAGTGAGGATTTTCTACAATAAAGAAAACATTTAAGTGCTTTTCATTTCTCTTGGAGTTATTTTGTTAAATTTCTTTTTGATGCATAGCAATGTTAATATCCTATAGAGAAAAATGCTTGTGGCATATTTGAATACTTAACTATTGGTATCAGTAGGAGAATATCTTTCTATCCAGTATTCTTCTTTTTACCTTGGGCATGTCAAATAGAAACCATCTGGTATGCCAGATGCTTGCTTTTCTCTTTACACATGCATAAAGTGTAGGTGGAAGGCATCCAGAATCCCAGACACCATTATCCATTTTGTTTACCATCATCATTACCATCTTTCCAGCATTTAATAATGATGTTGTTTCCTCTGTTTGGTAGTGAGTAAAAGATGTAGATGCAGATCAAATGTTTACCCCCTACTATTTGATAGAGAAATTTTCATTGGCCTGAAGTCTAGAATAAGACTTATTAGAAATGTTATTCATGAAATTCAAAGGCATAATGTTGTGTTCCTTTTAAAATTAATTTTGATTAGTATATTATTTATTAACATGTCTTTACATGGAGGTTTGCTTTCCTTAACTTCAAACAATTTTGAATTAGTTATACGTACTTTCATGTATTGCCAGATTTTGTAAAAGGAAGACAAAATTTTCTAATCATTAATTTTATTACTTGTAGTGATTTTATCAAAATACATTTATGTGAGTATATAAATATATCTCCCTCTTTCTCTGTTTGTGTGTGTGTTTGTATTTTCTTTAATTTTTATAGATATCAGTACATATAAGAGAAAACCATGTCACATTTCAAAGTAAATAGTGAATCCCTTATAAATGGAAATACTGGGAATTAAGTACTTAACATATCAGTGAATTCTAGTGCTTAGAATTAAAATAGCTGTGCAATTCATTTATAGTAGAATAATTTGAATAACTCTTGCTCTTTTGTTTGATTCTTTTTAAAATACTTCATTTTCATTTTTAAGTGTAGATGTTCATAGTGGGTGCAGTTGCTCACAGAAGCCAGAGTCTCCTTACTTGAATTTTAGGGCCAAACTTTGATCTTCTGCAAGGGCAGTTTGCAATGTTAAACACTAAGCCATCATGTCAGCCATATTTATCACAAAGATATCTGAAGATACATCATAGGATAACCGTATATATTGTTTTCAGGTGAAATAGAATTTCAGGCATCTGAGTAGGATGAATGAGATATAAAAGCATTAGTACTTTCTAGAATTTTACAACATTTAATGTATCAGTGCACATACATATCACACTACCCACAAAGTAGATTAACATAATCTACTCTGAATTCGAGTTAGATCTTTAAAATATTTTTATACAAAAGAAAATAGTTCAAGAATTAAGATTAATAGAGAAATACATTTAATCAGAATTAACAGCTAACTCAGGCTTTTCTCATAAACTAAAGCTTCAGATGGGTATCATGGACATGTTGAAGAAGGGGCACCATTTATCATTGGGGCTATTCTGTGAACTTACAAGGAATTTTATCATTTTCCCATAAGTTCTTAAAAATAATTAACTAGCAGGGCAATGATGGCGCACACCTTAAATCCCAGCACTTGGGAGGCAGAGGCAGGTGGATTTCTGAGTTTGAGGCCAGACTGGTATACAGAGTGAGTTCCAGGGCAACCAGGGCTACACAGAAAAACCCTGTCTTGAAAAACCAATAATAATAATAATAATAATAATAATAATAATAATAATAATCTAGAAAACAAGACTATATCAACTCATGAGTGGTTTATGAAAGGGAAATCAAAATCACTCAATGTTCAATGACTTTACATATGATTTCTAACAATTATGTAAATAGATGTCAATGTATGCTTGTAGAACCTATTAGTCAAACTACAATTTCCACCTTGAGGAAAAAATATCATTGAAACAACAAAGATTGCATTATAAAAAGCTAAAGTACACAATCTCTTCATTCAAAACAATGATGAAAAGTCATTAAATAAAGATGTGATCAACTGAATTTATTAAGTGACAAAATGATTGTGTAACGTAATGAAAATTTATTCAATAAAAATGGATATTATACTCCTTAGCAAAGCTTAGCAGAAAAATAGCAAGACTACACTAACTTCATAATGCTATATTATTTCTATAGTCCTCCAACATTTCTTAAACATGAATTGTTAAACCAGACAACATGTTAAAGATTCCTAAAACTAAAAAGAGGCAGTATTGAAGACCTACAACAATGTAACTATTTTCTCTATATACTTCCAGGTTAGCTAAAAACTTCCAAAATTATAACTACTTTCATTCACCACCATGAGTGAAATAGGAGACTTCAATCTTACCCATTACAAAGTAAGAGAAAGTTTTACATGTATATATACATGATAATATGTTAATTTATACTACTAAGAACACTGTGTAAGTTTATAATATTCATATATAATGTGTATCTACATATAATATATATTTATATATGTTTAAGTCCTTTTCAATAGAAAATAAAAAAAAAATATTTGCTTATTTCATGGTATTTGAGGTGCTGTGAATCCAAATCAGAGCCAGATGAGTTCTACACAGTTTGTAAAATGTATTCTTGGCTGTGAAAAATGTTTTTCTGTTATTTTAATTTTCTTTCATTTTTTTCCCATTTTAGTTTTAGATTAATCATTTTTAAAAGCACCAAATAAAAAATTCCATATCAATATTTACCAGACCAAAAGAGTAAACAGCTTAATGAACTTCTAACCATTGAAAGAAGTAATTTATCATGGGAGCTATGAAGCTTGACATTAGATTTTATACTTTTACTATTAAGTATATTTTCTCCTTTATAATTCATGTCAATTACATATGTTCAGCCTTTTCTTGTCCCTTAATCTTTATCTTTTCTCATTCTTCTTTCTACATGTTTCTTTACCTATATTTACATTTGTTAATATATAAATAAATGTATAAGAGAAATATATATATATATATATATATATATATACTAGATTCTGTATAAGAGTGAGGGCATGTGTTTTTTACCATCCTGTGATTGCATGACACTATTTAATATTTTACATTGAAAGTCCATTTATTTTCCTACAAATTTTGTAATTTCATGTATTTAAAATTAAATAATACTTATATATTTTTACAAATATTTAATATTGATGGTTTAAATAAGAAAAATTAATCCACAATGAGTCCAGATAGTCAAATGTTTCAGAATATGTATAATGAAAAAAATTGAGGAGTTCTACCCTGAAAACTTCAAGATATTTGAAAAGAAAATCACAGAAGATGATAGATGATAGAGAGGCTTCCAATCCTTGTGAATTGGAAGAATTAATATTGTAAGATGGCTGTATTTACACATTTAATGGAATTTCTATTAAAATTCTCAAATTATATTTAACTGGTTTAGAAAAACTAGACTCATATAAATCCACAAAATACCATGCAGTTTTAATTAGCCAAAGCACTCCTGAGGAGTCAAAGCTCTGTAATACTTAAACTAAAATTATAGAACTAAAATCTCCAAAACACCTTGGTGCTTGCATAAAAATAGACAGGAAAGCCAATGAAACAGAATAAAGGACCCATAAATAAAATGGCAAAGTTGTGATCACTTAATTTTTGACAAAGGTATCAAAATCTACAATTTAACTAAATGTTGCTTGAAAAACAGTATTTCTTGCTGCACAAAGATGAAAATAGATTCTTATCTTCACATTGTGCAATAACTAATTCTAAATGCAAGAAATGTCACAATTTATATTTCTAGAACAATGAAACATATAGAAGAAAACATACAGAGTACCTTGTAAATTATTGAATTAGGCAAAAATCATTTGAATATAACAGGAACTAACTCTAAGGAGAAATGGATGACTACATGAAAATGATTTCTTCTGTACAATAAGCAGAGAAAGCAGTGTATAAATGGGAGAAAACTTTCTCCAACTATATTTCAGATAAAAGGCTAATATCTAGAACTCACAAAGCTTTCAGAAATAAAACAACAGAACAAAGTAACAAAAATGCCAATCAATGAAAGTGCAAATGAACTGAATAGTTTTCAAATGAAAAGAAAAAAAAATATCAGGAAGAGAAGAGAAGAGAAGAGAAGGAGAAGTGGAGGAAGAAACCTGACAAATAAAAAAAGAAGGACATACTGAATACTAGTTCTCTATTAGATAAGGAGTTAATGAAGACTATTTCTCAATCTGTAAGTTGCAGATTTGTCCTATTAACTGTGTCCTTTGCCTTACAGAAGCTTCTCAGTTTCATGAGGTCCCATTTATCAATTCTTGATCCTAGAACTTGAGCTGCTGGAGCTCTGTTTAGGATATTGCCCCATCCTGTGAAAATGAGTTTGAGTCTCATTCTTACTGTCTCCTCTTGGAGAAAGGGAAAAAGAAGAGGAATGTGATGAGAAAAGAAGGGGTTAATGACTGGACTGTAAAAATAAAAGCTCACAATCCAGAAAAACAAACAAAAAATCCAAAAAAAGCAAAAGAAGAAAGAAAAAGAAAAAAAATGGCCAGTAGACAGTTTTAAGTTATTTTAGTCAATATAGCCAATTAGCAGTGCTTTGATACACCTCCTCACCTCTGTCACAATGACTCTCATCAACAAATATGACAATAAATGTTGGAGGGATATGCAAAGAAAGAAAAGTTTTGGTGGGTGTGCAAACTTCTCCAACTGTTGTGTAAATGTCTTCAGGGTCCATTTTTAAAGATAGAATCACTATATGATACAGCTCTTTCACTTCTGGGCATACCTCGAGATAACATAATGTAGTAAAGACATGTTTGTAGGCCAACGGTTATTGTTAATTTACTCATTAGAGCAAATAATTAATTGAGAACAATCTAATTGTCCATCAAAAGATGTGTAGACATTTTCTCTTTTCTTTTTTTCATCTTTATTTTCCCTGAAATCATTCTTTTTTATAAAAATAGCATGACGAATTGTGCAGAGAATCTTAAAACTGTCTCACAGGACTAAGAGACTAGTTTACTAAGATAATATATTAATTAAAACTAGTTGTATTTTTCTCTAGTGGCAACAATGATACTGATGTATCTCAGTATCAGTTCATATGCAGTTGTGAAAAATAATTTCTGCATTGATCTCTATATCTCAAGTGGTTAGCCAAAAATTTTCACTAATTGTATATTAAATCAAACAACTCAGTTAAAGAAAAGACTTATCTCTCCTTCTAAATGAAGCATCTGGGAGTCTATGGGAGTGGAGGCGGGGGGAGATGGTGACCCTAGCTAAGCCTCCTAGTAACTGGGTATATGGACACTGAAAGGTTCACCTCCTGTATCCAGGCAGGATTTCCAGTGGGTGGAAGGCAACACCAGTCCACCCACATGAACTTTGACCTAAAATTTATCCTGCTTACAAGATATACAGGTGTAAAGATGGAGCTGAGACTAAGGAGATGTGCAACAAATGACTGGCCCACCATAGAGTAACCTTCCTTTCTGAGACAAGAATGGGAGAGGGAATGATGGGAGAGGTTGGAAGGTTGGGACTGGGAGTAGTGGAAAAACCGGGTAGATATGAACAGGGAGTAAATTGAATAAATAAATAAAGAAAATAAATAAAAGAAAAGAGTTATCATTCATTGCTGCAGAACTAGGCACATCATTCAAACAAATGCTGATTAACTCTGATTCTGTATGATTATGATGATATGAAATATAAATTTTAAAACATGGGTGATCAAAGCAAAATATCTTAAAATATGAATCAAAAAAATATCTTCTCAGTTATGTATAGAGCCAAAATAACCACAGCATGATAAAATAAATATTAACAAAAATTTTTTCTACCACAGTGTAGTATGAAGAGAGTGCAAAGAAAACCATGTGCATAAAAATGTTTGTGAATAACTGGACATGGTGATTCACATCTGTAATACCAGCACTGACTTAATCCCAGGACTGGGGCAGAAGCAATCAGATTTCTGATAGTTTGATGTCAACCTGCTTTACATAGTAAATTTCAGAAGAGACAGAACTACACAATGTAACCCTGTGTCCAAAAAGTGAAACAAATATTTATTGATTCCAAAATCATGTACATATTGAACTCTTTTCTCCAAGGATAGATATGATTGTGTCTCATTGACCCAAAGACCTGTACATTGGATAAAAATTATAGAAAGTATAAACTGTCACTAGTGAAATCAAGGATTTTTTACTTAATTTTAATTTTATTATTAGAAATTAATTTTACTGTAAATTAAAAATCCAGATACCATCTTTCTAGTATTTTTCATAAGCATCCAAAGCACATTTAATGAAACCAAGTGAAACAAGAATATTTAAAAATATTTTACACAATAAAATATCCAATAAAAAATAATAAATTATCCAATAGAAAAGTATGACAAAAATAAAAAAAAAAGTATTTTGCACAATTTAAAAATCTGAGAAAAAAAAAAAACAGAACTTGACAGCATCAGTTCTCGTCTATCTTTCAGGTTGGACACCATTGTAGAGCAAAGGGTATGAGGCTAAATAGGGTTCTGCATTTCTCTTTCAGTAGTATGAAGATGTCCAGTGAATTATGTAGGTATTTGTCTTTAGCAATAGGCTTCTGTTGTCTTCTTGTAAAGAATAATCTGTACACTTCACAACACCCCAGGTTGTTGGGGAATTCTCATGGAACCTCTTTAGCCAAAAATTCAGTTATATAAAATCCAATCCCAGTACTGGGAACTGTGTTTGATGACAGGAAATAGCCACTTCAGACTCTATCTCTTCAATTCTTTAACCATTTCTTTCAGATTGCTATTATATATGTATATAATTTTAAAAGGTTTTACTGTTCTAGGTTTCCATACTATCTCTCAAATACCACTTAATTGTCACCATCTTTCTCACATTTCCTTCTTTAACAGTTTCCCTTCCTACTTGATTCTTTATTTCCAGCCTTCCAGCCATCCATAATTGCCTATTTCAACCCTCTTTTCTAATGAGATCTACCTGTACCCTCTAGTCTCTTAGTGTATAGAGATATAGTGACCATTTAACTAGGCAATTCCACCCTCTGATCTGTATATTTATGAACACTGTAATTTTATAATAGCCCACATGTGTAACAACATATGTATAATCATGTAAAAGCAAGTCATGTTTCATTAATATGTAGAAAAGTAAAAGAAAAATAAGTGTGACAGGAAATTGAGCGCAATAGCTTAACAGCATGAAGAGTTTTCAGATGCTGCTTTTGGGAAATGACACCACAGTAATTTTCATATTCTGTGATAGAATACTTTTTAATGCTTTAGAGCAAAATAAAAACATTCATAAGAGTTCAAGGGACAAAGAAGTTAAACCTACTTCTCTCAATCAATAGATATGATGTCACTGTAGAACAGTAAACAATGACTAGATTTCAAGAAGTGTCACTGACTGCAATATGAGAAAAATGTATTCACTAGGACTACTACGTATGTAGAACATAATTAGTTGAGAATATGACATAAATTAGAAAATTGCATTATCTCTTCTATTCATAGACAAATACTATAAAATTGGTGACAGTGTATTGACAAAATATATAACACAGTGACTACAAAAATAGAATTTCCCAATTCTGGAAGTTTTTTTTCTAGGAACCTGGATAAAGCATGTGTCTTTTCAGGCACACCAGGCCAAGGGTGTCTCCTGTATTGATCTAGAAGGCAGTTCAGAGGGGAGAATGTCAGATGTTTCAGGAAAAGACAGAGAGAACCTGTGGATTTCAACATGAGCAGGCTGAATCTCAGATACTTTCATCATATTAAAGGGTTTGTGTCCAATGGGTTGAACATTTATTATTTTTTGAAAAAATTTTCCTTTGCTACAACTCTTGGTATTCTGTGGAAGCAACCTTTCTGTTATCTGGGGTTTTCTGTTTGATTGTACATGCTTGTATGATTGAAATTACATAGTATGTGGTTTTCTGTAACTGAGTTATATTGTCATATTTTTACCATTTTATCCATGAATGGAAACCTTATGTTTACTGCATATGTCAGTGGACAAGAGAGGGCTTTTGGTTGTTTCCTCATCGGCGCTTTATAAATAATGATGTAGTGAATAAGAGAATATAATCATTTTCTCCAAGAATCTCTGCTTTCAATACTTTGGGCTATATTCCTACAAACCTTAGCACTTTTGTAAATTATGGATGAATCACAATACGATTTCTGTACAGTGGCTACAAAAATGTTATGTTCCCACCAATGATGCAATACCATAATAATTCTTGGTAATGGAACTGATAATTTTTCAAACATGACAGAGCTGATGGTATGATATCAATCTAATTATAAACTTGACCTTCATTTTTGTGAGGATTTTTAGATACATGATGTTTATTTATATTTGTTCATAGCAAATGTTTCGTGAATGAGTTGACTTTGGGGTTTTATATCATCTAACTAATTTATTGTATGTATGTACTATAACATTTTAATCATTGTAACATTATAATAATTTCCTAAAGAAGGAAAAAAAAACCATCTGAGCTCAGTAAAGCTCATTTTTTTCTAAATATTATAATTGCAATTTTTAGACTGTTTTGTGCATACATTTTATATTTGTGTGAAACGTTGCTCTGGGGTTATGTATTGAAACTCTGTATGTAGCTTTTTGTATCTGGGCTTCTCTGTTGTTTGTCAGGCTTCTCCAACTTCTGAATAACCCATTGCTTTCTTATACCATCATCTCCATCTGCTGGTCTAAGTGCTGACAAATGAGGTCCATGATAATCATAGGTGTTCCCATTTTCCAGCTATAAAAGTCAATCAGATATCTCAAACAATTGCTTAAGACCATTGTTGATACCTTTTCTTCTTTTTCGTATGGAGGCAATCAATATCAGAGAGTACATAGCTCTGCTATTTTCTATGCCATATACTCATTTGACAAGGGGAGATTTTAACGAAGTGTTATGAACTCTTTCCATGTAGGTGTTCTGGGTACTTTTCTGATGGTAACTTTGGAGTTTTAGTGAAGGTATGAAAACTAAGTACTCCTTCATTTTATATTTTACATGCTATCTTTTCTTTTTTCAGTTTATAAAGGAGTTTTTTCTTGAAAATCTTGCACTATTCTCAAATATTCAGAAATTAAGTTTCATTGTATGTTGAAAATCATGACTATAAAATTAACTGAAAATTATAATTATATAATTTTTTAATAGAAACAAAAAGTATCTTGGAAGAGAGTAACATTTTTTCTTGTTTTCTAGCACGTTACTGCATATTATATTGGCATTCTTGTTTCTTGATACAGTGTTGTAGACTTGATTTTCATACTCCACATCTTTTCTACTCATTTCTAGTGACAGAACACATTGCAATAGTAGTAACATTTGTTCAATTAAAAGGAAAGACTTTCTCATGTGCTGACATTTTTCTCTACCTGTTACTAAGTTTTAAAAGATGCAAAAGAAATTTAGATAAGTAGAAACAAATTTGCTTTTATTTTAAACTACTAAAATGCAAAATTTCTCGTACAATAAAAACACATTTTTC
Source organism: Rhabdomys pumilio (assembly GCA_030674055.1). Classification (NCBI taxonomy): domain Eukaryota; kingdom Metazoa; phylum Chordata; class Mammalia; order Rodentia; family Muridae; genus Rhabdomys; species Rhabdomys pumilio. The sequence continues at coordinate 24,096,400 of JANHMN010000019.1, forward strand.
AAAATAAAAATTTCTAGAAAGTTAAGTATTGACTAGCTTTAGACCAAGTATTGCGGAGAGTAAGAAACAGTTTCTCATTGAATTTCTTACGTATACTCTGAAAATATCAACTTAAGTCCCCAAGAGAAAGAAGTACATAAACTTCCCAGAAGATATAATTGGAGAAACTAAGAAATAAAATGGAAAATTAGTTTTTCTTGGCAATCAGTAAAAAGGTACAAAAAAAAATTTAATCCAGTGAAATGGCTGCTCTGGTAAGGGATTATATCTACAAATCTTCTAGGTCTTTGTATTCGGGCTGGAATGCAGACAAGTTGTATACAGTTAATTGATCCTGTGGCCCTCCTCTTCAGTTGCTACTGGCAACTGACCTGTGAGGACAAAGGAACCAGAAGCAGAAGGCAGGATTTAGAGAGCCTTGAATACTGATAGATTAAGTTCCAGAAAAAGCTTCAGTGAGACAGGTCAACTTTATTCAGAGTGGAAAAGGGTTATTTAGATCTTGGTGATAGGTTAGGGAATTACAAGGTGGATATGCATTATTTACTATCTTAAAGGCCTGGAAATGCTACATTTACATAAAGAGGAATTCTAAGAACCTAAGGTTCTTATCAGGAGAGACAATGTCAAACCCGTAATCTGGCCATAGGCTATGTGACTTTTCTCAGAAGGTTTTATTTGAGAGTAGGAGGTGGAGGAGTTGCAGATTACAGGGAGGAGGGGCTGATAGGTCATAACACAGTATCTAATTATCATATGGCAAGAAGAATTGAACAGGACTTTTGTGCTGAACCATGTAGTACTTCCAGGAAGTTTTGTGTAGGGTCATCCTGTAGATAAAGTCAAGCATCTGTACTTAGAGACTCTTCAGATAAAAACAGGCAGAGAAAGGGGAAGCCTTGCTGAGAAAGGGACTCTTGCATCTTTCACTGAACTCAGAAAGCTTATTCTAACATGATGGACTTTAATCTCCATAACAACCTCTTGCTTAAATACAAGCACACCCTTAGTACACACCTAAGTCCCAAACAATGAAGGTAAAGTTAGTTTGTAGAAGCAAGCCTGAAATCTCTCTCTCCACAGACATCAGTCAAGTATAGGTGAATTATGTCTCTCTCCATTCTGGAAGTTAATTGGCTTGATCTTGTGAAGACAGCCATAGTTACTGTGAGGTTATGATTGTAATGGTCCTATCATATTCAGAATACATTATTTAGCTTTTGTACCCTGACCCCAAATGTTGGTACTTACTGTATTTTCTGTTTGCTTTGTTGAAATATACATTAATAGAAAATGAGGCAATTCTCATGTTTACTGTCTATGATTTTGAAAGCTGAAACTAAATATAAATGTTAGCATTCCTTCTAGCCTCCACCCCACAGTTACCTGACAACAGCCAGGAATGCCTGACTCACTATAAAAGGGGCTGCATGTTCCCTCCTCACTCTCTTAATATCTTGGTCTTCTACCCTCCCTCTATCCCTTCTCTCCCCTTTCCTCTTCTGCCTCTCTTTCTACATGTTCATGGTTGGCCTCTACTCCTCTACTCTCTCCTCTTCTTCTTCTTCTTCTTCTTCTTCTTCTTCTTCTTCTTCTTCTTCTTCTTCTTCTTCTTCTTCTCCCTCTCTCTCTCTCTCTCTCTCTCTCTCTCTCTCTCTCTCTCTGTCTTTACTACCCCTCATCTCTTTTCCGCATTCCCTAAATAAACTCTGTTCCATGCTATATCCATTATATGGCTGGTACCTGGGGGAAGGGATGTCTCAGTATTTCACACCTCTATCAAACATATCCCTGGCTTATTTTTCTTTTTTTATAAAACACAACATAAATATCAAAATATTTATTTATTTTGTCCTTAATCTATACTGACTTGTTAGAATTGCTTTTACACTGTCTTCTTTATTCAGTTAAAAAACACTATGAGACTTGGATACCGAGAAACAACTGAAAATATCCCCAGATTCAATTTGGTCTATGTCTCTTCATACCTGTACACTACTTTATGCTAGCTACTTCATACAAAGTGGATGAGTGCTGAAAATCTTGGTGATACTCATTACTCAGCCTGACCCTTACACTTTATACCCAGTTGTTACAATGGCATCTATAATTTTGATAAATTTTTATGTCAATAAAAATCATGAATAAGTGAACTGATTCCTACTCTTCACAGGTAAGAAATGCAGCATATCCTCATGATTATTTCATATTCTGAGTAGTAAACATGACAAAAAATTCAAACCTGCTGCTTTGCTTTTGTAAAATAATTAAAGTCAGGAGTGCACAGTTTTCCTGGCAGTCAACATCAGTGCCATACATTCCCTCTCATGCATCCCTTATTGCGTTGCTGCTGTTGCTAAAAGCATCTTGAACTATTCATTCTTCCTGACACTTCAGCTCCCATTTTACTTCCAAACAAAAAAAAGATAAGCAGAAATCCAAGACTACCAGGAAACAAACAATTATTATTTCTTTAGGAAAAATTGTGGAAAGCCAGTTCAGTAACAGTCTATCCTTTTTTTCTTATCAAGTTTCAACTTGGAAAATGGAGCATATATGTGGCTATCACCTACACTTCTAATTCTATAGAATTCAAGAAAAGAATTATATTGAATTTCCACATTTGTATATGTGGCAAACATAGATAGATTCAAATAGATGAAAGATAGATAGATAGATAGATAGATAGATAGATAGATAGATAGATAGATGATAAATTTAAAGATTTTTAGAGTTAAACCAATGACCAAGATAGAAAGTATTAGTACAATGCAAGTATCTGATAATTTGTAACCCTTTCCACTCTGAGTTCATATGAGAGAATTCAGTCTGTGCTGGACTTGAATGTGGTAATTTTGTTTAATAGCATCCCATGAATGCAAAAGGGAAAAAGGAAAAGGCAGGCTTTAAATTAGACTAGTATGTAAATAGTACTTATGTAGCTGGACAGTGCTCAAGTGACATGATTATATACAAAATTGGTCTAATTTGGTCTAATCAAAATTAAGTTTACAATTATAACTGTTCTCACTCTAGTAACATTTGCCATGGATAAGGCAAACATAGGACATAAATGTTTGCGCAGAATAGAAACTATAAAGAGCAGATTAAAATAGATGAGTACTTTTGGGAAGTGGAGTTGGTTTTGTGTGGTTGCTCATTGAAAATAATTGGATATTTGGAGTAGAAAAATGAAAAGGAAAAGATTGCCTTCAAATATTTACACTCAGATACTTATAGGACATTTTCTTACATGAAGTTTAACACACATATACTCTGCATTGTGCATTTCCTATCCTTTTAATTCTATCTTAAAATTAGTGGTTGAGCCGAGGAAAGTTTTCATTTAGTTTTGAGGGCTTTATAGTAAAGTTACATTTCTGAAGCCTTTCCCGAGATGTAGGCTATGCTCAGCTTGACCCTCTGTACTTGCCCTTTCTGATATGCTAACCCATACTGAGTTCACATGCTGAGCAGTTGAATAGAAAACTGAATGCCCTTCTAATTACCTGTCCTTCTTATTTATTCTTCTAAGAGATAGCTGGTCTGCTGGTTCCCTGCAGGTCTTTCCTATAATCATTAAACATTTCAAGGGGCAGTTGGTTTATGTTAAAAGTTCAATATGGCATAACTGTTTTTCTTCATCTTCAGAGGGGAAATAATTCAGTCTTGTTTGAGTATTCTATTACACAGTATCTCAGTGAAGAGCCAGAAATTTAATGAGTTTGAAGACAGCTAGGATGTATTTTCAAATGGAGAAAGCAATGAAGTAGACATGTAGTGCTTATTTTCTTCCCCAAAGTCACAAGAATGGCATTCCATATTGATTGGTCTACAAGAAATGTAACTTTACAATGTCCTGGGCATAGCATAGATTCCCTACCATCAAGACATAAGGGCATCTGTCTTCACCAGGATTCCAATGTGGAATGTATTTAAATCTAGCACTTGAAGTTTCACAATTCCATAAATGATAAACAGAAATTATTTCTGTAGAGCACTTCCTGTGAAAATTCTACTGTAGAATAGACTGTCAGGTATGTCTAGAGCAAGAATAAAATTATCAATGATTAATCTGAACAAAGATACTATCCTTAATATTGTATTTTTCTTTTATTTATTTATTTATTTACTTATTTATTTACTTATTTATTGGTTAGTTATTTACATTTCAAATGTTATTCCCCTTTGCAATTTTCCCTGCTACAACCCCTCTATCACATCTGCTCTCCTGCCTGCTTCTATGAAGTGGCTCCCCTACCCATCCACTCACTCCAACCTCAGCGCAATAGCATTCCTTTACACTGGGGCATCCAGCCTTCACAGGAACAAGGGCCTTCCCTCACATTGATTTCAGATCAGGCATCCTCTACTACATATGCAGCTGGAGCTATGAATCTCTCCATGTGTATTCCAAATAATACACATGGTGGTTTTGTTCCTGAGAGTTATGGGAGGGCTGGTTGGTTGATCATGTTCTTCCTATTGGATTGCAAACCCCTTCAGCATCTTCAGTCCTTCTTCTAACTCTTTCATTGGGGTACGCATGCTAAGTCGGATGGTTGGCTGCAAAAGTATCTGCATCTGTATTGGTCTGGTTCTGGCAAAGCCTCGCAGAGAACAACTACACCAGGCTCCTTCCTGTCAGCAAGCACTTCTTGGCACTATTTTGTCTTTTTACCACATGACATCTTAATTGTTCATATGTTTTGAAGTTATGAATAAAACTTATGTGTTTGAGTACAGGCTTCTCTGTATATATAAGTTGGAAATTGTGCTGATTAGAAAGAAGAAGCACATTTAATGTGTCATATTGAAAAAACTAGTTTTCTTAAAAGAAACACATTTCTGTATATAACAGCTTTCAATAACAAGACACAAAAATTCCTTGGTCTTTTCACCAGGACCTGCGGTTATTTTATGTACATTTCTAAATAATGGAGTCTTTAAAATTCCATGTCAAGTGGTAATAAACAAAGGCCACATCATCCTGTTTCATCTTGTTATATAACATACAAAAGCAAAAATTGTAGTGTGTATGATTGTATTGATTTAGTGAAGGATTTGTATTACAAATATTAATGATTGCTTATTATATGCCAGACAAGATCCTAGCCAAAAATCAAGGGATCATAAACAAGTCATAACTATTCTCTATCAGCGTCAGAAATACTAAAACTACTGCCATACAAATCTGCCAAAATAAGATTCCAATGTCTGTGACTAACATCATTAAATTTCACTTTAAAACATCTACTAATAAATATCTATAATTGTTGGTAATTCTCTGAGTTAACCTCACTCTTGACAATAAGCTTTGTGGAATATAACATAAACATATGCACAAAACACTTTAGATTTTTTTACATTTTATTTCTTGTTTATATGAGTAGTGAATATGTCCATGTGCAATAGAGTATATGTGGAGGGCAAATGATAATTTCCAGGCAATTCTTTCCTCCCACTTTTACATGGTTCCTAGCCATAAAACTTGGGCTGTCAGGTGTTGCCCATAAAGGAATATCACAAACGCAATAAAAAAAAACCCTGATTGATGTTGGAAATGCCTATAAAATATCATATATAATATTAGACTTTTAAATATTGAGTTTTAAATATTTTTAAATATTAAATAATAAATAATTTAAATATTTTAAATATTTCTAAAAATTTTTAAATATTTCATAATTTTTAAATGATAATTAGCAAAGGGTGAACAAATTGGCAGAAAAAATATAACATGTGTAGACTTATAAAAAATCATTAAAAATAAAAATAGAAAAATATTTAAAGGAACTGAACTATCCCACAATTTACTTATCATGTCAGTGGAAGACAATGAAAACAGTAAAATCATGTGCAGGAAATTTGTCCATAACCTGACCTTAGTAACAACTTCAAATCTACACCATACCCAATTCTTGTTTTTCTTTCTTATTTTTTTGGGTATTTCATTAATTTACATTTCAGATATTATCCCTTTTCCCATTTCCCTTCCCTAGAAAACCCCTATCCTTCCTCCCTCCTCTTTTCTGCTTTTCTGCCATTTGAATTATGTGCAAATATTAAGGGCAGTTCTAGGTTGAGGGACTAGCAATATAATAGATGCAAATATTCAAGAAACAAGCAAGAAAATAAACACAAATAGCCAAAGAACAAGCAAGGCAATACACAAAATTCCACGAACACTCCTGTGATCACTGTTTCTAAGGACTCATCAGGATGTCCAAAATATCTGAGGCAACTTCCCTGTCCTAGCCCCAAATCCTTTTTATGTCTGAAGCCTACTTCCTTGTTCTAGCCTAAAATTTAGATTCCTGTCTGAAATTACTTTTTTTTTTCTAGCCTAGGATTAAGATTCCTGTCTGAAATTACTTCTTTGTTCTAACCTAATGTCAGATTCCTGCCTGAAGGCTACTTCTTTGTTCTTGGTCAATGTCATATTCCTGCCGAGCAGCTCATTTTCTTGTCCTTGGCCCATGTCAGATTCTTGCCAATCAGCCCCCAAAACTGTCTGCCTCTCCCCCTTTCTTATTTCATTAATCAGACTAAGCATGTTGTAGGCTGTTCAGACAAGAATGCATACCTTACCCATCACGGAATATACATTATCAAAAGCAATGTACTGCTATCTTAGTCACTTTACATAATGACTTTACATAATGTCACTTTATATAATGAACTTATGAATTTCAAGAATGCTGCTCTTTTAAGCGTTGATGTGAGAGATACTGCTGATAAAATTACCCATGACCTGAGGTCAGTATTTCTATTTTAGTCAAGCTTCAAGAATGGCATATATAGCTTGATCAGGCTAGTCCTTTTTGTCCTGGGAATACTTTTATTCCTGGATATCGTGTTAAAACTTGTCTTTAACAATATCAACATGTAGGCAGCCAAAGTACATGGTTTGACCTGAAAATGGACCTATAGACATAATTATTAATTTAACAGTCTGGCAAGCTAAAGACGGGTAAGTTTCTCTACAAAACCTTACCAATCATACCCAATTCTTAACACTTATTCTAAAAGTACTATAAAGATAAAATTAATTTTGATATAAAATGTGTATATGGGAAAGAATTAATTACATAGGCAAAGGAGGGGTGCATAATTATCCATCATTTCAGAAATGGTTAAATTGAGTATATCTGGACATTTTCAGAATGATTCTGTATATGCAGTAAATTGTATTAAATAATGTGAACAAGCAATGGTGAAAACACATTTCCAGAATCATAATTTAAGGGTATGTGTGATATGTCTCTTATACATGACACAAAACTCCTGCAGAGTAAAAATAATTTTTAAACATAGTGTCTTTTAAAAGATATATATCTTTTGGTTTCTAATTATGATATATTTACATAATTTTTCTTATTTCCTCTCTACATATCCTGCTGAAATACTATTTCATCTATAAAACATTTCTACTTCACTATGTGATAGAATGAAGAAAATGGTTATTCTGAAAATACAGAAATAATATTTTAGGAAATAATATTCTAATAATATTCTAATAATATTCTTATAATATTCTAAAATTTATATTCTACATATAAATTTTAAACATATTTTTTGAAAAATTTCATTGCAGCTAATTCATATAACATGATCACTTTTAAGTAAAATTGCAACCATCTGGTGAGATGATTTTTCTAGTACCATTTGAATGTCTATTCTTGCACACAGGGTCACATTAAAATACTTTATACAAAGAAGCTATGGTAGTTAATTTTTACAAAGCTAATTTTAATCTATGATACTGAAGAATGTTGATATTATCAAAACAGTGAGAATTTCCAGCTAAGCTGGTAAACTCCATACTTTCACTTATTTCTTAACTGAATTACAGAAAAAAGTTAACACTGATGTTTCATTATTGAATGTTTGTAAAAATGATTATTATGTAGCAATGAAAACCTAAGTGATTCTGTTTAAATGATAATAATATAACTGAATATTTAGGAAATATGTAGCAACTCTATTCTCATATACATTACATAAGAATGATGGATGGAAATTATTACTAGAATTAATAAAACAAAAAATATATAATTTATGTCTATAAAGCTGTGTTTATATTTTTCTCCAGCAAGAATTTACCCTAGTTAATAATTATTTTATAAAAAATGTTTTATAATTAATTTTACTGCACTAAATATTGCCAACTGATATACTGGAAATCAAAATCAAGATTCTATATAGTAATCTTATAAGTGTTTCTGGTATAATTTTTAAAAAAATGAATAAATCGTGTGGAAAACTGTGATCTAATCTAGTTATATAAAAATAATCTTATATTGTTGCTTTTACAAGTACTAAAAATATTCTAAAATTCCACTATTGTAAATGCTTTTGATAGAAAAGATTGATACATGTTGGAAAGAATACAAAGTTTATTCTACCAGGTATGGAGTGTTGTGTGTGAAAACTGGGAGAAAGGAGTCAAAAAGGTATTTAGGGATCTGGATCACAAGGTTGATCAGAAATCCTGAGATTTTAAAGAATGTGATGGACATACACTTCATACACTACTTTTTATAATGGGTTTCAAACTCTTTGTCCTCTGTCCATTTCTCGCCTACTATCTAAAGTTAAGGGAGAAAACATGGTAAGTAGAACAGAAGGATGTGGATGTGTTCAGAAGTAGTTCTGTGCGTTGTTTACAATCACAGTGTGTCAATGCATTTTAGTTCAGTAGTGTCAGAGTATTAAGCATGAGTTAGCAGTGGTGGTAGGATCCAGTGGAAACAGCCAAGCCTTTACTGTCACAATTAGCATGAGTCAACTGGAAGCAACTAGAACAAACCTGAATGCCAGAAGTCCTCTGCCATGCCTCTCTCAAAGATGTGAAGATCAGTGAATACTGGAGACCAAATGCATCTGCCCTGTCACTCTCCATTGAGTCCTATTTATACTATTTCCAAACAACATGTGTCCTGCCATGAGTCTTGTCTAAGGAAAACACCATGCATTTGCCTCAGCAATACACATGAGTCTGTATCATATGATACAATATGAAACTTTCCCTTTAGACGCTAGAGGCTTCTGCATATTAAACAAACTCAGTCTTGTTTGTAATAAGATCATCCCGAACATTTCCTTATAAACAGAATATGAAATAAGAGCATCATTTGGGAGATTAGTCAAAATCAAGAGGCAGTTTATTTAATTTGGGCAATACTAGGAAAGATAGATGTTGGCTATTAGTTAAAGATAGAATTGCTTGTTATATTTTTAATACAGGAACTCCAGAAAATCTACAGATATGCCACTTTCTCTTGTTCCTCTATTTACTCAAGATTATTGAGTACTTTTAAGTAGATTATTTTTGAGTTTACACTTGACAAATCAATTGAAAAGCAGACAGTAATTATATTAAAGAAACTGGTCTAAATAATAAGCACCAGAAGGGATTTTGAATTCTGGGATGCTGTTAAAATTTGAGAATCTTAAGAGTAAATTATTTAATATGTAAGATAGGTCATTGAGAGAATTTAAAAAGTCAGCCTTACAATATTAGAAGACATGGAATATTCTTTTTAAAAATTCTGACAAGAACAATTTCCCATAAAGAGGAAAAATTAAAGGTTGTCTCAAAAGCATGTGGGAGCCAATGCTCTCTATCAACTTGTGAGCCACCAGATGACTGCAGGGCTGAAACAAGAAAAAAGTTTTCAGTATTTTCCACTGCCTTATAGAGATCTAATGCATAGATAATATATATATTCAGCAAAACATAATGGCAATCATTATAAAAAAATTAAAGCATAAGCAACAAAAAAGATAACTGACAACTGTAATATAGTGAAGAGGTGATACCAAGATAAAAGATGAACTTGCAAGTGAGTTTAAATATTGTGGAAGATGCAGTCTGAGAAATAAAAACAGGCTAACGATTTGTGGGGATTGGAACGGGAGAGACTGAAACTCACAGATGAATATGAAAGATCTTTCTGTGAGGACACATTTTTACCTATTATGGTGTCAGGAAAATCAGAGTGTACACACAGATGATATGGAAGTTTTCAGTACATACATAATGCAAAAAAAGCCTTCAAGTTTGGAAAGCTAATAGATATAATCTACTAAGTGTTACTGTCATATTTATTAACATACACATTTCAATTTATGTGTGGAATATAAAATATATAAAAAGTATTATTTCTTAAATATTAAAGTTTTGGAGAGATGGCACAGCAGTTAAAAGCACTGATTGCTTTTGCAAATGTTCCAGGTTCAATTCCCAAGACCTACATGTAAATACATGTAGTATTTACCATTCCAAGGAATTCAGTGCTATCCTGTGGCCTCTGTGGGTGCCAGATATACTATGTTCATGGTGAAAAGACAACATTCAGGTAAATACTCACATACAAAAGTAAAAGAAAAACAGATTAAAAGCTGCTACATTTCTGAAACATGCACTTTGAATTAAATAAATGGCTTTTATGAAACTTCTGATTTTCTTTCCTATGTTTCACCTTTTAAAGGTAGAAATGACTCTTTCCAAAAGCAAAAATATAAAGTAAATCAAAGAAAGAAGGTTGCTGTAACTTTGATTTAAGCAGAGGAACTTTAATTCAGGAACATGTCTGCTATGGCAAGAGGTCACATTCAAAGTCCTCTAGGTTCAATGATCTGGTTAGAATGCAGAAAGACATGGCTTTGGATTACAAGATGATGTGGCTGAAATACAAACATACCCTTAGTGTACATATTAATAACTAATAATGAAGATAAGTTTAGTTTGTAGGAAGAAGCATCCATGTGAGAAAATTTTGTACAGTTGAGGAACAAAGTGACAAAGAGAAAGATTTGACAGAATGAGTCAGAAATATTATACTTTCAACACACAGAACAGTAAGGAAAAGAGAGGCTACTTAGTAACCAGAAGTAAAGAACGGTGGTGTGGTATGTGTGTTTTACTTGGACAATTTTACAGCTACAGGTAGCAAAAAGATCAAGCTAGACACAAGTGAAGACAGAATGAGAAGTCGCCAGAAGATTCAAACATATTGGTAAATTTAGTATGAGGCCAAGCAGAGCAATTCAGACAGAAGCCAGGAAAAGCCAGATTGAATCAATTAACTTTGAAAAGCAGATTGTATTGAGGCTAGAAGCTTCTAGGCCTAGGTCTAGAAACAGAACAGAGAAAGCTGTACTCTGGGCTTAGCTCTAGACATCTGTTTTTAAAGCTTGGGTACAGTTTTCATCTCATCCCATCATCTAAGGAAATACAAACATCATTTAGAGTATACACTATGGTAATCTGTTTAAATAAAATTTCTTCAAACAATATTTTGTTAAGGATAAACAACAACAACAACATGAAGTAGACTTTTCTGTCATGGGCACTTTAGCCACAGACATAGGAGGTCTGAACTCTTAAGCTAGCATGTCATATGTCACTTTTTCTCTAATTACTCCCTACATGCAACTTTTTGGTATGTCAGTTCCTTTTTTATTAATATGAACATGCTCAGTTATCAGAGTCTCTCTACTGAGGTAGTACTAGAAAGAAAAAGCACCAGGACAAAAAAGAATATGACAATGAAATGAAATGCAAATTTCACTTAAGCTTAACATGACTGTATTTTTATTGGATACTAAATTGCCACTGCCATACTGTTTAAATTAACCTTTTATATTTTTTTCTAGAAAATAGTTAAATTTGTTTATATAAATGTTTATATAAATGGCCATGTATACAGCCTTTAACAACTGAACACTTTAATTTAATTAAGCTTGTATATTATGAAATGAATGAGTCAATGTCTCTTTTAATAGTATGTTCAGTCTCTGTTCAAATTACGTGATATTTTGAAATTGATCAATATGAATCTAGATGCCTTTAAAATGTATGTATGTGCATGTACATATTATAGACTTACTTTAATACTTCAGTCAATCAGAAAATTGCAATATAAGACCTGAAGATTAAACTAAATGAGGTAGAATGTAGGTTAAATGGTTAGAAATTCACAAACTTGCAAATGAGGACAATATGAAGTCTGAATTAATAGAGAACATGAACAGTGTGTTTCTAATTATCACTCTTCAAGAATAATCAGCTTTTGCACATTCATTTTAATGACTCTCCATATTTCAAATAACCCTTTGATCAAATAGACTGTGCTTCATCCTCTGATGTCTTCCTCTGCTTCTGAAAAAAACCAAAATTGCTATTTTTAAATTTTCCTTATTTCTCTAATCATACAATATTCATCTTTATCTCTTATTGCACCTTAGTGCCTGTTACTTGAACGGATTACTTTAAGTAATTATTCTATTGTCCATATACAGTATTATAATAAAAATATAACATTTAATCTGTATTAGTATCATTTCCATTTTAAAAATTATACATTAACATTATATTTAGTTAGGACACAAGTGACTTATAATATGTATAAAATAAGATTCACCAAATTTAAAAGTTATAAACATGACAAACATTACTGAAACAGAACTTACTACAAATCGATATTAAATATAATCACACACAAACATACATGTATTTACATACATATTTTAATGTTCTCCATATGGCAAATATCATCTTGAAAGATGTGCTTTTCTGTTAGTATTTATGAACACAAACATTTTATAAAATTTAATAAAATAAGTATTTATTAAAATAAATTTAGAAAAATGTTTAAACTTGATGAACATTCTTAAGCAAATTTAATATTAGGCACATACACATTGCATAATAAGAAGGTTTCTCTTTTACTTTTGTGTGTGATTCTGTGTCTCCTAAGCATTCTTAGAATTTTGGTTTTACCAACTACAACAAATGCTTTTTATAGAAAGAATTTTCATGCCAACTGCTACATTAAAATTTCCTGGGAAGACTGAAAGAAATCACCAGTCATCTGAGATGGGCATCAATGACAGACCAATGTATGATTTCACTAAAATTTAACTTGTGAAAACCAATGAATTTATTATTTTTTTCTTACAAAGAACTAGTAGGGGGTTATTTATGGAAGCATCATGGTCCTTCAAACCTCATCATCATCAAAAATTTCACTTCGTCACTGACATTAAAGTCACAGATATTCCAGCATTGCTTCAGCATTTTTGTAGTTATGGTATATTACAACTGAGGTCCCTTGTAAGAGTACTTTCCACTAGTGCCATCATAGACCTGGCTAGCACTATACCAGTCTTCTCCAGTTATTCTGCTGCCCTATGGGGAAAATCCAAGATACACTTCATTATAACCAAAGGAAATAGCTCCAGATATCAGCTCAGTACTAGTTATTTCAATTTCTTGTACGCTTTTCCTCAAATGCAAGTTGTTATCATTATTTTCTTATTAGTGCTATTAAATTATTTCTGGAATCAAGTATAAAGTAAATAGCTACAGTCTCTTTTGTAGAGACTCAGAATTCAGTGGATCAAAAGAACATAACCTGAGTTATATGGTGAGAGCCTTGGCTGAGGAATAATACCCTGCCCTAAAACAGAAAAAAAGTGAAGTAATTAAACAAACAAAAATATAAAAATATGTCTTGTTTTATAAACCACAAAATTATCTATCTCAAGACTTACAGCTAAATATTATTAAATACTACTGGTCTAAACAAAGAAAAATGATTAGATGATTCCTACTGATAATGTGCTAAACTCACAGATTAGTACTTTTTTCAACCATCATGCAAGATGCTACCTCCTGAAGTAGATAGGAATAAATACAGAGACCCATAGCCTTACAATAAGTGTGATATCTCCCTTAAATTTCTTTCATAAGACCTGAGAGAACCCTCTGGAAGAAGAGATAGAAAAAATATAAGAACCATATTTGGTTCCATACTATGTGGCAGATACCAAGGGGTATGTGGGAAACATGTTCTCTAAATATTAACAAAGCTCATATGAGTACATAGAGACCGAGGCAGCATGCACAGGGCCTGAACCAGTTCTTCTGCATATGTGTTATAGCTTCTTGTCTAGTGTTTGAATGGGATTTCTGGGTGTTTGAACAAGTGACGTTCTGATTCTTTTGGCTTCTTTTGGAGTCTTTTCAGCTTGGATTTGATCATATTTGTCTTATATTTTAGTTTGTTATGTTTCAATAAAATGATTGAATGAATAGAAATTTAACAACATAGCTGCAAGGGTAAAGGTTAGCAACCAAACAGCCATTTATGTATATCTTCTAGTAAAAGGAAATTCAGTTTTCTCAAAGAGAGTGACACTGGGTTTATCAACTCTATAAGGACAGACCACAATTCTAGGAGTAGTTGATCTCTGTATAATGCACTACACAGGTTTTTTTGTATACTTCTATTAGATTTTGGTGGTATTTTCACTTGTTTGCTTGTCTGTATTGTTTTTGTTGTTGTTGTTGTTGTTGTTGTTGTTTATTTCTTTTATTTGCATAGTTTGGAATTTTACTTTGTGTTTTATCAGGTTTCTCTTGGCCGTTGAGAAGAACTTAAAATTGGGTAGATATGAAGGGAAGGAGAATCTGGAAGAACTTGGGGAAGGGGAAGAATATTCATAATATATTTAAATTTAAAAAATGTTTCATTTAGTAACTCTTTTATCTCCTAAAATACTTAGCTACATGTTCTTAGTCACAATTTCTCACTAACAAGAATTCAGGAGTTCTAAGAATTGTTTACTTTCCCATCATTTCACTAATAAAAATGAAAATAGGTAAATTTGATGCATGAGAATGTATGCTAGAACAAAACAGCCAATGGAGGCTAATTATATGTTGAGAAGACTTATAAATACCTGGATACAAGTTACTAATTTATTTTTTTCTCTATAATGCTCACAACAGAAACAAGGGCCTGATGTGTGTTTGGCAAGAAATACTTCCACTGTGCTAAATATTCTACCCCAATACTAAGTAGATATGCATGCCAAGTATAATAAAATTTTAGTTTACAAGAAGGTACATGCTCTGTTATATTGCTGTTACAAATAAGCCTATACATAGAAAAAAATAAAAAAAACTTTTTATTTTTTAATTTCAATGTGCACTTGTGTGGATATATATTTCATGGCTTCCATAAAGATTAATCTTTTATACTGTGTCCTGAAATAATTGTAGAAATGTAGAGGAATTTTAATCCAATGACATGGCTGCTCTGGCAAGGGATCATATCCAAGGATATAATCCTGCCAGAATGTAGACATTCCCCAGATTAGAGTATGATGTGGGTGGAATACAGACACACCCATAGTACTTATTTGTAATACCTAATAATGAAGGTAAGGTTAGTTTGTAAGAGGAAGCACCCATGTTTGAAATGGACTTCTAATTGAGAGACAGACAATTCATAAAGATTGGACAGAATGAGTTAGGAATAGGATACAAAAACTCACAAGAGAACAGCAGAGAAAGAGTAGGTGCATAAGAGCAGTGCGAGAGAGAAAGGTGTTTGTGTATGCTGATGTGTATACAGCACTTTTACTGGGATAGTTTTACAGAGACAGCTGGCAGGGAGAACATGCTAAATACAGGTGCTGACAGAATTAACAAGAGAATGAGAAGAAGCCAGAAGATTAGAACATATTGCTAAAGGTAGTAAGAGACAAAGCAGAACAATTCAGTCAGAAGCTGAGAGAAGCCAGCTTGGAGAATAAATTGTAGAGAGACTAGAAGCTTCAAGACATAGGCTTAGGAATAGTCAGAACAGAGAAAGAAGTACACTGGGTTCAGCTCAAGCTGTGTATTTGCATGGCTTGTGTACTGATTTCATCTTATTCCTTCACCAGAGAAAATAGACATTCATAGGGAACAGACCCAAAGTAAGATCCAGCTCAAGGGGATGCCTCAAGGCCTGACACTATTACTGAGGCCATGGAGCACTCACAAAAAGTGACCTAGCATGACTGCTTTCCAGAAGACCCAATGAGGAGCTGAAAGAGTCAGATGCAGATATTTGTACCCAACCAATGAACAGAAGCTGCTGACCCCTGCAATTGAATTAGGGAAAAGCTGAAAGAACTTTAGGAGGAAGGTGACCTTTTAGGAGGACCAGCAGTCTTAATTAACCTGGACCCCCGAGATCTCTAAGACACTGGACCACCAATCAGGCAACATACACCAGCAGATATGAGGCCCCAACATATATAGAACAGAGGACTGCCACCAGGTCTGGGTTCAGAGAAAGAAGATGCAGCTAATTCTCAAGATACTGGAGGCTCCAGAGAGTTCAGAATTCTGGAGGTGTGTGTGTGTGTGTGTGTGTGTGTGTGTGTGTGTGTGTGTGTGTATGTGTGTGTACACATAAAAGAATTGGAGGGACAAAAATGGAGATGAACCTGGGGAAAAGAAAGTCCCTTGGTAGGTTCAAATTGGGGT
The DNA here is from genome assembly GCA_030674055.1 of Rhabdomys pumilio. Taxonomy (NCBI): domain Eukaryota; kingdom Metazoa; phylum Chordata; class Mammalia; order Rodentia; family Muridae; genus Rhabdomys; species Rhabdomys pumilio. Next base: position 24,112,733 of record JANHMN010000019.1, read on the forward strand.
CCAGCTCAAGGGGAGCTTCAAGGCCTTACACTATTAATAATACAATGGTGTGCTTAGACAGGAGACTAGCATGGCTGTCTACTGAGAGACCCAACAAGCAGCTGAAAGAGTTAGATGCAGATACTTAAACCCAACCAATGGACAAGAGCTGGGGACTCCTTTGGTTGAATTAAGGACAGGCTGGAAGAAGGTGAAGAAGAGGGCAACTTCACAGGAAGACCAGGAATCTGAACTAATTTTGACTCCTGAGATCTCTCAGACAATGACCCAACAATCAAACAACATACACTAGTTAATATGAGCACCCTCCCAGATACATATACAGCAGATGACTGCCTGGTCTGACCTTAGTGAGAGAAAATGAACCTCACCCTCGAGAGAAAGGGGAGTGAGCTCCAGTGAATGGGAAGGTCTTGAGGGGTACCGGGTTTGAGGACATCCTTTTGGAGTGAGGGGAAGAGGAATAGGATGGGAAACTATCAGAGGGTAGACATGAACGGGGACAACTGCTGGACTATAAAAATGATTCAAGAATAAGAAATGATACAAGATAAATGGCTACTGAATAATAACAGCTGAGATGGCCACCAGACCTCTAAGTACAGACATATGTATATAACCATAAAAACCTACAAAGCAAATGAGATTCAATGACAATAATGTCATAACCTATTGTTAACAACTGATATTCTAAGTATTAATGAATTAAAGGAAATGGATGTATTTTATCCACAGGTAATCTTAAGTTGTCTAATAGAATATCTTTATATCCACTTACTCCAGTACTCTGCAAATTTTCCTTCGTAAAATATGTACTTCATACCAGTATTTCTGTCATGTCTTTTTCTCTACACCCTCCCACTCAGATTTCAATTGTATTCATCACCTGCTGTTCACTCATCAATCTTTTGCATTCTCTTTCCTATATTCTCCAGTCTTATTACCTTTTCTTTTCATTTTGAATGAATCCTATTGGCCTGCATTCGAATAAATTAATTAATTTTTGTCCTGTATCTTGCAGTTTGAGAAGGCCAACAAAATTCCTTACTTTCTTTTTCAAAGTTTCTGTATCCACTGGGTACGATTTAGGCTTTGACTTGTAAAATTTCCCCCTTCCTTCCCAGCTTTTTGTATTTTTTTTATTACATAATTTAAAACACATTTTCTTTGTTTATAACACTGTTCTGTGATTACTTATTATATGAAAGGACGTTCAATATAATTTCTTCGAATTCATGAATCTCTTTTGGAATAGACACATTGACTGGCCTACTCTGTTTTCTGTACATTTTTAAAGACAAAACTGTGTATCAAGGAATCTTAGAGGCTATATCACCATTCTCACTTAGCAATAAGAAGCTCCAGCCAGTGCGTTCCAGGAGGGAAAACAAGAAGAGTATATGCAAAGTGGAAGACACATGGTCAAATTGTCACACTTTCTTAATGAAATGACTATAGGTAAAGAAAACTAGCAACTTACCCAAAACAAAACTATTGGAACTAGCAGCTAATTCAGCATAGTTGTCATTTACAAAATTATTATAAAAAAAAAGATGTTCAATTTTATGAAATGACAGCATGACCAAGGCAACTATTACAGGAGAAAGCATTAGGTTGAAGACATGTTCAAAGTTTCAGAAAGTTAGTCCGTTATTATAATAGCAGCAAGCATGACAGCATATGGGCAGGCACCAGGGCACTAACTGCAACCATCCTAACTAACTCCAACATCCTGCACAGTGAGACAGAGAGACACTTGGTATGGGCTTTTAAACTTCAAAGCACACTCCCAGTGACACACTTCCTCAAACAATGCCATATCTGCTAATCATAAAATGCTTTCAAATAGTACCACTCAGTGATAACTAAGCATTCAAACATGAACCTATGAAAGCCATTCTTAGTCAAGCCACCAGAAGAAGTCAGTATTTTTTTTCTGTGCTAGTGTTATATTTTCTGAAACAGAAATCAGAAAATGAATCTGATTTATTAAAACAAAAATATAATTAGAATGTTTAAGAGTATGTACTATACCTACACATATTGGGTCAATTAACATGGAGAAGATCAGGGCCTTTGAGTACCCAAGCCTTGCTGAGTAATGACTAATATTTTATGGTTACTGGAGGACAAAGAGTACGTTTTCTTTAATGGTATCTCTCCTGTAGGTCAACAACACTAGGCACGAAGTCGCAACCATGAAGCATGAACAGCACAAACTGAATTTCTTCGGTTATGAAAGAACAAAAAAGAGTCATGAAGTAAGAGGAGTGGAGTTGACATAGAGGAGTTAACTCAAGGAGAAAAGGATAAAGATTATCAAAATATGTTGTTTGCATTTATAAAATTTTAAGATAAACAATAAAAATATTTTATTAGGCAGAAACAAATTTAACTGAATATGTGAAACATTTCACAAAAATATTATAAAATATTGACATAAATTAATGTAGCCAAGACTAGGCATAGCCTCCATAAACTCATGTGTTTGAACAAGTCTATCGGGGCCAGGAAGTGGAGTGTGGTAATTGGTATATGCATGGCCCAGATAGCAGGACTATTTGAAGGTATGGACTTGTTAGAAGAAGTTTGTCACTGTGGGTGTGGGCTTTAAGATCCTTCTCCTAACTATGTGGGAGACAGTCTTCTAGTGGCCTTCAGATGAAGATGTAGAACTCTCAGCTACTCAGTCCTGTACCATGCCTGCATGGATGCTGCTGTGCTCCTGCCTTGATGATACTGGAATAAACCTCAGAACCTGTAAGCCAGCCCCAATAAAAAACTATTATCCTTATAAGAGACGGCTTGGTAATGGTGACTGTTCACAGCACTGAAATCCTAACTAAGACATACTGTTTTCTGATTTTTCATATTTATATTCTTCTGTGTGTGTGTGTTTGTTTGTGTTGTGTGTGTTTTGTTGTTATTTTTCTTTTTCCTTTGGTTTGGTTTGAGTGCCTATTTGTTTCCTAAAGAGACAAAAATGGAAAAAGGTTTCAATTAAAAATGTGATTTTAATAATAAAATATAATTATAAAATCAACCTAAAATTAATAGAAAACTATAAAAAAAAAACCCTTCAATAACAAAAACCACCTTTGGCAAAAGTAACAAAACAGAATGTAGTATATTTACTCCATTTAAACATTATATTTGTGCTAGTTTTCAAAACAGCAAGGTCACTGTATTTCTCCACAACAATAGTACAGCACTCAGCCAAAAGACTATAGCATGATGCTCTCATGATAATCTTAGAACTCAGGCAGGAGGACAATACTTTACTTACAGTCCAGCATTCTGGCTGGAGGATGCCATGAGCATAGGATTTCTCAGTTAGACTGGGTTGAACATCAGGATCTTTCATAAAATAAAGATACAGTGAAAAAATAGAAAGTGTCTTCAACAAGTGATATTTGTCTTTCAGTGTGCATGTGGTCTCAGGCTCACAACTACAGACACATCTAGCCTTGCATTGAAATCTGTGTCTCTGTCAGTCTATGCCTCTCTGTCTATCTGTCTCTGTCTATCTCTTTTTCTGTCTATCTCTCTGTCTCTTTCTCTGTTGCTCTGTGTCTCTTTGTCTCTGTCTTTGTCTCTTTGTCTCTGTGTCTCTCTTTATCTCTCTTATCTCAGCCCCACAGCTATGAACATATCCAGCCTTGCTTTGAAACCTGTGAAAGACTGAGCTCAGATTTTTTTATTAAATTATTTCATTTTACATATTTTAAAGCATTGAAATAGTAAATACCCTATGAAATTAGTACTAGCAAGTTCAAAATTCTTATGACTTCCTGATGATACTTTGTGGATACTTTCACTCTAGTTTGTGAGAAAATGAGAACATATTTAGAAGTAAGTTACTTTACTTACTGGGTTTTCACTATAGTTTGGTGTGAACTTTTCTCTTTATAAAGATATTGTTAGATAAAATAGCATTATTCAGTTTTTAAAAGACAAATTGTCTTGTCAAGAATAAATAAATGTGGCATATTTTAAATAGCTCATAAAACTGGTCTCATGTGTTAAAGAAGTTGAGGTGACTTTGTGTAAGAGGATCATTTCAATGTTATTTTAAGTGTCATGGATTCAGTGTAAGTTGTTCAAATCACATGGTTATCATGCAAAATAATGCTAGTCAATTTATTACTATATAAGAATTATAAATCTACCACTGTTCTAAATATAATTATACAAATAAATATTTATGAAATGGAAAGCATTACGCATTGGTACTCCAAATACTTTTTTGAATATTTTGTAGGATTCATCTTCCATTAATAAAAGAAATATATATATATTTTTTACCATACTGGGATTTGTAGTTTGTAGTACAGAAATATTAAAGGAATTAGAAATTCAGTAATGTTTCTAAAATAGCTTAAAGAAAATTGCACAAGGGAATCACAGTATGTTTAAATCTTGCTATTAAAATTTGATAACTACAACCACATGATTTCTTGATATAAGCAGCAGAAATATATTCAGATGTAATTTGGTAAACTAATTATAATGCCTTTAAACATTCTTTGATAATTTTAAATACAGTTATTCTCTGGTGGAAGCTGAACACAAAAGATACACTGTTAATTCTATACATTCTGTTCTCAAACCTAAAACATATTTGCAATCACACAGCAGTCTGTCTACAGTTAAGCAACATGAAACTACAAGTAACTTTCAGAGTAAGTATGGTAATTCAGAACAAATGTCAGAACAGAATTGAGCCATGTCACCTGTAGCCTCTTTTTATTTTCCTACAGTGGATATTGAAAAATATAGGTGTTGAAGAGTTTCTGATTTATAAATATAAGTAATGGTTTTCAAAATGTTACAGGATGTACATTCAAAAAAGAATTGCAGTTTTTATAAACTGTGGTTTTACAGGATATATTAAAATACAAGACATGGGTTTTTAGTAATATTTCCTACATTGATGCTATGGAATTTAAAGGAAATAAATTAGATAAGTGTTGTCTAAGTCACAATGTTTACAATGTGTGAAAATTAGAATCTTTACATGTTTTAAGACAATTGTAGAACACTTGCTTTGGTGAAAACTTAGGGGATACAATTTCCAAGAAATCAAAAGAACCATGTAACCCCAGAAAGAAACAATGTCTATTGAAGAAGGAATAATCTCCTGACTTACAGACAATAAGTTGAAAGCCAAGAGAAATGTCACAATTCTCCAGCTAAGACAGCAACCGTTTGATCCATACAATGTGTTTAAGTTATATATTAGACTTATCTTAAACAATATTTATTAATGGCAATTATCCCCCTCCTTTTTCTAAATAAAGTAAAAGATTTTTCCATTTTCAAAATAATGAGGAAGTAAAGCAAAGTTTCTAGATACTGAATCAACATATAAGAATATTGTAAATCCAATGAACTAGAAATTGTCATTTTAATAATGAAATATTAATGGAAAAATATAAAAAACACAGAATTTTTGAATATAGGCTTATTTAGATTTTGAAATAGAGTATTAAAAATAATACAATATTACCTCAAAATTTGGAGAATGTAGTAGAGTGTTTCATTGTTTCTGTTGTGGTAGTGATATATTGGAGTTTGTAATTGCTCCAAATTAATGCAATATTTAATCTTAGTAGAATTTAATACTATAATTATTTAGAAAATGTTGATTTTGTGGATAGTCACAATTTTTACATGAACATGTATGTGGCTGTGTGTATGTGGTTTGCCTGTGTATGTCTATCTGTCATATTCAAGCATATATTCATGTCGATTCAGTTTCTGAAGCCAGACAAGGACATTGTGTACCTTGTTCTATCTGTTTCCATTTTAATTCTTTGATATATACATACTCACAGAATCTGGAGTTAAACTGACAACTAGGAAGCTTCAGGGGCTTGGATTCTCTTTTCTTTGTCCCTTAGAGCTAGGAGATTACAAGAATGCTGTGGTCATGCCTGCCTTTTTCCTTTTTTAAGATAAGTGCTGGAATACAAACTAGATTCTTAATGTTTCTACATAAAGCACCCTTCTCTTCTGACCTCTGGAGTAGCTGAATTTTCCAAAGCTTGGCTTCATTATTTTTTCCATTTGCAGAGCTCCCAAATTGTCATCTATTTCTAATTCATTTTCTATTGATTGTGCACGTTTATACTCATCATTAATACTAGACTGGACTATCAGTAAATCCACAGGCTTGTAGATTGTGTCAGCAGTCGATGGGGTCTTGGGTAAAATACATTTGTTTACAAAGGATTTGTTTGATAGATAGTCTGTCTCTATATTTTTAGATTCATTGTTAATGCAGGAAGTCTAATATTATTATCTCTGTTATAAGGTTGAAACCTATTATTTTTAGGTTATTTCAAACTTTGTGAAAAGCATTTTTGAAAGTGAACTCCCTTGGCTGCTTTTGAGTTCACTTATAATAATATAACTTAAATAACTTATATAAAAGTGATATATATCAGCTTCCCACTAAAACAAGGTGTTATTTATACTAATCCCAAGTTTGTGTTATATTCATATTCAGACTTCAACTTATCTAATGTTCTTAAATCTATAAACACAGAGACACTTATCTGAAAGAATGTTGAATTATCATTTGTGTTTAATTTAAATGTTCTTTCTGTTGCACGCATTTTTAAAAACCCATGCTATTGCCTTTCTGGGGCCATGTTCTCAGCTCAGCTCTGAGAACACATTGCCGCAGGTGTCACTTCTGACGTAGCTCCACCAATGGCCAGCTGGTTCTCTGAAAGGGAACTGCAATCACTCCCTCAACCCTGTGAGACTAGCTCTGACAAGCTGCCAATGACCACCCTGGGTGACCCCTTTTTTCTCCTGCCCACTAAGTACTGCAGATGGAAAACACTAGAGAGTTTAATATTTTAAAACTAGCTAGATAACTTAATGGCTGGGAGAAGAATTTCCTGCCCTAATCTTATCAACTATTTCAGCCATCTGCCAGTGACAGAGGCTGCCCTGTTCAGACCCCCAAGATTTTACATGGTGGTTGTGTCCTCCTACTTCAAAAGACTGGCCTAAAAACTCCTCTCTATCTGCCTTCCCTCATCTTCCTCTGGGCACCAAGAAATCCTACAGTTTTACCTTTACCTAGCAATTTGCTTCTGTGATCTTTTTTGGACACAATCAAGAACAATTTAAAAAAAAATCAACACCTCTCTTTACATCTTTCAAAATATTTCAGTTTGACATTTTCCTTTCCTTTAAAAAACTTATTTATTGATATTTTTGTATATTTAGAAAACATTTTGGGGGGTGTCTCTTTAATTGAAACTTTTTTCCTTGATTTCTAATTTTAGTCACATATTATATTATTCAGTCTCACTAATAGTGAGTGCCTTGCTAATGTAGCCCTACTGGCACAATTTTGACACAAGTGTTTTGGGAATAACAAACAACTTTCTGAATTGAACTAAGGCCTACAACATGAGATGAAACCAATACAAAATAATATTTAAGGGATAAAGTAGCTATGGACAGATGGGTCATAAACCCTACTGAAAAGTTAATATTATTATTCAGCTAAATGGATATAGATCTGAAATGATTGCTAATGAATTAATGGTCTAATCATAGATAAGTGTTTTTCTAAATGATCAACAGAGAAGTTTCTTCGTGAAGGAGATGGCAGTTAATATAGAGACACAGGATACATAATTAAGAAACTGTGGATTGCTCAGCCCTAAATGGGTTGTCTATATCATATCTATTTTATATCCTTCTCTTGTTTGCTCAGGTATCTTTATGGAAAAGAGGGAAGTGGTGTAAAAGCCAAAATTGACATAAAAAGAGTGCTTTCCAGATACAATGGTATGATGGTTTGTATTTGCTTGGCCCTGGGAGTGGCACTATTGGGAGATATGGCCTTCTTGGAGTACATGTGGTCTTGTGGGTGTGGGCTTTAATACTTTTGTCCTAGCTGTCTGGGAGTAAGTCTTCCACTAGCAACCTTCAAATGAAGATGTAGAACTTTCAGCTCTGCCTGCACCATACCTGGTTGGATGCTGCCATGCTCCAACCTTGATGACTGAACCTATGAACCTATAAGCTAGTCACAGTTAGATGTTTACCCTATGAGTTGCCTTGGACATAGTGCCTGTTCACAGCAGTAAAACTCTAACTAAGACAAAAGAGGCAGTTGCACTGATGAACCTACAATGATTGTGACAAGACATGCAGCATCTCCAGTCAAACCAAGTACCATAAATAGATGTGGGAGAAGGATATGGAAAACCACTACTACCTAAAAAACTTATGATGATTGTTATTTAACATGGAAGGGAAATAAAGTGGTTTATTTTCTTTCTGTTTAATAGTATGTGCTGTGATATGACAACACTACCCTAAGGCTGGACACACTTCCAATAGTAGTTGAGAAACAGAATTAAGATTGGTTGTGAATGGAAAAGAAGAAGAACATTCAAAGTTCTTTTGGCATTAAGTAAGGATTTAGAAATAAATCTAAGAGTTGAGAAGGAGGTGTGAATACAATTAAAATGCAGTGTTTGAAATTCTCAAAAATATAATTTATAAAAAAATTGATAGCCAGGTGGTGGTGGCGCATGCCTTTAATCCCAGCACTTGGGAGGCAGAGGCCGGTGGATTTCTGAGTTCAAGGCCAGTCTCATCTACCGAGTGAGTTCCAGGACAGCCAGGGCTACACAGAGAAACCCTGTCTCGAAAAACAAACAAACAAACAAAATGATAAAGTATTTGTTTGGTTATCGGTTGTGATGTGAACACTGAAACTTTATTCTGATACATTTTTCACTAGACCCTGGGGAACAAATATTAATACTTTCAATTTCCAGGAATACTTTCAAGGAGTGTAAATAATTTTTTCTCAATTCAAATGAGAGAAATGTTAAGTTTAGGAATATTGTTAAGGCCTCAGGAAGATTGAAATCTAATCATTTGATGCCAATAACCAACCCGCTGATAAAAGGAATGTTTTGCAGGTAACCAAAATGCTTTTCAATAAATACCTGAATAGCAATAAAGGGAGCTAGTGAGATGGCTAAATGTTTAGAACACTTTCTCGGTTTGTTTTGATATTGTTTTGTTTTACAGAAGACTAGTATTCAATACTTACCAAGCCACCTTATGTTTTAACTTGCTTGTGACTGAACATTTCTGCTTAAATATTCCAGTCTTTTCTGTTCTCATGAAATAGTATGGCAACTTTATGAGATATACCAAATATGGAAGAATTTTCTAATGAATTTCCCTTCATTGAAGTGTTACTTTCTCATTGTCATTTAGTCTTTAGGTTTGATCTGATCGCTCTTATCAGGTTCTTACTAAATGGTTAAGCTGAAATCACTGACCATGAGGAACACTTTGTAGACTACTTCTCTGAGCTGATCTTGCGAAGACCACCAGAGAAACTAGGTCTGCTGGAATACCATAGTCTTAGTTGAGTTAGGATAAAAGTGATCAGCTTGTTTTATTGGATTATAAATGTTGTAAATACTACTCCTTGTCAAACAGAGATCTAGCTGTACCTTAGAGCTTCTCAGAGTCATTTAGACATCAAAGTAATGTTAGATCTATGATGCTTTTATATAAACTGTTCAGTCTGTCTCACACTATAATGTTAGTTCTGGGATGTAGGTGTCATCAGATGAGGAACCAGAAGTAGAAACAGAGATTGAAAAAGAGATAATTCTTTGGTTTTAAAAAGATGCACTATTCTACAGATGAGATGGGGCATAGCCAGTTCTAGTTGTCATTCCCTGAATAATTCAGGGTTGTCTTAAAGGTTGAAAAGAGTTACTAACAGACACCATGAACAAATTTTCTTCTCTTTATTGTAATTGGTGTTCTCCTGTGAGACCCTTTCCTGTTGTATTCTGCGGGTACAGAGGTAAAGCTTCCTATGAGAAAAAAGTAAAACTTTTCACTTAATGTTTTGAGTGTAATGGAGAGGAAACAATATAGAGGAATTAGCAAAAGTGGCCCTTTCTCCATCCACTTTTCAGCATGCAGAAATTATCTAATTAGAAATTATCTAATTATCTAATGCTAGTGAGTTCTAATTGTTCTCAAGAAAATATTGAACTAAGGAGTGAGACTTCTGAACATAGCCACACAAGAAATCAAGAGGGTTAGTGATAGGGTTTTACCAAGTATATAGTCTCAAGAGTTCTAGAAAACATCTAAATATCTGAAAGAAAGATATGAACTAATGAAACACATATACAGGTAGATCAACATAGATTTTCATATTGTACTATACTGCTTTTATTTCTATAAAATGGATTATTATAGAGCACAGTAATATTTCATTAAGTGCTACTAAATAGGTTTTGGAATATTGATAGCAATGATTATTTTCTTTAAGATATTTTAATGACTAATATGTTGTATATATAGAATGGAGAAATCTAGAAGCACAATTATTTGAATTCAAGGAACAAAATTATAAAAATAGCAAAAACAATTGGCCATTGTGTCAAAATCACAGACTTCTCTCTGCTCTGCCAACAAAGTCTATTAACAATACATTTCTATTAAACTTTCACACACATTTTCCAATGTTATAGTGCAAATATTTGACCCTTTAATCAAAACAGTGGATTTTCCTATGGTTACAATAATAAATTATATTTAGTTTCTCAAAATAATGAATTAGAAAACTTTTTTATGTAACAAATTAAGTTTGGTTTTGTAATACTAGTTTAAGAAATGGACCAGTGTTGAGAAGGGTTTGAAATCAAAAAGTAAGAACTCACAAGTATGTCTGAAGAGATGACTCAGCAATTTGGAGCATAAACTGCTCTTCAAAGGAATAGATTTTAATTCCCAGTAGCTACATGAGGTGGCTTACAGCTACCTATACCTCCTGGTTCAGGATATCTAACACCTCTGGCAACTGCAGGGACTTGTACTTATGCAAGAAACCCATAAATGAACACACATACACACAAAATTATGAATAATAAAAAGTAAAAATTTTTAAAAATTTCAAAAACCCCTAGAGTTATACTTCAGTTGATAAATTTTCTTCATTAACATAAATATTGCATATCAGTTAAAAAAAAACCACTTTTGCTAGCAAAATGTAATGAGAATATTTAAACGATTTTCTAGATATGCAAATAACTGATCAGTTTAAAATTTTAGAAAAGATTAAATTTATCATCAAAGACTCAGCCAAGTAGTTAGTAAATGTGTTCAGAAAAATATCCACATAATCACTAAGATTTACTGATTTTCTGTTCTGTTTGGTAACTTGGCATGTAAGTAAAATTGTTAGACCTGAAGTGAAAAGGATCCAAGAAGAGAAAGCAAGTTTATTTTGCTACATCCCAAATTCTATTGAAGGTTGTCACAGAATGAGAACCAAAAAGGAAAGTGTAGCCCATCCTTGGTGGTTTGAAAAAGAATGTCCTCATAGGTTCGGTGACTTGAATATTTTGTCCCTTGTTGGTTGAATAAATTAGTAAGGATTAAGAGATAAGGCCTTATTGGAGGAAGAATATCATGTAGAAAGTGATTTGAGGTTCAAAAACACTAATACTCTTATTGCAAATCTTATTCTTTTTTCATACTTTCTATTTATACTTGAAGAAGTATGCTGTTTTTGCTATCACATTTTTCCTCTTTCATTATGTATTCTAACCCTCTGGAATCTTTTTTAATTGTTTTCTTTTTTCTTTTTATATATATTTATTGAGTATTTTATTTACATGTCAGATGTTATCCCCTTTCCCCATTTCTCCCCCACCCAGAAACCCCCTATCCTATCTCCCCTCCTCCTGCTTCTATGAGGGTGTGCCCCGACCCACCCACCCACTTCCACCTCCCTACCCTTGAATTCCCCAACAATGGGGCATCCAGCCTTCACAGGACCACCTATGCCAGACAAGGCCATCCTCCCCTACAGCTGGATCCATGGGTCCCTCCCTATGTGTTCCCAGACTGGTGGTTTAGACGCTCATTGCTCTGGTTTGTTGGTATTGTTGTTCTCCCTATAGGGCCACAAATCCGTTCAGCTCCTCCTTCAGTCTTCTCTCTAACTCCTCCACTGGGAACCCCATGACCAGATCAATGGTTAGCTGTGAGCATCCGCCTCTATACATGTCAGGGTCTGGCAGACCTTTAAGGAAACAGCTAGATCATGCTCCTGTCAGGATGCACTTCCTGGCATCCACATCAGAGTCTACCTTTGGTGACTGCACATGGGATGGATACCCAGGTGGAACAGTCTCCAGATGATGCCTCCTTCAATTTGTGTTCCACACTTTGTTTCCATATTTGTTCCCATGAGTATTTTGTTACTCCTTCTGAGAAGGACCAAAGCACCCACACTTTGGTCTTCCTTTTTCGTGAGATTCATGTGGTCTATGAGTTGTATGTTGGTCATTGCAAGCTTTTGGGCTAACATCCAATTATCAGTGTGTGCATACCATCTGTGTTCTTTTATGATTGGGTTACCTCACTCAGGAAGATATTTTCTAGTTCCATCCATTTACCTAAGTACTTCATGAGTTCATTGTTTTTAATAGATAAGTAATACTCCATTGTATAAATGTACATTTTCTGTATCCATTCCTCTGTTGACAGACATCTGGGGTTTTTCTAGCTTCTGACTATTATAAATATGGCTGCTATGAACATAGTGGAACATATTTCCTTGTTATATTTTGGAGCATCTTCTGATTATTTGCTCAGGAGTGGTATAGCTGGGTCCTCAGGTAATGCTATGTCCAATTTTCTGAGGAACCACCACACTGATTTCCAGAGTGGTTGTACCAGCTCACGAGGCTTTCCTCAAACCAAAGATGCTTTGGTTATGGAGTTTTTGCTACAGCAATAGAGTAATCACTAATATAATTTTGTTGTTGTTGTTAAAGCTTTGCCCATGAGGATTTTTTGTTTGTTTGTTTGTTTGTTTTGTTTTGATGAGTGTAAGAAACTTGAGACTTTGGCCAGAACAGACATTGAATTCTGTAAGTATGGCTTAATCTTAGTGGGAGTCTGGAAGATATTAATGCTGAGAGCAATGAGTTACAATATTGCAATTAATGTGTTTTTAAGGACTAGCTCAAGAAGTTACAGAGGGCAACAATATTAGTAACTGGGATTAAAAACCATTTTTGTGCTGTCTTGGTAAAGAATGTGGCTTTCTTATCCTCCTTGTCCTAAGAATTTGCCTGAGACTAAATTGAAAACTAATGGATTAAATTCTTTGGCAGAGAAAAAGGCAACATACCTTAATAATTATTTGCAATGGGTTGTTAGAAATTAGATTTATGCATTCATTCTTAAGCATTCAAATACTACAACAAAACACAAAATGTAAAATGTAAAATAAAACACAAAATGTAAATTTTGAAGTGAAAAATAGCACCAGAAAATTTAAAACTGTAGCCAGTAGCCAGGGATTATACTGAAAGGTATGTGAAAGTCAGGGCAAGGCCTAATATTTATTTCATAAATATTACTTATAAATTGATAGGATTTTTAAAACTGGCCTTCAATTTGTATAATCTGAGAGGCAAAAAATCATGATCTTGAACCAATATTCTCCTATGTAATTTGAATATTTACTACCAATTTATTGCAATAAAACAATCTAAAATAATATGTTTTCAAAATATGTGTAGAAATTAATAATGCTATGAGCCAATTAGATTGATGAATAATTTTAAAACCCAAATATTTGAAAGACAAAAGCTGTTTGAAAAACTAAAAATATGATTGACTAGATGGTATGTATAGTGGAGCAGGTTTTAAACACTATATCTGTGCTATTCAGTAGCAAAAACATGTACATGTACAAGAACTCTCTCAGTTTCTATATAATTCCAGTCTTTACCCCAGTAATTCTATAGCACACATGCTATTTCCTAGTAGGATCTAATAATACAGCTTCTTCTTTTCATGATGACAACTAATTCTAAAGTTAACATGAATAATAATTATCCATGCTAACACTATCATTATGTCTGTAACAGTTCTGCATTTTGGTATACTTAAGAAGTTCATTCAGTTAGATTTTATTCTTCCTCAGTCACATTCATATTTATTGAAAAAATGAATTGTAAGTATTTTATAAATACACTTACATAAAATAATGTACATATATTAAGATTTATTAATTTGCCTTTAAAAAAAATTGGTGTATATAGTTTTCGCATACTAAATATTACAGCATAGTTCATAGTAATTAAGAGATGGCACCATTTTCTGTTCTAACAACAGAAGAATGGATCCATAAAATGTAATAGGTATGCACAATAAAATTTTATTCTTTGTTTTAGAATGAATGAAAATTTGCATAGTTGAAACATTTAGAAGGAACTGAAAGTATGTTATAAAAACAAACTAGAAATATATTCTATTTCACTAATTAAGTTAAAACTGTAATTTTCATGTAGAAAACTTTTATTATAGGGTGAAAAAAATGAGTGAATGTAGAAAGAGGGTAGATAATAAAAGATCAACTTGATCAATCCATCACTTATATATGTGAAGAAAGAGCACACTAAAGCACATTAGTATAGATAATTCATTTATTTTGGTCAGGAATAAAATAAAATGAAAATGTTGGTAAACATTGTCAAGTCAGACACTGTAGTTTACATCTGATATTCTAGCCTCAGGAGCTGGAGGGAGCCTGACAGTGACAGGAAAATTCTTATTTGGATATAGTGAGTGTGAAACTAGCCTAAGCTTCATTGAGACACTGTCAAAACATTTAAAAACAACAAGATTGCCAACATAATTTCAATTCTAACATTTTATATCTTTATATTTCTGAAGAAAGAAAGAAATTCAAAGTATATTTTACTTAATAATGCTTAGGAAAGTCTCAATGTCTTAAAATATATAAAGAAAATATGACAAAATTTAATTTCCATAGTCCACATAACAGCATTTCTGTCAAATAAGATTATCGTCAAGTTCTCATTTGACACATGCCGATATTTAGTAAACTATAACTGTTTTTACATCCGCTCCTTTAGAAAAAAATAAGGTTGTGAGTGAAAGTTTGACCTGCTCATAAACAACAACTGCTGTAACTTTGAGAAAAATGTTCCTGCGTCTTCTGTATTTATGCTGATATTAAGAAGACAGGTCTCTGGGCAAAAGAAAATGCCTGAAGACATTGTCATTCCCTGTTGCCTAAAGGTGCTTCTGCTCTGTTCTTGATAGTTATCACTATGATAATGATTTTGCAATAAAAGCAGAAGTCAAAATGTAAAAAAGAAACATATTTCATGGGTTTTTTCATGGGTTTTTTGTTTTTGTTTTTTGTTTTTTGTTTTTTTTTTTTTTTTTTTTTTTTTTTTTTTTTTTTTTTTTTGGTTTTTTGAGACAGGGTTTCTCTGGATAGCCCAGGCTCTCCTGGAACTCACTCTGTATACCAGGCTGGCCTCGAACTCAGAAATTCCCCTGCCTCTGCCTCCCAAGTGATGGAATTAAAGGTGTGCGACACCACTGCCCGACCTTCATGTTTTCTAAATTGAAATCTTGTCTGCCAATAAAAATATTAGATAAATTAATATTATAAGTGCTATTATTTTGTTAGGCTAGTGATACTATTCTCAAGAAAAATCATTAAAGATTTACTAAGAAACAAGAATAGTATTTGCACTTATAACATAATCATTTTCATTTTTATATATGATTAGGTCACTACTTATGTTGATTAAAATTGATCTAAATATTTATTTAACATTCTCTTAAAACTTATACTTAATTTTAATGACTAAAGTCTGTACCAATGTCTTAAACTTTTAGAAAATATAATATTCATTCACAGTATTTTTATGAGGAATATTAGATATTTAGTATTATATGTCCATCTCTGTCATTAGAAGAGAACGAGACCTTATACTAATGAAGCTTCTGGTATAAATAGGATGTGTTTTCAGAAAAGGCTCAGATGCCTGCACTGGGCTGTGCTGCTGAATTGCATACACATGCTTTTTGACATTTTGAAATCTGAATGGTGCTTGAGGTCATTGTTGTTGCTGCTGTTGTGTGTATAAAGGGAAGATTAGAATTTTTGTTTTAAATCTCATTAATTTGTTGAGTTATTTTTCTAGTTTAACTCTGAATTTATTAGATCTATACTAATATGACTCAGTTGATTATTAACAAAATTTAAAATTGCTATCAATTATAAAATGTATTTGTAAATGAAACCAAAGCCACCCCTGGGTATAAATTTAATGTTGCTGAAGAGCTAGGGAAGAAACTAGATTGATTAGGGGATTAAACTAATTATTATAGTATAAATGACTAAACATGGTCTCGTTAACTACTTGTGCTCCTTTAAGAAACAAAACATTTAATGTAATCTACTGAAAATCAAAGATTATGCTGAATTTTGTCTATTCTTGAGGTTGTCTTTTGTTTCCTTTTTTAAGAACACAGTCAGACAACTTGAATAGTAGTTTACCTTCTTTGTAGAGAAGAGCTGTAGTACAATCAGTTCTTGATAATTCCTGACTATCTTACAATAAATGACTCAGACTATAGTTGTTTTATTTGGTTACCAAAGGGTAATCCCTAATCTACTTTTCTAACTGATGTCCTGGCTACCTCTCCTGTGATGTACCCTAGAAAACGTGCTGTTACTCCTGGCTCACGGTCCTCTTCTCCTCATGGTCTCCTCTCACTCTCCCCTTCACCACCCCCAACCAGGTAACTCAAAAGTCATCTACCTCTAATCTCTCCAGTAATTGGTTGTAGCCAATAATTTATGACCAAAGTTTTAAATTAAGGAACAAGGTGTATACAACTAAAGCTTGTAAACATGAGATTTCACTCATAGGCCTAGACTTTCTGAAATATAATTTACTCTTACAATACATAGCAACAAAAGAAATCTCTACAAAGAGCTCATAATCTTGGGACAGGTCATGTCTCTTGTTATTTTTTGCTTCATAATTTATTGAAAAGATGTGCCCATCTTCTAAAGGCACAGAGCTTTTTTTTTTTTTTTTAATTGTTTAATTTATTTACATTCCAGTCATTGTCTGCCAGAAATCCCCCTCCCAGAGTTCCCCTTTGTCCTGTGTCCAAGAGGGTACTTCTCCCCCAGCCCAGGCCTCCCCCTTCCCTGGGGCCTCAAGCTTCTCAAAGATTAAGCACATCTTCTCCCACTGAGGCCAGACCAGGCAAACTTTTGTTTCATTTGTGCCAACGCTTCCAATCAGTCTCTGGGAGCTCCCTGGGTTCTTGGTTAGTTGAGACTGCCCTTCTTCCTATGGGATTACTTTCCTTTTCAGCTTCCTTCCACTAATTCAACCTTAGTTGAAGTCCCTGACTTCAGTCCAATGATTGGGTGTTGTAAGTATTTGCTTCTGTCTCACTCAGCTATTTGTAGAGTCAGAAAACAGACATGCCAGGCACTAGTCTGTAAGTATATCATAGTGTAGTAGTGTCAGACTTTGGTGAATCCCCATGACATAGATCCAGAATTTGGCCATTCACTGGACCTCCTTTCCTTCAGTATCTTCTCTATTTTTGTCCCTATAGTTTTTTTAGTCAGGATCAATTCTGGGTCAGGAATTTTGGCTATGGTTAGTAATGTTGATAGCCCTGGTCTTGTATTTTGATGATCATTCTGTTGTCTTGGGAGGTGCAGCAGATGAGGAGTGAATCATTATACAGCAGACTTGTGAACCTTCTGCCCACCTTAATTTGTAGAATAAAGGCTAGAGCACGTGATTGAGCGGGAGAAGAGAACGTGGAATGAAGAGTTTTTGGGAGAGAGAAGGTGGATAATGAGGAGGAAGGTGGAAGGACAATGGAAGAGAAGTATGGGGCCTGGAAAAACCGCAAGTTATAAGGGATCTCATGGATGGAGAATACAGTAGTGTAGGAGTAATTCTGCCCGATCTAGGTGTGCAGTTTGTATTTATAATATTTGTGTTTTGTTTTTATTAGTCAGGTCTTCTTGGGTTGGAGATATACTGCAACTTGAGGCATGAACCCATTACCCTGGGATCAAGAGTCCCATGCTCTACCAAAGGGTGGATATAATTAATATCATAGAAATCATAGAAATAGATAAATAGGGAAAGGTTAACAAATTTACTCTTAACCAAATCATTACATAGGTATCTTTTATTGGTAGAAATCTTTATAATTGATACAAAGTTGAAGGTATAATCTCTTACATTGGTACATAATTTATTTTGTACAAGTTTAAAGTTTTCATTGGTATGAAGTTCTTGCTGATATAAGATTGGGATTAATATTGTTACTCTCATATAGGCATTGTACCCATATAACACCTTTAAGAATACAAGGCTTAAACTGGGCAGCGGTGGCACATGCCTTTAATCCCAGCATGTGGCAAGCAGAGGCAGATGAATTTCTGAGTTGAGGCCAGCCTAGTCTACAGAGTGAGCTACAGGACAGCCAGGGCTACACAGAGAAATGCTGTCTCAAAAAACAAAACAAAATAAAACAAAACAAAACAAAACAAAACAAACAAACCAAAAAAACCCAAAAACCCAAACAAAAAATTCAAAGCTTAGACCCAGTCCTTCTTCTTCTTCTTTTTTTTTAATTATTCTGATCTGTGAGTTTACATGATTCTTTTTTTGTTTGTTTTTTGCCATTCATTATTTTTTATTGGATATTTTATTTACATTTCAGATGCCATCCTCTTTCCCCATTTCCCCTCCCTAGAAAACCCCTATCCCGTGCCCCCTTTTCATTTTTGCTTTTATACAATTTTTTAAATGTTAATCAAAGGCTTTATAAGTATGGTAATGCTTAATCAGAAGTGTAACCCAATACCCAATCTAGATATATAAACTATCTTTGACTGGTGGAGAAACGTGAACATCTGTCTCCATGCCTCCTCTCTCTTTCTCTCTCTTTCTCTCTCTCATCACCTAGCTTCTCCTCTACTTCATCTTCTCCTCTCCTTACTCCATCTCTTCCTCTCGGTGTTCCTTCTCCCTTAGCTCCTCCTACATATCACCCTTCCTGTTAAAACTTTTCTCTCAAAATACACTTAGAGCATAATTATTCCTATTTGTACCAGTGAGGTACAATATAGTCTTAATACCCAGTCCATCATTTTGTTGACTAACCAGAACCTCTGTTGTCTCTCTTGACTAAAACATTGAGTTTTGAACCTGGCTTTTTTCTTGGCTTTAGAATGAATGTCAGCTGAAAACCATACACTCAGATCTTTTCTCTGAAAGTAAATAGCCAGGATTAGACCTAGTCCTTCTATGACTGCTATTATAAACAGCTTTTAGATAATTAAGCAATATGATTTAAGAGCCTCATAGCAAATTCATGACTCTGAGTTTATTGTTAGGGTATTCTCTAGATTTAAATTAGAAATAGCTGAGAGTAGTTAACGAACAACAGTCCATTCCAAATTGCCTTACATAGATAGTTGGTTTTCAAAAAATCAGAAGTCCACAGAATTGACTGTACTGACATTTCTTTGTTAAAGATCATTTGATTAGAGACCTGTCTGCTCCTGACAGCTGCCCCTTCTTGGATTTTAAGAAGCTAAGCATCTTTGGAGTTACTCCAGTAGTGCTGAGACAATCACTAAGCAAGAATTTCCTCATTTAATCTACAGACAATACATGGAATACCTTACTGATAAACTCTGCCTAGACAAGGAAATCAGCCATTAGAAGTTCTACACTACTAAGTCTGTCAGATGATCCTGGGCCAGAAGGCTGAAGATCAGATGCTCCAATGTTTTGAAGTATAAGGGACTGTCCAGGTGATCAGCAATTTTATGAGGGATGTCATGGATAGGGAATAGAGTAGTGTAGTGGTAATTCTGCCCAATCTAGGCATGCAGCCTGTATTTATAATATTTTCCCATATTTTCAGTTAATTCAGTCATTCTAGATTTCTGACGGGATTGAAAACTTACAGTCTCATAGCCAATCCAGGATATTTATTCTGATTTAATAGATTTGAAACGATGGTTTTCAAATGACATTCATTCTAAAGCTAAGATATACTCAGATGCAGAACTAAAGTCTTTTAGTTAGGATAGATGACAGAAGTTCTATTTAGTTGACAAAATGATGGAATGAGTGTTAAGTCTATCTTGCAATTTGTAAATCACAAAATGGTAATAGCTGTGCTCAATTTATATCTGAGATAAAAGAGTCTTTTAATTGGACAGAAAAGGGAAAGTGTTGTGGATAGCTCTGGTCTTGTATTTTGATGCTAATTTTGCTTTCCTGGAAGGGGCTGCAGATGAAGAGTGAATCAGTATACAGCAGACTTGTGAACCTTCTGCCCACCTTAATTTGTAGAATAAAGACTAGAACAGGTGATTGGGCAGTAGAAGGGGAGGTCGAGTGAAGAGTTTTGAGGAGAGAGGAGGACAATGAGGAGGAAGTTGGAAGGACAATGGAGGAGAAGCACATGGCCTGGAAAAACTGCAAGTTATAAGGGATCTCATGTATGGGGAATAGAGTAGTGTAGTGGTAATTCTGCCCAATCTAGGTATGCAGTTTGTATTTATAATATTTGAGTTATAATATTTGTGTTTTATTGATCAGGCCTTCTTGGATTCAAGATTTACTGCAACAGGTTAGTAACACTGTCCCTCCATTGAGGCCCTGTTAATCTCCACTTCGAGTTCCCTTTCCTCAATATTGGGCAATGGAGGCAGGGGAGGGAATGTTGGTCCTTGGTCAGCTGGGCTGTGTGGATGTCCCAGCTGACATGGGTACTGTGTTAAATTCTCACCTGTGTTCTTGGTCTCTGTTAATCTACTGGGAAGCAGGCACACAATAGAAGTTTTTCCTGTTTTTACATTCCTTTCTTTCTATTCTATTTTATTTTTTGTTCGTGAGAGCAACGCCATATAATATCATTCCCAGTAAAATTATTTTTTAAAGAGAGAAATTTTTCTAGGCTAGAACAAAGATGTAATTTCAAGCAGGAAACTAAATATTATGCTAGAATAAAGAAGTAATTTCAGGCAGGAATCAAAATCTTATGCTAAAATGAAGAAGTAGGCTACAGACATGAAAATTACTTTGGGCTCGGACAGGGCAGTTGGCTCAGATCTTTTGGTCATCCTAATAAGCCCTTGGAAACAGTGATCACCAGAGTGTTCATGGAATTTTGTTTATTGCCTACATGTTCTTTGACTATTTTTGTTCATTGTCTTGCTTGTTCCTTGATTATTTTCATGTGCTGTATTGCTAGTCCCTCAACCTAGAACTGACCTGAATATTTGCATGTAATTTAAATGGTATAAAAGCAAAAAGGAGGAGGGGGGATGGGATAGGGATTTTCTAGGGAGGGGGAAATGGGGAAAGAGAATGGCATCTGAAATGTAAATAAATAAAAGAAGGTACATAAAAGACTAAAAAAATAGAGAGAAATTATTAAAGACACTGAATTCAGACAAATTTCATGCTTGGTTCTCCAAACAAAAGTTTGTATAAGAGCATAATGAAGTCATCAGTCAAAGTGCATAGGTTCTGAGATATTTGCAAAATATGGGTGATCATGATTTAATCAGTGAAACGCTTAGGTTTCTCTTCAATAAGATATATAGTATTTTCTTAGATTAAAAATAGCACATGTGATTTTGGAAGTCTAATATTTTGCATGGTGTTTATCAGTTTTAAAGGAATAAAAAATGTACTGTTAATAATTTCTTTGTAGGAAAACTGCATGGAGAAAGAAAAAAATTGAATTTTTGAAATAGATGAATGACACTACTCAAATTTACATCTCAAAATCAAAACTAATAGTATCTTTGTAGCCAATAATAAAAACAGATGAGAATCTGAAACATTCAAGCTGGAAGTTGTAAAAGTTATTTTATAATGACAACCTCAAATGGGCATGTGTATGCATGTCAGAATTCTAAGGAATATCAAAGCATCAGATAAGGAAAATTTTTATGATATGTATTGTTTCAATCAATGGCACTGTAGAGTTTGTGTTAATCATGAAAAACCCGATGTTATGTTTACTGGCTTACCTATATACTCTCAAATTCTTGCTAAAACCAAAGGATTATTAAAGAGACACTTTCAGGACAAACATTAATCATAGTTGTTTTCTGAACAATTCTCACTTGGACATTTTGAGGAAAATCAAGTAAATGTCAGTACCTATGTATGTAGGGAAGATGTGAAGGTTTGAAGCAAATATCAAGAGAAAAAAGGCAGACCTTCATGCAGGAAAAAAGAGCATACACAATGGTGCACAGAAGGTTAAGCCAGTTACAGAAACATGCACACAAGTAAGTATGCAGTTAAGTGTCTCCAAGACAAAAAATAGAATCTAGAAAATTAGGAGTGGAAACTGTCAAGAATTTTCTAACAAATATATTTTATTTATATAATCATTTTAGGTATATACAAAATTTATGTTATAAAACACTCTATGTAAGCTTTATAATGTTTTAATCAGCTTTAACGTAAAACCAGACAGCTAGCATATTTTTTCTTTTGTACTGCTAAGAGGCATTGAGTTTATTTTACATTTTATGTTACATTGCAAGTGATGATCAGAACGTAACTTGAAAATACTGGATGAATAATATGTGAGGACCACGATGATAGCAGAAATAAATAAGAAGCTACTAAGAAATATAAAATGATATATTTTTGTTAGCAGAAAAAAAATAGCAGATAAAATGCTTTTTACAGAATCTTTTTCAAAATGATTAAGAGCAGACATTACAAGCATCAAGAGAGAGAGGCATAATTTGAAGATATGTGAAAGTATAGCAGGGAGTCTTGAAAGAACAAACTACAGAATTTCCTGTTTTCAGGCATATGTGTTTATTATACTGATACAGGAAATATGCTAGAAAGAGCAAATTTAGAAATTAAAAAAAGAAAAAACAAAGAAAACTGAGAGGATGTAAGCACCCTGTAATTTCCTTGAGAAATGTATATATAGCGATTTCTCAAAATGTAGTTTTTACTTAAGGCCAAATGAAATATTTCAGCTGGTAAGAAAGAAGCTCAGGGGGGAAATGTTACTTTAACAGGGGGAATTACAATTGTTGGGGAAAAAATTCAGAATACACATTACCTAACAAGTTGGAAAAGCTCTCTCTCTCTCTCTCTCTCTCTCTCTCTCTCTCTCTCTCTCTCTCTCCCTCTCTCTCTCTCTCTCTCTCTTTTTCTCTCTCTCTCTCTCTGTGTGTGTGTGTGTGTGTGTGTATGTGTGTGTGAGAGGCTAAGAAAATTACTCGGATACAATGTACCTTTAGAAGACATATTTTTTGTTGGTTATTTTATTTATTTACATTTCAAATGTTATTCCCCTTTCCAGTTATCCCTCAGCAAAACCCTTATCCCATTCTGCTTCTCCCCTGCTTCTATGAGGGTGCTTACCCACCCACCCACCCACTCCAGTCTCATCACCCAAGCATTTTCCCATTTCCCTATGCTGAGGCATGGAGCCACCACAGGACCAAGGGCATCCCCTCCCTCTCTTACCAGATAAGGCAATCCTCTGCCACATATGCAACTGGAGCCATGGGTACTCTTTGGTTGGTGGTTTATTCCCTGGGAGCTCTAGGGAGGGGAGCTGATTGGTTACTATTGTTGTTCTTTCTATAGGGTTGCAAATCCCTTCAACTCCTTCAGTCCTTCCCCTAACTCCTCCTTTGGTGTCCCCATGCTCAGTCTGATGGTTGACTGAGAGCATCCTCATCTGTATTGGTCAGGGTTGGGTAGAGCCTTTCAAAGCACATCTATATGAGGCACCTGTCGTCAAGTGTTTCGTGGCATCAGCAATAGTGTCTGGGTTTGGTGTCTAAAGATGGGATGGATCCTTAGGTGGGGCAGTCTCTGGATGGCTTTTTCTTTAGTCTCTCCTCCACATTTTAAATGAATTCATAAATGAATGGGAATATGCTTATTAGTGTGTGAAATATATTGAAGCCATGTCTTTTGTTTACATACATATGTTACATTGTAAATAAAATTTAAAATTGCTTGTCCTTTGTGCTAATAGCATAATGGTAGGGGATGCAAGGGAGGAAGCAACAAATAAAAGGACCATATATAACTACCTACTTACCAGATACCACATGAGATTTAGGAATTTAGCATGTCACCTTTCAGTAAGATAATTATGGGTCAGTGTTCAGCAATTACTGGTACAAAACTAAGTTAAAAACTAAGAAGATGATAACAGCTTTACTGGGAAATATGACAGCTACTTGAAGCTGACTCACAAGCTCTAGCTCTCCTGTGATTGGTTCACAGTAAGTAGGCACTTGCCTTGCTCGCTAACTGGATAATGCCTCTCATTACTTGCTAACTGAGTGTGAGGAATGCTGAGATTTAACACAAACCTATGACAGGTATTTAACAGGCTGAAGTGAGAAAAACACAGGCAAAAGCAACAACTGTGGCCCTTACTCATTTCTTCCTGGACCAAACTAACAAAAATACATGACAAACTGAGAAATAACATGTGTTATTAGTTATGAGGTACTGAGATTGGCTCTTAGCTGCCTAGGAGTACAACCTAAATAATATTAAGCTAAAATGTTTTCCCTTTGTTTGCAGAAAAGAGTGGAGTTCATTTTGCTTCCATACTCAAGACCCATATCACCCTGAGAAAAGAGCAGCTGCGTTACTCCTCCCTAACAATTCCTGCCATTTCCCCTCCATTAAGATTCACATGTCCTGTCCTGCAGTGCTTTTGTGAATTTAATCTTTATTGTCTTCTTTCTTTCTTCTTTATCCTTGTCACTGACAAGATCTTCATGTTACCTAACCTATGGATTTGTCTCCTTAGTACTTCTTATAATAATTTTCTAAATGTGACCAATAATTTGCACAAGTGAACTTGTGAACATTATTGACATTACATTGGAACAAAATAAATGATGGATTAGTATTAGCCCAGTAATGTAGAAGCAGTAAATATAGAAATAGGGGCAGAGATTAGGAGTAGAAATAAAGGAGAGTAGAGGAAGAACTATCCTTTTTACAAGGGAAGAACTATGAGTAGCTATGTGAACAGTCACCTGGTGTACTTGATTTACATCATCAAGAAGGTATCACCAGACCTAGAAAAGAGAATCTTTTATTGGCATCTCAATAGGTGAATAGAATATTCTAAAACCAGCTATGTACAGGTATATAGTTTGAGGCAGTCTTCAAGTATTGCAAATTATGTAGCAATTGTAATTTGATGAATTTGTTTTCTGGCTTTGAACATTCTGGGTTTTGTCATAATATTTTCTTAGATTCACTCTAGCTTGAGAAGGCATAATGGTGTGCACTTGCAATTTCAGAATTAAGAGAATATTAGGTGGAAAAATGAGCTCAATGGCATCCTGATTTAAAAGTGAGTTCCAGGACCTCCTAGGCAATATAGTAAGACCTTATGGTTTTGAAAATATTTTTATTTCTCCACTGAGATCCCATTGGGGTAAATTAAATTTCCATTTGCAAGTACTTGTCAATGGGAGTTTGTTTCTAAGTTAGGAATGTGTGTGTGCCCACCTCTTCTTTCAACTCTAGGATCCATTTGGTGTCCTTTGCCTGTTGTCTCATTCTTTGAGAGTTTCTATATGTCTTGGTTCTGTTGATTTATAGGGATTGTAATCTTGGTGGTATTTTTTTATTTCACTTTCGTCTTACATTTTTTTTTTTTTTGCATTCTATACTCTAGGATAATGTGAGCCCTGAAGGGAGGTATTTGATGGGGATATTGCTTTGAGGCTGAATGTGTCAAGGTCTCTCACTCTCTGTATAATGCTAGTTGTTGGTCTCTGTACATACTCTGATCTGCTACATGAAGAATCTTCTCAGACAGGGGCTGAGTAAAATTATGATCTATGTGTATAGCAGATCATTAGGAGTAATTTTATTGATATTTTTAATAGAAGATTAGTGTTGAATTTTACTCTAGATTTCTGGACTACTTAGTTTCAGATTCTTGGTCATGCGGGTAGTGTTGGTTATGCAATCCATTTTCTTTTCTTTTTTTTTTTTTTAAAAATATTGAATATTTTATTAACATTTCAGACGCCATCCTCTTTTCCCATTTCCCCTCCCTAGAAAACCACTATCCCATCCCACCTTCTCATTTTTGCTTTTATACTATTTTTTCAATGTTAATCAAAGGCTTTATAATTTTGATAATGCTCAATAACAAGATGCCATACAATCAGAAGTATAACCCAATACCCAACCTAGATATATCAACTATCTTTGACTGGCAGAGACATGCGAACAACCACCTTCATGTCTCCCCCGCCCCCAAAATCTCTCTCTCGTCACCTAGCTCTGCTTCTCCATCTTCTCATCCTCTCTTTACTCCTTCTCTTCCTCTTCTTACTCCTCCCACCTTAGCTCCTCCTACATATCACTCTTCCTGTTAAAATAAAACTTTTCTCTTAAAATACAATTAGAGCATAACTATACCAATTTGTGTCAGTAAGTAAGGTATAAGATAGACCTAATACCCAGTCCATAATTTTGTTGACTAACTAGAACCTCTGTCATCTCTCCTAACTAAAAGACTTAGTTCTGAACCTGACTTTTATTCTTGATTTTAGAATGAATGTCAGCTGAAAACCATCTTCTCAAATCTTTTCTCTCAAAGTATATAGCTGGGATTGGCTATGAGACTATAAGTCTTCAAGCCCATCAAAAATCCAGAATGACTGAGTTAACTGAAATTATGGGAAGCACAAAGCATAGCTTCTAAAACTTAGCCAATTTGTAGATACTGCTGAGCACCTGGACAGTCCCTATACTACAAAACTTTGGAGCATCTGATCTTCAGCCTTCTGGACCAGGATCATCTGACAGACCTTAGTGATGCAGAATTATTAAGGACTGATTACTCTGTCTAGGCAGACATAATCAGTCGACTATTCTGCAAGTGTGTCCTTTTCTGGACAGTGATTTGTCTATAGATTCTTGCCTAGTAGCTGTCTCACTACAACTGGAGTAACCAGTTGGTCGTCTACTTCCACTGATGCCTGGCAAGGCCACCCTCAACTATACAGGTGGAGGCATCAGACCCTCCCTTTGTGTTCTTAGGCTGCAGATTTTAGAATAACTACTCCAGCTTGTTTCTTAGGACCATTTGCTTGAAAAATTGTTTTCCAACCTTTTACTCTAAGGTAAATTCTTTCTTTGTTACTAAGATGTATTTCCTGTATGCAGCAAAATGCTGGGTCCTGTTTATATATCCAGTCAATTAACCTATGTCTTTTAATTGGGGAATTGAGTTAATTGAAATTGGATAACTGGGTATAATTTCACATTTACAGACATTTAATACCCTGTAACATTCCCACAGCTATTTAAAACTAAAAGCACTGATAGAGAAAAAGAAAGCATTGCATCCAAGCCATATTAGTGAAACAATGAGATTATTGCCATGGCAGGATCATGAATGAAGAAATATTTATGGATGCATGACTGCCTCAAGCTACTTATCAAAAAATTGTTTCCTGTCAACATGAATGATACTCATTAAAGCTACTTGTACAAGGAGTCTGGACTTCCAGTCAGCCTTCTACTTCTTCCCTTCTGCTAACTTCAGCTCTATCTGCAGTGAAGAAGAGACTAGTGACTGGATGTCACATCCACATCATTGACCTCAATCTAGACTTTGCTATTGCTGCAATGATCTACTTGTATATTAAACAAACTTGACTGTAAAACTAGTTATTTTGTAGGTCAGCTGAGCAGTTCTGCTTCATAAGGGAAATGATTACAGCATTCCCTGAGTTTCATACTTGGCAGCTTGCAGTTGGCTGGTTGTGGACTGCCTTCACTAACACCTATGCAGATTTGCTTTTTTTTTTTTGGTATTTGTTTGTTTGTGTGTTTGTCTTTTTATTCATTTTTTAAAATTTGTTTACAGTCCAGATGTTACCACACTCCTGGCTGCCTTTCCACAGTTCCTCAGCCCATTCCTTCTATCCCTGATGCCAAGAGGATGCCCTTACCGTGTCAGACCTCCATATTTTCTAGGACTTCAAATCTCCCCAGTGTTAGACACAACTTCTCTCACTGAGGCCAGAACAGTCAGTCTTCTGCTATATATGTGCCATGTGCCTAAGACCAGCTCTTGTATGTTGCTTGGTTGGTGACTCAGTGTCAGAGTTCCAAGTTAATTGAGACAGCTGTTCTTCCTATGGGGTTACCCTCCTTCTCGGCTTCCTCCAGTTTTTCCCTAATTCAACCACAGGAGTCCTTAACATCAGTTCATTGGTTGGATATAAGTATCTGCATCTGTCTCAGTCATCGGCTGGTTGGGCCTCTCAGAGGGCAGTCATGATAGGCCCTTGTTTGTAAGCACACCATATCATTAGTAGTGTCAGGCCTGGGAGCTTCCACTGGAGATGGATCCCAATTTGGGTTGGTCACTTGATGGCCTTTTCCTCAGCTTCTTCTCCATTTTATGTCCCTGAAGTTCTTTTAAACATTAAAAATTATGGGTCAGAGTATTAGATTGTGGGATGTCAACCCCTCCTTCTTCTCTGTCTTTCTACTGGAGGTAGATTCTATAAGTTCCCTCTCCTTTTTGTTAGGCATTTTATCTAAGGTCCCTCCCTTCCTTTGAATACTGAGTTTCTCACTTCACAGGTCTCTGGTGCTTTCTACAAGGTCCCTCCCCCACCCCTGAAGTTGTATATTTCCATTCATTTTTCTGGCCCTCAGGGACTTATCTTCTTACCACATCTGCATTCCTTATCATGTTCCCCTTTTCCTCTCCCCCTCCCCTCTTCCACCAAAATTCTTCCCTCTCTCTGCCTCTCATGACTGCTTTTTTTCTCTGTCCAATGTGGGATTGAAGCATCCCCACTTGGACCCTAAAGTTAACTGCTTGTTAACTTTCTTGAGTTTTGAGGATTGTATCCTAGGTATCCTAGGTATGTTTTGGCTAATATCCACTTATTAGTGAGTATATATCATGCATGTCTTTTTGAGTCTGAGTTGCCTCACTCATAATGATATTTTCTAGCTTCAGCCATTTGCCTGAAAAAATCATGATGTTAAATTCTTAATAACTGAATAGTATTCCACTATGTAAATGAATGACATATTCTGTATCTGTTCTACAGTCGTGAGACACCTGGGTTGTTTCTAGCTTCTGGCTATCACAGAAAAGTTTGCTATGAACATATAGGAGCACTGCCCCTATGGTATGGTGGGACATCTTCTGGGGCTATGCCCAATAGTGGTATAGCTGTGTCTTCAGTTAGCTCTATTTCCACTTTTCTGAGGAACTGCTGGATTGATTTCCAGAGTGGCTGCATCACTTTTCAATCACAGAATCAGTAGAGGAGTGTTCCTCTTTCTCTCTATCTTCGACAACATGTGCTGTCACCTGATTTTTTTGATCTTAGCCATTCTAATTGATACAAGGTGGAATCTCAAAGTGGTTTTGATTTGCATTTCCTTGATAACTAAGGACTTTGAAGAAAGCATCATCAATAAAGGGTGCTGATCTAACTGGCACTTGCTATGTAGAAAATGAAAATAGATCCATTTGTCATCTTGCACAAAGCTCAGGTCCAAGTGGATCAATTACCTTAAAATAAAACCAAATATGCTGAATGTAGTAGAAAAGAAAGTGGAAAAGTGCCTTGAACTCATCAGCACAGGGGCAGGGATTTTCTAAATGTAACTCTAGTGGCTCAGGCTGTAATATAAAAAATTGACAAATGAGACCTCATCAAACTGAAAAGCTTCTGTAAAGCAAAGAACATAGTAGAAAAATTCAGCAACCTACAGATTAGGAAATAATCTTCACTAAACCCAAATTAAATAGAGGCCTAATATCCAAAATATATAAAGAACTCAAGAAGCTTGCCTAAAATAAACCAAACAACCCAATCAAACAATGAGTTATAGATCTAAACAGATAACTCACATCAGAGGAATCTTGAATGTCTGAAAAGCAGATTTGCTTGTTATTATAAAAGTCTTGTATAATTTTCAACATGAATAACTATGTAAAATTCAGATACAAGGGTATATTCAGTCTAAATTTAACTTAGAACAGTAGCATAAGAAGGAAAACAAACAAAAATCCCAAAATCTTTGTTCCAGTTTTTGTTTTTGTATTGATTTATATTCATTGGATATAGTGACTTTCAAAAAGAGCATTTTCTTTCAGGAAATGATAGTTCCCATGTCCTCTCCTTTTTATCTTGGCCACTTGACGCTACCTATAAAGCTCCTTTATAACTCGGATCTTGACTTTCTTATTATTACATACGTGTGGTTTTGGCACCTGTGTAAAATTTAAGATTAAAAAATGAGAGAACCCTGAATATATTTATCTCTCTGAGTCTTGTTTACTTCATTGAATTGATTTCAAATTTTCCAAATTTTGCATATTAAAATATCTGATAAAATCTGATTCTATAAAACAAATTTAAATTGCATAAAGTTGAAGAGTCATGATTGTTCTTCATTCATTTTGAAGAAAAATCAATATAACTTACCATGTTTAGATAAAAAGATACTCAGAAAGATTTTAAAAATTTGTTTGCACATAAAGGATTTTAACATCATCTGTACTTTATTGTAAATGGTTTATAAAAGTGACTTATAAAATTATTTTAGTTGATTAATTGAAAAAGTAATATGTGTACTCCAAATTTTACTATTCCTATGAAAATGCAAATTTACTCCATCTGAATTATGATACATTTTTTTCTCAGTAATATTTTTAATATTCCATTGAATTGATGCTTATCATTGCTTTGTTTTTGGAGTAGTCATATTAAAATTTTGCAATTAAATTTTTGTAAAATTATCTAGGCATGCTGGCATATTTACCTTTATCCAAGTTTCTCATTTTAATAGGATTACATATATTAACAGTTAAATATTCTTCTAATAACTAGGAGTGAAGACTAAGAGACTTTATTATTATCTCTGTGATTCTTGTGTCTTCTTTAATAACATTTTATTGCCTTTCCTTAGACTTTTGTGAAGAATACATTCACCACCAGGTTCCTGTAATTCGACACTGACTTGCTCTGTATCATTAATCTCAGACTCCCGGTATCTCTGTACAGTTTTTTCGAAGAATTCTATTTCTTTGAGCTTTGGATCTTCCGAACTGATTTTGCCAACACCATCTCTTTTAATCTTATTCTGGTGTCACTAAGAAATGACTCAATGTCCTACTTTATTTTATGATTAAAGATACTACATGAAAATTATTTTATAAAAAACCTCAAACTTCAAAACTTTTTAATGCTATCTGCCAATTAATTAGTCTAATGGTGGATGTAATTTAATTATGAGGTGTCCCTACATGCTGATTGAAGTTTCTCACTTAAGAGGAGAGACCTGTTGTACACACAGACTTCCTTTGTAGTGAAAATTCAGCCTGCTCTAAAGCACACACCTGCCGTGGGGTTCGTAGTTCACGACAGTTTGAGAAGAATGAAACGGTTCATGTTCCAAACCTCTTCCTTTACTTAATGATTTTAACCAACACCTTGCAACCTAGTCATAGTTCTGATATAAACATTTCTTAATAATAATTCTAAACTTCTAAATTAAAGTAATTGAATGGAATAAATAACCCAAACCTCAAACATTCCAAATAGAAAAAAGACCTAGCCTACTTACCCAGAAACTAAGCAATAAAACTGCCTATTGTCTTTCTTAGAAGATTTATATCAATTATATATAAACAAAATTTACTTATGAAAAAATGTAGATTCATTATATCTGACAATCTTTGTCAGATACTAACAAGTTAGAGTATTATAATGAATTTGTGTTTTCATATTTAGTCTGTTTTTCCTGCTGATTTAAAAATATATTCAAACTTTTAAAAAAATTTTTCTACAAGAAATGTTTCTATGACCTGTTTCTTAAAGATGAATAGGCTAGAGGGCTTGCTGCTATGTAATGAAACAGAAAGGAGAAATTTGCAGATGTAGAATGAAAATTGTTTTGTATGGACCAAATAAGCATTAAGTATTCTAGGAATATTGATGATAGAAAAGTGATTTGTAAACAATCTCATTTACTTAAATATGCAAATATACAACTCATGAGATCTTGTTAAAAATTACTAAAGAATTTCTTTATCATTGTACTTATTCTAATTGTTATTTGTAGTGAATCTGTTATGAGATTTGGGTCCCTTGTTCCAGAGGGCGTCCCATAACAATCTCCCGGCTGGGGACAGGGTGAGAGCAGGGAGGCTTCACTACTGTCTCTGCTGCTACCTTCCAATGTGTCTCTACTGTCTGTTGGTCTCTGGCTCGGCCTGGTGTGAGGTTCGGGCCAAAGGGCACTGAGTGCCAGGAAGGAGGTAAGATGGGGAGATTGCCTGCCCCTGCTGCTGCCTCTGCTCACTAGCTGCTGTTGCAGCCCAGTCACTCCCAGGTGCTGTACCTGTCTCTCTGCATTGAGCCGCCCAGGCCAGGCCAATAAGAAGCCGGCTAGCTGGCAAAGAGGCAGCTTGGTGTCCCAGGCAGGTTCCAGGAGAACAGATCTCTCCCCAAGTGTTACAGCTCTTGCAACAGAAACTCTAGGACACCAGGATGATTATCTCACCCTTTACTTCCCCTTACATACAGTTTCAGGTGGGTTAGAGTCTGGCAGCAGATACTGCCTATTGACTTGGCCTGAGAGCTTGGAGATACCTCATCTGCATCTGGGAGAGCCTGAGGCACTGTTCCTGTGAATGATGGCCATAGACCTCTCTGTGGGAGTGGCTGTGGAGGGCTGAAGCTAAATGAAAAGAACCAGGGCCTGGGAGCAGAGCCGAATACCTGTCGTCCAATAAGGATTGGGGGTTCCAGGCTTAAGCTCGACCAAACACCCAGCTGCTTCTCACAGCCCACCACCCCACGTGAGATGAACTGTGTCCTCCACCCTGAGTGCATGGAAACTGATTGTAGTATCTCTATTTCACAGGGTTACTGCATTTAGAAGTAGAGCCTAGAGTGTGACAATAAACAATCCATAGAATAGGTCTCAGATAATTATTGTCATCATAAAAAAGAGGAGACTGGGACAAATAGGTATACAGTGCAAGGAGGAACAGAAAGGTCCTTACAGACAAAGCAAAGAAACAAGTGCCAGACAAGGGAAAAGGCTCGGGATCACTTAACTATTTATTTTGAGATTTTTATTCTCTAGGACTGTGGGATCTTGCTATTGCAAAATTAGTAAATTAGGTCTTTTATAATTTTTTTAAAACAATTTCAGAATTTCTTCTCATATATTCAAATTTGTGTAATTGAAAGATATTTGTGAGTAGAATGAGTATTTTAATGTGATTTTTAAAAAGTGTGTGTGTGTGTGTGTGTGTGTGTGTGTGTGTGTGTGTGTGTGTG